>CATIUR010000004.1:156157100-157357100 GCA_949592205.1 Helichrysum umbraculigerum
TCTTAATTGATGAATGAAGGTACTACTATACGCTGTCATAATTATTATGTAAATGCAAAATTGGCATATAGTAATAATATGATTATTAGCCTAACTAATGGTGACTATTGTCTTACTCACGTACAGATCTGAATCCATTAGTTATGCAAATGGTCTCAAACTTGTTTTGTTCATACTAAGGGACCCTCTGTTGTACTACGTACAGATCTGGGGCAGCTAGTATCTTCATAATAGGTTTGATGTATGCCTAAATTTAAAATATCAAGTGTATGTTACGAGAAAGCCGAGATAAACTTGGTCTTGAAATCTCTATCTTGTGTGTAGAATATGCAGCGTTATGAGTTTTACTAAAATTTATCAGTATATCATATAATAAGTTTCACATAATTAATATTCATACTAACAATAAAGGTTAGCTCACAGATTCGGATGTATAATGTTTAGGTGGACAAACAATACCAATAATCGTCTTGAAATAACTTTTATAAAAGGTGTTTTAAATGTGCCAAGTAAATTTAAAGTGGACAAAAAATACTGATGATCGAAATAACACTTACTATTCATAATAATTGCATGTTATTCCGATATGATCCCTAACCAGACTTAATCAACTTTGTCACCAAAAAGACCGTGTTAATTGTATTTTTGTAATTTTTGCATTAATTTCTTGTATTTTTGAAGTTTTATTTTATGTTATCCCCAAAGTCACATATTACTTCTCAAATCGCGCGTTGAAATCTAAGAATCGGATTCGAATTGAAATTGGTTCTGTTCTGCGACGTCGTCCAGAAAGTCGCACACTACGTTGCATATGACGTCTCAATTAGGGTTACACTATATATAGTTTTTACCCGCGACGTACTCGTTACACTATTCACACTTTATTTGCGACCTCACGTGCGACCTCAGCTGCGGTGACTGCGACGTAGCGACTACCGACAATTTTCCACTTCGATCCTTGATTTTTAGAGGCTTTCGTTCTGATCCATTCACGACTTTCTGTTCTCTACTTGTTACTCGACATTTAGGTACTAATTTTACCCGCTTTCACTGTGTAAATCATGTTTTTTTGTCGATTTTATTTACGGGTTTTGGAGGGTACGGTTTTTGGGATAATTAGACTAAAAAACGTTGGCTTTACATGAAATAATACATGTTTTCTTGCTCTTGGATATAAGCCGCATCGTTTGGTATATGTTGATTTGAAAACCCCCAAAATTGTTACTTAGGGTTTTCTGGGTTTGGGATGCTGTTCGTCTTTGCGACGTTGGCTGCGACGTTGCAGCCAAGGTCGCATTTTTTGGTAATTTGAAACTTTCTGCGACGTCCCACATTACGTTGTTTGCTTTGCGAAGTCCCACACTACGTCGCTTTTCCTGCGACCTCACCAGCGACAAAGTGTACAACGTCGCACTTTTTAAAAATGTGATTAAATTCACAATTAATTGCAAAATGCAAGTTGCTCAATTCTTGTGCTACATTATGGTCAACGTCGCTTTTGCTTTTGCCCAAAATTCATGCGACATTGTTACTACGTCGCTATCAGTTGTGCGACGAAATACTTGATGTCGCACATTACAGGAAAAGTGACAATTTTTTTGTAAAAATAAAGCGTTGCATTTTCTAACTGTCAAATTCTATCCAGCAATGGCGGGCGATTTCTTTCAGTTACTAACTAAATCAGAAAGACTGTGTTCACTGCTTCTGCCCAAAATGCTGTTCAGCAACGCCAATCCGCGGCTAGAAGGTCTACCTTCCGGTCGTTGATCCTTTTGTGCTTTCTGGTGTCTTGCGAGTGTTCTTACTCGATAAAATGCCTTAAAGCTTCTGTCTGATAACTGGGACATACTCCCAGTTATTTATCTGTAGACGTGGTCTGGTGGGATGCCATCCTTGTCTTGAATCTTAGCCTGACCTTGTCTTGGATTTTGGCTGTATTTGTTTAACTGGGATCCTAGGTCTAGGTCTAGGTTTAGGGTTTAGGGTTTAGGATTTGATATGTATATTCGTAACTTTGTTATTATTTAACATATCAATGAAATCCTTCTTTTGTGACAACTTTGGTATAATATATTATGTTCATTCTAACGTCTCTCGAGTATATATTATGTACTGTTTTTCAGATATGGCGTTAGCTTATGAGGTTCGTCACAATACCGTGGCATACTTAGACGATACTCACAAGAATGCACCTCCGTTTCGCGCAATGATTGCTTTTCTACGTCATTCTCGCATTTTTCATGCTATTACAGATGACACTATTGTTTACAAGAATCTGGTTGGACCTTTCTGGCGAAACGCTTTGATCGTAACTGAGAACAATGTGCCTCGCATTGTGTCTGAAGTTTTGAATACACAGATTGTCTTGACAGAACAGGGAATTCGTTAGCTACTACAGCTTAATGATCATCCTGATATGCCTGTGCTTTTCGATACCTCATTCATTACAGGTGGCATGCAAAGGATGGGTTATCCGGGGGTTCCAACAGATCAGTATCGTAAGGCGAATCTCACGCGGATCTGGAGATATCTTATGCATATCTTTATTGTTTGCTTAGGAAACAGGAAGGATGGTACAGACGGTATAAGTTATCGTCTAGCTTCTGCTATGCTTGCCTTGGTCTACAACAAGCCCTACAATTACTCTGGATTTATTTTCAAGGCTATGGTAGATAACGTCAACAGTGGGGCTTATAAATGGGGATTGTATCCGCGTTTTGTACAACTTTTTATCAATCGCCATCACCCAGCACTTCAACAACAGGGTGATGTGGACAATACATTGAAGATCACGCCAATGATGAGCAGGATCTTCGCTGTATGCTCTAATCAGGAAAAGGGGGTTGAGGCACCATCGGATACTCCTTTATTCGGTGCTATTCTCGATGAGCATTACGTACCGCCACCTGATCCTCAGTATATGGATGCCCCAGCACCACAACAACCACAACAACCACTTGTGAATATACCTGTTCACGCTGCGGGGGAGAATGTTGAGGATGATTTGGTCGACATTGAACAATTTGGCCATGTTGAGGAGATGGGTTCTCATGACACTACTGAGGGATCTGATTCTGATGATTCTGCTATTGTGAAAACAAAGGATGGAGGTGAAACTCCTTCGGATTCTGATGGTGCCGTGCCACATCCTTCTCAAATGGAAACCATTCGACGTCAAAATCCTGAAAGATATAAATGAATCAACCGTCGGTTGAAAGAGGGGAGATGTTATGTTCCACGGGATACTGGAAAGCGTATTCGCGATGGTGATGATCCCGATGATGAAGATTTTCAACCTCTTCGTAATTGTCCTCGTAAATCTTCTTTTTCTAAAAAGCAAGTCTTAGCCGTTGAGCCTACTCCTGCGTTTCTGCAAAAGATGATGGATGATATGCAGAAGATGCAGCGGATGATGGAAGAACAAGCTGAGAATAATGCTTCTCAATCGGTTATCATTGAAGTTCAGTCAAAGCAGATTGCTGAATTGCAGACTCGGGTGAATGTTCTGGAGGCTAGGTCTAGTGCCTCGGGGGAGATTGGGTCTGGGGATCCAAATGTATAGTCACTAGGACCAGAAAATGTAACCTCAACTCCTGTAATTGAAAATGTTTCTAATGAAAACTTACCTCGTATAGATTATTTTTCTGTTGATGATATTCCAGGACAGCCGAGACCACTAGCCGTTGATTACTCGTTTGCAGATTTATCTTTTATTCAAAGAATGGCCAATGAAGCAGGTTCTGAGACGGGATCAGAATATGTGTTCGATATGGATGACGAGGTATCAGTTGAAGATGAGCATCTGGACGATGATGAAGAGTATGATGATGCTCCTTTTATCGAGACAGACTCAAGTGATGATGAAGAGAGGCCTGCGAAAGCTACTCATGGAGAATCAAGTACTTCTCAAGCAGGGCCTGCTCCGGAATCTACTCCAGTTCCGCCAACTCAAGAGGCACCAGAAACTGAGACTTCTGAAGATAAGGAAGAAAGAAATAAGCAGTGGTGGCCTCATGGAAGAAATGCTACTCCTATACCCGTGAAGTGTCAGTTTTACAAAGTTCGTGGAGACTACATTGGGGTTATAAAGAGTTGGAAAGTTCAGAGGAGATTGTTTATGATCAAGAGAGCTGATGGCATTCAGTACTTCAAGCTTAGATTCAAGAAATTGAGTACTTTGCCTAAGGGAGAGATCAACAGATTAGCTCAATTAAATTTGATTAATAGTGTTGATAATAATTATGCTGATTATATTCAGAGAGCCTTACGTCGAGAAGTTCAAACCAAGAGGTACAACAAGTTGAAACCGACGTTAGGAACGCAGTATACTTATAAGAAGAAATTGGATCCAGCTACAGGGCGACCGATGGTTAAAGTTCATTATCCGCCGGCTGACTGCGTTATGGATATACCTCTGGAACCAGTTCCATATTATTTTCTTCGTAGATTGGTTAAATGGGAACTTGATCCACATACTGGTGAAGCGGTGATTACTTTCATTCCAGATTCAGAGCCGTGGCCAAAAGTCGGAGGTATTTGGAATCTAAGACAAGCTACGTTCAGATTGTTTGATCCAATGAGTTTAATAAACTTTCATGAAAAGGACTTGCGAAAACTCTATGATGATCGGATTCGAGTGAATAGAAACAATGAGTTCAACTCACGGTTAACTGATCAATTCTACAGAGTTGTTACCGTTTGTGTGACTCATGGAATTCACACTGATGGACAGTTTCCTGCGGGCTGGGTTTGATTGAAGAAATCTTTGAAGACCAAGCTGAAGACACGGGGGAGTTTGTTGGTGCATGTTAGTGTGTCTGTCATTTGGTCTAGCTCGTATTTTGTATTGTAATTAGGATTGCTGACTTGTGCGACGTTGTCTGTAATGTCGCACATGCGACATCAGTTAGCTGGGCATGCGACCAGTGGAGGAACCAGGAATAAATCTTAGGGGTTGCAAAAATTTTAAGTATATAAACTACACAACTAATTAAAGCAAACTGAAATTATATGATATCAATGAATCAGGCAGTCACATTACAAAACAACCAAAATAGGTAACATGTTAAAAGGCCAAACTAAATAACCACTAAGCAGTAGCTGCTAAACTATTCCTTACTAATATTACTAATACTACAAGACCACTACTACTCTGTTACAGCCAACATAGTAGCACAAAAATATTCACCATGTTGAACCATACGATCACCAAAACAAATAAAAATAAGTGGACATGATCAGCAGCTCATCAGCTTGAATCATAAAAGCAAAAGTAGCAACATGAAGATGAGGACCACCTCACCAGATCATCCATCCATTTAGGACAAAAGTACATCAAAAAGTAAGATATCAACCGAATCTAGATTTGCCCCCGTCGTTCACCCATAAGTTGGAAACGGCGAAAAACAGCTTCATCTGAAACATTTTCTAGCTCTTCTATTTCTACGTCACATACGAGAGCATTGTTCAAGAATTCATCTCCCATTCGATTGCACAAATCTGTCTTCACTAATTTCATTTTAGAGAAACACCTTTCAACCGTAGCCGTCGCAACGGGCAAAACTAAAGCTAACTTCAATAACCGATAGACCAAAGGAAACATACTATGTAAATTTTCCTTGACCATTAAATGAGAAAGGTCAGCAAGACCATTCAAACCAGCAAATCTGTCATCATTTCTCATAATATTGTAGCAAACTTCAAGTTGACCGGGAAGATCATCGTGATCCTTACTATTAAAATTTTTTGGGTACAACTCACTCAACTTAATTAACTTTGATAAATTAAACTTAGCAAACGAATTACATGGGCTCAAAGCAGTCATATATTCCAACAAATCAGTACTTACCTCGCTAAAACGATCATCAAACTCTTGAATTTTCATATCTAAAACCGTGTTGAATATCTCAAACTCAAAATGATGTTGATTGGTAATCTTGGTCCTTCGGTTCCTTGAAGTAACATAACAATCATCCATTTTTACCATTGGTACATCATGTTTTTCACAGAAAGAATGAACTTCCTTTAGAAATGAACTAAATCCCATTTCTCTTAACTCTTGCAAAGATCGTTTGGTTCCTCTTACTAATAAAGCCGCTTCCAAAATATCTTGATCTTTCTTTTGAAGATGTCGTGACAATACATCCGTGAGTCCTAAAATACGCAACATCAAGTGCAAGTAAAACACAAAATCAAGTGTTTTGAAATAAGCTAGAATACCAGTGGCTTGACTTTGGTTGGAAGTAGTGATGCCTTCCTCTTCAACATACTTCACGATTTTAACAACTTCTGGAAATAGTTTCACCAGACTTGTAATTGTTTTATGATGAGATCCCCATCGTGTATCCCCGGCTCTTATGAGAGAATGTTCTTGGTTTAATCCTCTTCCTGTTTCGGTTTCACCATTCTCAACTTCTTCTTGTATTCTTTCTTTATGACTTTCTCTCATTATATCTTTTCGTTTGCAAGAGGCACAAACCACATTTGTCACGGTAGCTAGCATATCAAAGAAATTCTCAACACCGTCGTGTTTCTTTGCAACGGCCAATACCACCAATTGTAGTTGATGAGCAAAACAATGAATATAATGTGCGGATTCATTGTCTCTCAAAATCAAGGCTTTCAAACCATTGAACTCACCACGCATGTTACTTGCTCCATCATAACCTTGTCCCCTAACCTGTAAGACCCTACTTTTTCATACAAACATAATTTACATTTTAAAACTTCTCGGAAGCGGTCCCGATAAAAACTTTCATTATTTACCAAAAGTACAACCTTTCAAAACCTTCAATTATAAAAATACTTTATTACAAAATCATCTAAACAATGTCTGATGTTACATTAAACTTCAAAACTTTTATTTTCCCAAAATCATCAGAGTATCCACAGCAGTAGTCAAACATTCCATTCCAGAATCCCAAATCCCGAACCATATCCCAATCATATCTCTGCAAAATGTTCAACAACGAGGGGTTAGCTTATTGCTAAGTGAGTGACATTACAATCTACAATTCAAACCAGAAATAACAAACCAACTACAACAACTGAACACATACTCAAATCAAACTGATGTTCTTGGTATACTATCACAAGAACATCCAAATCACATAAGCACATAAGTACATGAGGACCGGCGGTTCTTGTATGCTATTCTCAGAAACCACGACCACGGTATGCTATTCTCAGTGATCTACCGATAGTCTGATTACTACCTTCACTGAATAGGTTAATCTTCAACTATGTGTATCCAAGAAACCTAGACAGCTACACAGTAGTAACCAAACCCAACCATTGTTGACCTCACTCCGAATCATGTTATCAACTAGTCACATAAATGCATATCATATGCAGTTATGGAATATCAACTGAACAACTGGTTCAACTAAACTCAAATTACAATTTAATCAACAACAATATCAACTACAATAATAATCATATCAATAACTCATCATCCCGCAAATATCTTATTCAACTCAAACCCACTTCAATACTAATATGTCTCATTTACCCAACCCAATCATTATATCAACTTTAATAACCCAATCCCATTTTCTCATATAACTAATCAATCAATAATCATAGCAACTACTAACAACAACCAATAACCACAACTGTCACCCGTTGTAACTGAGCCTGTTACAAGTGGGTTGAACTGAGGATCATAATCCCACTCACCGTAACCACAGCCATCCACTTGGTGGTCTAATATTACCGAGTCTTCTCCATATCTGAGAATACAACAAAATTACACAAGTCAGTTACTTGTATCAAAATTTATACAACATTATTCCAATATTACAAATAACCATCTTAACAACATAATTCAAAATCACTTATCAAGTTTAAGGTCATTATGATCGTCTTATCTCCTTAATCATTGTTAATTAACATAATTAGACCATTAACAAGATTATTAACTTAAACCCAACATCACCACTTTATCTAAACACTACTTTATCTACCTCATTACCCTTACCAATTCATCATTATTAGTTAACTCCCATGTATGCACCTTACTCCATTTAATAAACACTTTTACAACACTTTTAAAATATTTCATAAAACTGGACAGCAGCTGATTAACTCACTTTTCGACAAACTTAAGATCAGTTCTGTGCAGTAAGGCCATACCCAACAGAAAATAGACTTTCTCACCTTTCCAACGCTATATTACACATCAAAAACGGAGTTACGGTTATTTAGTTATGATTTATTGAAAACAACCCATTTTCTGCACATGGGGCTGTCCACCTACGAGTTTTCACCAAAAACATACCAATTCAACTCAAACATGATTAAAACACTTTTATTGATAAACTCTTACTCAATTAACATATTAAGGACTGATTTCAACAAGACTCAACACCCAATTTAACCATGTTTTAACATTTCTTTATCATTCTACTAATCACAATTTACATATTTCATCATGAACACTCACTATATTTCATCACTTTAAAACTCTACTAATTCAATACATGTTCCATCTACATAATCATGCTTTATTAACATCACTAATATCACTTTTAAGCTTACTTCATGATTTTATAGAGATTAAACCCTAAAATCACTCATGAACAAAATTCATAAATTTACCACTTTCAACATGTTATCTGATTACTAACAACTCTATTACACTTATGAACATCAATTCTATTAATTTCTAACCCTAATTTTATATTAATTTATTCAATTTCAATAAACTCATGAAAACCCCCAAAAACTAGGTTAAAATGTAGAATAATCACTTACAGTTAAAAGGGAGATGAAGAAGATGATGGAAGGAATTGATAATTGAAGATTACTAAGTAAATTCAAGGTTTTAATTTGATGTTTGAAGATGGAGATGTGCTTCTGCGATTTCTTTTAAGTCTCCAGGAAGAATATGAAGTATTTTAGAACATATGGGAAAGTCTCAGACTCACCACGTTTTTATCTGGCTTTTTATTTTAATTCCTTTAATAATTACAGTCTAGAACTGATAAAACCGTTTACGTTTTCTTTTATATCTCATTATTTACATAATTATATTTCGAAGTAAAAATATATCCGCTTACGATATTAAATTCCTGAATTGCGGGGTGTTACAAATCTCTCCCCCTTAAAGAGATTTCGTCCCCGAAATCTATTCCAACCAATTTACCGAAATCTATTTAACCCGAAATACCATAGTCACATAAAAATTACCAAATTAACAAAGTTTCTAATCTCAATACACGCAATCTAATTTTCATATTTTAAACAATACACTATAAATTTAATCTTTTCTCTTATCAAATAATTCAATTTACCCAATCTGACCATTTAAAACATATCCTCATTTTATAACCATTTCTATAACCGCATAATCCCATGATACTTGGTAACCTTAACAAATTCGTGTGATATAACGTAATATGACAACGGTGATCAAGCGTTGCAATATTAGGTTTTTCACATTTTCATTATCAGGCCACTTCATATCATAACCCGTTAACATCTTTTATCCAATCCACATCTAAACCCCAAACTAACTCATATAATAACACAATAAACAATTCATTTAACTAAATTCAGAAAAGTTTATTGTGTATTACCTTATTTTCCCAAGTGAACATTTGAGAGCACCGATTGTACTCTCGCCGTCTCTGTGCCAAAACAAAACTCAAACTGGATAAGTATTAGTATCTGTCACACAAATCAATTTCCCTTACAGTGACTAACCCCACTTACTGGAATGTTTGACTAACACCAACTAGATTTGGGATTGAACATTTACCAATGCCCAATTCACCCAAATCTATGCTCTGATACCAACTTGTAAGACCCTACTTTTTCATACAAACATAATTTACATTTTAAAACTCCTCGGAAGCGGTCCCGATAAAAACTTTCATTATTTACCAAAAGTACAACCTTTCAAAACCTTCAATTATAAAAATACTTTATTACAAAATCATCTAAACAATGTCTGATGTTACATTAAACTTCAAAACTTTTATTTTCCCAAAATCATCAGAGTATCCACAGCAGTAGTCAAACATTCCATTCCAGAATCCCAAATCCCGAACCATATCCCAATCATATCTCTGCAAAATGTTCAACAACGAGGGGTTAGCTTATTGCTAAGTGAGTGACATTACAATCTACAATTCAAACTAGAAATAACAAACCAACTACAACAACTGAACACATACTCAAATCAAACTGATGTTCTTGGTATACTATCACAAGAACATCCAAATCACATAAGCACATAAGTACATGAGGACCGGCGGTTCCTGTATGCTATTCTCAGAAACCACGACCACTGTATGCTATTCTCAGTGATCTACCGATAGTCTGATTACTACCTTCACTGAATAGGTTAATCTTCAACTATGTGTATCCAAGAAACCTAGACAGCTACACAGTAGTAACCAAACCCAACCATTGTTGACCTCACTCCGAATCATGTTATCAACTAGTCACATAAATGCATATCATATGCAGTTATGGAATATCAACTGAACAACTGGTTCAACTAAACTCAAATAACAATTTAATCAACAACAATATCAACTACAATAATAATCATATCAACAACTCATCGTCCCGCAAATATCTTATTCAACTCAAACCCACTTCAATACTAATATGTCTCATTTACCCAACCCAATCATTATATCAACTTTAATAACCCAATCCCATTTTCTCATATAACTAATCAATCAATAATCATAGCAACAACTAACAACAATCAACAACCAATAACCACAACTATCACCCGTTGTAACTGAGCCTGTTACAAGTGGGTTGAACTGAGGATCATAATCCCACTCACCGTAACCACAGCCATCCACTCGGTGGTCTAATATTACCGAGTCTTCTCCATATCTGAGAATACAACAAAATTACACAAGTCAGTTACTTGTATCAAAATTTATACAACATTATTCCAATATTACAAATAACCATCTTAACAACATAATTCACAATCACTTATCAAGTTTAAGGTCATTATGATCGTCTTATCTCCTTAATCATTGTTAATTAACATAATTAGACCATTAACAAGATTATTAACTTAAACCCAACATCACCACTTTATCTAAACACTACTTTATCTACCTCATTACCCTTACCAATTCATCATTATTAGTTAACTCCCATGTATGCACCTTACTCCATTTAATAAACACTTTTACAACACTTTTAATATATTTCATAAAACTGGACAGCAGCTGATTAACTTACTTTTCGACAAACTTAAGATCAGTTCTGTGCAGTAAGGCCATACCTAACAGAAAATAGACTTTCTCACCTTTCCAACGCTATATTACACATCAAAAACGGAGTTACGGTTATTTAGTTATGATTTATTGAAAACAGCCCATTTTCTGCACATGGGGCTGTCCACCTACGGGTTTTCACCAAAAACATACCAATTCAACTCAAACATGATTAAAACACTTTTATTGATAAACTCTTACTCAATTAACATATTAAGGACTGATTTCAACAAGACTCAACACCCAATTTAACCATGTTTTAACATTTCTTTATCATTCTACTAATCACAATTTACATATTTCATCATGAACACTCACTATATGTTCAATACATGTTCCATCTACATAATCATGCTTTATTAACATCACTAATATCACTTTTAAGCTTACTTCATGATTTTATAGAGATTTTACATAAACCCTAAAATCACTCATGAACAAAATTCATAAATTTACCACTTTCAACATGTTATCTGATTACTAACAACTCTATTACACTTATGAACATCAATTCTATTAATTTCTAACCCTAATTTTATATTAATTTATTCAATTTCAATAAACTCATGAAAACCCCCAAAAACTAGGTTAAAATGTAGAATAATCACTTACAGTTAAAAGGGAGATGAAGAAGATGATGGAAGGAATTGATAATTGAAGATTACTAAGTAAATTCAAGGTTTTAATTTGATGTTTGAAGATGGAGATGTGCTTCTGCGATTTCTTTTAAGTCTCCAGGAAGAATATGAAGTATTTTAGAACATATGGGAAAGTCTCAGACTCACCACGTTTTTATCTGGCTTTTTATTTTAATTCCTTTAATAATTACAGTCTAGAACTGATAAAACCGTTTACGTTTTCTTTTATATCTCATTATTTACATAATTATATTTCGAAGTAAAAATATATCCGCTTACGATATTAAATTCCTGAATTGCGAGGTGTTACATAACCTGTAAATCGATATCACATAAAAGATTTAAAAAATAGTTGATGATTTAATTGTAATATTAACAAATCAGAATATTAAAGTTAACACTTACTTGTTTCATACTCAATTTATATTCACCAAATAAAGCATCAATGGCATGTTTAAGAGTTAAAGAGGATGTATTCATCACATGAACAACACCAACAAGTCTTTCCATAATAACTCCACTTTTATTAACATATCTCAATACCACATCCATTTGTTCCTTTTTGAAAACGTCACTTGACTCGTCAACTAGCAACCCAAACACATCACCACCGATTTCTTCACGAATGAATTTGGTTATTTCTTTTGAGAAACAGTCAACAATCTATTTTTGAATATCTGGGCTTGTCAACTGATGGTTCTTGGGTGCATTATCTAATGTAACTGCATGAATACTCTCATTATGCTCTCTAAGTAACCTTAAAAGTGCATGAAAAAGTCCTCTAGAAAGAGATTATGCACTCTCATTGTGACCACGAAATGCTAATCCATTCATCAACAAAAATCTTCAAATTGAAACTGAAGAAGTTAATCGGATTCGATATCTAGTCTTCTCCTCACCATCATGCTTATTGAAGGCAACCTTAATGGATTGATTTTGTTTCATCAGATATTCACATTTTTGTAATGCTTTATTGTGAAAACTATCAACATTACCTTGATGCTTACGAAAGCTATCTTTTTTACTCCAAGAATCAAACCCTTCTGTCACAAATGTATCACTTCCACCCTGATGGTTAACATAATCTCTAAATAAGTAACAACATAAACAAAAAGCTTTGTCCACTTTAATACTATATTCTAACCAATGAAACTCTTGAAACCAAGCCACCACAAAACGTCTTTTACTTTCCCCAACCATTTTTATTGGAAACTCATGGCCACTTGGTTGAAAAGGTCCCCGAGCCCAATATGTACGTCTTATTTCCTCTCTTTGATTTACGTTATACTCATAAATCCTTGGCCTATCAGAGGGGTCCCATGGAAGATTGTTCAAATCAATTGTGATTGGCGTTAAAGGAGTATTAGTTGTAAAGCTAGGTTGCGGTACTTGTGGAATATTATCAGATGTTTTTAATCTGGAAGATTCTCCTTGAATATCATCACCATCAGAATCCAACTTTCTTTTAGAAAAAAAGTTTCCAATGGTGCCCTATAAATCAAACAACCAAACTTTGAACAAGTGAACAACACAATTGAAAAGTAACAAAGCTTTGAACAATTAAACATGGGAATTACAAAATTACAAGCTGATATAGAACATAAATCGTAACATTATTCACTAAATAAAGTCATGTATAAAAACCTAACCCTAAAAGCTTAAATTGAAAATAACCTGGCACAATTTTCTCTGTTGAAGCAACGTCATTGTATAAGTATGATCTTTGAACCTTCAATTCTTCAAATACAATTGGATTCTTTCATTAGTTCAAGTTAACTGATTTTGTATAATTGTCAGACTCTGAGTAAACTAACATAAAGGGGTTGACACTTGACAATGAGAAGCTTCTTGTTTTCTTCCGTATCATTCTATCGTAAAAAAAAATAATGAAAGTAATAATAAGCTAATTGGAGGATGGGCTCATTATTACATTTGGGCCTTTTCTTAAATAATGGATCATTGGGGTTTTGGGTCATGTGTAGCAACTAGCTGTAGCAACCATGATATATTAGGGAAAAAAATTTTTTTACACTAACTATTTTGATTTCATATGTGGCATGTGCAACTCATTGCTATTGAGTACCTCCGCCACTGCATGCGACATATGTCGCATGGGCCTGGGCCTGCGATGTTGTGTGTAACGTCGCAGGATTCAGTGTTTAGTATATAAACACGTTTTGTAATCAGTTTTAGGGTTGACGAATAACCCTAAACGCAATTAGTCGAGAATCCCTGTAAGCTAGTTGGTCAATATCAATAAACAAGTGTTTGAATCTGTTAATCTTGTGTTTGTTTATTTGATTCGTTTGTGTTAATATTCAATTGTTGATTCCGCCTACAATTGAATTGTGTGACTCGATCAAGATCGCCGTTAAGGGACTTTCAATACATTTATTATTAATACATAAAAAGTACAAATATGTAAACGAGAGCCGATAAATACAAGACTCAAATTGATTCATACACCAAAGTTGTATTATTGTATGTACTCTACTTACGTTTGTTATTTTTAATGTATACAACTTTCAAAAAGGGCTTTTTAATGTATTTTGTTGATTTATCGTTTGTTTAAGGTGCCACGTGACATTCGGAGAGTCCGACACAACATCAAAACGTCACGAAAATAACTAAAACACACTTTTTGAAAGTTTAATACATTAAAAATAGCAAACTTAAGTTGAGTACAAACAATAAACATTGGGTATAAGTTAGATAATTCTCAAGACACTAAAAAAAAGAAAATAGTGAATACAAAGAAAGAACATAAGTGAAATATGTGTCATATGAATAAAAAGAAAGAACATAAGTGAAATATGTGTCATATACTCTAACCAACATATATCTAAGCCTATGTATGCTTTTAGGTTATTCTCAAATAACACTTGAAACATTTTAATAAAACATTAGATTTGTTGGGCTTGTGAATATTAATGGGTGGGCTAGGGTTTAGGTTTGGCTTGGTGCCTAAGTTTGTGATACCCTATACATATAAACCCTATGTTATTGTAATCCTTGAGCCGTAAATATAATAAAAGAAAACTCTCTGGTTTGGCCCCGTGGACTAAACCAATCTCCAAGATGGAGATTGGACATAACCACGTTAAATCCTTGTGTCGTTTACTTTCTCGTATCACATATATCTATCGTGTTTGCTTGTTAATTGCTTTGCTAGCGATTTGGTTATTCGTTTATTGTTGTGGGTATAATTGTGTTCAATTATGCGCGTTGTTTGGGTCCTAAATTCCTAACAAGATTAACTGTAGAGTATTAATTATAAACGATTGAGCAACATAAGTGGTCCATTGTGAAATTTGATGTGGATTTCAACCTTCTGAATATTTTTAAAGGAAATATTTCAGTGTGTGAATAACAATATGAAAATGAATTACAATTAATTATAAATTGATAATATTTCGAAATAAAAATTAATATCAAAGTAGTCGATCAGAAACTACCTTCACTCTTTCACACTGTCACCGTTGAAGGATCAAATGTGATCCTTCCACTAAGGAATCAAGTTTGATCTTTTCGAATCGAGAACCACTCTAATGGTGAGCGATCCAACCAATGTGAATGATATCCAACACGGAAAAAATAAAATATCACTTCCCATACTCTAATTCTGTGATCAAATGCAGGAATTGAAAAATTAGCTCTAGCTCATTTAACAATTCAACTCACACATTCAAATGTATATAATCATAAATAAATTTAGGGCATATTCCAAAACTCTTTACATTTAATAGCAACAAATACATGTACCCTTTCTTCAACCTCCTGCTGAAACTCTTTACGTACGCCTTGTTCTTCTTCTTCCACTAACACGTCAAAAAAATCAAAGAAAAATTTATTAACAAACACCCCCACCACAACGTTCGTTCTCCGCACCATGATTCCCCCACTAGAGATACCATGAGCCTGTGCCTATGGTAACGTTTGTGGTGAAAGCTGAACGAGCCGGGGGCGGGGGCACTTTACGTGTACCATAGAATTGCTCTTATATACCATTTATCATAAGTTCGATCACGGATGTGGGGGATACGATTTTACTACATGAACTATGTATGTGATTTTGACCCTCGGTGTACTTCTAGAAGATCATAACAATTCATCTGATCATCCCGATCAAATTCTCTAATAAATCAAACTAATTTGTATGCAGATTTCTAAAACACTTTTACATGAATTCAAAACAAGGGGTGCTTGCTATAACACTATATGATTATGCAAATAGGCTAAAAGCTCATGTTGATGTACGTACATCTTCATTTTTAAGTCACATTTTCACATTATCTACACATGAGCTTTGGACTTTGGTCGTAAGTTTTGATCGTATTTAATAATCAGTCAACAACGATAATATTGTTTATTCAACTCTTACATCTACATGTCACGACTTTATCACATTTATTGTGTTTGTCACAAATAGCTGGTCAAAGTTATACTATCCAATGATGCTCATAGGGCGATGGTCAACTTTTGTCTTCCATTTGATGATAATCGTTCACCTATGCCACTTTCTCACTAAAACTCTACTTTCTGTTTTCCTTTTAAACATGTTTTCTGACTTTCTCAATAAGGGATTTTTCTTTTTTTTTTTAATAACAAAGTGTTAATGTTACCCCCCCAACTTAACTAACCTACTCCTTCATTTTTGCCGATTCGACAACTTCATCCCTCGAATAATAAGCATACCATTTAGTCTCTTAAACTACTTACCGCGCCCTCCAAAACATAAATCAATATTAGACTAATCAAAGAGATTTAGATTTTAGTTATATTTCGTAGCGTAAAGTATGCTAACCGATAATTTGAGGTTTATAAGGGATTTAAATTACTTTTTTCATTTTAACGTGCGACGAGTTGTTACCATTGACGTTACATATGAGTACATTAGTTGTTTATATGGATAAAACCGATACAAATTGTTGACACAAAAGCTAATCTTACTTGTTTTACTAACCATGCTCGATCTAAATTGAACATGATTCACTATACATGTGATAAATTTGTGTTGTAACCTTTTTTTAACTACATAATATAACTTCGAAGAAAAAAAACATTATGATATCATCATCGTTAGTAAATATAAGATCAAATTTAAGATCTCAATTAAGATCTTAAATTTTTTCTATGCTAGATACATATCATAAATGTAACTTGTCACACAAAATCGGCTATTGGCTGTTGCCAATTATATATACATCGTAATGAGTATCTATTTCTTCTTTGTAATCAATGATTTAAAAGCTTACATCACCATTTGGTCTTGAGCTAAGTTCACGTACACACGACATCATACATCATTAATGAAAAAAGTTCACGAGATCGTGTATCCAACCTAAGTTAGTTTGAACAAAAAATAGTTTTCATCATTCAATATGTACCTATGCAATTAAAGACCCAAACATAACATACTTGTATAACATACTTTGATGATTCAACTTCAAGAGTGTTTGACTTTTTAAACTTCATGATTCAATCATTTTTAATGCATTATCCAAAGATATATTAAGGGTGTGTTTGGCAAAACTAGCCGGAGATGGAGCTGGAGTTGGAGATGGAGATGGAGATGGAGCTGGAAGTTAGAAGCTGGAGATGGAGCTTTTATTTGAGGCTGGAGCTGGAGCTTTTATTTTTTAGCTGGAGATGGAGTTTATTGATGTAAAATGACAAAAAAAGGCATAATATATTATAACTTTAAAATTTTAATAATTAGAAAAAGGGTAACGTAGTAATTTAATAAATAAGGCATGGGGATTCTCTAAATAAGCTACTTTAACTAGCTTCTAATTTAGGGGATTCTTTTTTAAAGAATCCTTCTTCTAACTTTAATGCCAAACAAGGCTTATCAATTTATAAGGGATTGAGATTCTTAAAATGAGAATCTCAATCTCCTAGAATCCTCCATAATCCCTTCAAACATGGTTGCCAAACACACCCTAACACTAGTTTTAAACAACCAAATAAAATCTATGTGCATTTAAGTCATGAAACGATATAAAAGTACTATCAAGATTTTCAAAGAACATCAATCTTTAGATTCATTCATAACACGATACTCATAATTTATCGTACTGAAATTACTTGAAAAAATAAATCAATACAGTCTACAAACATTAGGGAGGTGATGTGTATTATATACATAAAGCAAGGGCTAATTAGCAACACAATCTACTTCTCGGTACGCAGACACAAAAACGAAAAAAGAGTTCGGGTTTCAGAAAGTAGAGAGAGAAACTGTGTGTGTAATCGTAAGAAAGCGATCAAAGAGAGAAAAGCAGAGTCGCCGGCGTTTGATTCCGACCGCCGGAGATAGCAAAACAGGTAAAGAAATCATAAATGCGGCGGAGCAGTTTCACAAAGGAAGAAAAAATTCGAAATTTTGAAACCAAAAAATCAATGCTATTGTGATTGAAAATTGTGAAATTGAAGACTTGGGCTTTATGAATCTCAAGTTTGGTAGAGCTATAATGAGGTCAGACTTACCAATTGTTGTTTAAAATCCTTTTTTTTTAATGTTATAGTTTCGGTTCCCAATTGTGTATCTGCATTTTGAAATTAGTGTTGGGGATTGTGAGTAAAGCTTAAATCTTTTTGTTAATTTTTTTTTTCATTTTCAGTTTTAATTTTGGGAATTTGAAGGCTTTGTGTAATTCAGTGTATTTTGATTTGGGGGGTTTATATGGAGTTAGAGGGAGCTATGTTTGAGTAATAAATTTAGGGTTTTTTTTTGTGTGATTATGGTTAGGGTTTACGTGTTATCGGGGTGGAATTTAAATAATTTGGGGGATTTTGTGTTTTGGAGGGAGAGTTAGTTGGATACTGTAGTTTCAGGAAAGCAAGATTAGGTTTTTCTTACATGATTTGTTTTGGATGATGATGTGCTATCAAATGGATTTAGTTTGTTTTGGATAATGGGATTTTGTAAATGCTGTAAAACCCTAAATAGTTGGCGAAAATAGGGCAATTAGGGAACTTGGGGGTTTTGTTTTGTGAAGTTGGAACTTGATAGTTTTGCGAGCATTTTATGGAATTTTTGTGTTGAGAAATGCAACCACCGCAGCAGCATTCATGGATCAATCTTGTGGACATTAAAAGTCAGTTGATTAAGAAGCTTGGGTTGGAGAGATCCAAACAATATCTTGATTACTTGAATCGCTTTTTGAGTTTGAAACTAGGCAAAGCCGAGTTTGATAAGCTTTGTTTAAGGACACTCGGGAAAGATAACATCCGACTGCACAATCAGTTAATTCGTTCGGTTTTAAAGAATGCTTGTACAAAAGCTTCATTTGGGATCAATGGTGATACTTCAAAAACAGTTGGACATAAGAAGCCTTTAGAAGGAGTTCTTCAGCAAAATGGGTCGGTTACAAGCCCATTGAGTTTGACAAATGGAGATATTCTACCTCCACCACGAAAGGCAAGAACCGGAGCTCGTGATCGAAGAGTTGGGGATCGTAAAAGTGCTCTTGGGCCAAATGGGACGACAAAGTTGACATCCTTTTCATCATCCATCCCACAGTCGGGTGATATTCGTGCTGTTTTGGAGAATGGGGATCCATCTTCCCCTAATCATCAAGAACTCATGCAATGCGCCAAAAATGAGCAGACCAAATCATTGGATAGAAAAGACGGAAAACGTGAATCTGGTAGGAGTTCATTACATGCTCCACTCGGGGTTCCGTATTGCCCCGTTAGTATTGGCGCCGCAGCGTCACCATCGGGAAATAGTAGTAAATCTGTTGGTGTGTTGCACACTGACGGTTTGTTAGATACGACAACATTAAAGGAACGTATGGAGCAGATTACTGCATCCCATGGCCTTCAACAGGTGTCGTTGGATTGTGCCAACGTGATGAACTGTGGATTAGATGCCTATTTGAAGGGTTTAATTAGTTCTTGCACTCAACTACATGGAGTTCGATACATTCACGAGCCAACAAAAAGCGGTCCCATCAAGTACCCGACTAATATTCAGCCCTTAAATGGTGTCAGACAAAGTGGCGGTTGGCCTTTGAATGTAATGCAAGCACATGAACCAAAACCCAAACGTCTAATAACATTGCTAGACTTTAGGGTTGCAATGGAGCTTGACTGTAAACAACTTGGGGAAGACGCGCCCATACTTCTGGAGAAGATATGTACACAGAATTTTGAGGAATAAGATTGTTTCAGGAAACAGTTTTCCATATCTCAATTGGGCCCCGTTTATGGCCATGAGTGAAGTGGCTTAGTGCAAGATGATCAAGCATTGAGGGCCATGTCAGCCATCGACAAGAAATATAATTGACAATTGAAGAATGAATGCCAATGTACGGTTGCCTTGTTGTATGATTAGCATATTTCTGCTTCTTCTGTAATTTAGTTGATGAGATAATTTAGAAAAGTTTTGCAGGAATAAATATGTGTAGCTCGGTACTTGCTTAAAAAGTTGAGAATTGCATAATCAGCCATTACTTGTGTATGTATTTTCAACATTAGGCATTAATTTAAAAATCAAATATTAACGATACATTTCCTAGTTACAATTTGTTTCTACTGAAGCATCATCCTCTTTAAAGTGAGTTATTATTTTGCTAATTTGATTCTGATTCTGTCATATTTTGCAATAAAAATGTTCATAAAAGGAAACTCTTTTCAAGAAATTTATTCCGTCACCGAGGTGATGAAGAAGTATTGTTATTATTTCCTCTGGTTTTATGTTAACACATAAATTGTACAAGATTTGAGTTCAGGGAGGCCAGTTACATCTTTATATCAGAAGTTTAAGGTACGTTTGCCTCTATGTGCGCTACCGATTGTTATTAAGTATTATTTTTAACTTTTGTGCACTGACGATGGTGTCTTCTTGCAGAACATGAAATCAAGTTACTACCTTTTAGTCTTGAAGGTCAACAAGCTATTAAACAGTGCATGCTTCTGGTCAAATGCTTGTAATACATTATTCATTATTACTTCATGATTTCTTGTTTATATTCACTTTGAACATGTGCAATGTGAACGCATCTTTAGTTGATCTTTAAGATTTTATTCGTCTATACCATTTGAATTTCATTCTTTGTCCTGCTATTACATTATGTAATGGCTTCCGCTATCTCATCCGGGTCACTTATAACGACCCACGAAGTGAAAATGTTAGATGTCTTGTCAGAAAGGGCAACCAGACTTTCTTAATTTCATCACAAGCTATTCTTTATAGCTTATAAAAATCAACATGGTCTGCTATAGCTATTTAGAAAGAAAGTAGGATGAAGTCTTTAGTTTCCTTCTGTATTTTGTGATACGAAATGTTATCCTTAAATAACTATTAGACTGTTTAAGATACCATCTAAAGTTCATATTTTCATAAGGTAAACTTCCTCTTTACTATACACATTCCCATAGCGATTCACCAATATGCAGTCCCTATTATATTCATCGTTCACTAGTGTAGTGTCGTCTCTGTTTTTTTCTTTGGGTATTTGTTTTTCAATCAAATCATGATAGGCGATTGCCTTTAGTTGATTAGGACCCCAAGGAGGTATGTAGCGTGTGTCAGTGGAATACAAATGGATTGATATCTTTGCAGTTCTGCTCATATAGCTCAACTTGCTTGAGCGGTTGGCAATTTTTGAAACTAATTCCCAAGTTCAACCTTGTCCCAAAGATTTTGACTAGGCAGTTTCACTTTGGTAAAACGTAGGATTGAGCTTCTCCTTTTGCCAATGTAACTCAGCTCATTTTCAGCCTACAAATCACTATAATTTCTTTTCTATTGCCTTCATGTTATATGGGATTACCTGTATTTGCTGTAGTACGTCATCGGGACTCCAGCAGAAGTTTCATAAAGACCCAACCCTTGGGCCACTAGCAGGCATTAACCTAAAATTGGCCTTACCTGACGGTGAACTTGTACGCATTTTGGCTGGGCTTGGCCTGAAGGTACCATGTCATGTGTTTCACTTAAACTACAACAAACTTTTTTTATCGAAGGTGACAATTTAGATCCAGTTACTTATCATTGGGTTGGGTTTTTTTCTCTAACGGGTCAAACAGATATAGTTAAGAATATTGGCTTATAAGAAAACCAGTAATGAATAAACCTTCCTGAATCAGTTATTGTCAAACTAAAATAACTTTTATCTTACTTGGCACACTAATTATATATAAAAAATCTGAAGTTTATTGGACGATCGTGTTTTGAATCTGGCTTGGTGTGTTACGGGTCAAATAGAGTCAACTATAGTTAGTTAGTTTCTTAAGTATCCATGTGTTATGATATTAGTGGTTAAAACATATGTAATTAGTTAGTCACGTAAGTAGTTAGTTAGGCACATGTTTGTTAGATATACTGGAGTTGTAATCGATAGGGATCTTTGATCATTTTTACAATTAAATGCAATTGAGAGTTGCTCTCATTGTTGAGGAGATACATATAGCTGTTTTGGTGTAATCTCATCGATCCTCAAGCTGTTCTTGAGAGATCAAGGATTCAATTATAATTGAAATCTTATCAGTCTGTTTCAACCCACACCAAAGAAGGTCCTCCATTATAATAGAACCCATTTTGACACACCCGACCCATCTATGTGACTTTTATTTTGACATCCCTTAATAATTGCAAGGTTCTTCTATTTCGGAGAAACAATCAGGTAATTAAGTTATTATTTTTTATTTATTTATATATTTATTCTTTTGTCTGTTCTGTGTCATCACTACAACTTATTTGGTGATTTTTTATGATATCAACGCACTTGCAATAAGTTCTAACCCTATAAATTTCTAACAACTGTTGAATTGATCACATTTTGTGTTTTATTTGTAGCATTATGAGATGATAGTAGTCATTACTTTGGTTTGAACTTTGGCTAGCATGACAGAGACTGAACTTTGGCAGACAGAGGCCGTTCATTGTGTTTGAACTCTGAACCAAGATTGCACAGGAACATGTAAATCAAGGTGTTTGCTGTAAACATCTTGTTAGCTTTCTGATCATATTTCTTATGTTGGGTATTATAGGCTGAAATTTCAGACCTTATTAGCATCTAAAATTTGGATACATCACCTTTAAGACTGTTTCAGAAGTACCTTATAAGGCATTTGTATGGGTGGTTATATAAAGCATACATGTCATAATTTGTCCTGTCAGTGCACCTTATAGAGTTCAAGTGGTTGTTAAATCAGTAGTTAGTCAATTCATTTTCAGCACTCGTATATTATTCTATAGAAGACATTGTTGTATTGAGAAATGTTTACCTGATCATTTTGTACATTTTAATACTAATCGAGTTATCGAGAACTCGAGAGTTGCTTTTACTGTTAAAGGAGATACACGAGTTGGTCTCTTGTAGTCTTACATGATTCCCAAATTGTTCTTGTCGAATTAGGATTCGTTTTCAATTAAATCCTCATCAGGATAAATATGTAAGTGTCCTTCGTTTGGACCAACATCTTACGTAAACTATGAAACCAACACATGAAGTTTAATAAATTGGGACGGGAGTTTTTTTTTTTTTGTTTATTTATGTAAATTCACATTTTTTAAGCTTTAGCTACTTTTGTCGTCGAAGACTTACAAGAGAATAAGCTCCGGCTACCGGCTTCTAATAAGCTATAAACTTATTAAAACACCCCTTAAATTTCCAAGCCATTTTTTTATAACACCTATCGGAAGCAAAAGTCCCAACTTTCATTAGTAACCAAATATATATTATTTACATATATTTAAACTGTTACAAAACTCCAAAACACATTACAAGTTTAGTATTATATAAAGGTTCAACACCACATAGTTTATATCAAAATATCAGAGTCGACAGAGGTCAAACATTCCTTCTAATTATCTTCTTGCTCCCAGCCCAAACTAATCAACAAGACCTGCAAGAAGTTTAATGGTGGGATTAGCACGAAGTTAAGTGAGCCAATCAATAAATAACAGCCCAATATGGCATAACAAATCAGTTTATAACCGATAAACATATTACACAACAACAACTATGAGGATCGGTGGTTCTGAGGAACCCTAATGCCGCGAAGGCCCTCGAGAACTTTTATCAACAAACTATGGCCTATATAGAATCTACCGATAACTTGGGTGCTATTACCACACCTACACAGATTCTCAGGAACAACACATGTATAAAGTTTCTGTGTAGGTCAACTAATAGTATTCCAAGCCCAGTAAACAACTGACCTCAACAATACATATAGCA
Source organism: Helichrysum umbraculigerum (assembly GCA_949592205.1). Classification (NCBI taxonomy): domain Eukaryota; kingdom Viridiplantae; phylum Streptophyta; class Magnoliopsida; order Asterales; family Asteraceae; genus Helichrysum; species Helichrysum umbraculigerum. The sequence continues at coordinate 156,181,185 of CATIUR010000004.1, forward strand.
CGAAGGCAATATAACTCCTAATGCATTATAATCAGGATATATTATTCAACAACACTATATCATTAGTAAACTATGCTTACTTGTTGTAACCCAACATGTCACAACCAATTAAACTGAGAGTTATTGATCCACTCACCTGTCTATCTCAGTTATCCACTCAGTATTCTTATATCACTGAGTCTTCGGCTGATCTGAGAATTCAAATAAATAATAAATTAGTAACTCATCCATAATCAATAACTCCTGTGATAATAACAATCATAATTAGTCTAGTAACATATTTATTCAAATAAATAGTCCCTGAGGTCAAAGTCCAACTCTGAATTGTAATCAAAAAATCCCGAACGAGGTTCAAAAACTGTAAAATACCATTTTCGACCCCTAAACGATCCCGAAAGGCCAAAAACTGCCTAGGCTCTTAGAATAGAGCCTTGACCCTTGGGCCGTTTTCGAGTGACCATGCAAATTTCAACCCAATCCGATTCAATGAAATTCGTCACTTGTTCACTACCCTGAAATTACTTGTGCATTTTCAATTATTCATGCAAACGCGATCCGGGTTAAGGTGGTGGGATCGCGTTCTTCTTTAGAAAAACTTTCTGTTAACGAATTGCACTTGCGAACGCGATCCGGGTGGCTAGCTGGGATTGCGTTTCTAAGGCCAAAACGCGACTAAACTATTTTACAACTAAGGAACGCGATCCAGCTTCAGTTGGTGGGATCGCGTTAATACGCTTTACAGCTATAAAACTCAGACCTGCACTTTCTGCAATTTCATAGCTCCGAAACTAAACCAAATTTCACTCAAGCTCAGGTATAAACTCGAATTTATACAGATATTTAGCACCAATAACAATTACTAGCTTCATATAACAAATTTCAAGTACCAACAAACCCCAAACCTCAACAATTACTTTCATTTACACATCAAATTGCATATAACATGAACCTTAACTCCATTCAACTTAAAATTTGAAATTCCATCAATTACTTGAACTTTCGGGCATCATATAATCATCATTCAAGTTTTCTAATTCACTTATAACTCAATAATTCACAATTCAATCCAAACCCATTTTCCATATAAATTGAAATCAAGAACACTTACATAAATGAAAAGGCAAGATGATGATAACAAAATTCTGAAATTGATGATGATGAAGGCTTGAATCCAACTAGAAATCTAATCTTGCTTCTAATTTTTGATTAAAGTTTGGAGTTCCAAATGAAATAAGAGGATAATTCAACTATTTGGGAAAGTTAAAGAAAAAGGAGGTCGGCTCTCCTTAAAACCGTCCAGTCCCCAATTTTATTTAATCTCCTATTAAGCCTATTGTCTGGAACCTAAAAACCATTTGCGAGGCAAATGTTTTATTTTACCGTCAACTAGAACAATTTAAAACAAATAATATTATACTAGCCATAATAAGTCCTAAGACTCTTTTACCCACTTTTCACTACAAGCTCGTTTTTGCGAGACCTACCCTAAAATTAGATTGTCAAAAACCCAATTGTTTTGACATTATTATTAGGGTTGATGGCGTAAATAAGTAACGAACTTTACCTTTATTACCGAGTTAGGTATGAACTCAATTTATTACTCTAGTAGGTAACGAACTTTCAAATTATGTATCGATTTAGGAAAGCAAACTTTTTTTTGATCCGTTTAAGTTATAAAATGATGACGTGTCAGTCTTTCAGACATGTCATCAAAAAATTTACACGTGGCATTTTGATTTCCAACGTACGTGACGTTTTATAAATTGAAAAACCGGCTGAAAAATCAAAATGACTGGCTGCTCGGTCACCCAATGACATATTCCATAACTCGAATTTTTATATGATAGTTCGTTAATTATCATAGTTATAATTTGCGTTCAAATCCTAACTCAATAAAAAAGAGAAAAAATTGGTTGGCGATTTTAGCCATTAACCCTTATTATTAGGGAGTTGATAGATAGAACACAAAAAGTGTTTGCTACAACACATTGTACAACCGTTTCAGCTCACAATACTACCTATTATAGCATAATTTTGATGTTTGAATCAAATTGTTTAGTGTATTTATCACCTTTCATATTATCGTAATAATATCTTTTCCAGCGGCAAAATTCTGAAGTCCAGAAAACTTTACAACCACCAAAACTAGGTACCGTGCATCAGTGCACCGTAGCTGCTCTGAAATTAGTAATATATGTTCTGTATAAAAAAACTTTCCGTAATTGGCGGATGCTTGTTTTGAGTCCGTGCCTGCCGATCACTGTAACCTTTAAATATCATCATCATCATCTTCATAATCTAAAACACCTCTGTTTGTATTTTATATATATTTATTATATATATATGTATACATACATATACCGTACATAAATAAATTATATATTATCATTGTTTATTCCGATCAATCGTGATCGGCGGCACCATTTTCTAATTCAGGTACGCCAATTTTCTCCACCGAATTTCTATGTTGATTTTGACCTAATTTTGAACCCTAGCTTTAAATTTTTGTGCGATGATTTAGATCCATGTTCTTTGAGATGTGTTTCTTATCCGACAGATGTGATTGTGCATTGTAATTTGTATCCAAATTTTGATACTTGATTATATGTTTTTGGTGAATTTACATGATAATTGCGTATATGATTATTTGTAGTAATTTATAGAAACTCAAATTCTGAGATCTATATGTAATCTGACAATTGGGTACTATCTGAGTTTATATTGGCTGGATTAGGGAATGTTTGGATGTGTATTTTGGGATTTTTGATACTTCAAGTAATAATCGGTTTACAATGATTTACGATTAGGTAACTTACTGCTTCATATGATTATTTAGGGGCTAAATAATTAGTTTTGAAGGATCATTATGATATATCAGCTACAAAGAAATATATAGTCCAAATTTGGTTACTTTACTTGATAAGAAGTGATTTTACAGCTTCAATCAGTAGAAACACGTCCATATGTTATCCTTTGCTGAATGTTTTTTGTTACTATTGATTATTTTGATATTTTGATTATGTTTATGTAACATCACCTGATCACATTTAAATCACGTTATTCAAAAAATCCGTTATTGTTATAAACAATGTTGGTAGGGAATACTTGCGTTTGATAAAACAGAATGATTAAGCGCTGAATGATTTATACCCTGAATGATTTAAATGCTCTGAACAAACTTGGTTCTGAATCAAAACATATTGTTTGAAAGTACTTCTGAATGGACCGTCTGAATAATATAAAAAGACGGTTTTACCCTTTTATATAGTGTTGAATGTTTATAATGGTCACCCACTACGTCATACAGTAGCAACCACGATGATATAAGAAGGATTTTGGCAGAGGAAGATGAAAATTGTGTTTCGGTAGAATTTTTTTTTTTTTTTTTTTTTTTTTATCAAGGAAGAAGACAGAAAAATAGAGGAAGAAAGGTAAATATAAAACAGAAAAAGAAAAAGGATAAAGATTAGAGAAGAGATGTTGAGCCTTGAGGGCAGCCTTCGAAATGTTACTATTGAATAAAGGGCCTGTCGTTCAGACTGCTTTTGTGTGCTGACCGATTCAAAGGTTTTGGTACCCTTCAGATGTCACTTTTAATCTCAAACAAATACACCCTAAGTTAATAAAAATAAGAAAAGAATCTTGCTTTATGTGGATATCACCGTTAAAGTGCTGTAATTATATTGTGACTGATTAGGTACCATTTAATCTAATGAATCCATCTTCTTCTTCTTCTTTTTTTTTTTTTTTTTTTTATCTCAGACCTTATGATTGGATCCTTAGGATTAAAAGTGTTTATGACCTAAACAAGTTGGACACTCTGCATTTGATTTTGTGGGTCAAAAATACCCTTGCACTGGCTGTTACAGTCTTAAATTCATATCCACTGCTCAGTTATCTTTATCCTGCCAATTTCATTCCTCATTTCACGGCCTCCTATCCTACTCCTTTCTGCTTTTCCATTTTGAAGTTTGAACTAATGCCGTCAATTTGAACTAAAGTTTCTGCAGATTATGTGGCGGTGCCGCCATTGAATTCTCACTTGCATAAAAGCTATGGCTCTGGATGGTGTCATTACTTCACCTCACCGGAGAACTCAAACTGCATTTTCTTCAAATTCGTCCAGAAAGAATTACTCAGTGGGAAACGAATTGGGTAGCTTCTCCACTGTGATCAGGCGGCATCGCTTTCTGTTAACCGCCCTTGTACTCCTTGCTTTTCTCTGCACCGTATATCTTTACTTTGCTATTACTTTAGGGGCGGATGTGTGTTCAGGGTTGATCGGAACTCAGAAAGCATTGTGTCATGTTCAACATGCAAAAGAATCAATATCCAAAGGAAAACTGAAATTCATGTAATAGAGAGTTAAGTAGTGAAACTTCTTATGTGTTATTGTATGTGTTATTATTATTAGCATTCTGAATCAAAAGGCAACACAGTGTATTTGTTGACTTTGAGATCGGATGATTTTTTGGTGACTCCCAACACTGCTTTCGACACTTTTTTCTTCTCTTGTGCCAGCTCAGCGCCACGTCAGTACATCCAAAACTGACGAAAGACTGACCGCCAACAATCCTTTTTTCCTTTACATATATGGGACCCATTAACTATTAATTTAATTAATTAAACACAAACTAAATAAAAACTATTTCATTAATGATTAAAAACATTACATTAATAAATATAAAACATTACATTAATAAATCGAAACGTTACATTAATAAATTGAAACGTTACAATACTAAAATTAAAAATTACAATAATAAAAATAAAACGTTACAATAATAATAAAATAAGAATCTAGTCACTATCGGAGAACCCGTGTTGTCGTGCATCGGCCCCGAACATCGTTTTGAAATCGTCTTGATACTTCTTGATCACATTTTGCCTAGTTTCTTCAAACATTGCAAGTTCGTGTTGTCCCCAAAGCGGCGGTATTGATACTTCTTGATACTACAATATACACTCGGTCAATGTTTTGACCTCATATTCCGTCCACCGCACTTGTGATATTTTTCGTTTTTCCTTTCCCTTCGGGTTCACTCTCTCGCCTTCGGATTGTGTTTGTGAGTGTTGGTCGGATTGTGGTTGAGAGTATGGTTGAAAGCCGTATGGTGGTGATGGTTGAAAGCCGTATTGTGGTGATGGTTGATAGCCGTATAGTGGTTGTTGGTATGGTTGGTAGTTGTATTGTTGTTGTTTGGGATACCATGGTTGGGGTTGTGATTGATATGGGTGAAAGCCAGTTGGTGAATTGTTAGTAGTAGACGCCGAAGATGAGTTAGCCGGTGAGTTGGAGTAGATGGGATTGTTAAGTAAATTTTATAAGAAATCGTTGTTGTTGTTAGACATTTTTTGTGTTTGAAAGTAAAAAGAAGTTGATTTATTTGGGTATTTGGAAGTAAAGAATGGTGTGGAATTGTTTAGGTGTTTGGAAGTAAGAAATATGGTTATTTTGTAGTGTGTTAAAAGGTAATGTGAAGTGTGTATATTTATATAGGATAAGGGGTTAAAAAAAGAAAGAAAAAACGGTTATATAGCCGTTTAGGATTTTTTTTTAATTTTTTTTTGTATTTTTTACTCCAACGGTTACAATTCATAAAAAATAAATAATAATAATAAAAGTGATGTAGTGCGAAAATAACAAACACAAATTAATCTTGTTGATTGAAAGAATACCCAAGAATAATCCCTTCTAACAAGCGTTGATTCACAAAGAATACCGCGGTTAGGATTTTCCAACACACGTTGATTCAAAAGAATACCGCGGGAGGATAAATTCAACTCAATTCTTAACACAAAATTGAGAGAATAATGAACTTTCATAAAATCATCAACTAAAAAACTCTTTCATGCTATTACAACGGTAGACTATATAAAGGACTAGAATTATTAAAAGACATTAATATATGAAATATCAAAAGCCTAGAGTTAAAAACTAATAAATGACTAAATAAATTAACTCATGAAAACTACACTAGCAACTCAAGAGACTCTAACTCAAAGGTCATGTCCAAGTTCGGATGAATCTTCCCCTTGAACATGTTGTAGTAAAAAAGGCATAATTTCTTCTAGAAAATTCCAAATAAGACATCATTTTTTGCATATAAAATAGACATATAGAGCTTTCCAACCATATATCACACATTAAATAAGGACGTCTACATTATTCCAGTTTATTCTTTGAAGTTGACCGAAAATTCAGAAAACTAGCTAGTCGCATTGGTGAAGCGTCCTGTATCAAAAAGTGAACCCCACCACCAACCGATCCTTTCGTTGCCCAGCCGAAGAAACGGAACCGACGAAGGGACCGACAAAGCCGTGCCATCGGCGTCGGTTCGCCGGCCTTTGTCGGCTCCCCACCGACGCAACCCGTTGGCACTCGTCTAACAGAAAACTGTCAAAAAGCTAAACGAGATTGTGTGTATAATGTATTACCATTATTTCACTGAGATTTATTTGGTGTTCTGATAGATATATACTTGAGGACGAAAGTCTTAAATAATGCATGTTCAAATAAACTAAAAATATTTGTGCGTAGATTATATGTAAGAATCGCTTGTAGGATTGTGCAAAACTCCGTATGGAACTATCAAATTATTTAACTGTGACCGAGGAACTCAATGGTAATCATAGCAGAAAGATGGTTCTCGTTTCTGCCCCGTTGACCAATGACCATGATGTCAAAAATGATGTGAAAAATTCAGACCCAGAAAGGGCTCTGCTGGACGATGCAGCATTCTCGTTTATTTGTCGGCTGTACTTGCGATTCAATCTCAAAATGCATAAAAAAGTTACATGCAGCTTGTTAAGCACAAATAGGGTTGTAAACAAGGCTAAACATGATATACAAAACTTGAGCTCAAGCTTGAGCTCAATGAACTTCAAAATATGTTCAGCCTAGTAGTGCTCCAATAAGCTTGATGCCAAACATTAGGGCCAATTAACTTTGTATGTACACTGTAATATTGATGTTATAACCTCTTTTGTTAGTAAGATTTCACCTTCTTCAGTTTTGAAGGGACTAACCACATTTGTGCATCAACTTATTGTTAAAAGGCTTGAACGAGACTAGGTTCGAAACTTCCATTACAATCAAGATTTCTGGCACTCGAGCTTCTGTTTTCGTGCGCAGAAAAGATCTTGACTCATCTATGGTTTACAAAATGAGCGTTCTAACCCCAAATGTTAAATTATTCTTCTTTACTCAATTATTTCTTGCTACGCTCCACTCAATGTGAAACGAAGCAGAATGTTTGTTTCTGCATCTTATGTCTAGCTTGTTATCGGTCTTAGAACAAACGAATCATAACCTCGCAAACCAAGAAATTCCATGTAGGCCCTTTGGTTGTACTTGTTTATATATGCAACAGTTATTAAGATTCCCTTTCTTTCTCTGTGCAAATTGTATTTGATTAATCTATAACAGTACTATATATATCAAGTAAGACAAGTTATCTAGTCTTTATTATCATATCTCTTGTTAAATATCACAAATTGCATTGATATCATACTCTATACCATCACTCCAATACTGAATATAACATTCTTTGAATGATATAATATTCACAACAATCAATAATAATGATTTAATCTGAACTGCAAGTTTCTTTAGCAAATCCAAGTGTAGATGCCTTGGTGTTGTATACAACTCTTGTGTTTTTTTGTTGGTAATTCCCAATAATACCAATCTCGTCTTCATCCGATAAGCTTGACATAGCTAAACAAACTTGAGATGCATCCGATTTTGCAAAATAAAGAATTCCAGTTACATCGATTGTTAGCTTAGCATCCATCCCAAAATGCAACTTAAATGTAGGTATTTCCACTTCTTCATAGGTAGAGAGGTTAAAACAAGTATCCAATATTGAAAAGGATGGTGCTTGAGGAAACCCCGAAAATTGTTTTAGAAATTCTGTCTTAACAGCATTGTAAACTGAAGGAGAAAGACGTGTGATAACCGTTCCTGAATCTATGAGCATTTCCTTTTGACCGAAACTTGGATCTTGTAATGATACCCCTCCAATGCTGATCCCAGTGAGGTTAAGAAAGTAAAATGTGGGCATCATGGGGTTGGATATTAAGTTGGTATACGAAATCGGGCTAAAATTCTTGTAAACTGAAGTTTCATCCCCTAGAATTAATGAGCCCGAACCCTCATCTGTCACCGAAGGTAAACAATAGGAAAAAACCCCTCCAAAAATATCATAAGTTTGAGAAATCATTGAAAGAGCACTTCTTCCTAGTCCCATAAGCCCGGAAACTCCCCCAAATAATCCGTCATTAACCCGTCCACAACCGAACACAAAATCTTTGACTAGTGTAGTACCAAGTACAAGGTTGTCACTAGCTAAATCGCCTCTAGTATACGAGCCATCTCCATAGCTAACATAATAATTACACGTTGTAGAATTAACCCCACAAACACCTGAATTACTAGCGGCAAAATCAAGATTTTGACAGGTTGTTGACTTGCATAAAACTTGTTTAAATGAAGGAGATTGAGAAGGGTTAAAGAGAGGTTCTTGTTGATTATAACAAGAACCGCACGGTTCACATTGAACCCATGTGACATCACTCCCCGTATCAACAATCAGTGTAACATTTCGTTCTCCCAATTTAACTGTCACAATGTAGTTGAGAGTCTGGAGTTTGGCTCCAGAATTGAGAGGGATTTCAGCTTGTGAAAGTTCTTGATCAAAACCATTAGAAAGCGCGGTTTTTATTCGTGATTGTAGCGAATGGACCCGAATTTGATCTGAAAGTATGTGCTTTTGGAGTCTTTGGTTCCGATCTTCTGATTTGTGTTTAAAGCAGTAATCCCTGTGATGCAATTCTAATATAGTTGCAAAGTTTTCTGTTCCTGAAAAAAGAAAAATAAGAAACACTACTTTAGAAATAACTATAAAGATTTTACCTTTATTAAGGAACTATAGAAATTAGTTACAAGGAGCCTATTTATTTCAAGGCAAGCATTACTAAATCCAGAGTAACACATATATCCTGACTTGTATATCATGCTTACAAAGTTGTAGCCTTATCGGAAATTTGGAATATAAGGTTTGGAAAAGTGGGATTGTTTTTTTTTTCATGCAAGTAAAATTGTTGGATATGATAAATTAGCATAGTCGGTTATCAACATTTTTTCGAACATATGCAACAGAACATAGTATAATACAAAAAGCGTATATAGTGACATATATATTGAGTACTAACTTGATCTTTGAGGGAAACAATTTGTTGTATTGGTTTTTTCCTGTGTCCATTTGATTTTTTTCAAAGTGAGAACTTGTGTATCTCCGCCCGTGGCGGCAGCCACCGAGGTGGTGGCCGGAGATGCATGTAAAGTGAGTGATAAAAGAAAGAAAGTGAGAAGAAAAGACATGGTTTAATGTCTTCACAAGAGAAGAGAAGTAGATGGATGGGAGGTTAAGAATCTTTGAAGAGTTGGAGGTTGGCATGAGAACAAAAGGGAAAGGGCTGGCTAAAGAGTCGAAGGACCCCACTGTGGGTTGCATGAGAAATTATTGAGGCTTCACATGCACATCTACATTTTACTTATTAAAAAAAAATAAAAAATATATATATATAAATATATGTTAAATTTGGTTGGTTAAATTTCTCCTTGATAGGTGGGGCTTTATATGCATGCTTGTGATTTTTTTCAACCATTTTTATTGGTTTTTTATGGCTGAGCTTTCCTTTGATAAAGACTGCCCCTTCACGGAGTCGTTATATAAATGCTACTCTACTTCTTTCCCATACTCTAACTATATACATATATACATGCATACGCTCATTCAGCTTTAGAAGCTTGGTTGTTTATGTGGTTGTTATACACGTGACATGTCATGTTTAGTATTTCATGCTTTAGCGCTAGATTAAATTTTATGTGGATCTTTCATGTCCTTGTAGTTGTAACGCTTATCTTTTGATATATATAATTTACCGATGAAAATCCCTTTTAGTCGCATACAATACACAATAACACAATTACTGATCGAACTACACATATTGATTAGCAATTAAACATGAATAGGATTTTACACTTCAATTATTATATCCTATACCTAGCTAATATAATAATATAATTAAGAATGTGACACATTTTTTTGGATCACCTAAATAAAGATACTAGTGGTATATATAGAGTGGTTAATGGATGATGGCGAATGCAGGTTGGGAAACTAAGATACAAATGTAGATTAGTTTTCAGTGGACAAAGAAAAAGGTTGCACATGTTGGATTCACGGGTCATTCCTAAAAATAAAACAATATATATGTATTGAAGTTATATACGTATCACACTTCTAATTAGTGTGTTTTTTATGGCGTATTTTATGTATATGATAACTATTATATGATGCATTATTTGTAAAACGGCGGAGGTGAATACTCCCTCCGTCCCAAATCTATTGTCCCCTTGTTGACTTTGGAGTCAATCTCTTCCAACTTTGACCTTCAATATTTTTGTTTGTGTTATATAATATTTAATGCAAAATATATGAATTGATTGGATTTTGAATGTATTTTCATTGGTATAATTTGCATCAAGTATTATATAACACAAACAAAAATATTGAAGGTCAAAGTTGGAAGAGAAATACTCCAAAGTCAACAAGGGGACAATAGATTTGGGACGGAGGGAGTAGTTTTTAAAAAGTATTATAATTTTAATTTGTCCCGGGAGTTATAGGCTTCCTAGTTCTGACACTGGTCTGCGTGGTGGTGTACTGTTATACCACTTGGTACGCAGCGTGCACAACAAGTGTGGTGCCACTACCAATCTACCATGTCACAGCGCCGTCAGTTGGTGGCGTGGTGGGCTGCCGTCATGGTGAGCTCAACGAGGCGGGCCCAATACACCATCCCCGAACACGCCCAGCGAACGACGCGGCTCCATACCCTGACTTGTGGTATTGGGGAAGTCATCTTTCAAAAATCACCTCATACGGCTCCTCGTTCAATTCTTTTGAAGTTATCGAGATTCCGCATTTTTGAACCACGAAACACAACCCTTTGAGCGAAATGCGGCAAAAGGAAGGAAAATCCATGGACCGACCCCATCATCTCCACCCCGTAGTTCCTTGGTGGGATTCTTCACTTCATGATGTTATCTCACCATGCCATGTGATACTGACATGACATCCACCACACTACCACCGAACCGATTACCACTGCAAGTGGTTTTAGAGACGGGAAATGTAACTTGAATATTTCATCTTAAACAAGGGTGAGTAAATAGTTTATAACATGACCAACAAAATAATGCATCTGAAATAAAATTTCATGTATAGTGATGATTGATTGAAGATGTTATATCGTTATTTTTTGTCTCTCTCGAAAGATGAATAGGTGATTGTAATATGCTCGATCCTTTGACTCTTTAGATAGTAGAAGACATTTGATGTAGGGGTAGAGAAAGTGAACACATTCTAATTATAAAAACGGAATTATTGAGTTATGATTAGGAAAATTGGAAAAAACTCCTTAACTAGTACCCAGTTACTTAAAGTAAACTCCTAACGAGTTACTTTTCTTCTTAAAATATTGGAATTCATAAAATGTTGATGACTGTATCAAATTAGTTAGGCTATAATATGAAGGGGTGTAAACTTATAAGCCAAACAGTGTGAGCCCACATTATGAATACAGTATGGCTTTGCCCAATGTAACCCGTAGGCCCTATATCAAAGACTATTGGGCCGAGCCCAAAGCGTTGATTTGCGCCTATTCTCAAAGTCATGCGGACTAGATTTCTTTTCTTTTAGAAAAACTAGTAGGTTGCCCGCGCTCTGCGGCGGTAAAGCAGGAGGCACCAATAGTGATGGCAACGCAATATGTCTAGCCATGGTGCTAAATGGCAACGGAATATACAATATCAAGTTGTACTGTTCAATTATGTTATCATATTGAATTGGTATTTGATTTAGGGGCCACCAACAAACAAATATCCTCACCAAAAATACAGCATATTTACACCCATGAAATCGTAGATGTATCATTACTAAATATAAATTCGACTGCAAATTTAATTGAGGGAAGGAAAAAATAGTCAATTGACTCAATTCCGATATCCCTATTGTAAGGGAGTAAGGAAAAAAAAGGCTAAACCTATTACAAGGGTTTTAAATTTAAATTTTAAATATATATATAAAATAATAAAAGAAAAATAATCTGCAAATTTTTGATAGAATCAAAATTAGATTCAAAAGTCACATGATCCGAAACAGAGTTCTAATACATTTGATTAACTCAAAACAAAATACAGTAAACAACCACAATGATATACATCTATTCGTCGATTAAACGGCTAAATTCCCACCTTGCTTGTTGTGCTGATGCTGCTGCAAATTAACATTTCAACGATGAACAGAAGAACAGAAAATAAACAGGGTCCTTAGACCCAATCATCCATTTGTCTTCTTCTTCTCTCTAATGTTTCCATCTGTTTGATTTTTTTTTATTTTCTCCAACTTTAGGCCGATGATCCTTTATTTCCGAAAGCAGCGACAAAACCAAAACCAGAAACAAATCAGAGGTGGAGTTCATCAAACAAGAGATAGTTACCATTGTAGATAAGAGCTTTAATACCATTGGAAAAAAAAACATTGTAGATGGCACAACCCTTGATAACAGTTTAGATCTACAATATATAAAAGAAAGAAAAAAATACTTATAAACCTCGATACTATTTCGTTTACTTCATAAAGAAAACCATCAGTGCCGCCGGCCTTTTAACCTTCAGCGGTGGTCGGAGAATAAAGCTGTTGTTGAGGTGATGTTCAACGAATCTGGAACCATCGACGGGGTTTATGCGTGAAATTGGTGGTGGTCGGAATTTTTTGTGTCGGGGTGTGGTGATTTCATGGTGACGGTGATTAGGAGAAGTAAGTTGACAAAAAGTTTGGAGAAATATTGGGGTTGCCGTCTATTCCTGGGAGAGAAATGATGGGAGGCTTTTGAGAGAGAGTATTTTAGGGTAAATGCTTAATAGAAAAGAAAGATTAGTGCTAAGGGTATTTTAGTAATTTCGGATATCCCTTCTACTCAACTTTTCAGCCAATGTATGAAATGCTTAATAGAGGGGTATAGATGATTGGTATGCCTACAACACCCAAATATGTGATTTGTTGATTTGAAAAATTGATTGGATTAGATTAGGAGAGAGAAAAGTTTCAACCAACCAGAAAATTAGGTCTACTTTTAGGTCTATCTAAATAAGCATATTTAGCCTATCTCATTCGTTTAATTCTTTCGTTTAACATTGTTTAATTAATTAGCACGAGTCTTTACATGGCAAGGGGGTTGATGATTAGACCCTGCCGGAAATGTTATTCAAATAATTAGTGAATTTTTAAGCTTGTAGCTTGAGTTGATTGAAAAGGTAATACGTACAATAACAAAAAAAATCATATTATTAATATTGTTAACAATTTATTATTAACTCGTTTATAAAACTTTCTGACTCGATCCCTTAATAATCTTAAGTTTAGGCTAAGGCGGTCAACATTGTGTAGTTCGAATTATGATAATGGTGACAATCATATTAATTATTCTCCCTCCCATATTTATTACTTTTTTAAACGTTCCAAATTAAATTCACTTTCAAAAGTAGAATGATATAATTAACTAAACTTCATATATTATCCATATTTTATATGTATGTCAGAAAAAAAATGGGTATAAAAGTAACCGTTAAAATTGTTATAGCACACATAAAATTATAATTTCTTAAACTATGTGTATTATATATGTGGTCAATAATTTGAGACGCAAAGTGTAATTAATTAATTCATGATACACAGAATTAAGAGTTAATTGCATGGTTCGTCTTTGAGTACACACAATTGCACCTAGGCCTGTAAGCGAACTGAACGTTCGACGAACTATTCGCGAACCGTTCGGCGGAAAGTTCGTTTACGTTTGTTCGTTTCGTTATACGAACGAACATGAACAAGTTTGTACGTTCGTCTAGTTATACGAACAAATATGAACACATGTCTCATGCAATTCATTCATTTACGTTCGTGAACGTTCGATTACATGTTCGTGAACGTTCGGTTAAATGTTCGTCTATTAATTAATAGTTTAATCAAATTAATACATATTTGTATATCTTATTTTGATTTACTCTACATTCTAAATATAATATCATTAAATAGTTAGATATTTTCATTTAATAATATTAAACATTTAGATATTTTTACCTTAAATTTTTCTCTCATATTTCCCTCAACTCCAAACACACCTCCACTCTCTCTCTCCATTAGTTCCGCATCTGTTGCTTTTTCCTACGATCTGACCAAGCAAATGAGTTAATCTTCATATTGTGATCATTTTGTAATATTAAATATACATCACAAAGTTTCAAGTTATATAATATATATGTGTGTGTGTGTGTGTGTGTATTATATAAGGTTGTTATGTTTATTGAGGTTCGTTTAAGGTATTAACGAAGAAATGCATTAAATTATGTGTTTGTTCGTGTACGTTCGTGAACAAACAATTTTTTTAGTGAACGAACATGAACAACAAAATTCGTTCGCTTATCCATTCGTGTTCGTTTGTTTGTTCGTCAAAGCCTTCAATGAACGCACACGAACATACTCCGTTCGTGTACGTTCGGTTCATTTACAGGCCTAATTGCACCGTTAGTCTCTATATTTTACTTTTTGCACCGGCAGTTCAAATCATGAAAGTTGTTGCGCGGTTGGTCTCTCCTCCAACTAAAATGACCATTATACCCTTAATGTCTTTTTTTTTGTCTTGATTTAAGTGAGGTAACTTAGTCATTTAAGTTGGAGGAGGAACCGACCGTGCAACAACTTTCATGTTTTTGAAGTACCGGTGCAAAAAGTAAAGTATAAGGACTAATGTGCAATTGTGTGTAAAACACAGAGACGAACCATGCAATTAACTCTTGATTACACACTTTCGGAAGTTGAAGTTTCATCACGGACATGCGCCCCATAGTTATCAAACTCGTACGATTCGTGAGTCGGATCGTACGAGTCGTATCATAAACCCATAAAAAGTGTCGACTTGGAGGGTGAATCGAAACTGAGCAAGACTCAGAAGGCGAATCACGATTTATTGAGCGGCTCGGAACGAGTTGACCCAGCTCGCAAGCTCGTATGGGCCAGTGTTTAAACGCAAAAAGCATTGAAAATGACGGATTCCGGCGATTTGAAAGATTCATGCGACCTGAAAAGTAGCAGCAGCGAGAGGTGGAAGTGATGAGAGGGTGTAGTCTTCAAATCTTCAAGAAGGGAAGTGAATTGGAAAGTATTCACTGTAAAGGCTCCTTTATAGCTATAAATTCAGAAAAGAGATATAATATTTATATGGGTTAATGGTCTGTAAATGTATCCAACTTGTCAAAAAATGCTTTTGTATGCATCCAACTTTTAAAAGTGGTATTGTATGCATCCAACTTGCTAATTAGTGCTATTGTATGTTTATATTAACACTAATTACGTTTGACTGGTCAAACTCATCCTACGTGGCATTTTCGTCTGACGTGACATTGCAAAGTCAGCGCCATGTCATCTTAAGTTCAATACATTTTTCAGGTCATCATCTTCATCAACTTTATAAACTTCATTTTTTTCGGCGACATCTTTTTTTTTTCACCGATACTACCACAACCAATATACACCTCCTAACCATCAACCCTATCATCTCCACCTTATCACCATCTCTAATACATCACTATCTCCAACCACCTCCACCATTTTTTTCGACAACCTCACAACAACCAATTTACACATCTCGAACCACCTAACTAGATCATCTCCACCTCACTACCATCCCCAAAACAATACCATCTCCGACATCATCACCATCTCCACCATTTTTTCCGGCAACACATATTTTCCTCATAACAACTAATTTACACCTCCTAACCACCAACCCTATCATTTCCACCTCAAAACATTACATCTCCACCAAAATTGGTTGTTATGAGGTCGTCGGAAAATATGTGTTGCAGGAAAAAATGGTGGAGGTGGTTCGGAGATAGTGATGTATTAGAGATGGTGATAAGGTGGAGATGATAGGGTTGGTGGTCAGGATGTGTATATTGGTTGTGGTGGTATCGGTGGAAAAAAAAGATGTCGTCGAAAAAAATAAAGTCGCTGGAAAAAATGAAGTTTATAAAGTTGATGAAGATGATGACCTGAAAAATGTTTTGAACTTAAGATGACATGACGTTGACTTTGCAATGCCACGTTGGACGAAAATGCCACGTCGGACGAAAATGCCACGTAGGATGTGTTTGACTAGTCAAACGTAATCAGTGTTAATGAATACACACAATAGCACTAATTAGCAAGTTGGATGCATACAATAACACTTTTAAAAGTTGGATGCATACAAAAGCATTTTTTGGCAAGTTGGATACATTTACAGACCATTAAACCTATTTATATTTTAACTCGATCCGATAGGGGAGGAGAATACCTTAGTATCGAGTTTCTCGATCATCTTAGAGATTGTGAAATAGTTTCACAGTTGACTCTTCCTAGAACACCACAGCTTAATGGAGTTGCTGAGAGGAGAAATAGAATCTTGTTAGACATGGTTCGATCTATGATGAGTCGGGAAACAATTTCAATAAGCTTCTGGGGTTATGCGTTAGATACAGCCGCCCATATCTTAAATCTACTACCCACCAAGAAGGTTTCAAAGACATCTTATGAGATGTGGAAGGGAAAACATCCTTCTCTTGGTCACATCAAGATTTGGGGTTGTGAGGTTTTTGTTAGACGAGAAACTCTGGACAAACTAGATGCCAGATCTGAAAAGTATTTTTTTCGTCGATTATCCACAGGAGTCATTTGGATATTTGTTTTACAAACCCAAAGATAATGTGGTGTTTGTAGCTCAAATAGGAGTTTTCCTTGAGAGAGAAATAATATCTAAAGAGGACAGTGGGAGTACAATTGATCTTGAAGAAATTCAAGAATCTACTGACAAAGAACCTACAGAAAACACTGACACTCAACTTGAGGTGGCAAAACCTGTTGAACCAAATGACATATCCTTACCCATTCACAGATCTAGTAGAGTTAGCAATCCTCCTCAGTTCTATTATGGTTTCCAAATAGAAGAAGATGATAAGATCAGTGATAGTACACTGGCTGAATTAGATGAACCTGCTAACTACAAGGAAGCGATGGTAGGCCCTGAGGCTGCTAAGTGGAAGGATAATATGAAAATCAAAATTCAGTCTATGTATGACAACCAAGTTTGGAATCTGGTTGACACTACACCCGGTCTTAAGACGGTGGGTTGTAAGTGGATCTTCAAAAAGAAGACAGACATGGATGAGAAAGTACACACTTATAAAGCTAGGTTGGTAGCGAAGGGCTATACTCAAACCCATGGGATTGATTATGAGGAAACCTTCTCACCAGTAGCTAAGATTAAGTCAATCAGGATAATGCTTGCGATAGCTGCATTTCATGATTATGAAATATGGCAGATGGATGTCAAAACCGCTTTCCTTAACGGGAAACTGATAGAGGATGTGTTCATGGCACAACCGGAAGGTTTTGAAAGTGCAAAATATCCTAATAGAGTGTGTACGCTTGAAAAGGCCATTTATGGACTTAAACAAGCCTCTCGTAGCTGGAATCTTTAATTCTATGAGAAAGTCACATAGTTTGGATTTTTTAGAAGTGAAGATGAGTCCTGTATATATGTCAAGTTCAGTGGGCGTGTTGTAGTCTTCCTAGTATAATATGTGGATGATATACTACTCATAGGAAATGATATCCCAACTTTACAAGGTGTAAAGGATTGGTTGGGAAAATGTTTCGCTATGAAAGATTTGGGAGATGCAACATATATTCTGGGCATAAAGATTTACAGAGATAGGTCAAAACGTCTCATAGGACTAAGCCAGGATACGTACTTAGATAAAATTTTGAAAAGATACAAAATGGAGAATTCTAAGAAACGGAACTTACCCTTGCATCATGGCATAAAGATCAGCAAGGATCTGTGTCCAAAGTCTGAGCAAGAATTGGACATAATGAGTCGAATCCCATATTCTTCGGCTATAGGATCGATCATGTATGCCATGACGTGTACAAGGCCCGATGTCTCTTTTGCTTTAAGTATGATGAGTCGACATCAGCAGAACCCTAGTGAAGGCCGTTGGACAGCTATAAAGAATATTCTTAAGTATGTGAGGAATACTAAATACAGGTTCTTGGTTTATGGTGGAGAAGAAGAACTAAGAGTAACGGGTTATAGTGATGCAAGTTTCCAAACAGATATAGATGATAGTCGTTCACAATCTGGTTGGGTATTCTTACTGAATGGGGGAGCGGTAACTTGGAAAAGTTCAAAGCAAGATACAGTAGCAGACTCCATGTGTGAGTCTGAGTATATTGCAGCTTGCGAGGCTTCAAAGGAAGCTATCTGGATGAGGACTTTTATTGGAGATCTTGGAGTTGTTCCCACAGTACAAGATCCCATTGACACATACTGTGATAATGATAGTGCAGTCAGCTTGACTAAAGAATCCAAAGATCATGGAAGGTCAAGACACATTGAAAGGAAATACCATTTTGTTCGTAGAAAAGTAGAAGAAGGACACGTGGTTGTGAAGCACATATGATCAGAGGATAATCCTGCTGATCCGTTCACAAAAGCACTAGGAAAGTCCAAACATGATGAATATGCTAGGAGCACAGGCTTAAGAGATAATGTAAAGTTTTAGTTGTTAGTATTGAATTTGAAACATTGTAAACAATGATAGAAACTGTAATAGATTTAGTAATTAAATAATTGAGATTTATTTATTTGCAAAGAGTATGCTACCATTTACTATTGTTTGTCATTGTGTTTCGGTTTTGCATGTTTAGACACCACTTACAGAGTAATTAGTTTTACTCAAATCTCCTCAGTCGGTCACACTATAGGAAGTATGTGATGAATTAAGACTATCATGGAGTGTTAGTAGATTGTCTATGGATATTAGACATTGCATGGAGATTGCTGCAACACTCATGACTACTTAATGGAGATTTAAAAATACTTCATGGATTGAAATCACGAGTAATTCTGAGATGATAATATCTTATATTCTTAAGATGGAGATTCATTGAGTTTCTAGTTTTACAAGTATGTTGTACTTTAGCTTATTCAAATGCTGCGCGTAAATGCCAGTAATAAATGATACGCTAGGTATGACATGATGAGTTAACTGGTACTATGTATGCGAATTTTTTTTGTTCCTTTTGCCTAAATGGAAAAGCGATATCTTGGACCCTCTGATGATTAACTGTTGACTCAATGAAGTGCTAGGCCTAGCCGGGACTAAGTTGATGTGCACAAATTTGTAGTCTCATATAGTCAATTAATCGGGTGTGACAACCGGTACTTAAGGGCAGTTATTACCTTAAGCTAGAACATCATTAAGTGTATTTAGTGGGTACTTAGGCTAAATACATGAAACAATTCGTATATATATATATATATATACACACATACGTAATTACTTGAAACTACGCAAAACAATCGGATGGATTCCGACTTATACAGACGTTGGTAAAAACATTTTTATAAATAACGTAAATCTATTTTATAATTAAATAGTAGTTATTTACATTATATTATTGTATAATAACACATGAAACGTTAAACGTTTTATATAAAATATAACCGACACAAAATAAACGCGTAAATCGAAACCGACAACCCAACGAAACAATTTGGAAACTTAAAATAAAATATTTGAAAAATAATACCTACATTATAATTAACGTCTATTATAGCGAACAAAATGCGTCAATTAAACGTTTAAACGTATAAACGAATATACACAATTAACGGGTAAACAACCCCAACATGTATCGCGAATTTGGGAACAAGATTTAACACACCCACATGGTGTGGGACCCCCTGGAAATCTGCACATGACTCCCCATAACACCCTCCCCATTCCCCTTTTAATCACTTACACACACAACACAAACCCCATACCCCTTTACCACATTCACACTCTTTCACCCCTTCATTCACTCTCATCTATCTCTCTCCCTCCCTCAAAAATGGCTGATCACAGCCCCAACCACTAAGAAAACCCACCACAAACCACCATTGATCCACCATAAAACCGTCATCAAGATCTTCAAGAAAAACGCCTGGAATCAAGCTTAACGTCTCTTTTTTCTTCTCTTCACCTAAACATCTTTGTAAGAAATCCTTTCCTTGTTTTTCTTTCATGGATCTTGTATATAAACATGTTAATAAGTTCACTCAACGAAATCTTGTCCAAAAACCATACTAAAAACGTTTTTGAAAAACCAAATATACACAAAGTACAAGAACTTTCCTGATCAGAAATTTAACCCGACTTCAAGGGGTTGTTTCGTACCAATAAAATAACCAAAAATGACGAATAAAAAGGGTAAAAACAAGTTCAAGATGTTAGCTTTCATTTCCAACCGTTTTCGTAATTTTTCAACAAGATTTATTACTCGAAAACGAATTTATAAAAACACATAGCCTGTCTGACTTGATGGTCATATTCTTGACCCGACTTGTTTTGGCTATAAATTGATGTACACAACTCAAAACGACATTAAACTTTTTCCTAAAAGTCACAAATTTTGTTAGTTGAATCTAGTATAATCACATTTTCTGAAGTTGTGTATATTTTATACAGTAAATTAATCTTTGCGCTTGTATCCGGATTTGTCACAACTAGACATCAGGGGATTTAACAATTTATTTGACCTCCTTAAACTTAACCAAAAATTATGAAAAATACATTTTTAAAAAGCTAAGACATAGGGGAACGTTGGAAAAGTTTTTCGGAATATATCTCGAACATTTGACTAGTCAAAACGAGCGTACGAAAACGTATAAATTTTGGTAAAACTGTCCCCACGGACTGTTTTGGTTACAATTAAAGAACGACACTTTCGGGTTTTCCAAAAATCGTAAAACTTACTTTTTATCAGTTTTTAAACATATTGAAGAGTCGTGTAAAAGTTTCGGGTCAAACCGAGTTGGTTTGACCAAAGTCAACAAATGCGTTCGTTACGATAAACGTGAACCAAAATATTCAAAACTAAGTTTTAGACCCGAAAACGAACTTCAAGTATTTAATTATGAAACTTAGACAAAAACGACACATATAAACTTAACCCGAACAAAAAACGACGCTTGGAACACTTAGTACCAAAAATGAAACCATCAGACATCGAGAATCGCAGGTGTCTGAGTGTCGCAACTTGCGACACTTAACCGAGTGTCGCAACCTTTGAATCTCGCTACCAGCGGCACTAATTCAAGTGCCGTAACCTCTTCGATTTATCACACTAAGCGGCACTAGCTTAAGTGCCACAACTTTACGAATGTCGCATCATGCGACACCAACTTCGAGTGTCGCCATCATTCATGAAATCACAACTAGCGGCACTAACCCGAGTGCCGCTACATATTCAAGTGTTGCAACTTAGTGACACTACTCTGAGTGTCGCAGCTTATCAATA
This sequence comes from Helichrysum umbraculigerum, assembly GCA_949592205.1. Lineage (NCBI taxonomy): Eukaryota > Viridiplantae > Streptophyta > Magnoliopsida > Asterales > Asteraceae > Helichrysum > Helichrysum umbraculigerum. Next base: position 156,202,700 of record CATIUR010000004.1, read on the forward strand.
ACGTCGTTATGTTATTTAGCAACAAATGAGGTATTTCTTTTTCGATTCAAGTCAAAATGTGAGTTCGCGTTTATAGGATATGAGATGATTCCGTAAAGCAATCCTATTAAAAAAAGTAATTTGGAGGGTACCACTGATCCCGTACCATATTTCAATGATATGCGTTCGTCCTATCCGCGACAATCCCAATATTATATAAATGTGCACATTAATTCTGTTCGTCATTTCATCAATCTAAATTCTAAAATATATATATCGCAACACCTACACTAGTACTTATCGAAGAGATCAATCGATGAAGATCGGAATAAGAGAATCTACGATGGTTATTCCTGTGGAAGAGACACCTAAGATAAAGTTATGGAACTCTAACCTCGACCTGATCACCTCGCCTGTTCACGTACCTTGCCTTTTTATATAGCGGCCCAATGGTGTTGCCAACTTCTTTGATATCAAAGTGATGAGGGATGCTTTGAGCAGTGTTTTAGTTGCATTTTACCCCATGGCTGGGCGATTGAAGGAAGACATAAATGGACGTACTACAATTGATTGCCAAGGACAAGGCGTTTTGTTCGTGGAAGCAGAAAGTGATGGTGTGATCGATGATTTGGGTGATTTTGCACCTACGTTAGAGGTCCATAAACTTATCCCGTCCGTGGATTACTCCACAGGCATTGATTCATATCCTCTACTAATCGTGCAGGTAACAAGTGTATGTATGTGTCAAAATAGAAGCCCTATTGGGTCACATACGTACATTTATTAATTAATTTCTTAACGCTAGCTTCTTTACTTTTCCTCGTATTTTATAAGCAGCAGCTATAACAAAAAAATTGCAGGTAACTTACTTTAAATGTGGGGGAGTTTCATTAGGAGTTGGGACACACCATTATGTTGCAGATGCAATATCTGTGATGCACTTTATCAAGACATGGTCTGATAACGCTCGTGGCATTAAAATTACCATACCTCCCTTCATAGACCGGACCATCCTCCGTGCTCGGGACCCGCCACAGCCTATCTTCAAGCACATCGAATACCAGAACACTCCAAAAAAATCGTCACTTTCATCCTCATCAGATGAACCTGTGGCGTCAATTTTTAGGGTATCAAGAGAACAGATAAAATTGCTGAAAGTGAAATCAAAGGAAGATGGAAATATGATTAACTATAGCCCCTTTGAATTGCTCATGGGTCATATCTGGAAGAGCGTATGTAAAGGTCGTGGGCTGAATGATGATGAAGAGACCAAGCTCAGCATTGCCACGGATGGGCGGCTCCGACGTCGACCACCCCTGCCACCTGGCTATTTTGGGAATGTTGTCTTGTCAACTATTCCTATAGCGATAGCGGGCAAAGTTAAATCAAATCCAAGTTGGTATGCAACTAAAAAAATTCACGATGCACTAGTGATGAAGAACAATGATTATCTAAATTCAGAACTACAACATGATTTATTTGCCGTGGCAGGTGGCATGTTTGAATCGTTTAAATGCTAGAGTAATTTTGCCATAACTAGTTGGGCTGCGTTACCGATTCATGAGGTTGACTTTGGATGGGGCCAACCTATATTCACGGGGCCTGGTGGGATTGGATTGGAAGGTATAGTTATCGTGTTACCAAGCTCAATCAAAGACGGGAGCTTGTCGATTGTCATTTCGCTACAAGCAGAACACATGAAGTTTTTCAGCAAGTTGTTGTATGAACTTTTCAATACGAGTTCTTCAACTTCTTCAAAACTCTAACGGGCGTGTTTGGTACACGGAATGTTTCTAATGGAATTGGAATTTTTCAAATAAATTGGAACTCCAAGGAATGTGAATTTCTTTGAGTAAAGGCATTTGGTGACTTCTAATTCAATTCATTCTTGAACCAAATGCCCTTAGGATATGAAATTAAAATTCCGATTCTATTGAATGTATGTTTGTTTTTCTAAAAAAGGATCATCATCATTTTGTATTTTTCTGATCAATAACTTATTATAGTTTCACATTATCCGTTTGTAAGATATATTATCATCAGTGAACATACTGAGTTGTATTTAAATTAAAGTTGGCTTGAGTTATATACGTATCAAGACTACGTACTGAAAGATTTAAATTCATAGATGTGATATAACATGTAGCCAAAGTAAATAGCGTTTGCCATATATGCACTAAAAGGTGTAGTAAATTTGGCGTGAAAATGAAGTTAATTTACATCATATCCGATTCTAATGTAATTAAATACCGTACTTAATTATTTGTATTGCAGTCAACTATGTATTATTTATAGTGAAATTCCATACGAGTGATCCAATGAGGCAGATGCATTGTATAATCATTTCATCCGTCACTCACACTTCACTTTTATCTCTAAGATCTTCAACACATTTTCACATATATAATTTATACATCTGAATATAAATATGATACATTAGCTGAAGAGATTTATCAATGGTTAAGTTCAGAATGGTTTACTACTGCATTACAGATTTTCATTTTTATGTTAGAGAGTAGGCTTTCATTATATGTGGTTGGTTAAGTAGTGAAGAGATGAGGATCGTGGTTAGAGAATCTACGATGGTGACTCCGGCTAGGGAAACCTCGAGGATATGGCTATGGAACTCTAACCTCGACCTGGTTATGCCGCCTGCTCACACACGGTGCGTGTATTTCTACCGGCCCAATGGCGCTGCCAAATTCTTTAATGCAGAAGTGATGAAGGATGCTCTAATTAAGGTTTTGGTTATGTTTTACCCTGTTGGTGGGCGATTGAAGAAAGACGAAAATGGCCGAACTGAGATTGATTGTCAAGGACTGGGCTTCTTGTTTGTAGGAGCGGAATGTGATGGTGCGATTGACGATTTAGGTGAATTTGCACCTACGTTGGAGTTTCAGAAACTTACCCCAACTGTTAATTAATCTGTTGGAATCGATAGCTATCCTCTACTTGTCGTGCAGGTAACATTTGTAACTACTCTTTTGAAACTCATATTCAGTTTTGTTTATATTTATTTATTACGAGTATTATTAATTATTAGATGATTGCACAATGACAACACATCGATGAGGGTTATCGTTAAGGTGTCGTGTTATGCTCCATTAATTTGTACTCGGACCATAACAGACTATACGCTCCCACGGATATGATTTAAGGTACAGTCCGTCATGAATTCACAACAATTATATTGCAAGTTATGATACGTAAATTTGAACAGATAACTTACTTTAGATGCGGATCAGTTTCACTAGGAGTTGGGATGCACCATTACATTGCGGATGGGGTATCTTTTGTTCAATTTGTCAACTCATGGTCTGATATGACTCGTGGTCTTAACCTCACCAGACCACCATTCATAAACCGGACCTTACTCCGAGCTCAAGACTCACCACAACCTATTTTTGAACATATCGAATACCAACACACTCCTATGAAATCTTCGCATGTGGCCCCATCAAGTGAACCCATGGTCTCAATTTTCATGTTATCACGAGAACAACCCAACATGCTTAAAGTAAAATCAAAGGAAGATGGCAGTACAATCAACTATAGCTCCTTTGTATTGCTCATGGGTCATATTTGGAAGTGTGTGAGTTAAGCCCGTGGGCTGCCGGATGATCAACAAACTAACATCTCCGTTACTGTCAATGCACGAGACCGCTGTCAGCCTCCTCTACCAACTGGCTATTTTGGGAATGTTGTCTTGGCAACCTCTTCTATATTAGTAGCGGGAGAAATTCGATCTAATCCTGTTTGGTATGCTGCCAGTAAAATCCATGACTCTATTGCAAAGATGAATGGTAATTATATAAAGTCGGCAATTAACTATTTGGAACTACAACCTGATCTGGAGGCTATGCCTAGTCGCATTGCCAAGTCATTCGGATACCCAAAATGTCGCACAACACAGTTTACCTACTTGAATTATTACAACATATTTGATTCGTATAGACGACATATAAAATACGTATGAGAACAACTCGGAAACACTTAGTATATACTTATACGAAGTCTACAATGAAACAAACATAATAATAATGTCTATGAGAATTATTATTACAAAACATCACCTACGGGCCGTACTCTTTTTCAAAAACTTTAAACACTTGGACAAACTAGTTGAGTGAACGACTAGCATAGATGGACTGTTAAGTCATCTACTTACATATAACCTTACGCGTTTAAGGCGATAGAAGGTTACGAACTTGGACAACAACTTGCTTTAGAAACTACTAGCTTACAAGACTCAGGTGAGTCTCATAGCCCCACTTTTACTGTTTTTACCTTGGGGTGAGAATACACTGCTCAACTTTTTATGAACACTGGTACTTAAACACGTATACTGATTGCATGGGTGGTTAACTAATCCACTAAAGTCCTCTCTATCGTAGTTCGTTAATTATTGTTAAGCATGAGTAATTGTGTATAGATCTATAGGGGATTGACACCCTGTCGGGCTTGCCACTATAACTCGGCATGAGGACGCATAGTTATTTGTTTATTTCAAGTTACTGGATTATGCACTTGCAAGAGGCAACAACTACGGTTAAGCTTCGAACTGGGAGCTCATGGCAATAGTATACTATTTTGGCATTCGTGCTACTACGAAACTCTGAAATCTTGTGGTTCATACTACGATTTTAACTATGAAACCTATGAACTCACCAACATTATTGTTGACTTTTTAGCGTGTATTTCTCAGGTCCACAGGCGCAGTAGGATCCCTTCAGGAAACAACATACTAGAGTCGCATGATTTTATAAACTGCATACACGGAGATTTCAATGCATTACTATTTTTGTACTTTAGTTATGTATTAAAATCTCTAGACTTTGGACGCGAACTCTAGGGTATATGTATTTCGATGTACAACATTATTTTAATCAATGTATTTTGAAACATATTTTTCAAATGACTCATATAGCGGTCGTTCGTTGTAACTTTGTGTAATGTTCCAGATTAGTCGCGCCCCGACGTGTTTCCGCCGCGGGCAGGGTGCGACATCGGGATATCAGAAAACATAATCTTGAATCTGGAGATTGATTAATATCCATGTCCCAGTTTCATATGATATCTGAAACAAAGTGATAATCCCTTAACGATCTTTATAATATTGTTTTGAATTAGATTGTTAATATGTTACGGAATAACAATTAACAACTATCAAGAAGATTATTTAAGTTACATGCACGTAAAACAATTATCACCAAAAGCTTCAATATTATTATATGAATAATACGAATACACTTGAGTATTAGGGTTTTCACCTTGAAGCTAATCGTAACCTATGTTGTATATCTATCTTAGGCTACCAGGATCTCTATTTATAATACATAGAGTCCTATACAATCTGTAGTTATTATGGTATACGTATTTATCCCATAAATAACTCTAACAAACTAACCGACTCATTAATTACATTAACAGTGGCTACGTGTATTCTCCACTAACAATGGTTACAAAATATACTTCACAAATTCTAAGTATATAACGAACAGTGGCAGCAACACAATCATACTAGCAGTGGCTAGTCTTCAACTCTTCTAACAGCGGCAGTCATCAACTCTAACAGTAGCAAGCATTCCACTTCACACTTGATCAAATATGCTCAGATCCCAACAATCTCCCCTAAACTTAATCAATCTTGCATTGCATTAAGTTTCTTCAGTTTACTTCAATCTTTTGTAGGAGACTTGGATCCTTTCTTGCTTGATTGACACCTTTTGTGATACTGATTCAAAATCTTATACACTATATCCTTGCCTTTATCAGTCTTCACAGCCACTTGTAATTTCTTTTTGACTAAATGTTCCAAAAGCGCTAAACTTAGAACATAGTCCCTCTCTTCCAGCATATACAAGTATTTACCATTCTTTACAGCAATACTATATACCCCTGCTCTAACAAAATGTCTCCAGTTAACAATCATCTCAAAACACATAAATATTTCTCCATAAAGTTCTGGTTCAAACATCATTCTTAACCATTCCCACACATTTCTTTCAAGAGCAACTGTAATCAGCTTCACATCTTTTTCCAAAGCAATCTTATACATATCATACACATCAAAGTTGTTTATCCTTTTCAAAATCTCTCCCATTGACTTATGAAATGTTACAACTCCATTTCTTCTTTCAATTCTGATTTCATAAGACACTTCAGGAGTTTTTAAACAAATTCCTTCCCATTTAATAATTTCTGAAAAGTCTTCATCACCCATATTGATGTTCTCAGATCTATCAGGCTTTTCCACTATCATCTTATCCAAAATCTCCTCATCTCTGTCTAAATCAGTCACTTGATCATCTGAACTTTGAATCATTTGAAAAGTTCTTTTATGACTTTCAACTCTTAATCTCAACTCTTCAGCCTTTGTCTTTTCTTCTTTCTCCTTTTCAAGCTCTTCATTTATCAATGCATATCTTTCTTTCAACCTTCTCTGTATCTCCTCATCCTCTTTCCTCTTCTTTTCCATCCTTTCTCTTGCTTTAGGATTAACTGAAGGATTATTATCATACATTCTTTGTAACTCCTCCAATGACATTCTCCTCAATCTCATAGTTGGAATCCTATCTCCTCTTAATTTACACACCAATTGATTTTTTAATTCTGCCCTTGTTGGTTTCTTTGCTTTCCTTTTAGCAGCTTCTCTTTCTCTCTTCTCTCTCTTACCTCTTTCAATTATCTGTTTCAATGATACTTGCAGAGGATTGCTTTTCTTCTTTTCAATGTAGGCATTATAAACATAATCATCTTCCAAACCTTTAGCTTTCATCTCTTCATAAATTCTGCTTGATTCCCCTGTCATTTTTACAACATGCCTAGACTTAAGCAATACATCCACTTCATCAACTTCTGGTACAGATGTCTGAATAGGCATAGATTTCCTCATCTCAGCTGCATTTCTCTTTTCAGCTTCAATTCTTTCCTGTTCATCTAGTTCTGCCTGCATTCTTAAAGCCAGCTCATGATCATGCTCAATACTCTGTGGTACTAGCTTCTCCTTTTTCTTTGGCTTTTCTTCCAATTTACTCGTACCTTTATCTTTTGGATCTATCTTGGGAAGTTTAGAATCAAGTTTAGACAAATTAGAAGGTTCTCTAATTGTAAATGGTACCTCAAGTTGTCTAGCAGTAGGAGGTCTTTGAACAGTGGTTGATTAGGTTGTAGCAGTGGGTTGAGGTTTTGTGTTAACAGTGGTAGGTTCTATAGCAGTGGTAGTAGTTGATATAACAGTGGTTAGAGCAGTGGTAGACTTAGGCTTACTGCTAACAGTGGTAGGTGTTGATTTTGCAGTAGCAGTGGGTAGAACCTTAGGCTTAACAGTGGGAGTTACAGATTTAGCCCTCTTTGTTGACTTGGTTTTATTTGGTGACTCAAATCTTGCAGCTTTCATACTAGTCAATGGAATTGACTTTTTTCCTTCCCATTGTCACCTTTGGCTTTTCAACTTCAGGCTCTTGCTTAACAAAAATCGACTCCCCCTCAGTCTTAGCACCATTATCATCCACTGGAATCACACCATCATCATTACCAGCTTCCATGTTTTCAGTTTCCACACTTGCTTCTCTTTCATCTACTACCTCTTCATCTTGTTGAACAACACTTTCAACACCCTTCTGCACATCATCCATTAACACATCTGCATCCTTATTAGCCTCATCAGTCTTCTCACTGTTATCATTTTCATGATCACTCAACTCAGCTATAAATATATCATTCTCTGCATCATCTCTGATCTCATCTTCTCTATTTTTCTCCCCTTTGTTGGAAGGGTTTTCAACACTCTCATCAACCTTACTTTCTTTCAAATACTTCACTACCACATTCTCAAGAACACTAATTCTGTCTTTTAAATTGTCAATCACTTGTTCCTGTTCTACTATCTTAGCAGCCTGCTCTGCTAGCTTTGCATCTTGAGTTTTATTGACCCTTTTCTCTTTTAGCAACCTATCCCATAGCAAATCCACAGCTTCTGTCAATTGTACATTCGTCAATTCAATAGTATGTCTAGCCTCATCATCATTAGAGTGTGACCTCCTAGATGAATCATTGACAAAATCATCATCTGCCTCATGCCTAGCATGATCAGCAGAAGTCCCTTTTTTCTTGGTACTGGGACCTTCACCTGCTTTATTACCCGTAGGTTCAGCATTAGAAGTTGCCTCTGGTTGGGTCTTATTAATGTTACCACTGCCCTCCTCTGTCAGTGGACTAGTAGGAGTAGTGGCAGCCCTTCCAGAATGACCATCCAACCCCTCTTTGGTCACCTGCTGTGGTACATTTGGCTGAGACAAATGAGCAGTAGGATCCTCACTTGCCTGTTTCAATTTTCTTTTCTTGGGCTTTGATTGGGTAGGCTTGTTGGTCCCTTATTTTCGTTTTGTACCCCCACTAGGTGTTTGTTCAGGCTCAGTTGGTTCTACTGGCATGTCACCAAGTGGTTCAGATGTAGTTGGTGGTACTACATCTGTGATGGAAGGAGCAGGAAGCATTGTAGAAAACAATGCTGTTTCTTTCCCAGAAAACTTCTTATTGGTATTTTTACTCATCTCTGTAAAAGTTCTTGCAGAAAGGGTACCAACACCAATAACAGAAGATTGTGCAACCAAATCAGTAACTTGTTTATTTAAAACAAGTTGCACAAATCTTGGATACATTATAAACATATCCTTCTTTCCCTTGGTTATGTTTCTAATCATGCCATCAAGTATGTATTTGGAAAAGTTATATTTTTGACCCGTAGCCAAGCACACAAGTGCATAGGCTATTTGTGTTCCAAATTCATTGTATGCAGTTCTCTTAGATGACAAACAGTGAAGAATTGTATGGATTAAAAACTTCCATTGAGGGCTAAAGAATGATTTAAAAAATGTAAAACGTGTGTAATCACCTTCATACCCCATTAATCGTAAATTATCATACAAAATTGTGTCATCTAAGGAAGATATACATGTGACATCATCAAGAAGAAGAACTTCTCGTAACACTTCCTCTGTAACCACCACCTTAGTTTCTTGAACTTCTGAAACTATTTGATCTTTGCCCGCAACCACTTCAAATTTGGCATTCTTCCAAAACTCGTTTAAATGACCTCTTGAAACCCTTGGAGATACGGTAAGCGCATGAAATATATAACTTGAACGTAGAAAATCAATAATCTGTATGAATTTCTATGCACTCAAGGGTTTCATCAGAAAAGCGATCATGTTGTGTTCTTCATAAACACTCAGAGTCGAATCAGATGAAGAAGAAGACGCCATGAACATAAATTGATTGTTGAAGAAGAAGTGGGTTGATTGTGAATGTAATTGCAGTGGTTATAAGAGAAAATATGAAAACGTAATGAAAAATTGAAGTGTTTTAGGTCTAAATACTGTTAGTTATAAGAGCAGTGCCAAGCCCTAGAAAATAGAACTAACAGTGGCACTGTCCGATATACCTGACAGTGGGAAGGTATAAGAAATACCTAACAGTAGGACACACTTGAACAATTTTTCAAACATTAAATAACAATAATACTTATAAAGCTAACAGCAGCTACTAGAACTAGCAGAGGCAACCGACCAAGGTAACCAAAACTTAGTACTAGCATTGCCAAACACTTAGCTTTATAATATATTTTTTTTTCACCAAAAATAAATAAAAATAAAAATAAAAAAATGTTAGTTCCAACAATAGCAATGTCTTCTGACAGTGGCTAGGAACCTGCACAGTGGTTAGCTAAACAAAACCAAAATAGTGACTATAAACTTTATACAAGTGTACAAGCAGTGGCTGCTTTGTAAAGACAGTGGCTAGAATGTTCTAACAGTGGTACCAACTGAAAGCACATTAAAGCTAACAGTGGTAAACACTTAGAACTTAAAGCACTATTCTTTATAGAGAACCACTGTTAGTATCAATTCTAATTCCAAACATAGTTTAAGTTAGATTGATCATTCCAATACTGGTGACCAAAAATGTAAACCTTCCCACATCGAAAGCCTTTGTGAAGAGATCTGCATATTGATTATCAGTATGAATTTTAAAGATTTGGATCAATCTCTTTTCATTACAATCTCTAATGAAGTGATATCTAATTTCAATATGTTTGGTCTTAGAATGCTTAACAGGATTGTTAATGATACTAATTGCAGAGTTATTATCAATATAAATAGGAGTATTTAGAAAAGTCAGACCATAATCCAGCATCTGATTCTGAATCCAAAGTACTTGTGCACAACAGCTTGATGCAGCAACATACTCTGCCTCTGCTGTTGAAGTGGATACAGTGGTCTACTTCTTGCATTGTCATGACACCAATCTTTCTCCTAGAAATTGACACCCTCCTGAGGTAGACTTTCTGTCCAAATTCTCACCACCATAATCACTATCTGTGAAAGCCATGAGTTCAAAGGAAGAACTCTTTGGATACCAAAGGCCCAATTGTGGTTGACCCTTTAAATATCTAAAAATCCTTTTCACTGCATACAGATGTGATTGCTTGGGATTGGCTTGATATCTAGCACACACACACACAGCAAACATAATGTCTGGTCTGGAAGAGGTGAGATACATGAGAGAGCCAATCATAGATCTATAGAGATGTACATCTACATCCTCCCCCTCAAGATCTGCATGCAATGCCTTGTGTGTCTCCATGGGTGTGCTAGCTATTTTAGCATCTTTGAAGCCAAATCTGTCAAGTATGTCTTTAACATACTTGCCCTGGTTGATAAATATACCATCTGACCTCTGCTTGACTTGAAGTCCCAAAAAGAAAGTAAGTTCACCCATAGAACTCATCTTGAACCTCTGATGCATTAGCTTTTCAAACTCCTTGCACAGTGCATCATTAATAGACCCAAAGATAATATCATCAACATACACTTGTACCAATAGGATATCATTGTGAAACTTTTTGGTAAACAGTGTATTGTCAATGGTACCTCTTTTAAAACCATTTTCCATCAGATATTCAGATAGAGTCCCATACCAACACCTTGGAGCTTGATGTAAGCCATAAAGAGCCTTTTCTAGCCTGCATACTCTATCTGGATACTTAGGATCTTCAAATCCTGGTGGTTGACATACATAGACTTCATCTTCAATTGGACCATAAAGAAAAACACTCTTTACATCCATCTGATACACCTTGAATCCTTGATATGAAGCATATGCCAAGAATAATCTAATTGCTTCTATTCTGGCAACAAGAGCAAAGACATCATCATAATCAATACCTTCCTCCTGAGTATACCCTTGTGCCACCAATATTGCTTTGTTTTTAATCACTATTCCTCTTTCATCCTTCTTATTCTTGAAGATCCACTTTGTTCCAATTGCTCTTTTTCCCTTTGGTAGATCAACTAAGGTCCACACTTTCTGAATCTTAAACTGTAGCAACTCCTCCTGCATTGCTTCAATCCAACTGGGATCTTTAAGAGCTTCCGCTGCCTTCTTTGGTTCAACTTGAGATAAGAAGCATACATATAAAGAGGTATGAAGTTCCTCTTCACTGATTTTAGTCTGCTGTCTAGTTTGTACAGCAGAGCCAACATCACCAATTACTTGTTCAAGAGGATGATCTCTATGAACAGTGTAATTAGATGTAGATGTTTCATGTATCCCAGTTTCCAAGTTTGTATAATTCCTATCATGACCAGAAGTTTCACTTAACCTTTCTTTTGAAATCCTTTTTGACAATGGAGTTGTGCTCATGAATTGTAAATAATCCAGCCTAGCCTCCTTACCAATTTGCTTAGTTGGAGTCTGTTCAGGAACCTCATCACTCAGAATTTTAGACACATCTTTAGTAATAGAATCAACAACATGTCTAGTATTCTCAGTGAAATTGTTCAGATTCTGTGAAAGTTGTTGTGCTGGACTGTTATCACACTGTTCTTCACTCTGTTCATAACTCTGTTCATCACTCTGTTCATCAGAATCAAAAATGTTCATGAAAAGATTCCCATCAGATTCATCACCCTCTGAACTCTTGGATGATATTGATGGAGCAGTTGCAAACACTTCTGGGGGATCAGGAGGCCATATTGGAAATAAGATGTATTCCAATGAATCATTCTTCTTTCCAGATGACATTCCTGATTCTGCTGCAACTTGTCCATCCCTTGCACTTCCATTTGTACCTGTACTTGTACCTACACTTGAATCTACATTTGGATATCTAAAAGCAGTGTTAAGTGCATCAATATCAAACAAAGACTTAGGACCTTTCCCATCAGGATTAGATGTATTCTCATTGAAGGTTATGTTCATGGTCTCTTCTATGATCCTGGTCCTTTGATTGAATACCCTATAAGCCTTACTTTGAATAGAGTAACCAACAAATATACCCTCATCAGCCTTGCTTTCAAACTTTCCTAAGTGATCTTTGGTATTTAAGATGGTACAAGGACACCCAAAAGATTTTAAGAAACTATCAAGTGGTTTCTTATTAAACAAAAGTTCATATGGTGTCTTGTTATGAGGCTTAACAACTAATACCCTGTTCTGAACATAGCAAGCTGTGCTAACTGCCTCTGCCCAGAAAGACATAGGTAGCTTTGCATCAGATAGCATAGTTCTAGCAGCCTCAATTAGTATCCTATTTCTCCTTTCAGATACTCCATTTTGTTGGGGGGGTTCTAGGTGCACTAAACTCTCTCTTAATACCTTTAACTTCACAGAACTTATCCATCTCATAGTTTTATAAATTCTGTTCCATTATCACTCCTAATGATTTTAACCTTTTTATCCAATTGATTTTCCATCTTAGTTATAAATGATCTAAGTATTTCACTTGTCTCATCTTTTGTTCTAAGAAATAAAACCCATGTAAACCTGGTATAATCATCAATTACTACAAGGCAATAAGACATTTTACCCATGCTACTTATGTTGGTTGGTCCAAATAAGTCCATATGCAATTAGTAAAAGGGTGTGCAGTTGGTATTCACACTTTTAGACTTAAAAGAAGACTTGTGTTGTTTGCCTTTTTGACATGCAACACAATGATCATCACATGAATACACCTTTTCAGGTAAACCTCTAACAAACTTGTTTTTAGCAAGTTTATAAATGGTTTTGTAATTCATGTGACACATTCTTCTATGCCACAGTTCAGATTCAGTCACACTTGCTTTAGAAATAAAACATTTTAAATCGGGTTGAGGTGACATATTTTCTAAGTCACACTTATATACATTATCTTGCCTTGGAATTCTCATTAAAATCATGTTTTCTGGTATTTTAAATTCCTTGGACAAGATAAGGCATTCAGTGTCAGTAAAATGAACCGGGTTCTTTTTATCTGTGATTTGACTCACACTTAGCAAATTATACCTCAGTTGTTCCACAAAATAAACATTATCAAAACTTAGCTTTTCACTCTGAACTGTTCCTTTGCATGTGATCTTCCCTCCTTTAGGATTGCTTCCAAATGCTACATACCCACCATCAAAAGATTTGAAGTCCTGTAGCTTTTCCTTGTCCCTAGTCATGTGCCTTGAGCAGCCACTATCCACATGCCATAAGCTCTTTGGCTTGCCCTGCACAAATAATCAAAAAGATAATTAGTTTCTCTTGGGAACCCAAACCAATTTGGTTTTGGGTTTCCCACGTGCATCATGAAAATCAACTCTTTGAAAGACAATTGATTTTGATGCACTGTTGGATTTGGAAACTTTGGATTCATGTGTGTTCTTTGGTTTCCATATCCAACTGATATCAGACTTAACAGTGGGTATTGGCCTAACAGTGGTTACCCTTAGTCCTGTGTTGATCACTCTAGCAGTGGTAGCCTGTCTTGGTTTGAACATTCTTCTGGTAACCCGATCCACTGTTTTAGTCTTGTTGCCTCTGTTGGCTTTGTTTGGTGGTACCACTGCAGCATAAGTAGTAGTGGCTGCAGTTGTACCACTGTTAGCCTTGTTCATCTTCTTGACAGTGGTAACATGATTAACTTTTGATTTAAAATTTTGTTTATTAATCATGTTAGCTACTGTCCACAATGGTTTCACAACCCTATTGAAATTCTTAGGATTATGATAACAATCATGTTGAAGATGATTAGTTCTTCCACAGATATAACAAGATTTTTCTTTTTCCAAATGAAAATGTTGCCCCAATCTTTGTGAAACCATTTGGTTCCAATTTCTCTGATTGCCTCTTGGTGCAGTTTTATTAAGTGGTTTTGGTTCAGAAAATCTAGTTTTGCAAGCACAATTAACACAATTATCTTTCACAGTCTTAGACCCTTGTTTAACTGTTTTCCTAATATAATCTAGACCACTCCTAGATTTATTAGTTTTGCTCACATGTTCTATCTGTTGCTTAGCCTTTTCATGAAACAGCTTCTTACCTTCTTCTAGTTTTTCACCATTAAGCTCTGAAACTAGACCAGTTTTTCTTTTCTTGACCTCACATGATGAATTAGATGATTCATATTTTACACTTTCACTCTTATCATCATCTTCAGACCAATTACTAATTTCAACCCCATCATAATTTACAAAATCATTCAAACTTTTGATTGGATCAACCTTTTTAACCTCATCTGCCATTCCTTCCTTAAGTGAATTGATATCAATATCAGTTTTAGGAGAAAAGTAGGTGTGATTATAAGGAGGAGGCATAGTATTATACCCTAATCCAGTCTTAAGTTTGTCATGAATTTGTGAATTTATGATCTTATCCACACTCTTATATGCATATTCTAAGTTACTTACATTAAGTCTAATGCTATCTCTCTCACATGTAACTTCTGCAAGTTTCTTAGTTAACACTTCTAGTTTATCTTTGAAATTATCTCTCTCCCACTTAGCATATTCAATGTCATATTTATATTGTGTAGCATTGACCTCATATGCTTTTATTTGTTTTTCCAGATTCTCAATAGTTAAAGTAGTGTGTTTATTTTTGATTTCCCATTGTTTAAGTTCATCACACACTCTTAAATTATGATCTCTGTAATGTTTAACAGTTTGTTTACAAATAACAGAACATAATTTAACTTGTACCTCATAAGGAACATCTAACTTCTTGTCAGATTCAGCAATGGCCATAAGACAGTGATTCTTCTCCACATGTTCCTCTTGATCACTCCAGTCAAATCCTAGTCCATCTTGAGACACCAATGCATTAGATGTGCCTCCTTGAACTGGTATGTTTCTCCTCTGCACATTCTGCTATTGTCTTGGACTCCTACATTCCCTTGCAAAGTGCCCCATCTTATGACAATTGAAGCACTCTATTTTACTCTTATCAAACCAACTTGCATCATTCCTTTTGTATGCAAAGTTGTTTCTTCCAGTTCTCTTTATGAATCTCTTTGCCCTCTGAGTGATCAATGCAATCTGCAATTTAATATCCATCTCCTCTAGATCATCTCCATCAAACTGGTCTAAGTCTTCATTAGTAAGTGAAGAATTCACATTACAAGCAAAGAATGATTCCAACATCTGATCATTAGAGCTATTTGATGATGATCCACCTCCTCCTGAAACATAAGTAGAGCTCTTGTGATTTGACTCTACTTTTGTCCCATCCAAAGATATGAAAGCAGCATTGTGACTATATCCAAAAGTTTGCTTCTTACTATCTATCTCTGGTTCAAAATTTCAAAGGCTATTATATATATCTTCCAACTCCTTGGTGTCCAAGTCTGCACTTTGTCTGAGGCCTACTGTATAGATTGTCCACTCTTCACTTAATGACCTTAGAAACTTTCTGTTAAGATCATCCTGATCAATCTTAACACCATGATTTTCTAATTCACCAACTAGCTTTGTAAACCTGTCAAAATCTGAGTCAAGGTTTCAGACTTTACAGAACCAAAGTTCTCATACTGTTGTTTGAGAAGAGACCTTTTATTCTTCCTGGTGCTAGCATTACCACCAAATCTCTTCTCAATAGCTTCCATTAAAACCTTAGCCTCTTCACAGTTTTCAAATCTTCTTTGATATTCATTGGGAATAGAAAGAAGTAAAGTACTAAGTGCTTTGCATTCTGTAGATCTAACTTTGCGTTCTGCATCAGATGCTGGTGGTGGTCTCTTTTGTCTGACACCATCTCCATCAACTGGATAGTCTAGACCATTGACAAAAATATCCCACATCTGGTAATCAACCAGAAGCATATATTGTTTGATTCTGACTTTCCACAAGTCAAATTCATCAAGCTTAGGCATTGGAATTTTCGTTGCCTGAATACCTTCATTATTCTCTGTCGCCATTGCTATAACTTGTTCAGAAAATTTCAAACTTCAAACTTCTTGAATATCAAAATAAAAACTTGCTCTGATACCACTTGAATTAGATTGTTAATATGTTGCGGAATAACAATCAACAACTATCAAGAAGATATTTAAGTTACATGCACGTAAAACAATTATCACCAAAAGCTTCAATATTATTATATGAATAATACGAATACACTTGAGTATTAGGGTTTTCACCTTGAAGCTAATCGTAACCTATGTTGTATATCTTAGGCTACCAGGATCTCTATTTATAATACATAGAGTCCTATACAATCTGTAGTTATTATGGTATACGTATTTATCCCATAAATAACTCTAACAAACTAACCGACTCATTAATTACATTAACAGTGGCTACGTGTATTCTCCACTAACAATGGTTACAAAATATACTTCACAAATTCTAAGTATATAACGAACAGTGGCAGCAACACAATCATACTAGCAGTGGCTAGTTATTTCAATTTAGCCCTTCTAATTTCAGTTTTACAATTTGTCTCATCAAATTAATATGTAGGAAAATTATGACAACATAATTTTCCTAACAATCTCCCCCTATTTGATGATGACAAAACAACTAGTAAACTGATTACAAGATGATACATATAGATTAAACAAAAAGTAAAATCTTCTCCTTGACAGCTCATAACATCTTGCATAATTCGTCAACTCCTTCTTCTTCAACTTCATAACTCTTCACCTTTTTATTCTCCCCCTCAATATCAGCAACCCAATGTCAAATGGTTCTCCCCCTATTTCGCCGTACCCTTCTTTAACGAGACAGATACAAATTCTATGTATCAGGGTTAGAAAACCTTAGAGAAATCTACTAAAATCTCTAATCTTGTAAAAGAAAGTTTGTATGATTTGGTTTGAACATAATTTAAGCTCTTACAACTCTTATCTTCAACAACACTTATTACCCATTGAAAAATCTTCAACTATCTTGAACATAAGCATGAAAACCCGTTACAGAATATCAACCCATCACTCTGAACGTATAAATGTTGAACCTTTTAATTGAAAACTTCATCAATGGGGTCATAAATCTTGACTAGACTTAAGCTAACCTTTGAGTCTGATTTCATATGAGTTTGAAGTCGTATCGAACATCTCACCACCAAAAGTAATATAATCAACCATAAATGCTGTAGAAATAACTAACCAGCAGTAGTAACGAATACCATGTAGTACCATCCATGACGAGCATCACTAATTCCGCATTAGTGTTTGAAAAATGACTAACAGTGGTAATCGATACTAAGTAGTAGTAACAATGAAGAGCATCATTAAAATGGTTGAACAGTAGTAACCTTGTTGAAGCAGTGGCAAAATTACATTAACAGCGGCAAGCTCTACTAGCAGCGGCAAGTTTGAACTAGCAGTGGGAAGCTTGTACTAACAGCGGTAAGCTTGTACTAACAGTGGTACAAACCTTTTAGCAGTGGCAACGTTGTACAAACAGTGGTACAAACCTAGCAGCGGTTGGGTTTGAGCAGTGGTAACTTCAGAACAGTATATCTCCGTGATGATGAATCTGATCATGCTCAAATTTTTACACGAAGTCCATCAATGTTTCATTAACCACATATCCAAAAATCAAGTCGATCCAACGGTTAACGAATCTACAGTAATTATTTGACTTTAGCTGCATGAAAGAAACCATAAACTTACTGCAGCAGATTTGAATTTTAATATCTCTATGTAGAAACATCCGATAACAATGAAATTTTTACACGATGTAGAAACATATTTCTTGAATAACATATCCAAAAATCATGAATATTTGTTGAATAACGAAGACACAGTGATCGATTTACTACATCTGTTCTGAAAAACCCTGAACATTCTGCAACCAATTTCGACAATGAATATCTCTCAATCAAATAATCAGATCGAAAATTCCTCCAGTCAGAATGTGCGTCTATATGTTATGAACCTATAGTTCAAATTTCAGGACGATTGAACGGTTAACGAATGAGATCCGAATTTTTTACTATCGCTGCGCAGAGTATGACGAATTTTTTTTCCCAGCAATCTTCTAGGGTTTCTTCAATATGAATTCTTTTGTTTAGTATGAATCTTTACAAATCTTGAATAGATTCGACGTGCTTTGATACCACTTGATAATCCCTTAACGATCTTTATAATATTGTTTTGAATTAGATTGTTAATATGTTGCGGAATAACAATTAACAACTATCAAGAAGATTATTTAAGTTACATGCACGTAAAACAATTATCACCAAAAGCTTCAATATTATTATATGAATAATACGAATACACTTGAGTATTAGGGTTTTCACGTTGAAGCTAATCGTAACCTATATTGTATATCTATCTTAGGCTACCAGGATCTCTATTTATAATTCATAGAGTCCTATACAATCTGTAGTTATTATGGTATACGTATTTATCCCATAAATAACTCTAACTAACTAACCGACTCATTAATTACATTAACAGTGGCTACGTGTATTCTCCACTAACAGTGGTTACAAAATACACTTCACAAATTCTAAGTATATAACGAACAGTGGCAGCAACACAATCATACTAGCAGTGGCTAGTCTTCAACTCTTCTAACAGCGGCAGTCATCAACTCTAACAGTGGCAAGCATTCCACTTCACACTTGATCAAATCTGCTCAGATCCCAACACAAAGGAATATTTGATTACTTATCTAAGGGCTGTCTCTAGATATGATTTAGAGTTCGGCAGATGCATTGGATGACACTCTCTACTTAGTTAATGGGATAGAGACTTAGACCAATAGTAGTTGATGACTTGTCCAAGTGGAAGACTGTTGGAATAGTGTCCAATGTCATAACTAACTGGTAAGACTATCGTTAAAAGTGGAGTCCTTTTTAGGTCGCCCTCAATGAACAGTAAGAGAAATTAAAGAGAAATAATATTAATTGGAATTAATATTAAGATTAATTAGTTTATTAATTCGATATTAATACGAAACTAAAAGGAATATTCTGGAACGTGTCCAACCACCGGTTGAAAGGTCCAGCCGGCGGTTGGAGTAATTAGGGTTAAAGGCGGTGTTGACGCGTGGATTCCTTGGGCAGAAAGTAAGCCCAGCCGTCGGCTGGAAGCTCCAATCGGCGGTTGAAAGTCGTCAGAGGTTGTCCCACATCGGCCAAAGATAAAACCATATGGACTCCTCTCCCTATATAATTAGGGGCATAGCCTAAGCTTTCTGATCATCCCAATCGAATAGTTTTCGATTCTCTCTTCTTTCTAAATTCCTAATCCTTGTAAGAGTTTAGTCGATTTATATCGGTACCAAAGAATTTGGAATTTCTCTTGGTTCGTGGGTGTGAGCTATTAGAGGTACTCTGGTTTGGGTACTCGCCTCCAAGTCAAGAAGGTTCTGCAAGGTGGTCTGTGTCTGAGAAATTGGTTTTCTCAAAGGTTAGTATTTTTTATTTATCTATTTATTTTGCATTCTCTTTTTCATTTATTAAGTTAGGGCCTGTTTACTTTCCACTTATTGGTCTGTTTCCAGACACTTCTTAATCCAGACAGATAAATTGCTGTTTCTTTTTCACTTAATCTGAAAGGAATGTCTGTTTCTGAAATAGGAGGAAAAATGAAGCCCTTACCAAAAAGAGACACTTAATGATAAATATACATTTTTTCTCCAATAGAATTTGAACATGTCATTTTTTATTCAAAATTTATATCATTTAAGTTCATCATTTTGGTCAAAATAAAAATTACATTAACATAAACAGCACTTGTTATAAACAGACATATTTATCCAGACAGACATCACATGTAAACAACACTTAATAGGAAAAAAAGTAAACAACCCCTTAAGGTCCTTAGGGTTTAGTTTCCTAGTTACTCTAGATTAATTGTTATTTTTCGCTGCTATGTTAATCTAGTTAGGGAATAAAAACCCCATCAAAAAGTTTTTGGATGGAGGGACTAACTAGCAATTTTTACAAAGTTAACATGAAAGGGGTCAATTAGGTCAGCCTCTCTCCCACTTCACACAAACACACACAAATTCTCTAAATTCACACACTAACACACACAAACACTTCACCACCACCACCACCAGCACCGTCCTCCACCTCCGTACCGTTCACCACCGCGACTCCACCGCTACCACCACCGTCACCGGAGAAAAGAGTCGGAGAAAATGTATGCGAATTTGTGACCGGAGAGTTGAGAAGCGAACCACCACCGTTGGTGAACCGGCCTCCACCAGACGTAACCAACCGTGGTCGTTTCTCCATCTTCTCCCGCCACTCCAGCGCTGCCACCGCCGCTCCAGCGCCACCACCACTTACGTTATCATCTTTACTACCACCACCACTATACAGATGTAGATCTTGAAATTAGTAGAACTAGATCTATAAAGTAAATTTACTTTTTAGATCTAAAAAAAAAGTCAACTGCATCCTTCATTTTTTATACTACATCTTGCGTTACTGCATCCTACGTTCAATTAATGTATATTTGTAGTACGGAGTAGTATTTATTTACTGCATCTTATGTTTTTTTATAACTTTTATGTGCTGGTAAATTTTGATTTTATTTTTAATTTGTAAAATTAGTATTACTTGTTTACAGCATATTGTATATTAGTTACTGCATCTTACGATTTTTAGCGATTTTATGTTTTTTTATAGCTTTAATTTTATTTTTAAATTGAAAAATTGCTAATACGTGTTGAAATAGAAAAACTACACATATTTATTTTACTGCATCTTATGTAAGTCTTGGTTTTACTCTTGAATTTTAAAAAATACCATTACATGTTTGCTGCATCTTGTATATTTGTTACTGCATCTTACGTTCTTTTGCATTTTTAACTGAATCTTGCCTATTAAAAAGGTTTTGAATGAACAAATTTTTGGACAATTTTCTAATATTTTTTCGGACAATTTTTCGAACAGGTCCCACAACTTTGTTAAAATTGCAAGATAGTCCCTCCTCCCTTCCTTCATTCCCTTATTTTACCTAGGTGTGTGAATCATTAGGGTAATGTTTTTTGCATGGATGACATGACCGGATGAAATGACTAGAATTGCCAGAAGTGATACATGCTCCCAATTCATATTCAATATATTATATTTTTATATTTATTAAACATAGTATTTCATTTTTCTTTAATAAATTTTTATATACAATGTTTAAAATAATTCTGAATATATATTCATGATCAGCGTAATTTTATCTACATTTCGACCTCAATTTTATCGTCATACGTTATGTATTTAACGAAAGCATTTTTTAGTCTTGAAACCAACTTTTTTTATATCAAAATGTAGATAAAAATAAACTCGTCATAGTGGTATATTTAGATTAATATTATAACATATGTAAGGAAATTTATTAGCCAAAAACACAATAATACGTTAATAAAACTAATCGAATTTAATAGTATATTTATTAAAATGAATGGATCTCATATCAACTTTTTATATATCAAGTTGTGATACTCCTTCCGTCCCAAATTAATTGTCCACTACTGAAATGTACACAGTTTTAAAAAAGTACATTGATTATTGTGTTAATCAATAGGATTTAATATGTATCAACCAAAACCTTTTCTAATTTGTTAAAATCATAATTGGACAACAATTTTGAGACATCACAAAATTAGAAAAGATTTTAGTTGATACAGATCTGTTTATTTTTATCTACATTTTGATATAAAAAAAAGTTGGTTCCGAGACTAAAAAATGTTTTCGTTAAATACATAACATATGACGATAAAATTTAGGTCGAAATGTAGATAAAATTGCACTGATCATGAATATATATTCAGAATTATTTTAAACATTGTATATAAAAAGTTATTAAAGAAAAACGAAATACTACGTTAATTAAATATGAAAAATATATAATATATTAAATGTAGATAACGTCATGTTAAATGTCAAATATCGCTGTCTCTGTGTAGAAAACACTTTCACGAGGGTAAATAGAATTTCCCACAAAAGATACCCCATCCGCAATGTATTGGTGCATCTCAACTCCTAGTGAAACTCCTCCGCATCTAAAGTAAGTTATCTGTTCAAATTTACGTATCATAACTTGCAATATAATTGTTGTGAATTCATGACTGATTGTACCTTAAATAATATTCGTGGGAGCGTATAGTCTGTTATGGTCCGAGTATGTAACACCCCCAAATTCACTGTTTAGCGGAAGCAAGCTTTGGGGTGCTACTAATCAAATATCACAGCACAAAAGTATACACCAAACGACATCTAAATGCAACGTTTGAAAATAGTTACATTTCCATATATAAAATGTTTGAAAACATAGCGTTTTCAGTTACAAAAACGTAGTTCCCTAGAGTCCACGCGTGTAGCGGGATATTCTATTACATAATCATAATATACAAAAGATAATGCTGAGAATCTCTATTAAATACAATGTAGAAAATCATGCGACTCTAGCTAGTGTCCGGGGTAATCTTACTCCGTCTGTGTACCTGAGATACAAAGCTAAAAAGTGTCAACCAAAAAGGTTGGTGAATCTTACAGGTTTAGTAGTAAAAATATCAGTATGAACCACAAATATGTACCCGTGTGGCTAACAAGCCAAGTAAATAAATCAGTAAATCATTACAAGTGCCATGAGCTCACAAGTTGAAGCTTAACAGTGTATAGTAGTGTGAATGGTACAATCAAGTACAGTATCACGTACCCCTGTGAGTGCTATCCGAACACTCATATGTAACAAATACTAATAACCCTGTTTCTACGGTGTAATCCGTGGTAGCGCTACTACCCTAGGCAGGGATTGTCAGTCCCAAATGGATCCATCTACTAGTAATCGCGCTTAAGTCCATAACTAACAACTTATGATAGGAGGCTTTCAGTGGATAAGAGTAACTCACGCAATGTGTGTAAAAGTAGAGTAATCAGTTCAGTACATTGTGTTCATATGTAAAATAGTTGCTAAGTATCTCACCCCAATAGTAAAACAGCAAAAAGTGGGGCTGTAAGACTCACCTTAGTCTAGCAAGTATGTAGGTGAAATCAAGTAAGTAAAGCGGATGTAAGTCCTTAGGCTTGTCGGATGTAAGTCCATATATCGGTTCTCAGAACCCTGCAACCTTCTGGCCTCCAAAACGCACAAGGTCGTAAGTAAACAAGTAAGTAAGTTGGTGTCTTGAAAGATCACCCATGCTAGTTGTCCACTCAACTAGGAAATGTCCACGTGTTTGTTTGGTATTTCGTTTGTAGTTTGAAAATCAGTATGGCCCGTTGGTGACGGTTTTGTAATAATAATCCAAAAGTGTTATTATTATATGTATCTTTGTATCAGGTTCCGTTGTTTGTGAGTATTCGACACTTAGTGTAAAAAGTATTTTTAAGTTCCTGGATGGCGGGGGTCCGGGGGCAGCGCCCCTGGTAGCGGGGTCCAAGGGGCGGCAGCCCCTAGCGGGGTCCAAGGGGCAGAGGAATTTAAATTCGGAAAAATCGACTAAGGTTGGCCGCGGACTGAAATGGTTGTGCGAACTGAGTTCGTGATGCGAACTGAGATTGGACTCGCTAGATATAGCGGGTTCGCAAGTCTCGACTCACAGGTCTCGACTCGCAGGACAGGTCGATTCTCAGTTCAACCCGCAAGTCAGTTCGATTCGCAGTTTGACTTTGCGAGTCCAGTTTTTAGTGGGTGAATCTCGACTCGCAAGTCGAGGTTGACTCGCAACACTCGACTCGCGGATAAGTGTGCGAACTGAGTTAGATCTCAGCTCGCGAGACGAACTGTCAGTGATTTTTAGATGGGTTTCGATTTTTAAAACATTTTTAGCGAGATTTTCGGGCATAACCTTGTTGAGTAAATGTTCTAGCATGTAAATGAAAGCTTTACAAGTATTTTAAAAGAGTTAGAAAGTCTCATACCACGAAAATGAAAACGAAGTTGATGAAGATGAAGATCTTGATATGGTGGTCGTTTTCCCTTGAATCCTCTCCGCGAAATGGTGCGTTTTCGATGGCGTTTTTGAGCTATTTGGGGGATGCGGTTTTGAGAGGAGGAAGAGAAAGAGAGAGGAGGGTGTAAATGTATGTGTGTGTGCAAAAATGAAGAAGAAAATGAATTAAAAAGGGGAAATGGGTTGGTGGGTTGGGTCCGCGGGTCTTGGCCGACCCGTTTGGGTCTTGGGCTCGCGTGTTTGTGTTTTCGAATTTCTTGTCACGACTCGTAGTCGGTTAATTCCCGTAGTATTCTTAAGAGTTAAAACAGGTTAATGTATAACCGAAATATTATTAGTCGAAGTATTTTATCAAAACACTTAATAATGAGTTACAAAAATATAATTTGAATTATTTTCTTTGTTGGGCGCGTTTCGTGGGCTTTCGTCGCGTTTGGAGGATTTTTATCAATAAGTAATACTTGTAATATATTCTCACAATATATTAGTGTAAATAACGTTTGTTTGGATAGATCCACATTATTTATAAATTTTGTCACCAACGTCCATATTAAATAAGGTCGGACCTCGTCCGGTACATAAGTGCACGATTTAATCAAATCGCGTAAGCATGTATGTAATTACACCAAAATGTTACATATATTTAGAATATTACAAAACTAAACACATGTAATTACAAGTAGTTTAGGCACTAATTAAAGTCCTAAATTGGCGGGTGTTACATAATACAAATTAATGGAGCATAACACGACACCATAACGATAACCCTCATCGATGTGTTATCATTGTGCAATCATTTTATAATTAATAATACTTGTAATAAATAAATATAAACAAAACTGAATATGAGTTTCAAAAGAGTAGTTACAGCAGATGTTACCTGCACGACAAGTAGAGGATAGCTATTGATTCCAACAGAGTAATCGACGGTTGGGGTAAGTTTCTGGAACTTCAACGTAGGTGCAAATTCACCTAAATCGTCAATCGCACCATCACATTCCGCTTCTACAAACAAGACGCCCAGTCCTTGACAATCAATCTAAGTTCGGCCATTTTCGTCTTTCTTCAATCGCCAACCAACTGGGCAAAACACAACCAAAACCTTACTTTGAGCATCCTTCATCACTTTTGCCTTAAAGAAGTTGGCAACGCCATTGGGCCGGTAGAAATACACGCACCGTGTGTGAGCATGTGGCATAACCAGGTCGAGGTTAGAGTTCCATAGCCTTATCCTCGGGGTTTCCTTAGCCGGAGTCACCATCGTAGATTCTCTAACCACGATCCTCATCTCTTCACTACTTAACCAACCACAGATAACGAAAGCCTACTCTCTAACATAAAATGAAAATCTGTAATGCAGTAGTAAACCATTCTGAACTTAACCCTTGATAAATCTCTTCAGCTGATGTATCAAATTTATATTCAGATGTATAAATTATATATGTGAAAATGTGTAGAAGATCTTGGAGATAAAAGTGAAGTGTGGGTGACGGATGAAATGATTATACAATGCATCTGCCTCATTGGATCACTCGTATGGAATCTCACTATTAATAATTCATAGCTGAATGCAATACAAATAAATAAGTACAGTATTTAATTACATTAGAATAGGATATGATGTAAATTAACTACATTTTCACGCCAAATTTACTACACCTTTTAGTGCATATATGGAAAATGCTATTTACTTTGGCCACATGTTATATCGCATCTATGAATTTAAATCTTTCAGTACGTAGTCTTGATACGTATATAACTCAAGCCAACTTTAATTTAAATACAACTCAGTATGTTCATTAATCTAATACATATAAACTGATGATAATTGATCTTACAACCGGATAATATTAAACTATAATAAGTTATTGATAAGAAAATACAAAATGATGATGATCCTTTTTTAGAAAAACAAACTTACATTCAATAGAATGGGAATTTTAATATAATTTCATATCCTAAGGGCGTTTGGTTAAAGAATGAATTGAATTAGAAGTCGATCACCAAATGCCTTTACTCAAAGCAATTCACATTCCTTGGAGTTCCAATTTATTTAAAAAATTCCAATTCCATTAGAAACATTCCGTGTACCAAACACGCCCGTTAGAGTTTTGAAGAAGTTGAAGAACTCGTATTGGAAAGTTCATAAAACAACTTTCTGAAAAGCTTCATGTGTTCTGCTTGTAGCGAAATGATAATCGACAAGCTCCCGTCTTTGATTGAGCTTGGTAACACGATAACCATACCTTCCAATCCAATCCCACCAGGTCCCGTGAATATAGGTTGGCCCCATCCAAAGTCAACCTCATGAATCGGTAACGCAGCCCAACTAGTTATGGCAAAATTACTCGAGCATTTAAAAGATTCAAACATGCCACCAGCCACGGCAAATAAATCAGGTTGTAGTTCCAAATAGTCGATAGCTGAATTTAGATAATCATTGTTCTTCATCACTAGTGCATCGTGAATTTTTTTCGTTGCATACCAACTTGGATTTGATTTAACTTCGCCTGCTATCGCTATAGGAATAGTTGACAAGACAACATTCCCAAAATAGCCAGGTGGCAGTGGTGGTCGACGTCGGAGCCGCCCATCCGTGGCAATGCTGAGCTTGGTCTCTTCATCATCATTCAGCCCACAAGCTTTACATACGCTCTTCCAGATATGACCCATGAGCAATTCAAAGGAGCTATAGTTAACCATGTTGCCATCTTCCTTTGATTTCACTTTCAGTAATTTTATCTGTTCTCTTGATACCCTAAAAATTGACGCCACAGGTTCATCTGATGAGGATGAAAGTGACGATTTTTTTGGAGTGTTCTGGTATTCGATGTGCTTGAAGATAGGTTGTGGCGGGTCCCGAGCACGGAGGATGGTCCGGTCTATGAAGGGAGGTATGGTAATTTTAATGCCACGAGCGTTATCAGACCATGTCTTGATAAAGTGCATCACAGATATTGCATCTGCAACATAATGGTGTGTCCCAACTCCTAATGAAACTCCCCCACATTTAAAGTAAGTTACCTGCAATTTTTTTGTTATAGCTGCTGCTTATAAAATACGAGGAAAAGTAAAGAAGCTAGCGTTAAGAAATTAATTAATAAATGTACGTATGTGACCCAATAGGGCTTCTATTTTGACACATACATACACTTGTTACCTGCACGATTAGTAGAGGATATGAATCAATGCCTGTGGAGTAATCCACGGACGGGATAAGTTTATGGACCTCTAACGTAGGTGCAAAATCACCCAAATCATCGATCACACCATCACTTTCTGCTTCCACGAACAAAACGCCTTGTCCTTGGCAATCAATTGTAGTACGTCCATTTCTGTCTTCCTTCAATCGCCCAGCCATGGGGTAAAACGCAACCAAAACACTGCTCAAAGCATCCCTCATCACTTTGATATTAAAGAAGTTGGCAACACCATTTGGCCGGTATAGAAAAAAGCAAGGTACGTGAACAGGCGAGGTGATCAGGTCGAGGTTAGAGTTCCATAACTTTATCTTAGGTGTCTCTTCCACAGGAATAACCATTGTAGATTCTCTTATTCCGATCTTCATCGATTGATCTCTTCGATAAGTACTAGTGTAGGTGTTGCGATATATATATATATTTTAGAATTTAGATTGATGAAATGACAAACATAATTAATGTGCACATTTATATACTACTGGGATTGTCGCGGATAGGACGAACGCGTATCATTGAAATATGGTACGGGATCAGTGGTACCCTCCAAATTACTTTTTTTTAATAGGATTGCTTTACGGAATCATCTCATATCCTATAAACGCGAACTCACATTTTGACTTGAATCAAAAAAGAAATACCTCATTTGTTGCTATATAACATAACGACGTTTTTGAAACTTCTTTAATTGTTTGTTTTCTAATAAGAAAATCGTCACACTTTACCACACTATATATATTACTCAATGCTACGTATGATTTATGCTATATATATTATTTGAGTATTATTTTATTTTGAAACTTTACCCTTGATGCTTTTTGCACGGATGACATGGCCAGATGAAATGACTAGAATTGCCAAAAGTGATACATGCTCCCAATTCATATTCAATATATTATATTTTCATATTTATTAAACGTAGTATTTCGTTTTTCTTTAATAACTTTTTATATACAATGTTTAAAATAATTCTGAATATATATTGATGATCAGCGTAATTTTATCTACATTTCGACCTCAATTTTATCGTCATACGTTATGTATTTAACGAAAGCATTTTTTAGTCTCGAAACAAACTTTTTTATATCAAAATGTAGATAAAAATAAACTCGTCATAGTGGTATATTTTGATTAATATTATAATATATGTAAGGAACTTTATTAGCCAAAAACACAATAATACGTTAATAAAAGTAATTGAATTTAATATTATATTTATTAAACATGAATGGATCTCATATCAACTTTTTATATATCATGTTGTAATACTCCTTCCGTCCCAAATTAATTGTCCACTACTGAAATATACACAATTTTAAAAAAGTACTTTGATTATTGTGTTAATCAATAGGATTTAATATGTATCAACCAAAACCTTTTCTAATTTGTTAAAATCATAATTGGACAACAATTTTGAGACATCACAAAATTAGAAAAGATTTTAGTTGATACAGACCTGTTTATTTTTATCTACATTTTGATATAAAAAAAAGTTGGTTCCGAGACTAAAAAATGTTTTCGTTAGATACATAACATATGATGATAAAATTAGGTCGAAATGTAGATAAAATTACACTGATCATGAATATATATTCAGAATTTTATTTTAAACATTGTATATAAAAAGTTATTAAAAAAAAACAAAATACTACGTTAATTAAATATGAAAAATATATAATATATTAAATGTAGATAACGTCATGTCAAATGTCAAATGTCGCTGTCTCCATGTAAAAAACACTTTCAGGAGTGTAAATAGATTTTCCCCATACAAGGGTAAAGTTTCAAAATAAAATAATACTCAAATAATATAGCGTGGTAAAGTGTGAGTAATATATATAGCGTAAATCATACGTAGCATTGAGTAATATATATAGCGTGGTAAAGTGTGACAATTTTCTTATTAGAAAACAAACAATTAAAGAAGTCTCAAAAACGTCATTATGTTATTTACCAACAAATGAGGTATTTCTTTTTTGATTCAAGTCAAAATGTGAGTTCGCGTTTATAGGATATGAGATGATTCCGTAAAGCAATCCTATTAAAAAAAGTAATTTGGAGGGTACCACTGATCCCGTACCATATTTCAATGATACGCATTCGTCCTATCCGCGACAATCCCAGTATTATATAAATGTGCACATTAATTCTGTTCGTCATTTCATCAATATAAATTGTAAAATATATATATTGCAACACCTACACTAGTACTTATCGAAGAGATCAATCGATGAAGATCGGAATGTGAATCTACGATGGTTATTCCTGTGGAAGAGACACCTAAGATAAAGTTATGGAACTCTAACCTCGACCTGATCACCTCGCCTGTTCACGTACCTTGCTTTTCTATATACCGGCCCAATGGTGTTGCCAACTTCTTTGATATCAAAGTGATGGGGGATGCTTTGAGCAGTGTTTTGGTTGCGTTTTACTAGGAATGGCAATGGGGCGGGTTCGGTGCGGGGGTGTCAGCCCCAACCCCAACCCCATTATTCTAAGCAATCCCCAACCCACCCCAAACTCCAGCGGGGTATTATCGGGGCGGTCCATCTGGGGAATGGCTTACCCCAATACCCAACGGGGTCTTATCGGGGTAACTTGTTGAGAAACGTGAGCTCTTTAAATCGTAACCCATCACTTGTTATCTATTAATAATATCTAAAATTTGGACGACTTGTTGATTTTTCTTAAAGGATTACCTAAACATCCACTAATTGGCATCCTCGTTTCAAAAACAAATAGTAATATGATCAAGACAACATATAGTAATTGACCTCGTTGATGACACA
Organism: Helichrysum umbraculigerum; assembly: GCA_949592205.1. Classification (NCBI taxonomy): domain Eukaryota; kingdom Viridiplantae; phylum Streptophyta; class Magnoliopsida; order Asterales; family Asteraceae; genus Helichrysum; species Helichrysum umbraculigerum. The sequence continues at coordinate 156,232,829 of CATIUR010000004.1, forward strand.
AGTATACTAAAAAAATAGAAGGATTACACATGTACATTACAAATAAATAATAACTAAGCCTTTGTTGTCAACGAGTCAAAATTCTAAATTTCAACACACCATTGTCTTATAGATAAATAATGTATTAAATATTATTGTAATCCAAAAAGTTATAAATAAATATATTTATTGATGATATAGTTATTTATAGATCTACACACACACACACACACACACACACACACACACACACACACACACACATATATATATATATATATATATATATATATATATATATATATATATATATATAGGGTAGTGATCTAGAGGGAAGTGCAAAAAATGGGGGAAGGGGGAAGTAAATCACCACCACTAATCTCATGAAGTCTATAATAATTAGTGTGAAGGTGCACACATGTGACCACCTCTATAATAATCAAAACCCATTTACCCCTAAAACAAATTATCTCACAAACGACAAGTCGAAAAATTATGAAAATTGCACCATAAAATTCAGCATTTTTTCCTCTTTGATGTAAGATCCATCAAGGCATATTTTCGACGAGTTTTTTTTTTTTCGTTTTTCGGTGGGTTTTACATATACTAACACATGTGTTAGTGACTTAGTGTTGCGTTTAGGGTTTAGGGGTTAGGGTTTTTTTTTTGTTTTTTTTTTTACAGACTTTCGCAACCAGCATCAAAACCCACAAGGGACGTCTTTTATAAACCAAGGCACAAAGCCATATCGAAACCGTCAATTTTAAATATATCAAAACCAACAAGGGACCTTTTTAATCCATGTCACAAAGCCACATCGAAGTCGTTACCTCTTTACAGATATTGGAAACCAATATCGAAACCATCAATTTTTTACAGATTTTGGCAGCCAACATCGAAACCGACAAGTACATTATTTACAAGCCATGGTGCAAAGCCATATCAAAACAGTCAATTTTAAACACATTTTGGCAGCCAACATGGGAACCACCAAGGGACTTTTTAACAATCCATGGCACAAAGCCATATTGAAAAGGACAATAGTAAACATATTTAAGCTACCAACATCAAAACCGGCAAGGGACTTTTTTTACAATCCATGGCACAAAGCCACATCGAAACCGACAATTTATTTAAGCTACCATCATCGAAACTGACAAGGGACTTATTTAACAATCCATGGCACAAAGCCACCGACAAATTTAAACAGATCTAAGCAACCAACATCCAAACCGACAAGTACATTTTTTACAGGCCACGGTACAAAGCCATATCAAAACAGTCAAATCCGTGGCACAAAGCCACATCTAAACCGACAACTTTAAACATATCTAAGCTACCAACATCGAAACCGACAAGGGACTTATCTAACAATCCATGGCACAAAGCCATATCGATACCGTCATTTTTTTACAGACTTTCGCAACCAGCATCAAAAACCGACAAGGGACATCTATTATAAACCAAGGCACAAAGCCATATTGAAACCATCAATCTTAAATATATCGAAACCGACAAGGGACCTTTTCAATAATCCATGTCAAAAAGCCACATCGAAACCGTCACTTTTTTACAGATATTGGAAACCAATATCGAAACCATCAATTTTTTACAGATTTTAGCATCCAACATCGAAACCGACAAGTACATTTTTTACAAGCCATGGTGTAAAGCCATATCAAAACAGTCAATTTTAAACACATTTTGGCAGCCAACATGGGAACCAACAAGGGACTATTTAAACAGTCCATGGCACAAAGCCCTATTATAAAGGACAATTTTAAACAGACTTAAGCTACCAACATCAAAACCGACAAGGGACTTTTTTACAATCTATGGCACAAAGCCAACATCGAAACATATAATTTTAAACAGATTTATGCTACCGACATCGAAACCCGACAAGGGACTTATTTGACGATCCATGGCACAAAGCCACCGACAAATTTAAACAGATCTAAGCAACCAACATCGAAACCGACAAGGGACTTATCTAACAATCCATGGCACAAAGCCATATCGAAACCGTCAATTTTTTTACAAACTTTCGCAACCAGCATCAAAACCGATAAGGGACGTCTTTTACAAACCAAGGCACAAAGCCATATCGAAACCGACAAGGGACCTTTTTAAGAATCCATGTCACAAAGCCACATCAAAACCGTCACTTTTTTACAGATATTGGAAACCAATATCGAAACCATCAATTTTTAACAGATTTTGGCAGCCAACATAGAAACCGAGAAGTACATTTAAACACATTTTGGCAGCCAACATGGGAACCAACAAGGGACATTTTAAAAAATCCATGGCACAAAGCCCTATTAGGGGTTAGGGTTTAAGGTTTATGGTTTGGGGTTTAGGGTTTATCAAAAGCCCTAAACCCTACACCCCAAAACTTAAACCCTAACCCCTAAACCCTAAACGCTTTAATAAACCCTAAAACCTAAAGCATACTAAACCCTAAACCCTATTAAACTCTAAACCCTACTAACCCTTAATCATAACCCTAAATCTAATTTCTAACAAAATAGTAACATATGTGTTTATAATTTGTAAAACCTACCAAAAAATGAAATAAAATAAACTTGTCGAAAGTATGCCTTGAGTGATCTTAAATCGAAGGGGAGAAAACGCTGAATTTAATGGTGCAATTTTCATAATTTTTTGACATGTCATTTGTGAGATAATTTGTTTTAGGGGTAAATGGGTTTTCTTTGTACACGTGGCATATTCTCATTGGTACTTCAATGCTTCCGTTAAATTCCAATGAAGTGCATACCACAAGAATATGGTGCACCTTAATCTGGTTTGATGAGATGTATGGTTAGATCAACACTTCCCCCCTTACCCAAATTGTATCGCTTCCCTCTAGATCATACCACTATATATATATATATATATATATATATATATATATATATATATATTGGGGCGGAACGGGGCGGGATGATACTACCCCACCCCAACCCCAACCCGATAGAAATTCCCATTTATCGCCTCATACCCCACCCCATCCCCGATAAGTCATTCCCAATCCGATCCAAAACTTATGGGGTTCGAGGATCCCCATCGGATTCGGATCTTTTTGCCATCCCTACGTTTTACCCCATGGCTGGGCGATTGAAGGAAGACAGAAATGGACGTACTAAGATTGATTGCCAACAACAAGGCGTTTTGTTCGTGGAAGCAGAAAGTGATGGTGTGATCAATGATTTGGGTGATTTTGCACCTACGTTAGAGGTCCAGAAACTTATCCCATCCGTGGATTACTCCACAGGCATTGATTCATATCATCTACTGATTGTGCAGGTAACAAGTGTATGTATGTGTCAAAATAGAAGCCCTATTGGGTCACACACGTACGTTTATTAATTAATTTCTTAACGCTAGCTTCTTTACTTTTCCTAGTATTTTATAAGCAGCAGCTATAACAAAAACATTGCAGGTAACTTACTTTAAATGTGGGGGAGTTTCATTAGGAGTTGGGACACACCATTATGTTGCGGATGCAATATCTGTGATGCACTTTATTAAGACATGGTCTGATAACGCTCGTGGACTTAAAATTACCATACCTCCCTTCATAGACCGGACCATCATCCGTGCTCGGGACCCGCCACAACCTATCTTCAAGCACATCGAATACCAGAACATTCTAACAAAATCGCCACTTTCATCCTCATCAGATGAACCTGTGGCGTCAATTTTTAGGGTATCAATAGAACAGATAAAATTGCTGAAAGTGAAATCATAGGAAGATGGCAGTATGGTTAACTATAGCTCCTTTGAATTGCTCATGGGTCATATCTAGAAGAGCGTATGTAAAGCTCGTGGGCTGAATGATGATGAAGAGACCAAGCTCAGCATTGCCACGGATGGGCGGCTCCGGCGTCGACCACCCCTGCCACATGGCTATTTTGGGAATGTTGTCTTGTCAACTATTCCTATAGCGATAACACGTGAAGTTAAATCAAATCCAAGTTGGTATGCAACTAAAAAAATTCACGATGCACTAGTGATGAATAACAATGATTATCTAAATTCAGCTATCGACTATTTGGAACTACAACCTGATTTATTTGCCGTGGCTGGTGGCATGTTTAAATCTTCTAAATGCACGAGTAATTTTGCCATAACTAGTTGGGCTGCGTTACCGATTCATGAGGTTGACTTTGGATGGGGCCAACCTATATTCACGGGGCCTGGTGGGAGTGGATTGGAAGGTATTGTTACCGAATTACCAAGCTCAATCAAAGACGGGAGCTTGTCGATTGTCATTTCGCTACAAGCAGAACACGTGAATCTTTTCAGCAAGTTGTTGTATGAACTTTCCAATACGAGTTCTTCAACTTCTTCAAAACTCTAACGTGCGTGTTTGGTACATGGAATGTTTCTAATGGAATTGGAATTTTTCAAATAAATTGGAACTCCAAGGAATGTGAATTGCTTTGAGTAAAGGCATTTGGTGACTTCTAATTCAATTCATTCTTGAACCAAACACCCTTAGGAAAGAAATTAAAATTCCGATTCTATTGAATGTAAGTTTGTTTTTCTAAAAAAGGATCATCATCATTTTGTATTTTCTTATCAATAACTTATTATAGTTTAACATTATCCGGTTGTAAGATCAATTATCATCAGTTTATATGTATTCGATGAATGAATATACTGAGTTGTATTTAAATTAAAGTTGGCTTGAGTTATATACGTATCAAGACTACGTACTGAAAGATTTAAATTCATAGATGCTATTTAACATGTGGCCAAAGTAAATAGCATTTTCCATATATGCACTAAAAGGTGTAGTAAATTTGGCGTGAAAATGAAGTTAATTTACATCATATCCGATTCTAATGTAATTAAATAATGTACTTAATTATTTGTATAGCAGTCAACTATGAATTATTAATAGTGAGATTCCATACGAGTGATCCAATGAGGCAGATGCACTGTACAATCATTTCATCCGTCACCCACACTTCACTTTTATCTCTAAGATCTTCAACACATTTTCACATATATAATTTATACATCCGAATATAATTATATATGATACATCAGCTGAAGAGATTTATCAATGGTTAAGTTCAGAATGGTTTACTACTGCATTACAGATTTCATTTTTATGTTAGAGAGTAGGCTTTCGTTATCTGTGGTTGATTAAGTAGTGAAGAGATGAGAATCGTGGTTAGAGAATCTACGATGGTGACTCCGGCTTAGGAAAACCCGAGGATAAGGCTATGGAACTCTAACCTCGACCTGGTTATGCCGCCTGCTCACACACGGTGCATGTATTTCTACCGGCCCAATGGTGCTGCCAACTTCTTTAATGCAGAAGTGATGAAGGATGCTCTAAGTAAGGTTTTAGTTGTGTTTTACCCTGTTGGTGGGCGATTGAAGAAAGACGAAAATGGCCGAACTTAGATTGATTGTCAAGGACTGGGCTTCTTGTTTGTAGAAGCGGAATGTGATGGTGCGATTGACGATTTAGGTGAATTTGCACCTACGTTGGAGTTTCAGAAACTTACCCCAACTGTCGATTACTTTGTTGGAATCGATAGCTATCCTCTACTTGTCGTGGAGGTAACATCTGCTGTAACTACTCTTTTGAAACTCATATTCAATTTTGTTTATATTTATTTATTACAAGTATTATTAATTATTAAATGATTGCACAATGATAACACATCGATGAGGGTTATCGTTAAGGTGTCGTGTTATGCTCCATTAATTTGTACTCGGACCATAACAGACTATACGCTCCCACGAATATTATTTAAGGTACAATCAGTCATGAATTCACAACAATTATATTGCAAGTTATTATACGTAAATTTGAACAGATAACTTACTTTAGATGCGGAGGAGTTTCACTAGGAGTTGGGATGCACCATTACATTGCGGATGGGGTATCTTTTGTTCAATTTGTCAACTCATGGTCTGATATGACTCGTGGTCTTAACCTCACCAGGCCACCATTCATAAACCGGACCTTACTCCGAGCTCAAGACTCACCACAACCTATTTTTGAACATATCGAATACCAATATACTCCTATGAAATCTTCGCATGTGGCCCCATCAAGTGAACCCATGGTCTCAATTTTCATGTTATCACGAGAACAACCCAACATGCTCAAAGTAAAATCAAAGGTAGATGGCATCACAATCAACTATAGCTCCTTTGTATTGCTCATGGGTCATATTTGGAAGTGTGTGAGTTAAGCCCGTGGGCTGCCGGATGATCAACAAACTAACATCTCCGTTACTGTCAATGCACGAGACCGCTGTCAGCCTCCTCTACCAACTGGCTATTTTGGGAATGTTGTCTTGGCAACCTCTTCTATATTAGTAGCGGGAGAAATTCGATCTAATCCTGTTTGGTACGCTGCCAGTAAAATCCACGACTCTATCGCAAAGATGAATGGTGATTATATAAAGTCATCAATTGACTATTTGGAACTACAACCTGATCTGGAGGCTATGCCTAGTCGCATTGCCAAGTCATCCGGATGCCCAAATGTTGCAACAACAAGTTTGGTTGGCTTCCCGATTTATGATGCCGATTTTGGATGGGGCCGACCTATATTCATGGGGCCAGGTGAACCCCCAAAGGAAGGTTTCGCTTTTGTGTTACTAAGCTCGATCAAAGACGGGGGCTTGTCTATAGTCATTTCACTGCATAGTGAATACATGAATCATTTCAGAAAATTGTTGTATGAAATTTTCAATCCTTCTGTGGCATCTAAACTTTGATTGCAGATAATAAGTTATTGTCTATTTGTATTATTATTTGTATTTTTATTTTTAATCGTTGATTTGTATCCTAGTATATTATCTTAATTTTATGAATTTTCACATTCAATTTGTATTCCGTTAAGTTGATCATAACTTTGATTTTATGAATGTCACCTCTTCTTTTATTCATAAAACTAACTAATATAATTTTAGATGGTCAAAAACGTCGTGATATTATTTTGCAACTAAATAGTCACTTATTTATTTCCCTTTGTCAAACATTATTACTATTTATTAGGCATCTTTAAAATAAGATTTAAAGCTATAAACTAATAACATAATTACCTTTTTCTACTAAGTTAATTAACATACTCATTTTATTACCAGTGTGAATAATCAACTTTTAAGTTTTGTTCTAATGTTAGTAACAAGTTATTTTAGTCATCATTTAGTTATCACAATTGCTCATATCTCGATGACCTGTATACTTTTTAAAGACATGACATGAAGCGTTAGATATATATAGTGTACTTAAGCTTATTTTTTGAAGAAATTCATTTGGAAAACTAATTTTATAAGTTAAATTCAACATCAAACACTACAACAAATATATTATTCATCTTTCCACACTTTTAAAAAATGTGAATTGAGTAAAAAATTTATACATTAGTAAGACCATCTCCAATGGTGGTTTATAGAAGAAGTCCATAACACATGAAGTTTATACTTGAAAGTTAATACATGGAAAGCAAAGTCTATGGGGATGGACTTATGGAAAAAGTCCATATATAAATGAGTTCCACTACCAATTAACTCCTTTTATTTATTATTTATAAAAAGCAATGCACATATATGGTTGTATCCTTACACACTTTTACGGAGTAAGTAATAATCTAAATATTAATAAAAGAAAACTTTGAAAGCTTCAATTTTGCTCAAAATCAACTCTTATTGACCAATCAAATCTCTCAATTTTACTCAAGTTCCTATTAACCAATCAAATGTATTTAACCACTAAAAATTCTAATAAGATAAAACTTAAAAAAAAATCCACGGCAAAAATCAGTGGCTATTTAAAAATTTAAATATGGAATCTTTGTTTATCCAATCTTTATACTGTAATTATTAAGTATGGAGTAATATAATAATAATAATAATAAAAAACACGGCAATATAAATTTAAATAGCAATTATTTGTTCATTCAGACTTATGCTTATCAAGAATGGTGTGCCCTCAATTTCTCAAATCAATCATCAATACGATATAACGCTCATATATATGGACATGTATGTACTGATTATTAACTATTTAACTATAATAATAACAAATTAACAATAATATGTAAAATACAAAATCACTTCCCGGACTAAATATTTTCACTCTAATAATATGGTTTAAAAACCACCGAACAATAACACTCAAGTGGGAGAAAATAAAATTTAAGTGTACGATATATAGTTTTATTCGACAGTCGTATTACATATATATATATATATATATATATATATATATATATATATATATTCACGGATGTAACAATCAAATAAACGAAGAGCCACGTGGGATAAAATAAAATTTAACATTCAACTATACGAAATATAGTTTTATTCGACATTCGTATGTATATATTCATCACGGGTTTAACATTCAAATAAATGAAGAGCTTGATTCAACATCCACCTAAAAACGATCTATTTTAAAAATAAAACATTAACATAGTTATAACAACATGCTTTATTTTTTTAATTTTATATATGAATTATGATCATATATATCCTGCCCCAAATTCTCATATCAATATGAACATGTGTGTACCGATAAAATTTAAAGTTCAAATATACGAAGTATAGTATTATTCAACATTCGTGTGTATATATTAACGGAGTTTAACATTCAAATAAGCAAAGAGTTTGATTCGACTCAACATTACTATGTATATATATATTCACAGGTTTAACATTCAAATAAACAAAGAGTTTGATTCGGCATGTGTCTATATTTGCGGGTTCAGTTTAAAATTTAAATAAATGAAGATAGGTTTATTCAACATCCATGTGTATTCACGGGTTTTACATTCACATAATTGAAAAATAGTTTATTCGACATCTACGTGTATTCGCGAATTTTACATTCACATACACGAAAAAAAGTCTGATTCGACATACGTGTGTATACACGGGCTAATATTCACACAAGCAAATGATAGTTTTATTCGACATCCGTGTTTAAATAAGGATTAAACGTTCAAATAAATGAAAGGTAGTTTGATTCGACATCCGCATGTCTATACGGATTTAATGTTCACATAAATGAAAGCAAAAACCTAGCTTGGCTATTAAAATCTTTTAAAAAATTTACACCTATTACCCAATAAAATTCATTGATTTTATTAAACTTTTGATGAACCAATCAAATACATTATTTAAACATGTTCTACCTAAATCTTGAAAAAATAAGGATCTCACAAATTCTCTATTTAATACTCCGTATATATCAATCTCAGTTATATGTATCAGTTTTGTGTGTGACAAGGAATAAAGGGTTGACTATACTAATTTATGACCAACACGATCATCTTAAAAATACTACGACAAATGTAGTATACAAGAAAGTACTACAAGAAAATATGATGTCTTGCGATTGATGTTCGGGATTACTTTATTTCCATTATCTCACTTAACATTTTTCAAGCTCCGAATATTCTTATTGAGTTATTTCTGTATGTACTAATGGATATTTCATTAGTATTCTACAACTTTTATATTCACCGTTAATAAATGCGTATCTATATATTTTGCTTAATATAATCTATCAATGATGCTTAACATTATTGATGCTTAAAATAACTAATGGCTAAATATTAACTTACTTATATTTGAGCTACAAAAGCCTCTTAGAAAGCCCGTGTAATCACGGGTTTATAACCTAGTTTTTATTAATAAATAGAAACTTTATAACTAAAACTTGATCTCGTTGTTATAAATTTTCTTATTAATCGTATTATGTCTTTATATATTATCATTTTTTTGAAACAGCAACTTGTATCATGGTAAAGTTTTAGACCGATTTAAATGTAACAACCAAATTTATACTAAATTATATTCATTTAACTATTGAAAATATATAACAAAAGGAAGTTTGTAGTTTTATTTGAAGATAGTGTAATATTATTTTAATAGTAAAAATAATAAGTGGGACCTAACTATGGACTTGTTTAAGTTTATTGGAGTAGAAAGGTAAGTTTATGGAAAGTGGAGGTTCATAGAAAGCTGATGTGACATGAAGTGGCAGTCTATGGACATGGTGAAGTTCATAGCATTGTTGATGCTCTATGTGTGATAGAATTACGCCTGGCAAACTCAACCCAATCTGAAAAAATGGGTTGATTGGGTTGATAAGTTTGCTTATGGGTTTGTAAGATTGTGTCAAATCATGGGAACAGGTCTAAATGGGTGATCTTCACAAGTCTGAAAAATTACGAGCGGGTCGAACAGGTCTAACTAGCAGGTCAGCTTCAAATATACAAACCTGAACTTCAAGTCTTCAACTGTCGCGGAAACAACGACTTGCCTCCCGTCACGTCACCACTATTAATTATAAAGTATTTTAAAACTGCAATTTTTTAAAAGCTTAGTACAATGGTTTCCGTAGAAACTAGAAAGTGGTTTTCTTTTTAACGGAGAAGAAAATAAAATATGGTGGGGAGGAAAGAAATATTAATGGTTTAAAAACTATACACGTATGCATCTTTGTTTGGTTTCTTTTCCGTACAAACTTTCACGTTTTAAATAATATAAAAATTTATCATGGATGCCAGATGATAAATAATAAAATATTAATAAAATAATTAAGATAAATAAACAACAATAATTTTGCAAACAAATAACTTTGAGATTTTGAAATCTTCCGAATAAGCAACTAAGATAACATTAATAAATTAAGGTAATCAAACAACATATACTCCGTATATTTTGGCATCTTAAAATTATCAAAATAATCATGATAGGTATTTAGAAGACTAATTAACATTTTTCAAGATAATTAAGGTGAAAAAAAATAAAAATTAAAGTGGTAAAATAGTGGGTTGACCCAACCTGACCCAACCCAACCCGGATCTGACCCAACCCGTTCGACCCGTTCAAAAAACTGACCGATTGGACCCATGACCCGTTTTGACCCAAACCCAATTTGACCCATTACCCAACCCAACCCGTTTGTCAGGTATAGATAGAATATATAAACAGTCATCACAATTTTCACATATATAAATATAAGGGAAAATGTCCACACATATAAATGTGGAGAATTCTAAATGTATCCACATTTATTGATGTAAATTTTAATTTGTAACACCCAATTTATCCATACTTTCTCTTGCGTGAAGAAATCATGTGTTACAAATTAACTTCACACTTTTAAGTGTTGGCAAGTTTTATTTTTTTACACACTTATAAGTATGAATTTTTTTCTTACATATATATGTGAGGAAAATGATATCTTTTTGAAAAGGGTAAATGACAAAAATCGGCTATGTACTGCCACCAGATACTCCAAGTATGCAATCTACTCAATAAATTGTTCATGTATGCAACCAACCGGGAGTTTTCGTATTAGGATATATGAAAAGTGCATTTTTACCTTTTAATGTTTCCCAAAGCTGACTAGACTTACATGTCAACCGCCACAACAAATATTTTTGCCACATCATATGTACATGTGTCATCCGCTTCATGTATACAAATTTTCAATAATCAAAAATTAAAAAAGATGTCACATATTCAGCTTCATGTTCCCATTTATTTCAACTGAAACTCAATCCAAGAAAACCGGTCATCACCTAATCCAAAATCACCACCTTCCGAAACGGCATCTGTAAATAAAACCACCACTTTTAAACCTTCTGACTTCAAACTGGTTTGCCAGATCCCAAATTCGTTTTGTCGTATCTGGTGGGGGTTGTGTTAGTGACCGAAAAACGGGTTAGCCAGAGAATAAGACTTTAACTCAGGTACACACGATTCCGATTAGTAAACCCAGATTTGGTCGGATTTGGTGCATCAACGACAAAGTGGCCGGAATTTCAGTGGTGACGGTGTTGGCCATATCTCGCTAGAACTAGCCGGGTAGGCGATGGCTCATCGGATTTCGTTAGAAGTCGTCGGAACTTGGTAGCAGGCCTGTAACATTCGATGGATTTCAGGTGGTGGGGTGGCGACGAGTGTTTGGCGGCGATTTACGGTGGATGGTACGTGTCGAGCGATTGCATCGATCTCAAGTGGTGGTGGCGGTGTATGTATGTATGTATATGTATGTCGTATATATATGAATTTTAGGGAATCAATATTATGATTTGTGCTTTGGAATCTACTTTTGATTTGGAATTTTAAGTTTGTATGCGAGAATGTATTCAAATTTTAAGTCGGTGGTTTGATTTATTTGTTTATATTTAATATGTATCTTTGATCTGTGTGTATATTCTAGCTGGCGACGAAATATTATGGTCGGAGAAGTTTTATAAAATTAGCCGGCGAATGTTGTAACAATGCAGGTGCTGGAGTAGGTCATCGTTTGTTAATTTTATATTATACGAGTAATAAAGAAAGGCCATGTAATAATAAAAAAAGCCATGTAAGCATTAATAATTAATTTTTTTTGTTAAATAATCACATTTACCGGATCAAACGGTACCAGGTTACCATATTACTCACATCAGTATAAGTTCTTTTAGTTGGTTGCACACATGAACAATTTATTTGGTAGGTTGCATACTTGGAGTATCTTATGGTAGTACATAGCCGATTTTTGTCATTTACCCTTTTAAAAATGTTTTACACAATTTTTTAAAAACGTGAAAAAAAAATGTGTAATAACATGATTCTTTTTTAAGTAAAAGTAAAAGATCGGCTGTGAAATTTGCATGTGATTTTTTTTTAAACGTTTGAATATTGTAACTATTTTGTTCGTTAATGTTTAACATTTAACAATTGCATTTTATATGAAAAATAAGGTTGTCTAGTCATTAAAGGTAACAACATCCTAATGATCAATGGAGATGACAAAATATAAAACATGAAATCAAAGGGAAAATCACAAAAATGATCCCACCATCACACCTCATTTAACAAACTAATCCTTTGACCAAGCTTTTTAACAAAATAATCCACCAATTGGCGCCTGGTTGGCGCCCCCGGCGCCCCACCATTATTTAATTCGTTTTTAAACATTTAAGTCAAAAAATTGATGGGCCCAGCGCCCCTCGGATGTCACATCGGCGCCCCACCCTCTCACACATGTCACCATCGGCGCCCACCCCTCACACATGTCACATCGGCGCCCCACCTTCTCACACATGTCACCATCGGTTCCCCCGGCGCCAATTGGTGGATTATTTTGTTAAAAATCTTGGTCAAATGATTGGTTTGTTAAATGAGGTGTGATGATGGGATCATTTTTGTGATTTTCCCGAAATCAAATATACTAAGATCAATAAAAACTAGCAACTTAATTCTACAAAAGGATGTACTTTAATTAATTCAATAATATAATAGTATATGAAAATAATTAAAGTCCTTTTACCCATACTTGTTAAACTCTTACGATTCACGAGTCGACTCTTACGAGTCGGCTCAGAAATTCAAAAAACGAGGCGACTCGGACCCCGACTCGTAAATGGCTTTGACTCTTACGAGTCATTTATTGACTCTTCCGAGTTGTGGGCAACTCTTACGAGTCTTGAGCGACTCTTACGAGTCAGAAACCAGACACACGTTTAATGTAATCTAATAAAAAATATAAAATGACAAAATATTAAATGACTAATAATCCATTATAAATTAAACATTTGTGTTATTTAATGACTTTCATCATGTTTTACTTCAATTAAGGATAGAAATCTAAACAATAATATACATATAGATAGAAATATATGTATTTATTGTAAAATTATGACTCTTACGAGTCGAGTCGAGTCACGAGTTAAAAATCAATACTCCGAATCACGAGTCAAGTCACGAGTTAACAACTATGCTTTTACTGTAACATCCTCTCCGATAGCTTGGTATTTTCTAGTTATAATTTCGTATTTAATTGTTTTAAATAATTTTGCGATATAATTGTTTAATTGTGAAAGTTGGTGAAATAGGTATTAGGACTTATTGTGGATAATGAAATATTGCTTGAATTAAATTATTAAAGTTGACGGTACAATAAAATGAATTTCTCGCATTTAGTAATTAAGTGTCAGACAATAGATTTAGAGCGGGTATTAAATACCCAAAATGTTAAGTCGGTTAAAAAGAGGAACCGACCCTTTTATTGTCACTTTACCAATTTATGGTTCTTTCTTATTCTCTTTCAAACAACAAACCTAAACCTAACCTAAATCAAGAAGCTTGAATAATCAAATTAGAAGAGTGAATCGAAGTGATGCATCTAATCATTCTTCTCATCACCTAGTTATTATCTTCTTGATTATCTATATATTGTAAGTAATTTTCTCATAAGCTCACATGTTAAAATTTATTAGAAATTGATGAATTGCTTTGGGTGTTAGTGTTTTAAGATAATTACTTGTGATATGTGATGTTATATGATGATCATAGTTGATAATATAGATTGAATCCAAGTTTTGATCTATGATTTAAAGTAGTGGAAGATTTCAATTTGGGTTTCATGATTTGGATGTTATGGAGATTGATTAATGTTATATAGTTGTTGTATGAGGTTGTTGTTGGATTAGAAATCGAGTTTGTTGCATAAATTGGTTAGAAATTGAGATTTTGGAAGTTTTTGTTCTTGCATATTTCATTTCTGCTGCTGCTGTTCTTGATATGCATGAGAAGCCGGCGGCTTGATGAGACAAGCCGGCGGGTTCTGTTTAAAGGTCGGGAAGCCGGCGGCTAAGAAGCCTAGCCGGCGGCTAAATGCATTTGGCCGGCGGGTCAAGGACCCTAGCCGACGGGTAAAAATAGCTTTAAAACTCGTTTTATTTCTGGTTGCTCAAAATGCCTTAGAGCCGGCGTCCCAGGGTTGGGAACCGGCGGCTGGACGCGGAAGCCGGCGGCTTCTGGCTGTTCCAGGGCATTTTATGTTAGTTGTTAAAACACCTTCCAATCGTTATTATATGATAATTAAATGATGCATTATGATTGAATATGCATGGTTAGTAGCTAGTAATCTCGATGTTTATATTAATGAGTTCCAAATGTGTTGAACTTTTATAAGTTATATTTGGGCGATTTCGATTACTAACTTTTTATTGGTGATGAATCTCAGATCCTTTGAAAGACAAAGTTGCCCCGAGAATCTGAGTAGTTGAGGACGAAGGTATTGGTGAGTGGATTCAAAACTCACCGTTTGGCTTAGTTGTAATCATTTGATTACGACGGGTAAACGTAGACTTGATTATTGAGTTGATTAGTTGTATTGTTGTTCATATGCCTATATATGCCTTGTGTGACCTTCGGGCATTGTTGTTAATGAGGTCAACGAGTTGATGAACTGTTGGTTGGGCTAGTGTGTTGTTGTGTGAATGGTACAGGGATGTACTTCATTTGTTGTGTGTGCTGAACTGTACCTAAGTATAATGAACACTAGCTATCGGTCTCGTCCGTTATGGCCATACGGATATGTTTGGATAAGTGATCTTGGGGAGCCGCCCGGGTACTAAGGTTATCCCCGGATCCGCCGATCCTCATTAAGTTGTTGTTGATTGTTGTGGTTGCGAATACTTGTTGTAGTTAATTGGTTTAGCTAAGTTAAATGTTGAGTGTTGGATTTACTCACTTAGCTATGTGCTAATCCCTCGTTGTTACTTCCTGCAGACTTTTGTATATGCATGCGGGTGGGTAGCAGGAAGTTCAAACCTTGGATGCATGGAATGTTTGATATTCAAGCTACTCTGATTATTTTGTGACAGTTCAGTTTAGTTTATATAATACCCCGTCATGCTAATCTTTTGATCAAGTGTTAATTTGATGTGACTTAAACATCTAAACTGTTTTTGGTATTTTCGGAGAATATGTAACAAATTATGGCATTTTATTTATCTTCGCTTCCGTATTATCTATAATATTATTACTATGGAATGAGGGGTGTTATAAGTTGGTATCAGAGCATAGTTTTGGGATAATTGTTCATTGTTGAATGATCAATCCCAAAACTCGAGCGTGATATATCAAACATTCTTGGGAATGGGATTAGTATTGGTTGATGGTAGTTAGTATTTAGATGCTAACGATTAACAAAAGTTCAAGTGTTGTGTTGAATTTCAGAAATGGCAGATAACGAACCACCGACCACCAACCCCAACAATGCCTCCCGGATTGTCGCTCCTCAAATCGGGATTCATACCGAGCAACACGATCATAATGGTACTTCTCAACCAACCGGACAACAATCTAACCGAGATGAGTATATTCATGAGATGGAAGACGAGTTGGTATTCCTTAGGGAATGATATCGCTCATTTTGTATAAGTTTATCTTTAGCGATATCATTGTTTTTTGCATTCATTTTAAGTGGACTTTATGAACTTTTGGTACTTATTTAGCTTAAATTGAATTACAGGCATCAATATTGAAGAATCGTCGTTTGGACTGCATTCTGGTTTGGATTTGAGCAAGTTTGTAAAGTGTTGAAGTCTCGAGCTAAAAGCTGGTCTGCTGGAAAATGGCTTGAAGCCGCCGGCTTGGGGTACGTAGCAGCCGGGTTATGAAGTCTTGAAGAAGCCGCCGGGTTGATACACTAAGCCGCCGGGTTGTTATGGTTACCAGCCGGGTGAGTGATGCTAGCCGCCGGGTAAATTAACTTTTCCATCATTTGTTGATCACAGAGAAATTCGGCCGATTGAACCCTGTAGAAGCCGGCGGGTGATCCTACTGAGCCGCCGGGTTGTTTTCTTCAAATGACCCGCCGTGTTATATGTTTGAGCAGCCGGGTTCCACAAATTTCAAAGGACCCGCCGGGTCATAACACAACCCGCCGGGTAGTTTGGGCGGCAGATCACTTTTTGGCTAGAAAAAGCACTTTTCACTATTGGATCTCACCAACTTTACACACACGAAAAACACACACAAAACCAGTCTCTAGGTGGCGATTTTGGAGTTCTTGAAGGTTTTCTTTCATTTTCTTGAAGATTTCCTTTAGTGTAGCCTCTCTCGGTTACTAACAATCATCATCTCGACATTGTACGAACTCGGTTTGCATTTTTATCTAAATATAATCATGTTTTCCTTAGTTTCCTTGATGTTTTGTGTGTATGATGATGTGATTATGATGGTTGGCTAGGTTTTGTTATGCTTGCTTGGATGAACTAGTTAGTGACTAGGGGTGTTATATTTGGTGTTTGATTTATGCTTTGAGTTTAAGATTCATCCATAAATTTGTATGTAACTAGTTGATGTGGTTTAACTTGTGGGTATTTTGCCTAAACAACTATGGCGAATGTTTGTTGTTTAATAAAAATACTTGTTATTTGTATGAAATGTATGAATGAATCTATTTTCGCGAATGTGAAAATTATTACAAGTGAAGCTAGTTAACTAGTATGATTTGAATTAGCGAATTTGGCGAATGTCTTTCGTTTGGATGAATCATAAACTCTTTTGACTTGAACATGTGTTTAATCAATTATTTGTGTATTTGAGCTTGATGTCAAGTAATTAACTTGTTTGATAATTTACTAATAGATATAGCGAACGTTTTCTATCTAGTGAATTGTTGTCAACTTTTTGTCTATAAATTGTTGAACTTGATTGCGGATGCGGTTTTGGAATAGGTTAACAAGTTAAGCTCAAATATGCGAATAGGTAACTATGGCGAATGTCCGTTATTTGATTGAATCATGGGTTTGTAAATTGAAGTTGAATTATTAGGTGATGGCGAATGTTAAGCCTAGGTTTGATGGAAAATTGTTTGCATAAAATAACCGGTTTTAACTTTACACCCCGAAATCACTAACGATCTAATCCAAGCAAGTATAGTTTTTAATATCTGAAAGTTCCAAATCAATCACTTTGACTCTAAAGAGTCCACTTGCCTAGTTTAACTAAAATTTCGTAGTTTTAAGCAACGTGACAATTCGGTCACACAAACCAACCACATTTTATTTTCTCTTTTTAAATTGCTCACACTTCTATTAATTATTCAATCTAGTTCCCTGTGTTCGAACCCGAACTTACCCAACTATACTACCACACGATAGGGTCCACTGCCCGGTTGTGTTTTGGTCTAGCACGGTACTTTCTTGTTCACTTTTCAACGATAAATTTTATAACTAGATTAATCACATCAAGTTTTTGGCGCCGCTGCCGGGGAGCTTGATTTGTGAAAATTGATTTAAGTGTGATTAATTGATCCTTTCTAGAATTTATTCTTGGAAGGTTACTTTGGGTTGTATTGCGCCGGTGCGTTTATGGTTTTATCTTTTGTGAACTTTCAGGTGCAATTTGGTAGTGGATGAACACAAGGAGTTCCGGTAAAGAGCTTCTAAGTCCTTTGTCCAATCCGGAGAATACCAAAAAGAGTAAACGAAGGAGGAAACCAAAGCATAGATCATCGGATTCATCTAGTAGTCAAACGGATACCGAAACATCTTCCGGAAACACATTTGAAGTGGAAGAGACTTTTGTGGAGGATATTCCATCACCCGAAGAAGAACCTTCAACACCATCCGAAGGTGAAGAAGAAATGGCGGATGAGGATGATACTCCTATGTTCTCACGGACGAGAACCGTGGCACCTACACCCGAGGCGGCCATACGGGTTCAAGATATTGAAAATGATAATTTCTCTTTGAAAGGGCATCATATGCAACTCATTAGAGATAAACAATTTGACGGAAGGGTGCGGGTCGATCCACACCAACACATTGCTAGCTTTCTTGAAATCGGGAGCTATTTCAAGTATGAGGCAAATATGGAAGAAGTGATTCGCCTACGGACATTTCCTATGTCACTTTGTGGTGAGGCAAAGATTTGGTATCAAGAATTGGAACCAAACACCATCACTACTTGGGATGAGATGAGGGAAGCATTCGTTAGACGATTTTATCCTCCGGCTTTGGCCGAAAGACTTTTGAATGAGATTAGAGCTTTCAAACAACAAGAAGGCGAAGCTTTGGTAGAGGCATGGTGTCGGATGAAAGAAATGTTGAGGAATTGCCATGGTCACGATTTGAAGAAGAGAGAAATCATTGGGTTATTCTACAATGGTCTTAACTTGGATTCGGCAAGTATTCTTGATGCCTCGGGAGGGGGTCAATTCCTTTACAAAACACCGAATGAAGCATGGAAGCTTCTTGAAGACAAGGTTATCCAAAGCTTAAATTGGGCTAAGGATAAAGGAGGAAAACCGGTTAAAAAGCACGTTGCATTCGCCGAGGGTACTAGTGGTGGAAGTGGAAGCTCAAATGACTCGGCCATGATGAAAGAAATCAAGGCTTTATCTTCTAAGTTTGATGCACAATTCAAGACTATCAAAGGTGAAATAAAGGAGCTTAGAGATGGTTGCGGTCATTGTGGCGGAAATCATGCCACGGCTAATTGTGCCCAAGACGATTTGCCAATGGTAGGAGGTGAGGAAGGTGTTAACTTTCTTCAACAAGGTAATTATCAAAGCGGAAATTACCAACGAGGGGGTTATCAAAACCGAAATTCGGGAGGCTACCAAGGCGGAGGCTATAACCAAAACCAAAACCAAAACCAAATCCGATTTTCTAGACCTAACCAACCTTACAACCAAAACTTCAACCAACCTCAAAGCCAATCATACAATCAAAACCAATCCCAAAACCAACCTTACAACCAAAATCGACACCCAAGCCCATCTAGAGAACAACAACAACCACCGGTTCAAAAACAAGAACCCACATTGACTCCTATGGAACAAATGATGAAGGAGTTTATGTCAAAGCAAGAAACGGCCACCGAGAGAATGAAAACTCAAATGACAAATATTCGGTTGAGCATGGAACAAGGGCAAAAGAATCAACAAGCTTCAATCCAAGATTTGGAGCGGAAAATGGAGAGGTTGTCCGATGGGCAAAGTAGTAGGCCAACCGGTGGCTTACCGAGTAATACACAACAAAACCCAAGACCACAACCTTCACCATCTAGCGGTTCCAAACCTTACCAACCACCATCCGCGAGAAATGAGCATGTGAATGCTATAACCACGAGAAGCGGAAAGGAGCTTCCATCACCTCAAACCAAGGACAAAAATGTTTCTAACTCTTTTGTGCAGGAAATGGAGGAGAAAGACAATGAAGAGAATGTTGATGCTCCTACACCAACGGTCACACCGGTGTCACCTACTCCGGTTGTGAAAGCTTACAAGCCGAAGATTCCTTATCCCCAAAGGCTAAGGAAAGAAAAGATTGCGGCTCAATATGGGAAATTTGTGGACATGATCAAGGGCATTCGAATCAATGTGCCTTTGGTTGATGTATTGGCCGGGATGCCGAATTATGCCAAATTCATCAAGGATTTGGTGAGCAACAAGGAGAAATTGTCGGAGGCTTCGGCAATGTTTTTGAATGAGGAATGCTCGGCACTTGTCCAAAACCAAATTCCACCCAAGCTTGGAGATCCCGGGAGTTTCATCATTTCGTGTACATTGGGTAAAATCATCACTTGTGATGCACTTGCGGACCTAGGTGCTAGTATAAACTTAATGCCATATTCACTTTATGCTAAATTGGCCCTAGGATCCCTAACCCCCACTCGCATGAGCATCCGACTTGCCGATAGGTCATTCCAATATCCCGTTGGGATTGCGGAAAACATGTTGATAGAGGTAGGGCAATTTACCTTCCCGGTTGATTTTGTTATCCTCGAAATGGAGGAGGATAGTAAGGTACCCTTGATTTTAGGACGACCCTTCCTACATACCGCGGATGCCATAATTGGGGTTAAAGATAAGAAATTGACCTTGGGGTGGGTGATGAAAGGATTGCGTTCACGGTCGATAAGGCCATGAAGCATCCTTATTCTAATGATGATTCGTGTTTTAGAATTGATGTGATAGATGATGCGGTGGAGGACGAATTGGAAAGCTTGCTTGGATTGGAATCGGAGCTTGTTGACTTGCTAGAGTCAAATGTTGAAGGAATGACCGAGGAGGAGTTGGTCATGAGCATGGAAGAGACAAATGACGAAGAAGAGCTCGAATGTGAGGATGTTTTTGAGGAGCTCACAAAGGATGATAATATGAGGATCAAAACGTCATTGGAGGATCCACCACGTGATTTGGAGTTGAAAGAACTTCCAAGTCATTTGGAGTATGCTTATCTCCATGAGGAAAATCTCCTCCCAGTAATAATCTCTTCGTCCCTTGTGAAAGATGAAAAACTTAAATTGTTAAATGTACTTAAGGCTCACAAAAGAGCTTTCGCTTGGCGGACATCCGACATACCGGGAATAAGCCCATCATTTTGTAAACACAAAATTAACTTTGTTGATGATTTTAAACCCGTTGTCCAAAGACAACGGAGGCTTAATCCCAATATGGTGGATGTGGTCAAGAAAGAAGTAATTAAGCTTCTTGATGCGGGTATTATTTACCCCATTGCGGATAGTTCTTGGGTGAGCCCGGTACATTGTGTACCAAAGAAAGGGGGGATGACCGTAGTTGCCAATGACCAAAATGAAATGATACCCACTAGGACGGTCACGGGATGGCGTGTGTGCATTGATTATAGGAAGTTGAATGATGCCACGAGAAAAGACCATTTTCCCTTACCATTCATTGACCAAATGCTTGAGAGGTTGGCGGGTAATGAATATTATTGTTTCCTTGACGGATTCTCGGGATATTTCCAAATACCCATAGATCCCGAGGATCAAGAAAAGACCACCTTCACTTGCCCATTTGGGACCTATGCCTATAGGAGAATGCCCTTTGGTCTTTGCAATGCTCCCGCCACATTCCAACGTTGTATGATCGCCATTTTTCACGATATGGTTGAAACTTCTATGGAAGTCTTCATGGATGATTTTTCGGTTTTTGGCGATTCATTCGAGTCATGTCTAAAAAAACTTGGATAAAATGTTGGAGAGATGTGAGAAAGCCCACCTAGTCTTGAATTGGGAGAAATGCCATTTTATGGTGAAAGAGGGTATAGTGTTGGGTCATAAAGTGTCGGGATTGGGAATTGAAGTTGATAGGGCAAAGATTGATATTATTGCCAAATTACCTCCACCGACCAATGTTAAGGGCATTAGAAGTTTCCTTGGTCACGCCGGGTTTTACCGTAGATTCATTAAGGATTTTTCGAAGATCACCCGTCCAATGACTAGGCTACTTGAAAAGGATGCCCCTTTTGTGTTTGATGGACCATGTTTGAGTGCATTTTCGACCCTTAAAGACCATTTAACCAAGGCACCTATCATAGTCTCACCCGATTGGTCAAAGCCCTTTGAACTCATGTGTGATGCAAGCGACTTTGCCTTAGGAGCTGTCCTAGGACAAAGGATTGATAAACATTTCAAACCTATTTACTTTGCTAGCAAAACCTTGAATGGGGCCCAACAAAACTACACAACCACCGAGAAAGAATTGCTTGCCGTCGTATATGCCTTTGACAAATTTAGGCAATATCTTGTGCTATCTAAAACTGTAGTTTTCACCGATCACTCGGCTCTCAAATATCTCTTTGCCAAACAAGACGCTAAACCGCGTCTTATTCGTTGGATTCTTCTCTTGCAAGAATTTGACATTGAAATCAAGGATAAGAGAGGTGCCGAGAACCTTGCCGCCGATCACTTGTCAAGACTGGAAAATCCAAATCTTGACAAGCAAGGCGATACTAATATTGATGATTCCTTTCCCGAGGAATTTCTTTTGCAGGTAGGTGATGAAAACAAGGATGAGGAAGCACCATGGTATGCCGACTTGGCAAACTATTTGGTTGGAGGCGTTTTGAGGAAAGGCATGAGTCACCAAGAGAAAAGCAAATTTTTCTCTAACTTGAAGCATTATTTCTGGGAGGAGCCTTATTTATTCCGCGTTTGTGCGGATGGCATGGTGAGGAGATGTGTTTCGGGCGGCGAAACAAGAAAGATTTTGGATGAATGTCACTATGGGCCCACCGGTGGACATTATGGCCCCTCGGTCACCGCGAAGAAAGTGTTTGATGCGGGTTTTTATTGGCCGACGATCTTCAAAGAGGCTAACACTTTATGTCAAACTTGCGATGCTTGTCAAAGAACCGGAAGCATCTCAAAAAGGGATGAAATGCCACAAACTAGCATCCAAGTTTGCGAAGTCTTTGATATTTGGGGCATAGATTTCATGGGACCGTTTCCACCTTCGTTCAAAAATGAATACATTCTAGTGGCGGTTGATTATGTGTCCAAGTGGGCGGAAGCTAAGGCTTTACCGAAGAATGACGCTCGTGTGGTCATTGATTTCTTGAAAAGCCTATTTTGCCGATTTGGGATGCCCAAAGCATTGATTAGCGACCGGGGGACTCACTTTGCGAATGCCCAATTGGAAAAAGTTCTCAAAAAGTATGGGGTAAATCACCGGTTCTCGACTTCCTACCACCCACAAACAAGTGGTCAAGTCGAGAACACTAACCGTGCTTTGAAAAGAATTTTAGAGAAAACGGTGAAGGACAACCGGGCAATATGGTCCAAAAAGCTTGAAGATGCATTGTGGGCGTTTCGGACCGCCTACAAGACACCTATTGGAACGACCCCGTACCGATTACTTTATGGAAAAACTTGCCATTTACCCGTTGAAATAGAGCATAAAGCTTATTGGGCGCTCAAGAATTGCAATTTGGATTTGATCGAAGCGGGGGAGAAAAGGATGTTGCAACTTCACGAGTTGGATGAGCTCCGGTTGCAAGCTTATGAAAATTCTCGTCTCTACAAAGAACGCACCAAGGTGTTGCACGATCGTAAGCTAAAGATGAGAAAAGAATTCAAAGCCGGTGACAAAGTTCTTCTTTTTCAATCACGTTTCAAGCTAAAACAACCAAAGTTCAAGCCTCGTTGGACCGGTCCTTATACGGTAAAACATGGTTATCCATCCGGATACGTTGAACTTTTCGGTTCGGATGGAGGAACTTTTATTGTCAATGGTCATCGGTTGAAACTATACCACGAGGAAGAAAAGGAGAGCGAGTGGGAGGAGCTCGCGGCTTACCCCAAGGACAAGTGAATTCGGGGTCGAGTCAAGCTTTCGACTCGCTAATAAACAAAGTGTCCAAACGGGTCCAAGAAAACCCGTTTCGTATCCTTTTAGTTCTTAGGTATATACTTATTATTATTATTGATAGTATTATTATTCATATTTTCCTTAGTTAAAAAAAAAAAAAAAAAAAAAAAACTGGGGTTTTTGGATTCGGTATGTAAGCAGCCGGGTTGATACACTTAGCCGCCGGGTCTTCATTATAACCCGCCGGGTTAATACATTGACACGCCGGGTGAATTAATTTTTCTCAACATGTTGTTAACAGAATGATTCGCCCATTTAAAGCCTATATAAGCCGGCGTCTTCTGTCACTACCCGCCGGGTTCATTATATGACCCGGTTGCTAACCTATTCAACCCGCCGGGTTGTTTCTTGGTTTTAATCCGGATACCTGGCGACCCGGGCCTGACCCGCGCCCAACCCGACATCAACCCGCCGGGTAACATACAAAGCCGCCGGGTTCGCAGCATATCTGCAGTTTTAAAAAAACGATTTTTGGTCATTCTTTTCACCTAACCCCAATTCTCTCATTCTTCTTCTTCATACGGCTGCTGCACTCCGAAAACCCTAACCCCATTTGGAAAAATTATCACTCTTTTCATCTCCAATTCTTGTTTTAATGGCTCCCAAGGTATGGATTAACATCTTTTTACTTGCGATTTGTGATTTTTACTCTCACATTACTTTACATGTGGGTTTTGCAATTGCTAAGTGTGGGGATGTTTAATCTTGTACTTTTCATGCTATTAATGATGTTTATATGTTACATATCCTATTTGCTCCATGATTCTATGTTTATTTGCTTGATTTGATGAACTTTGCAAATTAGGGTTTATGTGAAAATGGGTATTCCGAATTTTGATGATGATATGAGTTTGTAGTTGTTTAATTGACATGATATCTTTATCACTTTGCTCATAATTGCTTATTTTACATTTAGTTTCATAATGTCAAGGTGATAATTGGTGATTGGGATTCATGTTAATGTTGGGGGAGATGAATTGGGTGTAAATTTTGGTCATGATTTTTGATTGATATAATTATTGGTTGTAAGACATTGCTTGAGAATTGTCTATGCATTTGCGTTGTCATTATTCAAGTATATGTTTGATACTATTATTATCGATAAATTGAATGACCACTATACACTTTCTTGGTACGTTGGTACAGTGGTTTAACTAATGTGTAATTGTGATTGTAAGACTAGCTTAACTAAGATGATGTTGATTAGGCATTGTTGTTGGTTTGGTTTAGTTTAATATTGGATTACATATTCTTTGCACTTTGATGAGTTTGTGAATAAGGATTTGAATTGTTTGGTTATGGTTTTTGGTGAATTGCGTTTATGCTACTTTGGTTGGGAAAAGACTATTTGTTGGGGGAGGTTATGATTTTGACATATTATCGCTCATTTTGCATACGAGACATGTCTATGATTACGGCTAACACTAACATTTGTTTTGTGCAATACTGTGTTTCTTTATTGATTTTTCGCTGCAAGCAGCAACCTCACGCAAGTCACGCAAAACCAGCGCCTCCAAGAGAGCCGCTGAAACTTCCACCTCTCAATTACAGGATGAGGAGGAATTCTCACATGTCGGTCCTGATGTTGCCGAAGCACTATTTATTCCGGCTAACATCCACCCATGGCTTCGATTTGATCAGAGATGGGTACACTACACGAAGTATGCCAGGAACTTGTTCAATTTGTTAAAAAAGGAGTTTGAGCTGTCTAGATATGTAGACTGGGAACCTCTTGAGGCAATTGGTCTCTCTCAGCAGCTTCGTGAGCTTCTCATTCAGAGGTTTGAGTATCAAGGGAATGTGTACGAATTCACCGAATGGGAAAGACTGTTTAACATCAGGGAACCGGTGTTCAAGGAGTTATGCTATGAGTTCTTTTCCACTTTGATCTTGCAAAGAGATGTAACCTCGGCTACCGATGCTAATTTCATGAAATTCAGGTTAGGAGGCCAGCCACACTTTCTTTCCTTGAGACAACTAGCTGAATGTTTGGACATCTATACTCCAGCTGAGCTCGGCTATACTTTTTTTGATGATTATTTGATTTCTGGGGGTCGAGTGGATGACACTCAAGATTTTATTGAGGGGGAGTTTTGGGAGCAGTTTAGTACTAAGGAGTTTGAAGCTAGCTCGGTCTCTTACAAAGACATGAATAATATCCGTCTTCGTGTCATTCACCGTTTCATCGCCAACACTATTGCAAACAGGCGTGAAAACAGCGAGAAAGTGACGTTGGCGGATATATGGTATCTGAGACAAATCTATTAGAGGAACCACATCAACTTTCCATATTGTGTGGCAAACTACCTTGACACGACTGGTGGGGGTTTAAAGGACCGAAGTCCTATTGTTGGTGGTCACTTTGTCACTTTGCTTGCTAAGGGTTTGGGTGTCAATTTTGGAATAAGGCCTGCTTTGACTCAAGTGGATCTCAATCAGAAAAGTGTCGGTTATCTTATGTACCACGCAGCTGAAGCAGTGTCTAAAAACAAAAAGGGATTTATTCCCTATCCTGAAAAACAAGCGGCCGAGCAACCCCAACAACCACCGAGACGCCAAAGAGCCCAGCAGCAACAACAGGGACAAGCTCAACCCTCTCTCTCTGATCTTATGCAGGGAATTGGAAGACTTGAAGTGGGTCATAATGAGTTCAGGAATGATTTCACCGACTTCAGGCATGAAATGGGTTACCGGATGGGAAACCTCGAGTACCGAACTGATTGGACGGTTGGCAATCTCAACTGGATCGCCGAGCAACAAGGCTATCAAACCACTTATGCCGAGCCCTTGTACCAATGGGGTACACCTGAGTCCCGCGACCACCCACCCCCTGTTTATGATCATGATGCTGCATTGGCGGAAGCTCAGCGCCAACACCAGGAAGAATATGACAGGCAGTTGCAGCAGGAGCAGAGATACCATAACGCTCCTTCAGATCATCAGAGTTGGGATCCATGGACTCAGCCAGGCGACCATCAAGGAGGTTCTCAGGGACCTCGTTCAGGGGGTTGGGGATGGCCCTATTAGTTTGCTCATTACCACATTTTCAAACATTATCATCACTATCTTTCTGTTTCCATTAAGAGTGCCTACGTGCCTCATGTGTTAGACATTTTTATTCCATGACTTGATACTCATCTTAGTTGGTTTTTGGAACTATTTTACTCGACTGACATTTGGGTGCGGTTTTGCACAATGTCACTCGAGTTCAAACCTTCTATGTTTGCTTTCTTTTTAGGCAATTGATTAAAGTTCTAGCTTTTATGGATGTCGGAATCGTGCGCCGGCTGGCAATTAGTTCAGCAAATGCACTCGCTCCTCAAACAAACCCCCGGGGAAGTTCTCGTTCCCTTCGCCCCTTCGCACTCGTACTTTTAAACTGTTTTTGCATTGAGGGCAATGCAAATCTCAAGTGTGGGGAGGGTTAACTTCACTAGAATCTTGTTCCTAGTATATTGTTGTTTTATAGCCACTTATTAGGTCTGTTATTGATCTTGGATTTTCCAATTGAACTTTACGAATTCTAATAACGGGTTATGGAATGGTAGTATGCTAGGAATTTGCTTGTCCTTATTAAATTAATTGCTTTGAAATGTGTTAGCTAAAATCTATTAAAAGCAATTAAATCTTCCCTCTTGCAACTAAATTTTTAGAGATGTGTCATAAAAGCAACCTAATAGGGTGAATTGCATGACTAGCACGCTTGTAGCCTCCACTATGAAAAATTGTGAGAAATTTGAGCCTTATTGAGAAAAACACTTACCTTTGGTGTTTATATTGTTGATTGCTATGAGTGTGCCGGTGATTGTAGTTTGTTCTAGAACTTGCCTTAGTGATGCATTTTGAGACCGCTGTGGGATCACAAAAATGTGATATAGGTGGGGTCGAAGACGAGGAGGTATTCTTAGGAATTTTTGAAATTATTTTGCTTTAAAACCATTTATATCCAGTTTACACAGGTCGTTAGCACTCATTTTTAGTGCTAAGAAACCCCTAGAAAACTTCTACATTCAATCCACTAAATTTTAGCCTTATTTTTGTGTAGTCAATTCCCGAGCCATCACTTTTCTAAAATGTTGCCTAGTTGGAACTTATGATGAATTTTACCAGAATGTGACTTAAACCGTTTTGAGTTGGGATTCTAGTGTTAAATTCTATGAGTGAGGTTGGAAACAATTAAATGAATAGAAGTTAACCTTTGAGCTTAAAGTTTATAGTTGGATGATTGTAGTCAACTAAATGACCTTTGGATTCCTGAATAAGTAGTTCCCGAGGGGTGTTCTACACCTAGCCACCGAAGGCCTTTATCCGGTCTAGGATGGTTGGTCCGAAAGTTCGTTACACAGGGTTCATAGAAAGTCATAGAATGCAATTATTCCAATCAAATGCGAAAAATCAATTCGAATTATTTGTGCGAAATTGTTAAAGTATGAGTTATAAATGAGAACAAATAATAAGTTGAATTGACTTAGCACGAGAATCCTAAGTTTCATTACTATCACGTGTTTAAACCAATAGGTCACATTTTCACATTTTTCACGGGTCTTGACTACCACTTTTCGCCAATTATTGTGTCTATCATACCCCGATTCCACAATTAGCCTACATTGTTACAACACATGCTAGAATACCTCCTTTGAGATCTCACTTGGTGCTCACGCCAAGTCGGTGGAGATTTGATCCTCTTGCAAGCCTATGGTAACAATGCATCACGACTTGGCTTGATTGAGTGTTAAAATTGCTTACTTCCTTACCTTGTAGTCTTATAGGTTGAGAGTGAGTGACTAAACACTTATCCTTATGTGAGGTGCTAGGTCGTGCATTCGGGCTTGGCAAATCAAAACATCTCGAGTTTATAATGCTTATACATATGTTGCTAGCCTAATTGCCTTGGTAGTTAGTGTTAGTATTGTTTTGGTAAACTTGATATTCGCCTATTGTTGTTGCAAGAGTGGGTTTTGAAACGATGAATAACGGTTTGCTTGAGGACAAGCAAAGTTCAAGTGTGGGGATATTTGATATCGCTCATTTTGTATAAGTTTATCTTTAGCGATATCATTGTTTTTTGCATTCATTTTAAGTGGACTTTATGAACTTTTGGTACTTATTTAGCTTAAATTGAATTACAGGCATCAATATTGAAGAATCGTCGTTTGGACTGCATTCTGGTTTGGATTTGAGCAAGTTTGTAAAGTGTTGAAGTCTCGAGCTAAAAGCTGGTCTGCTGGAAAATGGCTTGAAGCCGCCGGCTTGGGGTACGTAGCAGCCGGGTTATGAAGTCTTGAAGAAGCCGCCGGGTTGATACACTAAGCCGCCGGGTTGTTATGGTTACCAGCCGGGTGAGTGATGCTAGCCGCCGGGTAAATTAA
The DNA here is from genome assembly GCA_949592205.1 of Helichrysum umbraculigerum. Classification (NCBI taxonomy): domain Eukaryota; kingdom Viridiplantae; phylum Streptophyta; class Magnoliopsida; order Asterales; family Asteraceae; genus Helichrysum; species Helichrysum umbraculigerum. The sequence continues at coordinate 156,262,141 of CATIUR010000004.1, forward strand.
CTTTTCCATCATTTGTTGATCACAGAGAAATTCGGCCGATTGAACCCTGTAGAAGCCGGCGGGTGATCCTACTGAGCCGCCGGGTTGTTTTCTTCAAATGACCCGCCGTGTTATATGTTTGAGCAGCCGGGTTCCACAAATTTCAAAGGACCCGCCGGGTCATAACACAACCCGCCGGGTAGTTTGGGCGGCAGATCACTTTTTGGCTAGAAAAAGCACTTTTCACTATTGGATCTCACCAACTTTACACACACGAAAAACACACACAAAACCAGTCTCTAGGTGGCGATTTTGGAGTTCTTGAAGGTTTTCTTTCATTTTCTTGAAGATTTCCTTTAGTGTAGCCTCTCTCGGTTACTAACAATCATCATCTCGACATTGTACGAACTCGGTTTGCATTTTTATCTAAATATAATCATGTTTTCCTTAGTTTCCTTGATGTTTTGTGTGTATGATGATGTGATTATGATGGTTGGCTAGGTTTTGTTATGCTTGCTTGGATGAACTAGTTAGTGACTAGGGGTGTTATATTTGGTGTTTGATTTATGCTTTGAGTTTAAGATTCATCCATAAATTTGTATGTAACTAGTTGATGTGGTTTAACTTGTGGGTATTTTGCCTAAACAACTATGGCGAATGTTTGTTGTTTAATAAAAATACTTGTTATTTGTATGAAATGTATGAATGAATCTATTTTCGCGAATGTGAAAATTATTACAAGTGAAGCTAGTTAACTAGTATGATTTGAATTAGCGAATTTGGCGAATGTCTTTCGTTTGGATGAATCATAAACTCTTTTGACTTGAACATGTGTTTAATCAATTATTTGTGTATTTGAGCTTGATGTCAAGTAATTAACTTGTTTGATAATTTACTAATAGATATAGCGAACGTTTTCTATCTAGTGAATTGTTGTCAACTTTTTGTCTATAAATTGTTGAACTTGATTGCGGATGCGGTTTTGGAATAGGTTAACAAGTTAAGCTCAAATATGCGAATAGGTAACTATGGCGAATGTCCGTTATTTGATTGAATCATGGGTTTGTAAATTGAAGTTGAATTATTAGGTGATGGCGAATGTTAAGCCTAGGTTTGATGGAAAATTGTTTGCATAAAATAACCGGTTTTAACTTTACACCCCGAAATCACTAACGATCTAATCCAAGCAAGTATAGTTTTTAATATCTGAAAGTTCCAAATCAATCACTTTGACTCTAAAGAGTCCACTTGCCTAGTTTAACTAAAATTTCGTAGTTTTAAGCAACGTGACAATTCGGTCACACAAACCAACCACATTTTATTTTCTCTTTTTAAATTGCTCACACTTCTATTAATTATTCAATCTAGTTCCCTGTGTTCGAACCCGAACTTACCCAACTATACTACCACACGATAGGGTCCACTGCCCGGTTGTGTTTTGGTCTAGCACGGTACTTTCTTGTTCACTTTTCAACGATAAATTTTATAACTAGATTAATCACATCAGGGAATTCAAGAGAAAAGCTGAGGAAGTTGCGACCAGACAGTTATTTCAGCAAACTCCAGTCTTTGGTTCTGGTTCATCCTCTCAATCAGAAAAGAAGTGTTCATACAAGACTTTTATGGCTAGTCGACCACCGGAATTTCAGGGAAGTAAAAATCCTACGGTAACGTTAAATTGGTTGAGAGATATGGAACGCAAATTTGATGTGACTTGCTGTGATGAGGAACTTAAAGTCAAATATGCGGTTTAATGCATGAAAGATGATGCTATGGTTTGGTGGGATTCCATTACCGGTCATTTCACACAACAACAGAAAGAAGATATTAGTTGGTCTCAGTTTCATCAAGTTGTTCGTAACCAATACTGTTCGGATTTTGATATTGCTAGAATTCGAAGAGAGTTTGTGAATCTTCGATTAAAGGATGACATGACTATTGATGAATTGATTACGCAGTTTACTGATAAGCTTAGGTTCGTGCAACAATGGGTTCCTGATGAGAAGACCCAGATAGAACAGTTTGTGGATGCTTTACCGGATAACTACCGTACTGTTGTGAGATTGGCTAAGGATTTATCGCATGCTTTTAACCTCGCTCGGTCTGCTGATAGTGATTTGAGAGGTTTGAGATTATGGCAAGGAAATGATACAAGTTTCTATAAGGCAAGAACTGAATCGTCGGGTAGGAATAAATCTAAGTGGCAAGGGAATCGGCAAGGGAGTAAGAAATTTGTTGGAAGAAGTAGTTCTTCGGGAAGTTATAATAGTTCCAACTGGTGTAGTTCGTGTAGATCTCGGCATGATGGTCCATGTACGGCTCAGACAAACAAATGTATGAAGTGTGGTGAATTGGGTCACGAGATAAAAAGTTGCCGGTATCCAAATTTTGTTTGTTGGACTTGTAAGAAGGAAGGACATAGGGTTGGTCAATGTCCGGAGGCAAGGTCGACGGGGTCGGGTTCGGTCGGGAGTTCGGGATCTTCCGGTCAGAAAAGAAAGAACCCTCCTCCAGCAGCTAGTAGGGCTTTTCAGATGACGGTTGATGAGGCCGTGCGTACTGAAGATGTTATCACGGGTACATTTCTTATAAACTCTGTACCTGCACGTGTATTGTTTGATTCGGGTGCTAATTGTACTTTCATTTCTGTGCAATTTTGTGATAAGTTGAAATTAGCCCCTACTGTGATAACAAAGCCTATAGAAGTAGAAATAGTTAGTGGTAAGTTAGTTCCTGTTACCACCTCGGTGACTGGAGCTAATATTACTATTGATGAGCATGTTTTTCCTATTTCCTTCTTGTTGATGCCAATCCCTAGTTTCGATGTAATAATTAGTATGGATTGGTTGAGTCAGAATAAGGCTAGTATTGATTGTCACCAGAAGTTGGTTAGGATCCCAATCTCCGAAGGGTCATATGTTGTGGCTCGAGGAGAACGGGATGGTGTAGCTATTCCTTTGATTTCGTTGATGAAAGCTAGGAAGTCATTGTCAAAAGGTTGCGAGTCATACCTAGCCTATGTAGTCGATGCCAAATTAGAAAGGAAAACTGTCTCAGATGTTCCTGTTGTTTGTGAGTACACTGAAGTGTTCCCCGATGAATTGCCTGGGTTACCGCCAGTTAGGGAAGTAGAATATAGAATTGATCTTGTTCCGGGCTCGTCGCCGATTGCTAAAGCTCCTTATAGGTTAGCTCCTTCGGAGATCCGTGAAATGATGAATCAGATTCAGGAATTGTTGGATAAAGGTTTTATCAGACCTAGTTCCTCGCCGTGGGGTGCACCAGTGTTATTCGTGAAAAAGAAAGATGGGTCATTGCGGATGTGTATTGATTACAGGGAATTAAATAAGAGGACTGTGAAGAACAAGTATCCATTGCCTAGAATTGATGATTTGTTTGATCAGTTACAGGGTTCTTCGGTATATTCTAAGATTGATTTGAGGTCGGGTTATCACCAAGTCCGTGTTTGTGAACAAGATATACCTAAAACTGCTTTTCGTACTAGGTACGGTCATTATGAATTTTTGGTTATGCCTTTTGATTTGACGAATGCTCCAGCGGTATTTATGGATTTGATGAACCGTGTGTGTCGACCATACTTGGATAAATTTGTGATTGTTTTCATTGATGATATACTTATTTATTCGAAATCTGAAACTGAGCATGCCACGCATTTGAGATTGGTTCTTGAAACATTGAGACAAGAACAGTTGTATGCAAAGTTTTCCAAATGTGAATTCTGGATTCGAGAAGTTCAGTTTTTGGGTCATATAATTTGTCGAGATGGTGTGAAAGTGGATCCATCGAAGGTTGCAGCTGTGATGAATTGGAATGCGCCGAAATCTGTTTCTGAGATAAGAAGTTTCCTTGGGTTAGCGGGATATTATCGAAAATTTATCAAAGATTTTTCTAAGATCGCCGGTCCGTTAACTAAGTTAACCCGTAAAGAGGAGAAGTATGTGTGGACTGATCAACAGGAGCAAGCTTTTCAGACATTGAAACAATTGTTGTGTCAGACACCGATTTTAGCATTACCAGAAGGTACTGATGATTTTGTGGTTTATTGCGACGCTTCATATTCGGGTTTGGGTTGTGTCTTAATGCAAAGGGATAGAGTTATCGCTTATGCTTCTCGACAGTTGAAACCACATGAGAAGAATTATCCTACGCATGATTTAGAACTCGCAGCAGTTGTATTTGCCCTAAAACTTTGGAGACATTACTTATATGGGACTCGATGTGTTGTTTGTACCGATCACAAGAGTTTACAGTATGTGTTCTCCCATAAAGAATTGAATATGCGACAGAGGCGATGGTTGGAGTTGATAAAAGATTATGATTGTGAAATTAGATACCATCCGGGCAAAGCTAATGTGGTCGCCGATGCTTTAAGTCGAAAGAATACTCCTGATCGAGCTTTCTATTTAAAAGTGAATGTTTCCTCGGATTTGATTGATCAAATTAAAGTTGTGCAACTTGAAGCATTGGAGGATCAGAATCTGAAATCTGAAATCATGATAAAACGCAAGGATGAGTTAGTTGATGATTCAAGGAGATTAAAGACTTATCAGTCTCGTGTTTGGATTCCTTCCATTGGTGGTATTCGAGATTTGATTTTGAATGAAGCTCATAAGTCACGAATGTCTATTCATCCGGGTAGTACTCGAATGTATAATGATTTGAAACCGTTGTATTGGTGGCCAACGATGAAAACCGACATTGCAAAGTTTGTGGGATCTTGTCATATTTGTGCTCAGGTCAAGGCGGAACATCAAAAGCCGTATGGGTCGTTAAAACAGTTGGAAATACCTGAGTGGAAATGGGATCACATAACTATGGATTTTGTGACTAAGTTACCGCGTACTGCTCGAGGCAATGATATGATTTGGGTTATAGTGGATCGATTGACTAAGAGCGCGCATTTTCTTGCTACGAGTGAGACCGCTTCATTGACTAAACTTGCTCAATTGTATGTTAATGAAATCGTTTCCAGACATGGTATTCCCTTATCGATTGTGTCGGATAGAGATACTCGTTTTGCTTCTCGTTTTTGGCAAAGTCTACAACAAGAGTTGGGTACACGTGTCAATCTTAGCACAGCTTATCATCCTCAGACAGACGGTCAGTCAGAACGTACGATTCAAACTTTAGAGGATATGCTTCGTGCTTGTATTTTGGAATATGGAGGTTCATGGGATTCACATCTCCCATTAGTTGAATTTACTTACAACAATTCGTATCATTCAAGTATTGGGATGCCTCCGTATGAAATGTTGTATGGTCGTCGTTGTCGAACACCTACATGTTGGTTAGACGCAGGTGAGAAACAGTTTGCTGGGCCCGATATTGTACAAATAACCGCTGATAAAGTAGCTATTGCACGTGAGAAGTTGAAAGCCGCAAGAGATAGACAGAAACAATATGCTGATCCTAAAAGACGACCGGTTATGTTTACCGAAGGTGAATTAGTATATCTTAAAGTTTCTCCATGGAAAGGTGTGATTAGATTCGGAAAACGTGGAAAGTTAGCGCCTCGGTACATTGGTCCATTCAAGATTCGCCAAGTTGTAAACGATCAGTCAATGGCATTGGATCTTCCTCCAGAGCTCTCTGGTATTCATGATACGTTTAACGTATGTTACTTGAGAAAGTGTAATATAGAGGATCAGTCACAAATTCTTCCGTGGAAAGATTTAAAAGTTGATCAAACTCGGAAATTGGTTGAAGAACCGGTTGAGATCCTTGATAGAAAGGTGACTAAACTTAGGAAGAAACAAATTCCTATGGTGCTTGTAAAGTGGCGACATAGTTTAGGTTCCGACCTAACTTGGGAGAGTGAGGAGTCGATGAAGTCCAGATATCCTGGATTGTTTGATAGGGCTGAGATTTCGGGGACGAAATCTCCTTAAGGAGGGGAGATTTGTAACATCCTCTCCGATAGCCTGGTATTTTCTAGTTATAATTTCGTATTTAATTGTTTTAAATAATTTTGCGATATAATTGTTTAATTGTGAAAGTTGGTGAAATAGGTATTAGGACTTATTGTGGATAATGAAATATTGCTTGAATTAAATTATTAAAGTTGACGGTACAATAAAATGAATTTCTCGCATTTAGTAATTAAGTGCCAGACAATAGATTTAGAGCGGGTATTAAATACCCAAAATGTTAAGTCGGTTAAAAAGAGGAACCGACCCTTTTATTGTCACTTTACCAATTTATGGTTCTTTCTTATTCTCTTTCAAACAACAAACCTAAACCTAACCTAAATCAAGAAGCTTGAATCATCAAATTAGAAGAGTGAATCGAAGTGATGCATCTAATCATTCTTCTCATCACCTAGTTATTATCTTCTTGATTATCTATATATTGTAAGTAATTTTCTCATAAGCTCACATGTTAAAATTTATTAGAAATTGATGAATTGCTTTGGGTGTTAGTGTTTTAAGATAATTACTTGTGATATGTGATGTTATATGATGATCATAGTTGATAATATAGATTGAATCCAAGTTTTGATCTATGATTTAAAGTAGTGGAAGATTTCAATTTGGGTTTCATGATTTGGATGTTATGGAGATTGATTAATGTTATATAGTTGTTGTATGAGGTTGTTGTTGGATTAGAAATCGAGTTTGTTGCATAAATTGGTTAGAAATTGAGATTTTGGAAGTTTTTGTTCGTGCATATTTCATTTCTGCTGCTGCTGTTCTTGATCTGCATGAGAAGCCGGCGGCTTGATGAGACAAGCCGGCGGGTTCTGTTTAAAGGTCGGGAAGCCGGCGGCTAAGAAGCCTAGCCGGCGGCTAAATGCATTTGGCAGGTGGGTCAAGGACCCTAGCCGGCGGGTAAAAATAGCTTTAAAACTCGTTTTATTTCTGGTTGCTCAAAATGCCTTAGAGCCGGCGTCCCAGGGTTGGGAACCGGCGGCTGGACGCGGAAGCCGGCGGCTTCTGGCTGTTCCAGGGCATTTTATGTTAGTTGTTAAAACACCTTCCAATCGTTATTATATGATAATTAAATGATGCATTATGATTGAATATGCATGGTTAGTAGCTAGTAATCTCGATGTTTATATTAATGAGTTCCAAATGTGTTGAACTTTTATAAGTTATATTTGGGCGATTTCGATTACTAACTTTTTATTGGTGATGAATCTCAGATCCTTTGAAAGACAAAGTTGCCCCGAGAATCTGAGTAGTTGAGGACGAAGGTATTGGTGAGTGGATTCAAAACTCACCGTTTGGCTTAGTTGTAATCATTTGATTACGACGGGTAAACGTAGACTTGATTATTGAGTTGATTAGTTGTATTGTTGTTCATATGCCTATATATGCCTTGTGTGGCCTTCGGGCATTGTTGTTAATGAGGTCAACGAGTTGATGAACTGTTGGTTGGGCTAGTGTGTTGTTGTGTGAATGGTACAGGGATGTACTTCATTTGTTGTGTGTGCTGAACTGTACCTAAGTATAATGAACACTAGCTATCGGTCTCGTCCGTTATGGCCATACGGATATGTTTGGATAAGTGATCTTGGGGAGCCGCCCGGGTACTAAGGTTATCCCCGGATCCGCCGATCCTCATTAAGTTGTTGTTGATTGTTGTGGTTGCGAATACTTGTTGTAGTTAATTGGTTTAGCTAAGTTAAATGTTGAGTGTTGGATTTACTCACTTAGCTATGTGCTAATCCCTCGTTGTTACTTCCTGCAGACTTTTGTATATGCATGCGGGTGGGTAGCAGGAAGTTCAAACCTTGGATGCATTGAATGTTTGATATTCAAGCTACTCTGATTATTTTGTGACAGTTCAGTTTAGTTTATATAATACCCCGTCATGCTAATCTTTTGATCAAGTGTTAATTTGATGTGACTTAAACATCTAAACTGTTTTTGGTATTTTCGGAGAATATGTAACAAATTATGGCATTTTATTTATCTTCGCTTCCGTATTATCTATAATATTATTACTATGGAATGAGGGGTGTTATATTTACCCTTTCCCAAATAATCCACTTTGACTTTCCCATTTATAATTCATGGCCTCTTCGTCAGTTCGTCTACCCTAAACCTCTTTAACCTACTATCAAAACTGAAATCTTAGAATCATAATTGAAAGGGTGAGTTGCAGAAACACAAGAGGCAAAATTGAGACAACAATTATACGTAGTTTCTTCATTGATTTTAATTTGGAGTAAGATAAGTCTGCCTCTGTTGGCTATGGCTTAAAACAAGATCAGTAGTGATGATGTGGGGCTTGGGAACCGCAGAAATACCGAGTAAAAGATAATTTGTGTGGAAAGAAAAAATTAGATTTCTGTGATAGAGTGAAAGATATCTTTTCAGAAGTTATAAGTGATGGTTTTTATGTCTCAAAGTTTCCATGTTTTTAAGACTTCAAAGATCTGAATGGAAAAAAAAACAAACGCCTCTGAATCTAAAAACCTCTGACCAAATCAGAGGTCAGAGGTTTTTCATAGCTTTTTAGCAAAAACAAACACCACCTTAATCAGAACGTCATCTATTTCTTTTTTAATAATTTCCTATATACATATAAACAAATAATCGAAGTTGCATTAACGTAGTATACTTATGGATAGAGTGATTTATTTGCTTATTATATTTATAGAAGCATACAATTCATCATATACAATGATGGAGCTCAGTCAACTACCATTGTTGACTAGCCCATCTCATCCGTTCAAAGTCCCCAAAATATTTTTGACTTTTAATCTTAGCCTTCCAAAGTCACACAGGCAGTTCTACGGAAGTTACACCGCATTCAGTTTTATGCAAGTTACCAGATGTATGCTAACTACTCCTATGTGTCTCCTTAAACCGTCGTCCCATCCTGTTCAAAATCACCGGTCCCCTCATCTACCTTTTAAGCAATAATATCGAGTACGTAGGAGGTATCAATTCGGACCAAGTTTCCACTTTCTTCCATTCAAATCTAGGGTTTTTAACATAAATATGTGTATTTCAAAGATATCCATTATTGGCAAAAGTGAAAGACAACTAAAGCTGATGATTGGGTACACATACGATAACAATTCATCTATTTTTCTATTGTCCAATTAAAATCAACATTTTTTCTTAACCCGATCCTAAATATTGACGTTTAATTTCTCATAAGACACCATTCTAAAGACTAAACGTCGTTTCAATTTCTCATAAGAAACCATTTCTTCTATCGTTTTCAGCATTCTCAATCAAATGCTCGACATTTCATGATTGGAGTTAAAGTTGATACATATTTCGATCTTAATCTCGTATGTCTCTGCCCACCAGGTATTTGATGGAATGCCAAAGTCCCGAGAAGCCGGTTTATTTGCTGATCATTGGTAAATTTTGATGTTTATGTTATGTGCTATTGTATAGTACACTAAGTATATCGTCGTAGTTGTTTTCATCCCTCAATTTTTAGTTGCTCTATATGTATATAGGCATATAGCTTTCATGGAACTGATTTTCTTTGTAATGTAATTTAGAAAGCAACTAACTGATTTGTCTTCGTTGCAGAAACAGGGGCGAAAGGGAGTGATGGTGCTTAATGAGTAACAAGTGTATATGGTGTTAAACAAGTGGTGATTCAGCTATGAACTCGGATTGCATGTTCTATATGGTGTTGAACAAGTGGATGCCATAAATAGTTTGAACCCGAACAGCGGTAAAAGTTTTTTTGTTTATGCCCCCATACTCAAAAGAATGAGGGTTATCTTACAACACCATTAGGCATTAACTGATTAGTCTATCAATATAATCTTGGAGTTAAGAAGGTACCTTAATCAGTGCCTTTAAATTTATATCTATCCAATAATTAAGTACATGTTGTTAGCCAGGATCAGACAATTGCCTCTTGTGCAACTTTTAGTGCCTATTTGCAGGTAAGTCACAACTATTAGCCTATTACCAATGTCTTTTGGAGAAGTGATGAGATACTATAAAAAGATCTTTTTGAGGATTGCTTAGCACTAATCTATATGGTTAAGTTCTTCACCATTGCAGCATTAGTGCATTTCTCAAACTATTTGGTAGCCAAATGGATGGCATTTTATCAAGCTTTTTAGGTTCTTTGCTATCTCATCGAACTTCATTATATAACACTTTGATCTATTTTGTCTTGTATACCCTAAATCTTGAGTTATTAAACGCATCATTAGTTTTTGGATTGTTTGTGTGTATATATGCATATATGTATTCGTATATAGATATGTATGTATCTCTCTTTTAATATAGTACTATCTCATTTGGTTGTATCAGTTAGTCTGTGGATCATATTTGTTTACATTATTTATTTATTTGTTGAGAGGGTACTTGCTAGGGTGGCTTTTTTTTTTTTTGGAATTAAGTTTGAGGTTTCTGCTTCTTTCTTGGTTCTCCTCTAATTGTCTTACTATTTAAATATCTCAGTTTATAGTTATTATTCATAAAGTGTTTCATTACGTTATTGTCTTAGATTCATTTTCACTTTGTAATTGCCTTATTATATGCATCACAAGGTATGTATGATGCCTTATAATTGTCTATTTTAATTCGTCATGATGGTCTGAGACTGAGGTTTTTGGATACTCATTTTATTTGTGTACATACATTTTCTAACTTTTAGCACCAACTACACACATTACAAAGTATGTAAACGTTGCATAAAATATCTCACGTGGCTAGCTTATTACAATCGTATACATATATAATGCATTTCGTATGATCATGTTGAATCGTTCAACTACTTATGAAATTATTCGATGTTAATCATGATGATTTTTGTTGGTATACCGAATGTCCACAAGATTTCTGAATGTTGTCATTAGCAAGGGCATTTCAGTTAGAATTTGCGGGAATTTTCATTTATTATGGGATGAAGTGCTTTCTTCACTATGATATGATCATGTAAAAACAAGGGTTGCTTTTGGTTTTCCATAAATGGTTGTGATGGGATATGGACTAGCATTTTGGTTTATCTTGGTAAGATTAGAAGATGCCCATTCCCCTAAACTGTGCTTTATTTTGGATTTTCTACTTTCAGTTTACGGAGTAGCATGTTTTTTATTTGGCAGGTAAGGATGATAGTAACTCACTTGTGTAATGAACTTAACATGTCGATATCAGTATGTGCATAAGTTCTATAAGTTGCCACTTTTGACCCATCTCATTTTGGGCTATTAGGATCCGGTTGTTAAATAGCTCAATGTGTAAAGTAAGATTTAGCTAAAGAGGTTACAGGTCTAAAGTCGCCTTAACTTCATCTTTAATTCATGTAACAAACTGAGATGTTGTATTTAAGAATCATATTGGTATTGAAGTCATATTTTTTTTTACTTGGACTTGAATTGGTTATTGACTTTAAAATTTTGATTTTGTAGCAATGAAGAAACTCTGCTTCTATGAGCTCTTAGGTGTGTTAGGCTGTGTGCCCATGTTTAACATGATTAGTGTTAATCATATGCGTATGTAAATTTGTACTATTTGTTATGATTACCGGATCCTTCAATGTCTTCATAGTTTAGTTTCATTTTGTTATTGATATTCAATTGTATATCTTCTATTTATATTTCCTAACAAATGAACATGTCAAACATCTCACTTACTAAAAACAGTGTTCCCGGGGCACCGCCCGGGTATTACACTAGTTAAAAATGATGGCGAAGAAGTCACTTTTAATAAAAATGTGGCTTGCAAAACTCAACTCTATTAGTTTCCAATGAGATTAATGCACCGAAATGTATCAAACTATGACATGATATCTATTGTGTGTACTCAATTTTATATTGATGTATTATTTGTACGTATGAAACTTTCAATAATGGTACATATCTAGTGATTTATTCATCCAGTATTCCGGTAATAAGTGTTTTTGATGACCTGTCTATATGATATTCGTAATTCTACCCGTAACAAAAGCCGATTGCTTCTCATCAACAAAGAGCTCCTTCAATTCTATTATTATTATTTTTTTGGCGAAAAACTTAAAAATAGATTATAAACGTCTCAATCAACATAAGTTGAAGGATACGAAGAGATACAACATTACACAAAACAATTCCAAACGTATTGGACTACAAACTAGAACTACAACTATGGATTTAAATCTAGACAATACAACAAGACTTTCATAAAACATAACTCGAACCTCTAAACTCTAAACAACTAAATCACCACCTATAACACCAAATGAAGAACATCATTCTTCTTTACCTTCCAAGAGAGCTTCGGATGTATAGATCAATCTTAGATTGACTAAAAAAATGAAGAAGAATGATTGAATAGAAGACAAGCAACAAAATATGGAACCATGTATCACTAGCTTTTGATGTAAAGACCGAAACTAAACACTGAATCTTGGAGCATAACTGACCTCAAGTCACGTTTTTAAAGGCGAATTGTCCGCTCGAATCAAACCTCGAATAAAATCATCAAAAGTAGACATTTCATTCTCTCGTTTCTTCATATTAATAAGTTTTCCAATGGCTTTAGATGGTTTAACAAAAACTTGTGTTGACGGATCATCATCACCCGATAGATCGTACAAATCTTTAAGATTATCCTTTTGAGACTCATGTATTGAAGTGGAACCTTTGGAGTTCTTTTTCTATTTGATAAGATTAATAAGATTATCCTTCATAAGATTATCCTTCAATTCTATTTGATATGATTTTGCTCAGTGCATTTAATAAGAACATTGTGACATGAAATTGGCCTATATGACTTTTGGAAGTGGAGAGATAATAGTATTACTTATCCCTTTTAGAAGTTTCTTATTACGAAAAAAAATCTTTCATAGCCAGGTAAATCTCATTTCAGAATATTCAACGCAGAATTAAACAATCTTGATCTTACCCGAAGCACGATCATCTTCAATGTCAAGATTTTATGATTTCCTATATTAACAAAATGATCAAAGTTGTATTATAATACTAGCATACATTGCAAGTCGAAATTATTAATCAACAAAAATTAAAATTTAGATCCCATGAGTTTGCTTCATTAATTGTCGATACACATTAATCTAATAATAATAATAATAAAATACTAATAAAAGAAAATCTTTCCTAAAAAAATTCTATGCAAAATTGAACCTATTAACCAATCATATTTCTTAATTTTATCAAAAATCCAATTGACCAATCAAATCAATTAATTTTTCTAAAAAATCTAATCAATTTATTTTCCTAAAAAATCTAATCTAGAAAAAAATATCATGTAAAAAATAATTCCAAACCGAATAAAAAAATAGTGTGCATACATGGATCTAAAATTTTGTATTAATAATGATTAAACAAAAATCGTATGCATACATTGGTTTAAAATTCTATATTAATAATGATTAAATAAAATCGTATGCATACATGGGTTTAATACTCTAAATTAATAATAATTAAAAAAAATTATGTGTAAGTTCCTTTTACATTAACCGTGTCACGTGTATACACGGGTTTAAAACTATATATATTAATCACAATGAACGGATAAAATATTCATTTAACAGTGTTTAAAACTATGTATATTAATTAATCACAATGAACGGATGAAATATTCATTTAACAGTTTATGTGTGCATACATGGGTTTAAAGTTTAAACACCATATTAATAAAAGAAAATCGATGCTTAGTTTCATTTTGTTAACCGTGTATAGACACGGGTTTAAAACTCTATATTGATTTTACATTAACCGTGTCACGTGTATACACTGGTTTAAAACTATATATATTAATAACAATGAACGGATGAAGTATTCATTTAACAGTTTCCGTTTGCATACACGGGTTTAAAGTTTAACCACCATATTAATAAAAGAAAATTGATGCTTAGTTTCATTATACGTTAACCGTGTATAAACTCGGGTTTATGACTCTATATTGATGAAAAGAAAAAAACTATACTTAGTACAATATAATCAAAAACTGAAATATGTATTCATTTTTACATCAACACACGTATTTACACACGGATCTAATCTATTATAAAAATGCATCTATCCAAAGAGGATTCTCTTAAATAATATAAATTAAAAGATAATGATGATAGATAATATCGTCCGAATATGCAAGAAATTAAATACGAGATTCACATGTTAAAAGTCGAATGAGTTAGGTTGATATACAGACTAATAATAAGTATAATCAACGTCTTATGTATAAGTTTTGTAATTCTTTGCTATAAACTATATCTACAGTTAGATTTACAATATATACACATTAGTTCATTTCTATAATGGCCTACTATCAAAGTTTTCCTATGATCAAATATACCATATTTACAATCTAATTTTTCTTTTAATCCAATGTACTAGGCATTTCATTATCCTTATAAACAAGATACAAACATAAATACTTAATATAAAAATTCATCTTATTGACATATTTGCATCAAAGACCCGTGTTTAATTTATACACGGGTTTAAAACTTAGTATAAAATTAATAAACAAAAAATAATGAAAAATGGGTTGTCACTAACATTATATTGAATGATTTCTCTTAATTTATTTTTAAGAAGATACGCAATGGAATGAGACTACGAAAAGTAGAATCCATATGTTGAACTACAAATCCGATCCGGGATTCTCAAGGAATATATTTTATTTATCAAATTTAAAATACTTGAGATAAACATTTGATGGATGTTAAAGATAGTGTTGAAGTAAAATTCAAGCAAATTTATGAGTATTATATATATATAGTATCCTTCTTTAACTAGATTATTATTTATCTGAGGAAAATTCAACTAAAAACGGAATTAAATTTAAAAAGTACATACTCTCACTGTCACATCACAAGTTTCCACGTTACTATTTTGAGTTGTCCAAAATAAGTGTCAACTTACATGTTTCAACTAATCAAAGAAGACTTTAGTAGATAAATATGTTATTTTATTGGTAAAAAATGTAGTTAGTGGACACTTTGACTGAGAATGAGAGTATAAATACTTTGAAAGACTACGAATGTATGTCAAATTTGTTCATATGTTTCATCTGTAGGAAAGCATGTAATAAACGAAACAGTAAAGAACGAAACAAATAAATCATTAAATAGCCGGAGCTTGTGTTGAACACAATTCCCTTAAAACGAATTCGCGTCCGTTTCCCAAGGTACGGCGGCTAGAAGCAGCGTACTGCCGGAGTTTATCTACTTGCCTGAAATTGCAGTAAAGTATGATCGTGTATTGGAGAGGGAGAGATTTATATTTCGTATATCTTTTCAAATGAAGCTATATCTCAATTTATACTGTAACGAAAACTTGTTCTCCAAGTTCATATCTATACAAAAACAGAAACGATTTTCGAAATCGTTTTATGTATAAATTGATACGAAATATATTTTCGAATCTCTTCTAAAATAAAACGAGATCAGATCAAAAAATCGTTTGGTGTATATCTGTAATGATCTTGTGGATCATTTCCAAAACTGAAATGGAAAACGGATTATGGGTCAAACTAGTGGGTCACGGTTCAGGTCCAAAAAGAACTGGGTTGCGGTAAAAAACGGCTTGCACTAGCCCGGGTTTTTCCGAGCTGCATTCGTGTCCGCAGGTCGTGCGAGCTCACAATGGAGCAGGAGCCCGACCCGTTTTGCCCAAGGATTTGCACCCCCCCTGCGCGTAGGAGTTGGAGTGTGTAGTGGTTATAAGGTTATTGAACAAGCTTTGAACAAAACACTTATAAACACCTCAAATGTTTTTCCCATCTCCTATGTGGGATCAAACCAAAACCCATTAAATTCTTGTTTCATACACCTCACTTTAAGCTTCGATATCTCATTCATCTCTCATCTATTTTGGACATGTAATACGTTATTACGAAGCTCTTATCAAGAGCTATATAACAATACAAATTATTACATATAATTACTATATTTACATATAGATAATTAGGTCCAAAGTTTGGGAAAAATGCATATTTTAGCCCAATTTTCCAACAATCCCCCACATGAATGGAGATCGATAGAATAACACATATACTCATACTGAAATTTCAACAGTTAAGTCTTGCATAGGATAGGTAGGTGATACCCTTCGAACCTTCCCTTGTGAAATGTACTTAGTCTCCTAGCTATCAGTAGACTGTGATGTCTTTGAACTGATCTGCTGTTTGTGTAGACGACAATACATGTTCACACATGACTCTTCCTGACAATGTCAACTCCTCATAGTCGTGTCCTTTATGGTCCTAAACAATAGCCTGGTTCTGCAAGAGCTCTTAGGAAATGTGCCCACCACATTTCCCTTCGAAGCGACCCTACTTCTCTCTCACATAGGTGATTTTCGAAATCATTAAACGCATTAAGCTTAACCTAACTATCACTGTTAATATAAGAATGGACTAGGAAGTTTAATAAAACTCCCTTTTAACGGGTTTAGTTAATAAAATAACCCCCCCACAGTGACTTCCCTTCGTTCATACAATTAGGTTGTCCTCTTGAACCTAGATCTTGGGATCTCCAGTCAACTAGGTGAGGTTTTCCTTTGTACAAACTTATTCATTCAAGGGCTTTAGTCCCATTCCTCTTGACGACCTGTAAACTACCTCTCTGCTTAAGCCTTTAGTTAGCGGATCCGCAATATTATCAGTTGACTTCACGTAGTCAATAGTGATAATTCCAGTTGAGAGTAGTTGTCGTATAGTGTTATGTCTACGTCTAATATGCCGAGACTTACCATTATACATTATGCTATGAGCTCTACCAATTGCCGATTGGCTATCACAATGTATACTAATGGCCGTTACCGGCTTAGGCCACCTAGGTATATCCTCGGTAAATTGACGTAACCACTCTGCCTCTTCCCCACATTTGTCCAAAGCAATAAACTCAGATTCCATCGTGGATCTAGCTATAACCGTTTGTTTGGACGATTTCCAAGATACATCTGCTCCTCCTAGTGTGAAAACATACCCACTAGTTGCTCTTGAATCTTTTATGTCAGAGATCCAAATTGCATCGGTATATCCTTCAATTACAGCTGGATATCTTTTGTAATGTAGTCCATATTCACGAGTATATCTCAAATATCTTAGTAATCTCGTTATACTTTTCCAATGTTCGGTACTTGGATTACTAGTATATCTGCTCAACCTGCTCACAGCATATGCTATGTCAGGTCTTGTACAACTCATCAGATACATTAGACTACCAATGATTATTGAATATTCGACTTGGGAAACACATTGACCTCTATTCTTAGAGAGGTGTTGACTTATATCAATTGAAGTTCTAGCTACACTAGAATCACCCGAATTGAACTTCTCAAGAATCTTATCCACATAGTGAGTTTGGTGTAATATAAGACCATCTTTGGTCCTTGTGATTTTGATACCAAGAATCACATCCGCCAAACCCATATCTTTCATGTCAAACTTTGCTTTCAACATATCCTTTGTTGATCTTATCATCACTACCTATAATTAACATATCATCCACATAGAGACATAAGATGACGTATCCATTAGTTGTGTCTTTCACGTAGACACACTTATCACATTCATTGATCTTAAAACCATTATCTATCATGACATGGTCAAACTTTTGATGCCATTGTTTTGGAGCTTGCTTTAAACCATACAGTGATTTAACAAGCTTGCAAACTTTATTCTCTTGTCCTTTGGCAACAAAACCCTCGGGTTGTTCCATGTAAATCTCCTCATCCAAATCTCCGTTTAGAAAAGCAGTTTTAACATCCATTTGGTGAACTTCCAAATCTCTAATGACGGCTATAGCAAGTACCATTCTTATGGAAGTTATCCGGGTCACCGGCGAGTAGGTATCGAAATAATCTAGACCTTCTCGTTGCCTATAACCCTTGATCACCAATCTTGCTTTGTATTTATCAATCGATCCATCCGTATTCATCTTTTTCTTAAAGATCCATCGGTAACCTAGTGGTTTGCATCCCGGAGGAAGATTCACTAACTCCCATGTATGGTTTTGTAAAATAGAATCTATTTCACTTTTGATGGCTTCTTTCCATTGGGGTCCTTCAGAAGAAGTAACTGCTTCTTGATAGGTGTTGGGTTCATTTTCTATCATGAAAGAGACAAAATCAGGACCAAACGATTTCTCAACCCTTGCCCTTTTACTTCTTCTTGGTTCAACATCCTCTTTATCAGATTGTTCTTGTCCAACTTGACTATCTGGTCTTTCATCATGATTAACCTCGTTAGGTTGTTCATCATGATTAACCACATTAGGTTGTTCATATGAAGTTAGACAAGGAAACACGTTTTCAAAGAACGAAGCATTCCTTGATTCCATAATCGTATTCTTGTGTATATCGGGAATCTTAGATTCATGCACAAGAAATCGATAGGCACTACTATGGTGAGCATATCCAATGAATATGCAATCCACAGTCTTCGGTCCAATCTTTACCGTTTTAGGTGGTGGAACAACCACCTTGGCCAAACACCCCCACACTTTTAAGTATTTGTAGGAAGGTTTCCTTCCCGTCCATAATTCATATGGGGTTTCATCCTTCTTTTTCCGAGGTATCTTATTCAAAAGATAATTAGCCAAGAGTATAGCTTCTCCCCACATGTTCTGACCTAATCCATAACTTATTAACATGGCATTCATCATTTCTTTCAAGGTACGGTTTTTTCTCTCGGCGATACCATTTTGTTGAGGTGAGTAAGGAGCGGTAAATTCATGTCTAATACCATGTTGCTCGCAAAATTCAGCAAATGGTGACACATATTCACCTCCTCTATCACTTCTAACTACCTTGATTTTCTTATTAAGTTGATTCTCAACTTCATTCTTGTATAACACGAATTTATCAATTGCTTCATCTTTACTTTTAAGTAAATATACATAGCAATATTTCGTGCTATCATCAATAAATGTGATGAAATACTTATTGCCACCTCTTGTTGGAGTTGATTTTAAATCAAAAATATCCGTATGAATTATATCAAGTGGTTCGGTTTTTCTTTCAACCGATTGAAACGATGATCTAGTAAGTTTGGATTCAACGCATGTTTTACACTTGTAATTTGAGTCAATATGAAACTTTGGTATGCAATTCAATTTAATCAAACGACGAATAGAATTAAAATTAACATGACTGATATCGCGTAAAAAGTCATGTTTTTACTACCGATATCTCTCTCATTCTGGAACGATTCTTGGCATTTTGAACTCAAATATAGTTCAAATCAATGATATTATCCCAAGATAGTCAAAACAAGGTTGCACGATAAAAATCAAGCAAAACGGATGAAAAACGAAGATTCCACATACGTTTGAAGATTCAAGGCATCAAAACAAGATTTCAAGACTAAAGTTCCCATCACCAACATCCATCTTATCCGAGATGTTCGTTTTCAAAATACGAATCCAACAGAAGAAGAATCAACAAAAACGGACGAAGAATGAAGATTCTACGCACACTGGAAGATTCAAACGATTCGCACAACACATCTGAAGATTAGAGACATATTTTTAGGATATCTTTACATCAAAGTCTTCGTTTTTTAATTACGAATCCAACGCAAAAAGAATCAACGAAAACGGACGTATAACGAATAAGATACGCGCGAATTAAGAAACGAAGCAAAAGACGACAAACGGGGCGGGCGGCCGCCACCAGCCGCCGGCCACCTGCCACCAAGCACCGGCCAGCAGCCCCCCATCCCACTTTCCATTTTTTTGGCTAATTCCCGTACCTGGTGCGCCTACTTTCCGCGTTGTACGTTACCCGGTGCGCCTACTTTTCGCGATGTACAGTACCTGGTGCACCGTTTTTCCCACATTACGCTAATGTGCACCCCTTGATGCTAATGTGAGCCAAAGCTCTCCTATAAATAGAGGGCATGAGGCTTCATTTCAACTTGCACCATATGCACACACATTAAGCATATTTCTTTCTTTCTTCTCTATAGTTTCTAGTTTTATTATTTCTTTTATTTTTCTTTCCACTTTCTCTCTCTAAGTTAATTAATTTAGTGAGAGATAAGTAGGGGATTAATTATGTAGTAGTTAGTAGTAGCTAGCTTAGCAATGTAACGCTTTGGAATATTCGGAAGTAATATAAGCATCGTTTTGCTCGCAATAATTACGGGTAATATCTATCCTTTTCTTTTATTAATTAATTGTAATGTTCTTGTTTGATGTTTATGATTTATTAATATTAGAAATGTCTATTGCCATGATATGCGAGTAGTTGCTTATATGTTTGCTATGATTTAGATAGTTATAATGGGATGATATTAAATATTGTGAAGTAATGTGACGGCCCCTATTCGATTGTTCTCGGATATAGTGCTGGAAACGCTTTATGCGGAGTACAAATGTACGTAAGTCTGAGAACGACCGAAGGTAGTTGCATTATGGATTAATACTATAAAAGTGCTAAATAAATTTCTGTTTATAGTTTAATTATAACATTATGAACGAATGATGGCATGTTTGGCCAACCACTTATGACCAGACTGCCCCAACTTATTCCGGTAGGGTAAAACCTGTTTATGTGACTATTTATTCAATAGACCATGCCATGATACGGACATCTCTGACGACCGAGATTGGGGAATAGGATTCGAGGGTAGTTGTTAGCCGATGTGTTCAGTACATTTGGGAGAACTTCCGGTGTAACACCAGACAAATTAGGACTAGTAATTAGTGCCTAATCTTATGTTAATACATGTGATTAGTTCTGTGTTAGGCTAATTAATGTATCAAAATATATATTGATGAATATATACGAATATGCGATTTGATTAAATCGTACAAGTTTAAATCGAACGTAGTTCGGTACAATTATTCCGGACGTTGGTGAAACATTTTAATTTAAATTATAAAGAAATTATTGATAACAGTTTAAGTAATACTTCTAAATTATCTCGTATCACACGGTTAAAGCTTACGCGATTTAAAGATGATAAATACGCAAATTAATTTAAACTACATTTTTATAATCCAAATTATTAGAGGTTTGATAAAATAATCCAAGTAAAACATTTAATAAAAATTCGTAGTTAAAACAAATAATTAACACATAAAATAAATAATTAAACGCCCAAATAACGGAGGAAACGAACACCACACGGAGCGCAAACGCAGGGATGGAAAATGGAGGCTTAAACCCCCTCCCCACTTCTCTTTTTCCTCATTTCTCACTCAACTCTCTCTTTCTTCTCTTTCATTTTCTCTCAAAATCCACCAACACCATCATCCACACAAAATCACAAAATCGCACCACCATACGACCTCCAATCGCAAAGCTCTTTTAGGAAAAACGTTCACCTCATCACGATCTACAACTTCATCTTTTCGGAATTTTATTTCGACACCGCGTAAGTTTCCGACAAAACCCGAAACTCTCCGTTTTTACTCATTATTACTTGTTTGTTGTTTATATATGCTTAAAATGTCTAAAAATGGGTTGGGTAAAAGATTTGGACCAAACGGAAGCTTTTCGACCGATTTTCCGGCCACCACTTTCCGATCAGACCGCAACGTCGCAGAGACGCTGGGCTGTCTGCGACATAGACCATTACGTCGCAATACCCCTCACAACGTCGCATATAGCGACGTCATCCCTATCGTCGCCTTAATTGGTTGACGTCGCACATAGCGACATCGACCCTTATGTCGCAAGAACCACAACGTCGCATATAGCGACGCCACCCATAACGTCGCACTGAATTGTGAATGTCGCACAAAGCGACGCCACGATCAACGTCGCAGTTAGGACCTGGGACGTCGCACCCAACGTCGCATAAAATAGAACCCTGAAAACCCAGATTTTTACTAAGTGTCGGAACCAAGATTTTACCACCTAATTTTACTCCAAATTCAAATTTCGGATACGTTTTCATTAAAGGAAAGTAGTAGGAATAAAAATTTTCCAAGCTGACTTGGCAGCTCGACCCCAACCAGGGGCTCTGCCCCTTGGACCCCGCTACCAGGGGCGCTGCCCCCGGACCCCCGTCACTTAGAGTTTGTAGTTTCATTTCACACCAAGTGTCAAACTCGTATAACACTACAAAATTTAAATAATAATAGTTGAGATTATTATTAGAACTAATCACCAACGGGCCGTACACGTTTTCAAACACATAACAAATCAACCAAATCGAAACTATTTGGACATTCTAGTTGGACGAACAACTACAAGGGTGATCTTTTAAGACACCAACTTATTTACTTACAACCTTGTGCGTTTCGGACGCCAGAAGGTTGCAGGGTTCTGAGAACCGACATACTTACGGACTTACATCCGCGTTACTTGGTTGACTTCTCCTACATTACTTGCTAGGCTCAGGGGAGTCTTACAGCCCCACTTTTACTGTTTTACATACGGGGTGAGATGCATTGCTTACTTTTCTTGAACACAAGTACGAACTATACATTTTACTATACGGGATTGCATGAGTTACTTACTTTTACTGAAGTCTCTCCATCATATATCGTTAGTTATGGACTTAAGCGCGAACAGTAGTTAATGGATCCATTAGGGAAATGACCCTCCCCGCCCGGGGTAGTAGCGCTACCACGAACCGTTCTGTATAAACGGGCGACTATTATTCGTTACTTATGCTTGCTCAGTTACGAGCATGTCACGAGAGCAACTTATTACTTACGGGTTAAGCTTCGATTATGAGCCTCATGGCAACGGTATAACTTACTTACTTTACATTTGCTGGATTGCAAATACTTGATTTACGCCTGCGGGCACAACTGATGAAATCTTGTGTTCAAAAACTAACATTACTTACAAACCTGTGAGATTCACCAACATTCGTGTTGACCTTTAGCATGTATTCTCAGGTACACTTACGGAGTAGGATTACTCCCGGATATAGCTAGAGTCGCATGATTTCAACACAACTGCATTAACGGAGATTCTTAGCATTATCTTTTGTATATTTTGATTATGTAATAGAATCTCCCGCTATACGCGTGGACTCTAGATAACTACATTTTGTATACGAAGAAATTAAGTTTTCAAACATTTAAATCATATGGAAATGGAACTATTTTACAACGTCTCATTTAGAGGTCGTTTGTTGTATATCTTGTGCTTTGTATATTGATTAGTAACACCCAAGTATGCTTCCGCAAATCATTAAATTTGGGGGTGTTACATCCGGTGTATTGTAATTGTTTGTGTTTACTATCCATGTGACATATCTTCTATCTGATTGCGGACAACTCTACGTTAGTTAGCTGATAGGATCGTAAAAACAACTCATTCCAACATAGTTTAAATTTATAAAAAGAGACTTATATGAATGGGAATTATTATATTTTGTTATTGTTTAAATATATGACACCTGACCTAATTTATGGAGTACCCTTTCCAGTTATCCACGTGACTGCAACCTAGATATTAGGGAGTCAGGAACCTTAATTGTGGTAAGTAGTTATCTGTGCCCATGACATGCAATAAGTAAGACACAGTGAAACCACTCGTTGTATATATTAGATTTACATTTCTGCACTGCTTTACATTTAGTTAGTTTAGAGTGTCACCCTCACTGTCAATTACTCTTGACCGCATGTTAGATGTAAGAACCCGTGGAACTACCCTGTAAAGTACACTGTCTATTACTGAAAGGCATGGTCCTCGTATGAAACATGTTTTAAACAACCTGTGAATAATCTGGAGATGTATAACTGTTTGAAAAGGAGAGGTCTAGGTCATAAATCAAAAGTAATTGGAGCTTAAGAAAAGTATTAACAAGGTCTACTGAGGAAAGTCCAAGTGATTTAGATATATCAACCTCCTAGACTTTACATATTTGACTCTTTAAACATAACAAGTAATAATTAGTTACACTATTAGAAGAACGAGAGATAAGCTTAGGTGTTAAGAACGGTCGGACCTATGAGACGATGTGCTGCTTTATTCATGTACCTCGGTTAATCACCAAAATAGGTTGCTTATCTTTCAACTAGGTAAGTATTGGAAGTCTAGCGTATTTATAACCTAGTTCCTAGTGACATGCCAATGGGAATTTAATTGGTAGGGTTCTAGTGTTTACACCAAAGTCTGTCAATCTATTAATCTGAAAGTGTCCCCATCATAAACACCATCCCGATATTATACTATCCTAAGTCATGGTAAACCACGTCTTCCTTATCCTTAGTTGTTCCTTATATGCTAGCTAGCTCATTTTAGTTTTATTGCCTTAGTTATTTTAATCAGATAAAAACCAAACAAAACCAACTATCTGAACCCAATCTTGAGGACTGAATTGTAACACCCGCCAAATTAGGACTAGTAATTAGTGCCTAATCATACGGTAATACATGTAATTAGTTCTGTGTTAGGCTAATTAATGTATCGAATTATATATATTGTTGAATATATACGAAAATGCGATTTGGTTAAATCGTACACAACTTAAATCGAATGTATTTCGATTCAATTTAATACGGACGTTGGTGACCAATTTTATTAAATAACGCTTTTATGTCAAAAATATTATTATGATAATATTTCATATTCATTCGTATCGTACAAACAGAACTTACACAATATAAAATATTAAAACGCGCAAACTAAATAAACAAACTTACATTATATAACTCAAATATAAATTGATTTGTAAACTATTTAAACAAAATATCGCGTAATAAATTGTATTTTAAAACTTATAAATAATATGTAAAATAATTATTTAACGTTTAAACAACGGAGCAAACGAACACCGCACGAAGAAACGGAGACTGAAAAGTTGGAGGATAACCTCCAACTCTCCTCCTCCTCCTCTCATTTCTCACTCACCTCTCTCTTTCTCTTTTCTCTCTCTTTCTTTTCCCTCTAAACACCACCACCTCCACCATCCATCAAAAATCGACAAATAAACATATCAAACGGCCTCGGATCTCACTACTCCTTTGGAAGAAAACGACCACCGCATCACGATCTATCATCCTATCTTTTCGGATTTATCATCCGACACTTTGTAAGTTTCCGACAAATCCCGACACCTCTCACTTTCTATTGTTTTTGACTTATAATTGTTTGTATCGACTTGTAATGTCCTAAAATGGGTTGGGTAAAAATATTAGGCTGATCGATGGCCGGAAAATGCGTTTTTGAAGTTGAAACTCCGATCAGATCCCGTACGTCGCATTTGGCCTGGAGCAAATGCGACGCAGCGACTTACGTCGCACGAATCCTCGACGTCGCATATAGCGACGCAGCCTATTACGTCGCATTGACTTGCGAATGTCGCACATAGCGACGCAGACCTTAACGTCGCCAACTTAACCAACGTCGCATTAGCGACGCAGCACCCTACGTCGCATTAAATTGCGAAACGTCGCCTTTAGCGACGTCATGCTCAACGTCGCAATCCTACCTGCGACGTCGCACCCAACGTCGCACAAATCAGAACCTCAAAAACATAGGTTTTTACTAAGTGTCGAGACTCGAAATTTATCACTCGATTTACCCAAATTCAGATCCCAGATACGTTTTTCGTCAAAGCAATATAGTAGAAATAAAAATTTTCCAAGCTGACCTGGCAGCTCGACCCCAGCCAGGGGCTCTGCCCCTTGGACCCCGCCAGGGGCTGCCGCCCCTTGGACCCCGCTACCAGGGGCGCTGCCCCCGGACCCCCGTACTTAGATTTCGTAGACACATTTCACACCAAACATCAAACTTGTATAACACTTTGAAACTAACAAAATAACATCAATATCATTATTACCAATAATCACCAACGGGCCGTACGCGTTTTCAAACACTTAAACTATCCACCGAATTGGGAACATTTGGACATTATAGTTGGACGAACAACTACAAGGTAGTCTTATTAGATACCTTCGCATATTATAACCATCGCGTGTCGTGGACACCCTCAGGTTACAAGTCTTTGGACTTCGATTCTCGGCTAATCATTCTCAGTTTATTTTCATAAACTCAACGACTCAGGTGAGTCTCATAGCCCCTCTTTTACTGTTTTACTCAGGGGTGTGATATATTGCTCAACTTTTACATGTGAACGCAAGTACAAACATTTCATATACTACATGAGTTTTTCGAAACTAATCATTTAAAGTCCTCCGTCAGCATAGTTGTTAATACGTTGTAGCGTGAATATTAGTATATGGTACCATATAGGATTGACCCACCTCGTCCGGGTTAGCAAGCACTAACCGGGTAAACGGACGTACTAATATTTGGGAAGACGAATGTGGATTAGGCATTCGTGGAGGCACCTCGCCCGGAATTCTCTATAGGGGACCCGGCCCTCGAGTTAAGCTCAACTATGTGCTCATGGCTGTATACACGATTACTATCATTAAATTGCTGGATGCAATTCATTAATTAAATCTTGCGGTTCATACTATATTAACTGATTTCAAACCTGTGAGCTCACCAGCTTTTAGCTGACCTTTTAGCATGTATCGCAGGTACCAAGCAGTAGGATGTTTCTGCTTCAGGACTTTAGCTCGAGTCAGCATACAGACGATTGAGATTTTCTTGCATTAGTATATTTTGTACAAGTACTTATGTACTGAAATCTCATTTTATTTAAACTCGAGCTATGTAAGGCTTTAAATGTTGTAAACATTCCTATCATCAATATATTTTGTTAAAACGACGCATATAGAGTCGTTTACTATATATCTTTGTGCTTTGTTATTGATTAGTAACACCCAAATCAAGCTTCCGCAAATCATCAAATTTGGGGGTGTTACAGATTGGTATCAGAGCCTAAGGTTATAGTGAACTAGGTTGCATTTAGTGGGCCTAGACTATGACCATTAGGCAGTATTCCTTATTAGGTATAACTGGTTCAGTGATTACATCATACGAGTTTAATTTAACATAGCCTGATCAACTATGTACAATTAAGCAAAGATGATGTAAGATCTGAAAGTAGTTATGGCTGAACAGGGTACAATAGAAGACTCTGACCTCGAGAGAACCGAGACTTAAACATGTTTATGTTAGACACTCAATAGGCTATATTATATAGGAATTATATGAATATAGGCCTCACCTTCTCTAACGCTTTATCTCAGAAATGGCAAACATCCCACCCAATTCATCTCGCTCTCAATCCGGGTCGCAGAACCCAAGGGTGGCAAGGAGGAACAACAGGTTGCCTCGAGCTGGCCCGTACCCCACTCACTTCACCTTGCCGGCCTTAGCCGCTAGGGTGAACCAACACGAGCAGCGACTTCGCACCATGGATGTCGTGTTGCAAGAAACAAACGAAAACTGGAGACTTACATCCCTTGAACGCATCGAACAAGTCTCCGACGACCTGGAAACCACAAACAACCACATGGATGTCCTTCGCAACCAAGTAATAGCGATAAGCGTGGAAAATGCCCTCCTGTGTCAAAGGATGGAAGAATGTGAACAACGTTCACATGAAGCAGAAGAGTATGCCCGTGGACTAACACAACGACTAGCACTAGCAGAAGATAACGCCCGTCAAGCTAGCAGACTTGCAAACACTGTGGACCGTCTTGTCACGATGATGGAACAAATTAATCTACGTTAAGACTAGTGTAGTCTTTGTCTTGTAATCTATCCTGTAATCTAGTAACTATCTACGCGCTACTCTAAAATTCGGTCGAATATAACAATTCCCGACGCCTTTGGTAATATAAAAATTCGGTCGAATGTAACCTTTGAACTCATATTAGCTATCAAATATTCCTTGTTGTTCAACTCATATTAATTGTCATTTTTTTTCCATGTTGATGTCATGTATTACTGTTTTTATACATGTACATCTATAACAAATACAACTTTCCTACGAAATCTCATGTATCTTCATTTCTTTTATTGAAGAATCATGCCGCCAAAGTCAAGACCATACCCCGATGCTCAGCTTACATCGCTTATAACCCAGGCTGTTACTGAAGCCTTGGCTCGGAATACCCCACAAAACTCCACCAGAAACAGCGATGCCGCTGAAACCACTACTGCTAAACCTTGTTCTTACAAGGACTTTCAAAGCTACAAACCCTCCAGCTTCAAGGGTTCTGAAGGAGCCATCGGACTTATCAGATGGTTCGAGAAAATGGAAACTGTTTTCCGTGTCAGCAAATGCGTGGAGAACGACAAAGTAAACTTCGCCACCTGCTCTCTTGAAGATGATGCCCACTCTTGGTGGAATTCATATACCCAATCAGTGGGTGCTGACACTGCCTACCAACTCTCTTGGGAGGACTTGAAAGCAAAACTCACTGCCAAATACTGCTCAATCGCCAAACTCCAAAAGCTGGACGAGGAGTTCTGGAACCTAAAGGTTCAGGGTGGTGACATCGATGGTTATACCACCAGATTTCAACAACTTGCCGCCCTTCGCCCAGCCATGGTGAGCACCGAACCTGATAAAATCAGGAAGTACATCCTTGGCCTTCCTGAGCCTGTTCGGGGGCATGTTGCCTCTTCCAACCAAACCATCATTGACGGTGCAATCCTGTTGGCCCAAGACCTGATGTCCATGAGCCAAGATTCTGAACCACCCACTTCATCCTCCCAAAACAACAAACGAAAGTGGTCGGACTACCACAATAACCACTCCAGCCAACAAAACAAGAAACCCGACACCATCAAAGCCTACAACACCACCACAGACATCACACGGGGCTACACTGGGAACAAACCCTATTGTTCCAAGTGCAGTCGTCACCATGAAGGTTCCTGTGGTCCCTTTTGCAACAACTGCAAGAGGTACGGCCACCTCACCAAAGATTGCAATTCTCCTGCCAACAACAATTCCAACAACAACACCAGACCACCCAAAGTCTGTTTTGAGTGTGGGAAACCAGGGCACTTCAGGGATACGTGCCCAAAGCTGAAGAATAACAACAACAACAACAACAACAACAACAATAACCGCAACAGCAACAACAACAACAACAACAACAACAACAACAACAACACCCGAAGCAGAGCCTTCGTCATTAAATCTGGGGACGCCCGCCAAGACCCGAATGTGGTCTCGGGTATGTTCCTCCTCAACAACTTAAATGCTTCTGTTCTATTTGATACTGGTGCTGATAGAAGCTTTATCTCTGATGACTTTTGCCCACTACTTGACATCAATCCTGTTGCCTTAGATGTTAAGTACACTGTAGAGCTAGCAAATGGGGAACTTATAGAAACCGATAGTGTGATACCTAATTGCACTTTAAACCTAGCTGATGAAACCTTTTCGATCGATCTTGTACCCGTTGAAATCGGTAGTTTCGACGTTATCATTGGAATGGACTGGTTGTCCAAACACCGAGCCAAAATCATTTGTTACGATAAGATCGTCCGCATTCCACTCGCTGCCGGTGGAATCTTGATCATACAGGGGGAGACCGGTGGGACGGGACTCAATATCATCTCTTGCTTAAAAACCAGAAAATTTCTGAGAAAGGGTTACCCTGCAATACTCGCACACATCACAGAGAAGAAGTCGGAGGAGAAACGACTTGAAGATGTGCCAATTGTTAGAGACTTTCCCGAAGTCTTTCCGGAAGAACTACCTGGTTTACCTCCGCCTAGACAGGTTGAGTTCTCAATTGATCTTGTGCCGGGTGCCGCATCGGTGGCCCGCGCACCGTACCGTTTAGCCCCATCCGAACTTCAGGAGCTGTCTGCCCAGTTACAGGAACTTCTGGATAGAGGATTCATTAGACCGAGTTCTTCACCTTGGGGAGCTCCGGTCTTATTTGTTAAAAAGAAGGACGGTTCATTCAGAATGTGCATCGACTACCGAGAGTTGAACAAATTGACCGTCAAAAACCGATATCCACTTCCTCGCATTGATGATCTATTCGACCAACTTCAGGGTTCAAGTTTCTACTCAAAAATTGACCTGCGATCAGGTTATCATCAATTATGAGTTCGCGACACCGATATTCCAAAAACTGCTTTCAGGACTCGCTACGGGCACTACGAATTCCAAGTGATGCCCTTTGGTCTAACAAACGCACCGGCTGTATTCATGGACCTTATGAATCGGGTGTGCAAACCTTACCTCGACAAGTTTGTCATTGTTTTTATCGATGACATACTCATTTACTCGCGCAACGAGCAAGAACATGCGCAACACCTCAAAACCATCCTTGAACTACTTAGACACGAGGAGCTGTATGCAAAATTCTCTAAGTGTGAGTTCTGGATCCAAACTGTTCAATTCCTTGGTCACGTGATCGACAGTCAGGGAATTCACGTTGACCCATCAAAAATCGAGGCTATCAAAGACTGGCAAGCACCCACCTCTGCAACAGAAGTACGACAATTCTTTGGTCTTGCTGGGTACTATCTGCGATTTATCGAAAACTTCTCTAAAATAGCTCAACCACTCACGGTACTGACTCAGAAGGACAAAAGGTTCGATTGGACCGATAAACAAGAGTCAGCATTCCAACTTCTGAAACAAAAGCTTTGCAGTGCTCCAATTCTATCCTTACCCGAAGGCACCGATGACTTCGTGGTATACTGTGATGCTTCTCACCAAGGTCTCGGTTGCGTATTGATGCAACGAGATAAAGTTATTGCCTATGCCTCACGACAGCTGAAAATTCACGAAAAGAACTACACCACTCATGATCTCGAACTTGGAGCTGTCGTTTTTGCTCTCAAAATCTGGAGACATTATCTCTACGGCACTAAGTGCACCATCTTTACCAATCATAAAAGTCTCCAACATATATTCGATCAGAAGGATCTCAATATGAGGCAACGTCGATGGGTCGAGTTGCTTACCGATTACGATTGCGAGATCAAGTACCATCCAGGGAAGGCTAATGTTGTAGCCGACGCCCTCAGTCGAAAGGAACGACCAAAACCACTTCGAGTCCGAGCCCTCAGTATGACCATTCACAACGACCTTACCGTTCAAATTCATACCGCTCAGATCGAAGCCCTGAAACCTGAAAACATCAAAAATGAAGCCTTGCGGGGTATTGACAAACAATTTGAAGTCAAATCTAACGGGATTAGGTATTTCTCAAACCGAATCTGGTTGCCTAATTTGGGGAACCTACGAGATTTGGTGATGGATGAAGCTCACAAGTCTAAATATTCTATCCACCCGGGATCCGATAAGATGTACCACGGAATCAAGGAATTTTATTGGTGGCCAAACATGAAAGCCGAAATCGCCACTTATGTCAGCAGGTGTCTTACTTGCTCGAAAGTCAAAACCAAACATCAGAAACCTTCTGGTTTACTCCAACAACCTGAAATCCCTGAATGGAAATGGGAACAAATTGCCATGGATTTCATAACCAAACTACCCAAGTCGGCGAGCGGTTGCGATACCATTTGGGTGATCGTCGATCGTCTCACCAAATCTGCTCATTTCCTAGCAATCAAAGAAAACGATAAAATGGAACGCCTTGCACAAATCTACATCAAAGAAATCGTTTCTCATCACGGCGTTCCAATCTCAATCATCTCTGACAGAGATGCCCGCTTTACCTCTCACTTTTGGCAATCACTTCAAAAAGCATTGGGTACTCATCTCGATATGAGCACCGCTTACCATCCTCAAACCGATGGCCAAAGTGAACGAACCATTCAGACACTGGAAGATATGCTACGCGTCTGCGTAGTTGATTTCGGTACAAACTGGGAAAGACATCTACCGTTGTGCGAATTCTCGTACAATAACAGCTATCACGCCAGCATTAAGACTGCACCTTTTGAGGCACTGTACGGTCGTAAGTGCCGATCACCAATCTGTTGGACTGAAGTGGGAGACAGTCAACTCACTGGTCCTGAACTCATACACGCCACCACTGAGAAAATTGTGGAAATCCAAAACCGACTCAAAGCCGCACGTGATCGTCAGAAAAGTTACGCTGACGTTAGACGCAAACCGCTCGAGTTCCAAGTTGGGGATCGAGTACTCTTAAAAGTATCGCCTTGGAAAGGCGTCATCCATTTTGGCAAACGCGGGAAGTTGAATCCCAGGTACATCGGGCCTTTTGAGATCCTCGAACGGATTGGCCCCGTAGCTTATCGATTGCAGCTGCCATCCGAACTCAGCAGCGTGCACCCCACTTTTCATATTTCAAATTTGAAGAAGTGTCTGTCTGATTAGACACTTATCATTCCACTAGATGAAATTCGTGTTGATGATAAACTTCACTTCGTTGAGGAACCCGCTGAAATTATGGACCGTGAGGTCAAACAACTGAAACAAAGTCGTATTCCCATCGTCAAGGTCAGATGGAATTCACGGCGTGGTCCGGAATTCACCTGGGAACGGGAAGACCAAATGCGACTCAAATATCCTCAACTCTTCACTGATTCTACATCAAACGCGACCTCGAGCTAAATTTCGGGACGAAATTCTTGTAACAGGGGGAGAATGTAACACCCGCCAAATTAGGACTAGTAATTAGTGCCTAATCATACGGTAATACATGTAATTAGTTCTGTGTTAGGCTAATTAATGTATCGAATTATATATATTGTTGAATATATACGAAAATGCGATTTGGTTAAATCGTACACAACTTAAATCGAATGTATTTCGATTCAATTTAATACGGACGTTGGTGACCAATTTTATTAAATAACGCTTTTATGTCAAAAATATTATTATGATAATATTTTGTATTCATTCGTATCGTACAAACAGAACTTACACAATATAAAATATTAAAACGCGCAAATTAAATAAACAAACTTACATTATATAACTCAAATATAAATTGATTTGTAAACTATTTAAACAAAATATCGCGTAATAAATTGTATTTTAAAACTTATAAATAATATGTAAAATAATTATTTAACGTTTAAACAACGGAGCAAACGAACACCGCACGAAGAAACGCAGACTGAAAAGTTGGAGGATAACCTCCAACTCTCCTCCTCCTCCTCCTCTCATTTCTCACTCACCTCTCTCTTTCTCTTTTCTCTCTCTTTCTTTTCCCTCTAAACACCACCACCTCCACCATCCATCAAAAATCGACAAATAAACATATCAAACGGCCTCGGATCTCACTACTCCTTTGGAAGAAAACGACCACCGCATCACGATCTATCATCCTATCTTTTCGGATTTCTCATCCGACACTTTGTAAGTTTCCGACAAATCCCGACACCTCTCACTTTCTATTGTTTTTGACTTATAATTGTTTGTATCGACTTGTAATGTCCTAAAATGGGTTGGGTAAAAATATTAGGCTGATCGATGGCCGGAAAATGCGTTTTTGAAGTTGAAACTCCGATCAGATCCCGTACGTCGCATTTGGCCTGGAGCAAATGCGACGCAGCGACTTACGTCGCACGAATCCTCGACGTCGCATATAGCGACGCAGCCTATTACGTCGCATTGACTTCCGAATGTCGCACATAGCGACGCAGACCTTAACGTCGCCAACTTAACCAACGTCGCATTAGCGACGCAGCACCCTACGTCGCATTAAATTGCGAAACGTCGCCTTTAGCGACGTCATGCTCAACGTCGCAATCCTACCTGCGACGTCGCACCTAACGTCGCACAAATCAGAACCTCAAAAACATAGGTTTTTACTAAGTGTCGAGACTCGAAATTTATCACTCGATTTACCCAAATTCAGATCCCAGATACGTTTTTCGTCAAAGCAATATAGTAGAAATAAAAATTTTCCAAGCTGACCTGGCAGCTCGACCCCAGCCAGGGGCTCTGCCCCTTGGACCCCGCCAGGGGCTGCCGCCCCTTGGACCCCGCTACCAGGGGCGCTGCCCCCGGACCCCCGTACTTAGATTTCGTAGACACATTTCACACCAAACATCAAACTTGTATAACACTTTGAAACTAACAAAATAACATCAATATCATTATTACCAATAATCACCAACGGGCCGTACGCGTTTTCAAACACTTAAACTATCCACCGAATTGGGAACATTTGGACATTATAGTTGGACGAACAACTACAAGGTAGTCTTATTAGATACCTTCGCATATTATAACCATCGCGTGTCGTGGACACCCTCAGGTTACAAGTCTTTGGACTTCGATTCTCGGCTAATCATTCTCAGTTTATTTTCATAAACTCAACGACTCAGGTGAGTCTCATAGCCCCTCTTTTACTGTTTTACTCAGGGGTGTGATATATTGCTCAACTTTTACATGTGAACGCAAGTACAAACATTTCATATACTACATGAGTTTTTCGAAACTAATCATTTAAAGTCCTCCGTCAGCATAGTTGTTAATACGTTGTAGCGTGAATATTAGTATATGGTACCATATAGGATTGACCCACCTCGTCCGGGTTAGCAAGCACTAACCGGGTAAACGGACGTACTAATATTTGGGAAGACGAATGTGGATTAGGCATTCGTGGAGGCACCTCGCCCGGAATTCTCTATAGGGGACCCGGCCCTCGAGTTAAGCTCAACTATGTGCTCATGGCTGTATACACGATTACTATCATTAAATTGCTGGATGCAATTCATTAATTAAATCTTACGGTTCATACTATATTAACTGATTTCAAACCTGTGAGCTCACCAGCTTTTAGCTGACCTTTTAGCATGTATCGCAGGTACCAAGCAGTAGGATGTTTCTGCTTCAGGACTTTAGCTCGAGTCAGCATACAGACGATTGAGATTTTCTTGCATTAGTATATTTTGTACAAGTACTTATGTACTGAAATCTCATTTTATTTAAACTCGAGCTATGTAAGGCTTTAAATGTTGTAAACATTCCTATCATCAATATATTTTGTTAAAACGACGCATATAGAGTCATTTACTATATATCTTTATGCTTTGTTATTGATTAGTAACACCCAAATCAAGCTTCCGCAAATCATCAAATTTGGGGGTGTTACATGAATTATCCAAACGAGCTCCGTTTCAAATTCGACCGTCTGGAGACGACCCTGATCATCCTTACCACGTACTAGTATCAGGTACTTGTGCCTAGTACTAGTAGGTAGTTCGAAGGTTTAGGCCCCGAGCAAAATAAATTTTAAAACACCCTGATCGCACCCTCGGTCGTTACAACAACACCAACGACACCGACAGCTGAGGGCGCATCAAGTTTTTGGCACCGCTGCCGGGGACGGTAGTACGATTTGGAGCCTGTTTAGATAAGTTAGTTTTTAAGAGATCCTTTTGACTGGGACTCACCATCCTTATCAGAAGTTACATTTTGCACGTAGTTTAGCGTAGTTAGGATTGCCTTAGTATTACTTTAGATTAAGTTCCCTTCTCACCCCCAACTTTAATTCTGAAACCTTCTCCCTATGCCACCTGTTATTGACCCTTGGGATATGTTAAATCAATGGGAACGATTAGATCAAATGCAAAGTCTTGTTAATTCAATCGAAAATAGATGTAGGATGTGCGGTAATACCCACTTAGATGGAGAATGCCAAAGCCAAAGTATGATGTTTTCGGATAACATAGGGTACTTAGATCCTCAAATGCAATATCAATATGACCCCCATGTTTACATTATCTCAGCTTGAAATTGAGAGATTTAAATACATAATTAATCTATACAAAATATAATAATGCAGCTAAATCTCTGATTGTTTGCATGATGTCTCGAGCTAATTGATCCTTACTTGAGCAGTCCAACCTACCGCTGGTCACCTGTGATACATGCTAAAATTGGTCAGCGAAACGCTGGTGAGCTCACAGGTTTGTATGTCAACACATATGTTTGTATGAACCGCAAGATTTAATAATTGAATTTAAAATGCAATTAAGCAAAATAAAAGTTATACAGCCATGAGCACATAGTCTGAGCTTAACTTGAGTTGTCAGGCCCACTTAAGGAAACCTAACTTGAAATGCCTCCTACGAGTGCTTAATCCACACTCGTCTTCCCAAATGCTAATACGTCCGTTTGACCAGTTAGTGCATGCTAACCTGGACGAGGATTGTCAATCCTATATGATATCATATACTAACATTCACGCTACTACGTATTACCAGACTATGCTATGGAGGGCTTTAAATTGATTAGCTAGTATTTGATTTGATTTGTACTTGCGTTCAACTTGTAAAACAAAATGAGCAATAATATCACACCCCTTGAGAAAAGCAGTAAAATATGGGCCATGAGACTCACCTGAGTCTTGAAAGTTCGGATTATTAACTTGGATTGATTTGTCTTGAAATGTGGTCCGAAGACTTGTAACCTGAAGGTGTCCATGACACGCGATGGTTATTAATTGTTTAGGCATCTCGAAAGACTACCTTTGTAGTTGTTTGTCCAAATTACCCCGATTTGGTTGATTGACTTGTCCAAATTACTACGATTTGGTTGATTGACTCGAATGTTTGAAAATATGTACGGCCCATTGGTGACGGATTTGTAATAATAATCTCAACTATTATTATTTTGATTTCGTGGTGTCTTACTTGAAAAATGTGTTTTGATTGTATTTTAGAAGCCGTTACAAACTCTAAGTGACGGGGGTCCGGGGGCAGCGCCCCTGGTAGCGGGGTCCAAGGGGCAGAGCCCCTGGTTGGGGTCGAGTTGCCAAGTCAGCTTGGAAAATTTTTATTTCCACTATATTGCTTTGGTGAAAAACGCATCTGGACTTGAAATTGGGTGAAATCACGTGATAAAATTTAGGGTCTCGACACTTAGTGAAAATCTGTGTTTTCTGGTTTGTGCGACACAATATGCGACATAAAAGTTTGTCATGCGACACAATGGTTGTGTCGCATAGAAGTGCGACACAAGAGCTTAGCGACAAAAGGGTTGTGTCGCATAAGCGGATAATGCTGATTTAACAGCGACATAATGATTGTGTCGCATGGTATTTGCGACATAAGGTGCGACATAATATTGTGTCGCAAAAGGTCCGACATAACTGGGTTTTTACGACACAAAATACGACATAAGTGATTTTATACAACACAGTATGCGACACAAGGCTTGTGTCGCAAAGATGAACATCAGAACAGAACCCAGCGACTGTCGATGTTTTTCGACCCAAAACTCAAATCTAACCCATTTTTAAGCTATAAAATCGTGTTCCCCTTGTGTAATGGACATTTATATACTTAAATAAACCATAAATATGTAAAAACAAGCTAAAACGAGAAGTTTCGGGAATTTGTCGGAAACTTACGCGGTGTCGGATTGAAAATCCGAAAAAATGGGAGTGTAGATCGTTGCGTGGTGATTCCGTTTCTTTGATTATTTCGACGATTTGAGGTCGTATGATGGTGTTATTTTGATGATTAAGGTGATGGTTTGGTTTTTGGTTTTTGAGAGAAAAAGAAAGGGGAAAGAGAGAAAGAGAGGAAATGGGGTGGGGTGGTGGTGACCTCACCCCTTGTTGGCTGATTTTCGGGTGGGGTCCACGGGTGTGGGCTTCACCCATTTCGCTCCCTGTAATCGCGCTCCGTGCGGTGTTCGTTTCCCGATCGTTTAAACGTTTAAATAGTTTTATTTACGTTTAATTATAAGTTTTCAAAATGCGAATATTGTCCAATGTTTTTCTTGAAGTATTTCATCAAATACTTAATAATTGAGTTATAAAATATAACTTAGTTCGTTTTGTTTGTTTGTACGTTTATCATTTTAATCGTGTGAACGTCGTTGTACGATATGAATCAAAACTGAAATATTATAAAAAATAATATCTTGGATACAATAGAGTTATTAAATAATGTGACATTATTTAATTTAATTGTTCACCAACGTCCGTATTTAATTGACCGAATTGCATTCGATTTAAATTTGTACAATTTAATCAAACCGCATAATTGTATATATATATTTAACAACAATATATATATTGATTGATACATTAATTAGCCTAACACAAAACTAATTACATGTATTAAAACTTGATTAGGCACTAATTACTAGTCCTAATTTGACGGGTGTCACAAGTTCGGAGGTTTAGGCCCCGAGCAAAATAAATTTTAAAACACCCTGATCGCACCCTCGGTCGTTACAACAACACCAACGACACCGACGGCTGAGGGCGCATCAATGACCAAGACGACCAAGCCACATATTAGAAGAAGACTCAAGCATATAAGTAGAACTAGTAGTAGTCTTATTCATTTCACTTTTGATAACCATTACATTGAGTTTAAACATACCATTTAGGGCATAGCCCTTACCAACATAAATACCATTCTTGGTCAACACGATCTTATCAGACTCAAACACAAGCCTAAAACCAAACTTATTAAGCAACCACCCGGACACGAGATTCTTTCGAATCTCGGGAACATACAACACATTGTTCAATGTGAGCTCTTTCTCGGAGGTCATCTTCAAGATCACTTTTCCTTCACCCTTGATTTCAGCGGTAGCCGAGTTTCCCATGAATAGCTTTTCACCACTCTCAACTTCCTTAAATGTGTGGAAGAGACTCTTATCGGAACAAACATGACGGGTAGCCCCGGTATCAACCCACCACCCTTTGGAATCAGTATCCACAAGGTTCACTTCCGAAATCATCATACTAAGATCGGAAACCATAGTAACAAGTCCCATCACATCATCATCCACCATGTTAACTTGACGTGCAGATTCACGTTTTGGCTTCTTACAATTAGCATCCCTATGACCCGGTTGGTCACAATTGTATCAAGTCCCTTGGAATTTCTTTTTCACAATCCCAGCTTTCGGACCAAGGTTCACAGTTTTCCCCTTGCCATTCTTTTCATTGTTTCTTTTGCCTTTGTCTTTGTAGTTCTTATTTGCCTTGGACGACTGACCTTGTTCCACTATATTTGCTTTAGCAGAAGTAGCCGTGTAGCTACTCTTTTGAGCCAACTTATTATCCTCTTCAATCCTGAGACGAACAATAAGATCTTTGTCGCACCCCCAAATTTACATGCGGAAGCGGGTCAAATCGGGGCGCGACTAATCAATACACAAAGCACATAAGATACATAATGAACGACCACTACATGCGTCGTTTTACAAATACATTGATTAACGTAAGAGTCTACATATGTTTTACAAAAGATGAGTTCGCATAGATATTTGAGAGATTCTAATACATATCTAATTTATACAAAATATAGAAATGCAAGGAAATCTCTTGATGATTATATGATTGCATGCGACTCGAGCTACAGTATCCTGATGGGCAGTCCAACCTACTGCTGAGTACCTGAGATAACATGCTAAAAGGTCAGCTATAAAGCTGGTGAGCTCACAGGTTTGATATGATAATATATGATTTGTGAACCGCAAGATTTAATGATTTGATTTACAAAGCATGTAAATAAATGAGTAATGAGTATCACATGAATATTTGTAATTAAACAAATAAGTAAAGATTGATACAACTAACATGAGCACATAGTCTGAGCTTAACTGAGGGGTCAGGATCACAATCAAGTGCCTGATCGAGGGTGCCTCTATGCGTATGCCTAATCAACATACGTTTGAACAAATAATAATGCGTCCGTTTGACAGGTTAGTGCTTGCTAACTCGGACGGGGATGGTCAGTCCCATATGGTACCATACACTAACATTCACGCTAAATCATATTAACAGAACTATGCTTCAGAGGACTTTGATTGATTAGATGAAAACAACTCATGCAGCATACGTGATAATTTGATACTTGCGTACACATGTAAAACAAAACGAGCATGTATCTCACCCCTAGGTAAAAGCATTTAATATAGGGGCTATGAGACTCACCTGAGTCTGATGAATTGTTAGCCAACAATTATAATGATTCACAATGATTTGATGTCGTTACAACGACTGAACCTGCAGGGCGTCTTAGACGCGCAAGGTTTTGATAATGATTAGATATTGAACCTGCCGGGCGTATTAAACGCGCAAGGTTTTGATTGATTAGATGACTCTACGGACCATCTATGCTAGTTGTTCACTCAACTAGTTATGCCCAAATACTTTAGTTGTCGATTATGTTTGAGTTTTGAAAATGTATACGGGTCGTTGGTGACGGTTTGTAATAATAATTTCAAACTATTATTATTATACATGATTTGTTGTGCTTATAAAAGTGTATGTGTTTCATATATAAGTCGTATCGTATAGGTTTAGTTGTTAATCAAGTTCATTATATCCGTTACACTTTATTTCATAAATTACAAAATTTGGTACGAGTCTGAAAACAGTAATCTGCAATTTTCGGCCCCTAAACGACCCCGGATGGCCTAAAACTGACAAGGCTAAGGTATTTAGCATTGATTATTGGGTCGTTTCCAAGTGACCTTGCGAATTTGAGCTCAATCCGTTATAATAAATTTTTCATCGAGAAGCACGTTTGAAAGACTTGTGAAACTGTCGACGTTTTCAAAAATTTATTTGTTCTGTTTTAGCTGGGATCCGCCGGATCAGTTTGTTGATCCGCCGGATCATGAAATATAAGGGGGGAATCCGCCGGATCATCTGTTGATCCGTCGGATTGAGTGATTTCGTGTGAGATCCGCCGGATCATGTGTTGATCCGCCGGATCGGGATATTTTGGGGAGGATCCGCCGGATCAAGAAAGTGATCCGCCGGATCGTGGCATATTTGAGTGATCTGCCATTTCACTACTTGATCCGCCGGATCAGATGTTGATCCGCCGGATCAGATGTTGATCCGCCGGATCATGGTCCAGTTTCAGGGTCTGTTTGTGAGATTAATCCGCAAAACAAATTCTAAGTCTAATCTTTGGGCATAATCAGTTCATAGAACATCTAAGCATGCTAATATATGCAATTTAAACATGTAAAATTAACAAAAACGTAAACGATTCCTTACAATTAAAATGGAGACCGGAGATGGAGATGATGATGGTGAACGAAGAAGATGATGAAGATGATGATGGTGATGATCCGAAAATGATGATGATTCTTGATTGTTGTTGTTGTTTGATCTTTGAAACCGAGAGAGAGAGAGCCGAGAGATTGAGAGGGAGAGTTTGAGAATGAAAATGAAATAAGAAAGGAGGGAGTTTGATCGGCTTATGCGCAGCTCCAATAATTGGAGTTGGGTGGCTCCAACTCGAAGTACAAAATACCCGTGTTTTTGTACCCGATCGAAAGGTAGTATAATGTTTTAATTCGATAAATTTCTAGAAAAGGAATCGTATTTACTCTTATTCGAAGTATTTTATAAAAATACATTTAGTGAGATATAAAAATATATCTTTGTTTTACGTTTGAGAGACGGATATGATTTAATTAGTTTTGTCGCGTTTGAGTAAAATGAAATAAAACGAAATGTGTTTTATTTTGATCAAAGTGTTTAGTAATTATTATTTCTAATAATAATACGTTACTTACGAGTTTTGTCGCGAATATTTTATATTTGTACGATACGAATACATTATATATTATCAAAATAATATATAATAAATAATGAGTTGCATTAAATAATATATTACTTAATATTGTTTTCACCAACGCCATATAAATGAATCGGAAATTTGGCCGATTTGAAAATGAACGATTAAATCTAATCGAGTACTGATATATATATTCATCCATATA
This sequence comes from Helichrysum umbraculigerum, assembly GCA_949592205.1. Taxonomy (NCBI): domain Eukaryota; kingdom Viridiplantae; phylum Streptophyta; class Magnoliopsida; order Asterales; family Asteraceae; genus Helichrysum; species Helichrysum umbraculigerum. Next base: position 156,303,483 of record CATIUR010000004.1, read on the forward strand.
TATTTTGATACATACAATTAGTCTAATACATAGCACTAACTACATGTATTACATAATGATTAGGAACTAATTTCTAGTCCTAATTTGACGGGTGTCACATTCTCCCCTTGTTAAAAGAATTTCGTCCCAAAATTTAACTCGAAGTTGGCGTGTGAGTGGAGTCTGAAAATAGATGTGGATATTTGAGTCGCATCTGGTCTTCCCGTTCCCAGGTGAATTCCGGACCACGCCGCGAATTCCACCGAACTTTGACGATTGGGATACGACTTTGCTTAAGCTGTTTGACCTCACGGTCCATGACCTCCACTGGTGTTTCGACAAAATGAAGTTTGTCATCAATCTGAATCTCCTCGAGCGGAATGATGAGTGTCTCGTCGGACAGACATTTCTTAAGATTAGAAATGTGAAATACGGGATGCACGCTACTGAGCGGAGGAGGTAGCTGCAATCGATAAGCGACTGGACCAATCCTTTTAAGGATCTCAAAAGGTCCGATGTATCTAGGGTTTAACTTCCCACGTTTACCAAAACGGATGACACCTTTCCAAGGTGATACTTTGAGCAATACTCGATCCCCAACCTGGAACTCGAGATGCTTTCGTCTCACGTCAGCATAACTCTTCTGACGATCACGTGCGGCCTTCAGCCGTTGCTGGATACCAACGATCTTCTAGGTGGTTTCATGAATGATTTCAGGACCAGTGAGTTGACTATCTCCAACCTCGGTCCAACAGATAGGCGATCGGCACTTACGACCGTACAGTGCCTCAAAAGGTGCATCTCCAATACTGGTGTGGTAGCTGTTGTTGTACGAGAATTCACACAATGGCAAATGATGTTCCCAATTTGCACCGAAATCAATTACGCAGGCGCGTAACATATCTTCCAGTGTTTGAATAGTCCTTTCACTTTGGCCATCGGTTTGTGGATGATAGGCTGTACTCATATCTAAATGAGTACCCAATGACTTTTGCAATGATTGCCAAAAGTTAGATGTGAATCGGCTGCCTCTATCAGAGATAATTGAGATTGGAACGCCGTGTCGGGATACGATCTCCTTCAAATAGATTCGCGTGAGACGTTCCATTTTGTCAGTTTCCTTCATGGCAAGGAAATGAGCTGATTTGGTTAAACGATCAACTATTACCCATATAGTATCGCAAACGCTTGATGTTTTCGGGAGTTTTGTGATGAAATCCATGGAGATTTGCTCCCATTTCCATTGAGGGATTTCCGGTTGCTGGAGCAAGCCGGAAGGTTTCTGATATTCGGCTTTAACCTTGGAACATGTGAGGCATTTGCTGACGTACGTGGCAATCTCTGCTTTCATGCTCGGCCACCAGTACAGTCCCTTGATGCCATGATACATCTTGTCCGATCCAGGATGTATAGAGTATTTGGACTTGTGAGCTTCATCCATCACAAAGTCTCGAAGATTCCCAAACTTGGGTAACCAGATTCGGTTTGCGAAGTACTTGACCCCATTGGGTTTGGTTTCAAATTGATTCTCCATATTTCGCAAGGCCTCTTCCTTGATGTTTTCAGGTTTCAATGCTTCGAGTTGAGCATTGAGGATTTGAATGATTAGATCATTATGAATGATGATACTGAGGGCTCGGACTCGAAGAGGTTTGGTGCTCTCCTTTCGACTTAGGGCATCAGCAACTACATTTGCTTTGCCCGGATGATACTTGATCTCACAGTCATAATCGGTGAGTAACTCTACCCAGCGACGTTGCCTCATATTGAGATCCTTCTGATCGAATATATGCTGGAGGCTTTTGTGATCGGTGAAGATGGTACATTTTGTGCCATACAGATAATGTCTCCAGATCTTGAGAGCGAACACTACGGCTCCTAATTCGAGATCATGGGTTGTGTAGTTCTTCTCGTGAACTTTGAGTTGTCGGGAGGCGTAAGCTATGACTTTCTCTCGTTGCATCAACACGCAACCAAGTCCCTGATGCGAAGCATCGCAGTATACCACGAAGTCCTCATTACCTTCGGGTAGTGATAGGATAGGCGCACTGCAAAGCTTTTGCTTTAATAACTGAAATGCTGACTCTTGCTTATCAGTCCAATTGAACTTCTTCTCTTTCTGAGTCAGTGTTGTGAGTGGTTGTGCTATTTTGGAGAAATTCTCAATGAAGCGCCGATAATAACCAGCCAGTCCTAAGAATTGGCGTACTTCGGTCGGTGTTGACGGTGCTTGCCAGCACTTGATAGCCTCGATCTTTGAGGGATCAACATGAATTCCCTGACTGTCAATCACATGACCAAGGAATTGAACGGTCTGAATCCAGAACTCACACTTGGAGAACTTAGCATATAACTCTTCGTGTCTGAGAAGTTCTAGAATGGTTTTGAGATGCTGCGCGTGCTCTTGCTCGTTGCGTGAGTAGATAAGAATGTCATCTATGAAGACAATGACAAACTTGTCGAGATATGGTTTGCACACACGGTTCATAAGATCCATGAATACTGCTGGTGCGTTAGTCAAACCAAAGGCCATAACCTGAAACTCGTAATGACCATATCGAGTTCGGAAAGCGGTTTTCGGAATGTCTTCATCGCGAACTCGTAACTGATGATAACCCGATCGTGGATCTATTTTTGAATAAACACTTGACCCTTGGAGTTGGTCGAACAGGTCATCAATACGGGGAAGTGGATAACGGTTCTTGATGGTTAATTTGTTCAACTCTCTGTAGTCGATACACATCCTAAATGAACCATCCTTCTTTTTCACAAACAGTACTGGAGCTCCCCATGGTGAAGAACTCGGTCTAATGAATCCCTTATCCAGGAGTTCCTGCAACTGAGTAGACAACTCCTGAAGTTCTGAAGGGGCTAAACGATACGGTGCTTGTGCAACAGGTGCTGCCCCGGGCACGAGATCGATCGAGAACTCAACTTGTCTTGGTGGCGGAAGACCAGGCAATTCTTCAGGAAAGACTTCTGGAAAGTCTCTGACGATGGGCACATCCTTGAGTCGTTTCTCTTCCGACTTTTTCTCAATAACATGAGCGAGGATTGCCTGATAACCTTTCCTAAGGTACTTGCGAGTCTTCATGCAGGATATGATATTCAATCTCGTCCCACTGGTCCCCCACTTGTATGATCAAAGTACTACCAGTGACGAGAGGAATACGAACGATTTTGTCATGACATACAACTTCAGCTCGATGCTTGGATAGCCAATCCATACCTACTACTATGTCAAAACTTTCAATCTCGATGGGTATGAGGTTTATGGGAAATAGTTCATTAGCGAGGTTTAGGGTGCAATTTGGTATTACACTATCGGCCTCAATCAATTTGCCATTAGCTAACTCTACAGTGTACTTAGCTTCTAAGGCAACTGGGGAAATGTCTAATAGTGGGCTAAATTCCTCAGATATAAAACTCTTATCAGCACCAGTATCAAACAAAATTGAAGCAGTTAAATTGTTGAGAAGAAACATACCCGTGACCACATTAGGGTCTTCACGGGCCTCTCCAGCATTCAGCACAAAAGCTCTGCCCCTAGCAACGTTGTTGTTGTCACCCTTGTTCTTTAGCTTCGGACACGCATTCCTGAAGTGTCCAGTGTTTTCACACTCATAGCAGGCTCGGGGTTGGTTGTTGTTGGTGTTGGCGGTGGGGTTGGTTGCAGGTGTTCGACAGTCTTTGGTAAGATGTCCATACCTCTTGCAGTTGTTGCAGGGTGCACTACAAGGACCATCATGATGACGATTGCACTTTGAACAGTAGGGTTTACTTCCAGTGTACCCTTTCCTCTCTCCAGAACCTGATGTGTCATTCTTGACAGTCTCAGTCTTTTTGAAGGTCTGCTGGTTCTGATTCCCAGACCATTTTCTCTTGTTGTTGTTCCCAGAAGATGAGACAGGGTTTCCTTGGCTCTCTTGCATCGCCATGAGCTCATGAGCTAATCGAATTGCTCCCTGAATGATGGTTTTGCCAGAAGAGGCGACGTTCCCCCGGACAGGTTCCGGAAGACCGCGGATGTACCTCTTGACCTTGTCGATCTCAGTGCTTACTAAGGCTGGGCGGAGGGTTGCCAGTTGTTGAAACCTAGTGGTATAACCAACAATGTCGGTTCCTTGAATCTTAAGATGCCAGAACTCCTCATCTAGCTTCAGGAGTTCTTCAGATGGGCAATACTCATCTGTGAGCATTTTCTTCAGATCTTCCCAGGGAAGTAGATAGGCGGTATCTATACCCACAGACTGGGTATACGAGTTCCACCAGGTGAGGGCACCGTCAGCAAGGGTGCATGTGGAAAACTGAACTCTATCCCCTTCCGCACATTTGCTAATGCGAAAGACGGATTCCATCTTCTCAACCCATCTGATTAGGCCGATGGCTCCTTCAGTTCCTTTAAAGCTCAGGGGTTTGCAGTTTTGGAAATCCTTGTAGGAACAAGGCTTGGCAGTGGGAGGGGTATTGGCAGTACCACTATTCCTTTCGGGGGTCTTTGACGAATGTCGCGCCAAGGCTTCAGTCACAGCCTGAGAGATGATAGATGCCATCTGGGCATCAGTGTAAGTCCTTGACTTTGGTGGCATGATTTTCCTGAGATTAGAAGGATAAGGTTCGTGAGAGATTGTCCATAAATGATGACTATCATAGATGTACATATACAAATGCGGTAATATACAACATCACAATATGACAATCAACATTATAGAACAATCAAGAGGAGTTGAATAACCATTTCTACTGACTAGCAACTACGTGCTAACTAGCCTGGTTATTTGAATTGTTTTGAGTTGGGTAAGGTCTCGCTCGAAGTGACTCGGTGGTCCTCCTAGTTACCTATGAGGTTCATGATTACAAGAGATGTTGTCGAGAGTGGGATGAAGTAGAAGATGTTTCGGTGCATGTGTGTTGCCATCTCTATGACAAAGTGTTTGGAAATCTGTGTGCCTATATATATATAACATATAATAGACTAGCGTACAGTGCTTGAGCGATGACTATCTATGTATACATACATATATCACATAATAGTCTTATGAGTGTCTAGCACAACAATTATGAGTCCCGGTTTCTCTCGAGGTCAGAGTCAACTAATGTATTCCTATTCCAGCATAACCATTTCAAGCCTTACATCATCTTTATTTAATTGTACATAGTTGATCAAGCTATGTTAAATTAAACTTGTATGACGTAACTCTTGAACCAATCACACTTAACAGAAAATACTGCCTAACGGTCATAGTCTAGGCCTACTAATGCAACCTAGTTCACTATAACCTTAGGCTCTGATACCAATCTGTCGCACCCCCAAATTTACATGCGGAAGCGGGTCAAATCGGGGCGCGACTAATCAATACACAAAGCACATAAGATACATAATGAACGACCACTACATGCGTCGTTTTACAAATACATTGATTAACGTAAGAGTCTACATATGGTTTACAAAAGATGAGTTCGCATAGATATTTGAGAGATTCTAATACATATCTAATTTATACAAAATATAGAAATGCAAGGAAATCTCTTGATGATTATATGATTGCATGCGACTCGAGCTACAGTATCCTGATGGGCAGTCCAACCTACTGCTGAGTACCTGAGATAACATGCTAAAAGGTCAGCTATAAAGCTGGTGAGCTCACAGGTTTGATATGATAATATATGATTTGTGAACCGCAAGATTTAATGATTTGATTTACAAAGCATGTAAATAAATGAGTAATGAGTATCACATGAATATTTGTAATTAAACAAATAAGTAAAGATTGATACAACTAACATGAGCACATAGTCTGAGCTTAACTGAGGGGTCAGGATCACAATCAAGTGCCTGATCGAGGGTGCCTCTATGCGTATGCCTAATCAACATACGTTTGAACAAATGATAATGCGTCCGTTTGACAGGTTAGTGCTTGCTAACTCGGACGGGGATGGTCAGTCCCATATGGTACCATACACTAACATTCACGCTAAATCATATTAACAGAACTATGCTTCAGAGGACTTTGATTGATTAGATGAAAACAACTCATGCAGCATACGTGATAATTTGATACTTGCGTTCACATGTAAAACAAAACGAGCATGTATCTCACCCCTAGGTAAAAGCATTTAATATAGGGGCTATGAGACTCACCTGAGTCTGATGAATTGTTAGCCAACAATTATAATGATTCACAATGATTTGATGTCGTTACAACGACTGAACCTGCAGGGCGTCTTAGACGTGCAAGGTTTTGATAATGATTAGATATTGAACCTGCCGGGCGTATTAAACGCGCAAGGTTTTGATTGATTAGATGACTCTACGGACCATCTATGCTAGTTGTTCACTCAACTAGTTATGCCCAAATACTTTGGTTGTCGATTATGTTTGAGTTTTGAAAATGTATACGGGTCGTTGGTGACGGTTTGTAATAATAATTTCAAACTATTATTATTATACATGATTTGTTGTGCTTATAAAAGTGTATGTGTTTCATATATAAGTCGTATCGTATAGGTTTAGTTGTTAATCAAGTTCATTATATCCGTTACACTTTATTTCATAAATTACAAAATTTGGTACGAGTCTGAAAACAGTAATCTGCAATTTTCGGACCCTAAACGACCCCGGATGGCCTAAAACTGACAAGGCTAAGGTATTTAGCATTGATTATTGGGTCGTTTCCAAGTGACCTTGCGAATTTGAGCTCAATCCGTTATAATAAATTTTTCATCGAGAAGCACGTTTGAAAGACTTGTGAAACTGTCGACGTTTTCGAAAATTTATTTGTTCTGTTTTAGCTGGGATCCGCCGGATCAGTTTGTTGATCCGCCGGATCATGAAATATAAGGGGGGAATCCGCCGGATCATCTGTTGATCCGTCGGATTGAGTGATTTCGTGTGAGATCCGCCGGATCATGTGTTGATCCGCCGGATCGGGATATTTTGGGGAGGATCCGCCGGATCAAGAAAGTGATCCGCCAGATCGTGGCATATTTGAGTGATCCGCCATTTCACTACTTGATCCGCCGGATCAGATGTTGATCCGCCGGATCATGGTCCAGTTTCAGGGTCTGTTCGTGAGATTAATCCGCAAAACAAATTCTAAGTCTAATCTTTGGGCATAATCAGTTCATAGAACATCTAAGCATGCTATTATATGCAATTTAAACATGTAAAATTAACAAAAACGTAAACGATTCCTTACAATTAAAATGGAGACCGGAGATGGAGATGATGATGGTGAACGAAGAAGATGATGAAGATGATGATGGTGATGATCCGAAAATGATGATGATTCTTGATTGTTGTTGTTGTTTGATCTTTGAAACCGAGAGAGAGAGAGCCGAGAGATTGAGAGGGAGAGTTTGAGAATGAAAATGAAATAAGAAAGGAGGGAGTTTGATCGGCTTATGCGCAGCTCCAATAATTGGAGTTGGGTGGCTCCAACTCGAAGTACAAAATACCCGTGTTTTTGTACCCGATCGAAAGGTAGTATAATGTTTTAATTCGATAAATTTCTAGAAAAGGAATCGTATTTACTCTTATTCGAAGTATTTTATAAAAATACATTTAGTGAGATATAAAAATATATCTTTGTTTTACGTTTGAGAGACGGATATGATTTAATTAGTTTTGTCGCGTTTAAGTAAAATGAAATAAAACGAAATGTGTTTTATTTTGATCAAAGTGTTTAGTAATTATTATTTCTAATAATAATACGTTACTTACGAGTTTTGTCGCGAATATTTTATATTTGTACGATACGAATACATTATATATTATCAAAATAATATATAATAAATAATGAGTTGCATTAAATAATATATTACTTAATATTGTTTTCACCAACGCCATATAAATGAATCGGAAATTTGGCCGATTTGAAAATGAACGATTAAATCTAATCGAGTACTGATATATATATATTCATCCATATATATTTTGATACATATAATTAATCTAATACATAGCACTAACTACATGTATTACATAATGATTAGGAACTAATTTCTAGTCCTAATTTGACGGGTGTCACAATCTTCTACTGACATCTCCTTACGCTTATGTTTGAGATAATTTTTAAAGTCCACCCAACCAGGAGGTAACTTCTCAATCATAGCCGCAACCTGAAAAGTCTCACTTAGTGTCATACCTTCAGCGTGAATATCATGAAGCATGATTTGCAGTTCTTGTACTTGACTGATCACAGTCTTAGAATCAACCATCTTATAATCCAAAAACCGAGCTACCACAAATTTCTTGGTTCCAGCATCCTCTGTTTTATACTTCCGATCCAATGATTCCCATAGTTCTTTAGAAGTCTTGATTTGACAATAAACATTGTACAAACCATTAACCAAGCAATTCAGTACATAGTTCCGACAAATAAAGTTAGAATGGTTCCAAGCTTCAACAGCTCTCAAAGCTTGTGCATCGGTTTCCCCTTCAGCAAGTTGGGGTACAGATTCGGTCAAGAACCGAGACAAATTCAGTGTAGTGAGATAGAAGAACATCTTCTGCTGCCACCTCTTAAAGTGCAAACCAGAAAATTTTTCTGGCATTTCAGCATGAGTAGCAATAGTTGGAACGGTCACAGTAGCAGTGTTAGCACCAGACACTGGTTGCTTTGAAGCACTAGATTGACCTTCAGCCATAGTAATCTGAAAAATCCAACAAACTGAAACGAATAAGCAATTAATCGTAACAGGTTATAATAAACAAGAAACTCTAGCCCGGTTTCTTAAAAACAATATGAAACTCTATCTTGGTTTCTTTGATACGATAAGAAACTCAATCCTGGTTTCTTATCTTCGAATTGAAAAAATGGTTAAAACCGAAATTGTGGACTGATTATAATATGCAAATCAATACACAATATTTAACCAAAATTGATTGAAAACGTATAACAAACTTTCTCCAAACAAAACTTGTTTGAATAAGAAGAAAGTATATTACGAATACAAGGGTTTTCAACTGTTAAAAACCTCTATATAAATAATTTAATACATGTTCTAAATACAGATTTATATATATGCTATTAATAAGCTGTTATATAGACTGATTTAGATTTAAAATTCTGCACACAAATAGCAGAAATAAATTCGATCACTGGATAGGTCATTAACAAAATCAACTCGAAACAAAACTAGTTTGTATCGAACTGAATATGTTTTCCGAAAGATGCAAAAGTAATTAACAGTAGATATAATGCGAATTTAAGTTCAATCGTTATTAACACATGTAAGTCAAAACTGAAAACGTTTGTGTGCCAAAAACGAACGAAAAACAAAGTAAATAAAAACGCAGTTAGGTCCTGTTTCGTTTAAAAAGAAAGAGAACTCGTTTTAAGTTGTAGGAAAGCATGTAATAAACGAAACAGTAAAGAACGAAACAAATAAATCATTAAATAGCCGGAGCTTGTGTAGAACACAATTCCCTTAAAACGAATTCGCGTACGTTTCCCAGGGTACGGCGGCTAGAAGCAGCGTACTGCCGGAGTTTATCTACTTGCCTGAAATTGCAGTAAAGTATGATCGTGTATTGGAGAGGGAGAGATTTATATTTCGTATATCTTTTCAAATAAAGCTATATCTCAATTTATACTGTAACGAAAACTTGTTCTCCAAGTTCATATCTGTACAAAAACAGAAACGATTTTCGAAATCGTTTTATGTATAAATTTATACGAAATATATTTTCGAATCTCTTCTAAAATAAAACGAGATCAGATTTGGTGTATATCTGTAATGATCTTGTAGATCATTTCCAAAACTGAAATGGAAAACGGATTATGGGTCAAACCGGTGGGTCACGGTTCGGGTCCAAAAAGAACTGGGTTGCGGCAAAAACCGGCTTGCACTAGCCCGGGTTTTTCCGAGCTGCATTCGTGTCCGCAGGTCGTGCGAGCTCACAATGGAGCAAGAGCCCGACCCGTTTTGCCCAAGGATTTGCACCCCCCCTGCGCGTAGGAGTTGGAGTGTGTAGTGGTTATAAGGTTATTGAACAAGCTTTGAACAAAACACTTATAAACACCTCAAATGTTTTTCCCATCTCCTATGTGGGATCAAACCAAAACCCATTAAATTCTTGTTTCATACACCTCACTTTAAGCTTCGATATCTCATTCATCTCTCATCTATTTTGGACATGTAATACGTTATTATGAAGCTCTTATTAGGGGTGTTCATCGGTTCGGTTTCCTCGGTTTATTCGGTTCGGGTTGTTCGGTTTTGAAATTTTTTTGGGCAAAACCGAAAACCGAACCGAACAACGAATTCAAACCGAAAACCGAAAACCGAATTCGAATTCGGTTCGGTTTCGATTAAAACCGAAAAAACCGAATTCCAACAAAAACCCGATAAACTTAAAAAAAAACTGAAAACCGTACAAAAAAACCGAAAACCGAACATAAAAACCGAAAAACTAACAAAAAAAATCGAAAACCGAACCGAAAAACCGAAAAAATAATATTATTTTTTTGAATTCGGTTTTCGGTTAAACCGAATTCAAAATTTTTAAAACCGAAAACCGAATTCAAATTCGGTTTTCGGTTTTATCGATCCAAAAACCGTTTTCAAAATTCGGTTCGGTTTTTTTTCGATTTTTATTCGGTTCGGTTTTCGGGTTAAACGGTTTCAAACCAAATACTGAACACCCCTAGCTCTTATCAAGAGCTATATAACAATACAAAATATTACATATAATTACTATATTTACATATAGATAATTAGGTCCAAAGTTTGGGGAAAATGCATATTTTAGCCCAATTTTCCAACATCATCAATATTAATTCATTATCGTATAGAGAGAACTACACGTAAAGCTACATTATTATATATTGACCTTCACAATATGTACACATAAGAAAATTAACCATCATTATCGTGTCTCCGAAACTATCTATATCTATATCTATATCTATCTATACTCCTATATTATTCATTTCCATATTTTGGCATAAAGCTTACTAGAGGGATATCGGAAATACCTAAAATACCCCTTACATTATTCCAAACCCTATACCCTTATATCCCTATTTTACCCTCTATTTTACCATTTATTACATTATTCCAAACCTCAAAATACCCCTTACATTATTTCCCTATTTTACAAAACTCATTTACCCTAAATATCAATTATTTTACAAACATCAAATCGAAAATTATGAAAATTGCACCATAAAATTCAGGATTTTTCCCTCTTCGATTTGTCATCCCTCAAGGCATACTTTCGATGATGTTTTTTTTTTTCATTTTTTTTTTGGCACCGCCTCCACCTCCACCACCTCCACCAAGACATATTATTTTCATCAACTATTCAATGATTAATCATAATGATAAATTTCAAAATTCGTTTCCATTGCATTGCGCGGGTTATCTACTAGTTTATTTTTATATATTATGTATATTTTGATGATGTATTATCAAATATAAAGTGACATGTGACATCTTTACAAATACACGCATACAATGCCAGGGGCGGAGCTAGGAATTTTTAGAAGGGGAGGCAAAAAAAAAAAAAATTCTTTCTATCACATTAGCTAGGGGGGTCAAAATTCTAAACTGTCACTGATTACCTTTAAAAACATTATTTTTTTCGATAATTTTTAATTTCTAGGGGGGGCGACTGCCCACACTGCCGCCTTCTAGCTCCGCCCCTGTAGAATGCTTAAAATTAACAAATCTATATATACAATGGCGATCAAATTACATGTAGTTAACCCTATCATATATACTGATACACTCCTCAACTGATTATGTGTTAAGTTTCTATGTCGGCTCTTTTTCAACATCACGGGCAAAGTGCTGATAAAGAACAAAATGATCCACTATTTTGCATTAGTATCAACTAATTTTTTCTTTATAATATATATTACAAATTTAAAATTGCGTATTAAAGGGTATATGTCCAATTTATACAAATCAGTTCCTTCAAATAACTTCAATTAAACATTGAAAAATAACATTTAATCTTACATTATCAGCTTTTATACATAACCAGCCATTATACCCGTGTATACACACGGGTTATGTAAAGTAAAATTTTTAGTATTGATTATTTTGTTCTCATTGGTTAATTTGGTGATTAGAAGTAACAATATAATTGACAAAGGGAAAAATAAAATAATAATTTATATGCAAATTATTGTTAAGAAAAAAATAGAAATCCTAAATATAGTTAAATAGCTCTCATCCTATATTTAATTATTATTATATTATAGGAATCCTAAATATAGTTAAATAACTCTCATTCTTATTTAATTATTATTATATTATTTATGACATCATTATATCCTAAATTTTAGCTAATTGGATAGAATTAAAGAATTTAATTGATTAATTGATAATTTGATGACATCATGTGGCGTTTTCTTATATATAATTTTAGATATCCACACAACCCCTTCGGTGACTTTCGCGGTCTCCCTCACTAAACTAGTAAACTGACTTGAATTTGAACTAGGATTTACGGATTTAGCATTTTATTTTCAGCGATGTTAGTAAATAGTAATATAGTCATCTATACATCTAGGACATCTCCAGTCCGGAGTTTTCTGATGACACTTATATATTATCTCCGTTTCCTATTCAGAAATGCTATGTTTACAAAAGTCTTACAAAATTTGTCATACAAAGATGCTCTCTCCGGTAATTTCTCGTATTACACTTCGTCAACAAGATCCAATTAGGGCCGGGACATTCTATCGAGTGATATATAAATAACATCGCACCATTCTCTTTTTTTCATCTCATCGGACACCCACACACTCCACGTGTTCTCTCTAATCTTCAGCTCACAGGTAAATTTTTTTTTGGTTTATATATACTTTATATATCAACATAAATAAAGCGATACAAACAAATAGTAGGTAATTATGTAAAAATGTAATTATATTCGTAGCTTGGTAACTATGATTAATTAGGTGTTCATTATTTGCGTGCATGCAGTTGGATATATAAGAAACTAGATGAAAGTCACTGTTAGAGAATCGACGATCGTGAAACCAGCAAAGGAGACACCAAAGTTAGAGCTATGGAACTCTAACCTTGACTTGCTGATGCCACCTATTCACACACCACTTGTGTTTTTCTACCGACCCAATGGCACCACTACTAACTTCTTCAATATATCAGTGATAAAGGATGCTCTGAGCAGAGTTTTGGTTGCATTTTACCCCATGGCAGGGGGATTGAAGGCATATGATGATGGCCGCCGAACTAAGATTGATTGTCAAGGACAAGGCGTCTTGTTTGTGGAAGCGGAATCTGACAGTATGATTGATGATTTGGGTGATTTTGCACCTACATCAGAGTTCAACAAACTTATCCTGACCGTCGGTTACTCCCTTTCACTTGAGTCTCATCCTCTATTAACCTTGCAGGTAATTAATTATGATATGATAATAATTAAAAACATCACAACCAATTTGTATATAATTAGTTAGTTTTTGTTGGATGAATTATATTATTACAAACTAAAACTACTGATTATATTGCTATATAAGTTGGTCTTTTATATTTCAAAAAAATGTGAGTAGGTAACTTACTTCAAATGTGGGTATAACACGCACTAAGTTTTACATGACATATTTTTTTTTTTTTAAAACCCGGAAGCGAAATCCCATTCATATTAACACTGATGACATTATGTCATCAACCAAAACATATTACAAGTTATAAGTATTAACTGCTAGTTTACAAACCATTACTTTATCATAATTATTATATAACAAAACACAAGCAACTGTATCTAACAAAATCAAAGTAATCTTGGTCAAACAACTCCCATTCACTCCTTGCCCCGTCCCAAAACATCACATAAACCTGCAAGGAGTAAACAACGGAATTATCACGAAGCTAAGTGAATAAACCTGTTACAAACAGTTTGACTTAGCTATAACAATATCAATTAACAGCAATATCACTTTGACACTACATCACCAAGAGGATCGGTGGTCCTTGTAAAGCCCTCTGACCACGGATGGCCCACCAAGCGACACTTACAATCACTGCAGGCCAATACAGTGATTTTACCGATAACTGATTGCTACCTTTAATCAATATGTGTTCCATTCTCAACACATGATTACAAATCTCACATTGACTAACCTGTAGCAATCAGTCCAACAATTGTTGACCCCCGAATCACCAGAATGCACATAGGCAACACATCACAATTTTATATATATCTCAGCAATATAATCAACAATCACTATATTTATATTGTTGTAACTAATATGTCACAACCAATCACACTGAAGTTCCAAGTTAATTCACCTGTTAACTTCACTTCACTTACTCAGCTGACTAACTCACTGAGTCTTCGGTGTATCTGTAAACACCACAAAACAATTTAGTTAGCAATTGAATTCAATACTCACTTCAACTAGTTAACATAGTCACGTACTACCAATTTACCACATTAAAATCAAACATATAACAATTACTTTACATGTACTTGCACCATAACAATATAATTATGTTCATTCAATCGCTAGCCTAAGTTAAAACATAACTAAAATCATTTGAAATGAGATTTATAGCTAAAAAGGTCAAAATTCCGCATCAGGGTCATTTGACCGCCGGCCACACTGGTCGACCGCCGGTCGTAGGCCCAAGCTTAACAGCTTTACTCTGCTTCAGCTTTGTGACGAATTATCTTCTAAATTACCATTCACAAATTGCTCAAATCGGTTATAGACTTCAAAACAACCTCCACAAAGCTTAAACATCATCATATTACTCTTAATCAACATCAATTCTACACCTATAATTCACTAACCTTAGCTTTAGCATCTCAAACTAAGTTTATGCAACATCACTACTTGACTTACTATTATCAATTCATTATCAATCAGAAGCTAAACAGCAATCACAAGGATCACATGTCATCGATTCATACATAGCAATTTGAATAATCTATCAATTTACCAAGCATTCAACTTAAGGAACTAATTTAAAACTAACTTACTCTTTTAAAGGATTATGAGTTGAAGATGATGGTGAACTCAAGAACAAGAATCAATCAATCACAGCTTGTTGTTTTCCTTTTTGATTTCAAGTTTAGGTGTTAGTTTTTAGTTCTTAGGGTTTATGTGTTAAGGAATGAAAATAGAAGCTTTCCATATAAGGAAAGAAATAATAAGTCGGCTAGTTTTTAAACCGACTCCGTATTCCCTTAAAACTAGCCCCCTTTTAATCTATTGTCTGGAACCTAGAAACCATTTTGCGAGAAAACTATTTTATTTTACCGTGAGCTACAACTATTTAAAACGGTAAATAATTCACTAGTCACAATAAATTCTTAACCAAATTTCCTATTTTACAAATCAAACATATAAAACACGATATTTAAATATAACAAATGAAAACATCTAATTTTAAAAGAAATTACCAGATGTCCACAAAAGCGGGTGTTACAAATCTCCCCTCCTTAGGAAGATTTCGTCCCCGAAATCTCGCTAGACTCAAACAATTGAGGATATCGTGAGCGCATGCTCGACTCAGTCTCCCAGGTAAGGTTCGCCCCCAAACTATGTCTCCATTTCACTAAAACCATCGGGATTTCTTTCTTACGTAACTTAGTCACATTTCTATCAACTAACTCAATGGGTTCCTCAACTAGTTTCTGACTAGAATCGACTCTAAGGTCCTGTAATGGAAGGATTTGGGATTGATCCTCCACATTACATTTCCTCAAGTAACAAACATTAAAAGTGTCATGAATACCAGATAACTCAGGAGGAAGATTCAAGGCGACTGTCTGATCATTAACCACCTGCCTGATTCTGAAAGGACCAATATACCTCGGGGCAAGTTTTCCACGCTTCCCAAATCTGATTACACCTTTCCATGGGGAAACCTTTAAATAAACAAGTTCACCCTCAACAAAAGTAACAGGACGACGACGTGGATCAGCATACTGTTTCTGTCGGTCTCTGGCAGCTTTCAATTTCTCACGAGCTATAGCAACTTTATCGGCTGTAATCTGTACAATATCAGGACCTGCGAACTGCTTTTCTCCAGCCTCTAACCAACACGTAGGCGTTCTGCAGCGACGTCCATATAACATCTCATACGGTGGCATACCAATACTAGAATGGTAAGAGTTATTATAAGCAAACTCTACCAAAGGCAAGTGAGAATCCCAAGAACCACCATACTCTAATACACAAGCCCGCAGCATATCTTCCAGAGTCTGAATGGTACGCTCTGTCTGACCATCTGTCTGTGGATGATAAGCAGTACTGAGGTTAACTCTGGTACCCAATTCCCGCTGTAAACTCTGCCAAAACCCAGAAATAAACCTGGAATCCCTGTCTGATACAATCGATAATGGTATCCCATGCCTTGAAACTATCTCATGAATGTACAACTGGGACAATCGAGTCAAAGAAGCAGTCTCACTGGTAGCCAGAAAATGAGCACTCTTAGTCAATCTATCAACAATCACCCAAATCATATCATTACTTTTCTGCGTTCGGGGAAGTTTGGTGACAAAATCCATAGTAATATGCTCCCATTTCCACTCGGGAATATCTAGCTGTCTCAATGATCCATACGGTTTCTGATGTTCTGCTTTCACCTGGGAACAAATGTGACAAGTTTCCACGACACGTGCAACATCGGTTTTCATCGTGGGCCACCAATAAAAAGGTTTCAGGTCATTATACATCTTTGTACTTCCAGGATGAACAGATAATCTAGATTTATGTGCCTCAGATAATATCAAATCCCGAAGTCCCCCAAACAATGGAACCCAAACCCGAGACTGAAAGGTTTTCAAACCTCGAGAATCATCAACCAATAAATCCTTACGTTTCAGCAAAATTTCAGATTTCAAATTAACATCCAGTAATGCTTCAGACTGTGCAGCTTTTAACTGAGAAATCAAATCAGAATGGATGTCTAAACGCATAAAACATACCCGATCAGAAGACATCTTTCGACTCAACGCGTCTGCCACCACATTAGCTTTACCCGGGTGGTATCTGATTTCACAATCATAATCCTTAATCAGCTCCAACCACCGCCTCTGTCTCATATTCAAATCTTTCTGAGTAAACATATACTGCAAACTTTTGTGGTCAGTACAAATCACACATTTAGTGCCATATAAGTAATGCCTCCAAATCTTTAATGCAAATACAACTGCAGCAAGCTCTAAATCATGTGTAGGGTAATTCTTTTCATGAGTTTTCAACTGACGAGAAGCATAAGCAATTACCCTATCTCTTTGCATTAAAACACATCCCAAACCAGCATGAGAAGCATCACAATAAACAGTAAAGTCATCAGAACCATCTGGCAGAGCTAACACCGGAGCCTGACATAACAACTGTCTCAGAGTCTGAAAAGCTGTTTCTTGCTGATCACCCCATTGAAATCTAACATTCTTACGTGTCAAACTGGTCAACGGACTTGCAATCTTAGAAAAGTCTTTAATGAACTTTCTATAATAACCCGCCAAACCCAGAAAACTTTTAATTTCAGAAGGAGATTTAGGTGTATTCCAATTCATCACAGCCTCGACCTTAGACGGATCAACCTTTATCCCATTATCACAAATAACATGCCCCAAAAACTGTACTTCCCGCAACCAGAATTCACATTTTGAAAACTTAGCATACAAATGTTCCCTTTTTAAAGTTTCCAAAACCAGTCTCAAATGTTGTTCATGTTCAGACTCAGACTTTGAATAAATCAAAATATCATCAATAAATCACAAACTTATCAAGGAACGGTTGACAAACCCGATTCATTAGATCCATAAACACAGCAGGAGCATTAGTCAATCCAAACGGCATAACTAAAAACTCATAATGGCCGTACCTGGTGCGAAAAGCAGTCTTAGGAACATCTTCTTCACGAACTCGCACCTGGTGATAACCTGATCTCAAATCAATTTTAGAAAAATATGAGGATCCCTGCAACTGATCAAATAACTCGTCAATTCTGGGTAAAGGATACTTATTCTTCACAGTCCTTTTATTTAGCTCCCTATAATCAATACACATACGAAGTGTGCCGTCTTTCTTTTTCACAAATAAAACAGGAGCGCCCCAGGGAGAATGACTAGGTCGTACAAAACCCTAATCTAACAGTTCCTGAATCTGAGTCATCATTTCCCGGATTTCAGAAGGTGCTAATCTATAAGGAGACTTAGCTACAGGGGAAGAACCAGGAATTAAATCAATCTGATACTCAACTTCCCTAACAGGCGGCAAACCGGGCAACTCATCAGGGAAAACCTCCGGGTATTCAGAAACCACCCGGACATCAAACACAGATCTCTTTTCTAACTTGGTATTTACAACATAAGCCAAATAAAACTCACACCCTTTAGCTAGAGATTTTCTAGCTTTCATCATAGAAACCAATGGAATACTGCCTTTTTCCCTTTCTCCTCGAGCCACTACATATGACTTTTCGGAAATTGGGATTTTAATCAACTTTTTATGACACTCGATATTGGCTTTGTTTTGACTCAGCCAATTCATACCTAACACCACATCAAAACTTGGAATAGGCAACAGAAGAAATGAAACAGGAAAATCATAACCCTCTATCGTAATACTAGCCCCTTTTACCGAGGTGGTAACAGGAACCATTTTACCACTGGCCACTTCTACTTCTATAGGGTTTGTAATCAATAAAGGAGTCAACTTTAATTTATCACAGAAGTTCACAGATATAAATGAACAGTTTGCTCCAGAATCAAAAAGTACACGTGCTGGTACAGAATTAACAAGAAAAGTACCAGTGATAACGTCATCAGTGACAACAGCCTCATCCACGGTCATCTGAAATGCACGACTAGTAGCAGGTGGCGGAATTTTCCGCTTTTGGCCTGAAGAAGAGGAACCACCACCCATACCCAATCCCTGTCTTCTAGCCTCAGGGCAATCACCAACTCTATGACCCTCTTTATGACAGTTTCAGCATACCTGATTAGGATAAGTACAATCTCTAGCTGCATGTCCCAACACTCCACATTTGACGCACCTAGATGTCTGAGGAGTACAAGGCCCGGTATGTCTAGCTTTACACTTGATGCAGTAAGAACCATCAGAAGTATTACCACCAAAACTAACTTTCCTGCTCGGCTGTGTACTCTGTCCTTTCTGTTTGCCCCGATCAGAAGAATCACCCCTCTGCCTCTGTTGGAACCTTTCCTTATTCCGCAGTCTCTTAGCCTGAATATCACTGTCAACCGAACGGGCTAAATCAAAAGCTTGTGAAATTGTACCTGCTAATCTCACAGTAGTACGGTAATCAGGAGGCAAGGCTCTAACAAACTGATCAATCTTGGTCCTGTCAGTCGGGACCCACTCCTGCACAAACCTCAGCTTCTCGGAGAACTGTCTAATAAGCTCATCAATACTCATCTGATCAGTCTTCTCCAAGTCAAGGAATTCCTGCCTAATACGAGAAAGATTATACTCAGAACAGAACTGCTTACAAACCTCAGCATGAAAATATGGCCATCTAATAGCAGCTATCTGCTGTGAAGTAAATGGGGGCAGTAATTGAATCCCACCATGACATAGCCTGACCCTTTAACAACTGTACAGCATAAGGTACCTTATCCTTCTCCTCACAATGACAAACATCCAATTTCCTCTCAACATCACGTAACCAGTCAAGGGTAACAGTAGGATCAGTACTCCCAGAATATGTAGAAGGATTACTAGACATAAATGTTTTCAAAGAACAACCTTTCTCTGTCTGCTGAACTGGTGGAAAAATAGATATCGGAAAACCCGCAGATCCATATGTAGAAAATGGTACAGAAGTCTGAAAAGTATACCCCTGAGTCTGCTGCTGAGAAACATAAGGAACTGATGTCGGAGCCCGAAAAGTAGCTGTAATAGGTGGAACAGTACTCTCAACATGTGGCTGACTTGGAATTTGTCGTTGAGAAAGCTCGGCCAACTGTCTACTTTGCTCCATCACCTGAGCCTCTAATCTCATCATATAGTCACGATCAGATTCTCCACCCACTGAATAAGAAGTGCCCAGATTATCTGGGGGTACATCTGTCTCTAAGACATTATTAAGGGTAGGGTTCGGTTGCTCATTCTCAGCCATCCTGTAATCACAACACATCTCACAACTCGTTAATCGTTAGTACTAATATACTAACCAAATCACAATTCATAACCAATCCCGTAACCTGGAATGTTTGACCAATACCACTAGGTTTGGGATTGAACACTTAATCACTGCTCAATTCGCCCAAACCTATGCTCTGATACCAATTTATAACACGCACTAAGTTTTACATGACATTTTTTTTTTCTTTTTATCCAATCATTAAACAACGGAATTAGCACGAAGCTAAGTGAATAAACCTGTTACAAACAGTTTGACTTAGCTATAACAGTATCAATTAACAGCAATATCACTTTGACACTACATCACCAAGAGGATCGGTGGTCCTTGTAAAGCCCTCTGACCGCGGATGGCCCACCAAGCGACACTTACAATCACTGCAGGCCAATACAGTGATTTTACCGATAACTGATTGCTACCTTTAATCAATATGTGTTCCATTCTCAACACATGATTACAAATCTCACATTGACTAACCTGTAGCAATCAGTCCAACAATTGTTGACCCCCGAATCACCAGAATGCACATAGGCAACACATCACAATTTTATATATATCTCAGCAATATAATCAACAATCACTATATTTATATTGTTGTAACTAATATGTCACAACCAATCACACTGAAGTTCCAAGTTAATTCACCTGTTAACTTCACTTCACTTACTCAGCTGACTAACTCACTGAGTCTTCGGTGTATCTGTAAACACCACAAAACAATTTAGTTAGCAATTGAATTCAATACTCACTTCAACTAGTTAACATAGTCACGTACTACCAATTTACCACATTAAAATCAAACATATAACAATTACTTTACATGTACTTGCACCATAACAATATAATTATGTTCATTCAATCGCTAGCCTAAGTTAAAACATAACTAAAATCATTTGAAATGAGATTTATAGCTAAAAAGGTCAAAATTCCGCATCAGGGTCATTTGACCGCCGGCCACACTGGTCGACCGCCGGTCGTAGGCCCAAGCTTAACAGCTTTACTCTGCTTCAGCTTTGTGACGAATTATCTTCTAAATTACCATTCACAAATTGCTCAAATCGGTTATAGACTTCAAAACAACCTCCACAAAGCTTAAACATCATCATATTACTCTTAATCAACATCAATTCTACACCTATAATTCACTAACCTTAGCTTTAGCATCTCAAACTAAGTTTATGAAACATCACTACTTGACTTACTATTATCAATTCATTATCAATCAGAAGCTAAACAACAATCACAAGGATCACATGTCATCGATTCATACATAGCAATTTGAATAATCTATCAATTTACCAAGCATTCAACTTAAGGAACTAATTTAAAACTAACTTACTCTTTTAAAGGATTATGAGTTGAAGATGATGGTGAACTCAAGAACAAGAATCAATCAATCACAGCTTGTTGTTTTCCTTTTTGATTTCAAGTTTAGGTGTTAGTTTTTAGTTCTTAGGGTTTATGTGTTAAGGAATGAAAATAGAAGCTTTCCATATAAGGAAAGAAATAATAAGTCGGCTAGTTTTTAAACCGACTCCGTATTCCCTTAAAACTAGCCCCCTTTTAATCTATTGTCTGGAACCTAGAAACCATTTTGCGAGAAAACTATTTTATTTTACCGTGAGCTACAACTATTTAAAACGGTAAATAATTCACTAGTCACAATAAATTCTTAACCAAATTTCCTATTTTACAAATCAAACATATAAAACACGATATTTAAATATAACAAATGAAAACATCTAATTTTAAAAGAAATTACCAGATGTCCACAAAAGCGGGTGTTACAGTGGGGGAGTTTCATTAGGAGCTGGGGTCCACCACTACCTTGGTGATGCTACATCTCTGACTCACTTCTTCAAGACATGGTCTGAGATGGCTCGTGGGTTTAACCTTGTTGGCCCCAATCATCGGATCTTCGATGTTAACCTTGTTCAAACCATAGTAATATAGAGAGAATTTGATAGGAAATATAAAGTTATATTGATTTCACATTTTTGTTTGTTACACAACTTCTACATATATATACAAAACGAATAGGTGCTAACGAATAGTCGTGTTGGTTCGTTGGTGTCTCCATCTTGAACCATTGCATCATTTCCTTCATTCGGTTATGCCTCTTCACCAATAGTCACACCCTTTCATCTATTTACATAATACACACATACTATATTCTATTTACGCTTCTAACACTTTTCTTCTAACTTTTACTATTGTTTTGTCATTATACTTCCAATATTCCCCCCTAATGACAAAACAGATAGTTCCTTTGATCTTCAGCATCATTGTCATTAGTGCTGTAGTATTCTTGATTGAGTCTTCATCTTCTCGTATAAGTGGTATCGTCTTTGTCATATTCTTGAGTTGATTGTCTCACAACTTTACTTCTCACGAACTTTGTTTCATACAAACTTTTCTTCACACAAACTTGCTTTCATAGTTTCTCACTACCTTGCATCACGCAATTTTCTTTTCCTTGAAGGTTCTCACAACCTTCGTATGTGCTTTCTCCAATAAATCCTGATCAAATTTCATTCGACTCATCTTCTTTGGCATTAATTGTGCCTTCATCTTTAGCAATAACTGTGCCTTCATCTTTGGCAATGACTGTGCCTTCATCTTTGGCAATAATTGTGCCTTTATCTTTGGCAATGACTGTGCCTTAATCTTTGACAATAACGGTGCCTTTATCTTTGGCAATTCTAATGTATGATTGAAAACAAGGTTTCAAATTTTTTATACTGATCGAAAAAATTTCCGATGGACTGTTGTTCGGTAACGGCGAACAAAAATAATTTCCCTTGCTGATCGAAAAAACTTCGATGGTCTGTTGTTCGGTAACGGCGAACAAAAATAATTTCCCTTTATGATCGAAAAACTTCGATGGTCTGTTGTTCGGTAACGGCGAACAAAAATAATTTCTTTTTGTGATCGAAAAACTTCGATGGTCTGTTGTTCGGTAACGGCGAACAAAAATAATTTCCTTTTTTGATCGAAAAAACTTCGATGGTCTATTGTTCGGTAACGGCGAACAAAAACTAATTTCTTTTCTCCTTAAATTATCTTACAAATATAATAAGCAGTGTAATCACTAGGTTATCATATTTTATTATCAACAAAAATTACTAAGTTAAAAGAAGAGGTAACTTTCTTAAATCTATGACTAAGGTCTTTCCTTGGCCCAACTTACTGGCGTAAATACTACTAGCCCAAATGGCCTAAATTTGTGAAACCTGGTGGGTTCTTTTGACCCGATGCCTTTCTCCTCTCGGTTCAATTTGGTGTCGCTTCATCTTGTGACTGGTGCCCTTTCTCCTTTTGACTGCCGGCGCCTCTCTCCGGTTAAACGTCGGTCCGGCCGGTGTAACCACCGCTATTTCTCTCTTCTCTCTTTTGACCGGTTGTGGCGGTTCCTCTGAACCGTTGGAATCCCTTGGTTTTGGGTGCGAAAAAACTAGATGTACCGGTTTGCTTTTTGGGTTTCTTTTTGGACAACTTGAACCGTCCTGATGGTTCAATCGTGGGGTTGTATCACTTTGCAAAACAAGGTGTGTTCTTTCCTTTTTGCTTTGTACCGATTCAAATATTTGCCCCTTTTGATGCCTGATATGTTGTCCCTGAAATGCTTTCTGTTGTGAATCGTTACTTGAATCTGTAACCGTGCCTTTGATGTTTCTGATTTGATACTCTGATTTCCCTGATTTCGGTTTGTACTTCATATGAAATTTGCAAACTTGCAGAAATTTCTCGACCAAAATTGTACTTCACGGTTTCCTTTGATTCCAACAGATCTGTAACTTGGTATATGATTTGAACTTGGTTAACAACCAACGCGCTTTGATACCAATTGTTGGCCCCAATCCTCGGATCTTCGATGTTAACCTTGTTCAAACCATAGTAATATAGAGAGAATTTGATAGGAAATATAAAGTTATATTGATTTCACATTTTTGTTTGTTACACAACTTCTACATATATATACAAAACGAATAGGTGCTAACGAATAGTCGTGTTGGTTCATTGGTGTCTCCATCTTGAACCATTGCATCCTTTCCTTCATTCGGTTATGCCTCTTCACCAATAGTCACACCCTTTCATCTATTTACATAATACACACATACTATATTCTATTTACGCTTCTAACACTTTTCTTCTAACTTTTACTATTGTTTTGTCATTATACTTCCAATAAACCTGATCACCACACCACCTTTCCTAGACCGGACCCTTCTATGTGCTCGGGACCCACCACGCAGAGGCGGAGTTAGTAGGGGGCTGGGGGTGCCTTCCCCCCCCCCCTAACTGTTATAGTTTAATAAGTACCGAAATGTGTTTTAATGTTGCGAATTTTTGAGTTTTAGGAATAGATTGCAAGTTGCAGGTGGGTTTGGTGAGTGGTTTGGGGAGGAATATAATTGTTTGTCAATTTTTTCATTTAAGCCCCTCAATTATTATATTATATTTCATCTTAGCCCTCAACCTAATAGTTTGTCAGTTAAACCCTAATCTTAGATATGATAATAAACAAGGAGTGTCATGCCCGCACGTTGTGTCGGGATTTTCAAATAATAACATCAATTGCATAGGAGCACATGTTTTTTTTTCTGTGTCGTTCATACATATATATACACTATATTTAGTCATAATATGCTTTCTCTAATAGGATCAAAAATTAACTTTTACATACTGTCACACGTGTTCCACAATGGATGAAAAAGATTGTTCCTGCAATAAAAAAAAGGAATAAAAAAGAAAAGAAAAGATTATAACAATAAGTTAGGAATCAATTGTAGAAGGTTGCAGTTTTGTCTACTGCCGAGTATGTGAATTCGAAATAAGTACTTTCATTAACAAACCTGGTCGAGTGGGTTGTTCAAGCATTCTTGATTATCAAAATATTATTTGTCAAATAAATCCATGTTCACTTGAAATGTGCTACCCTATAATAATATTGAAAGTAATATAACAGCATCAACTTTTAAGAGCATCTTCAATATGTACACTATATGTACCTTTTACACACTATCTTAGTGCAAAAATGACATAAAAAGCTCTCCAATGTTAGCACTAAACTACTACACTATTTTAGTACAACACTAAATCCATGTTAAATTACACCAAATTTGGTGATACACTAAACCTTACACTAAACACTATTCACTATATAATAATGTAATAAAACCAATACAAATGCATTTTTATACCATGACTTTGTCAACACTATCTTTGTATGATGTACTTTATATTATTTAAAAAGTTTTAGGATAAATATTTAGTACACACATTGGAGTGAAAAAAATTAGTGTAAAAATATGCTCAAAATATTCTTATTTTGTACCATCTTAGTGTAAAGTTTAAGCTCTAACACATATTGATTTAATTTTAATATCCACAATGAATAAATGTAAATATCCAACTACTCATACTTGTGTAAGATACTCCAATTAATAAGGGTGGTTACGTAAATTCATTTAGAATATAGGGGTTTTTTTGTAAAGATTATAATACCCTTGTTATAAAGGTGGAAAAATAATAGCAATAATGAGGTTCGAACCATTGACTTTCAAATTGATAGACACATTATTATCCACTAAACCAACCGCCCAGTTTTGTTAAAATCTTGAAACATATACGGAGTATTATATATATTATTATATAAGTAGCCTAATAAGACAAATTTTACTATTCATAGAGCTACTCAATTGATATTAGTAGGTAATAGGTAATAGGTAATAGGTAATAATAGGTAATGTCATTTCTTAAAAATCAAAATCATATATTAATATATTTTACAGTTCCCCCATATTCATGTCTCGGGTACTAGATTTGTAACTAAGAGTCGTACTAACACAATATGAGTGCTCTTAGATTTAAATTAAATTAAAAAAAATAGTTTATATGAATACCTTCCTTCTTCTCAAGCATAATGATTATACAGACCAATTGAGTCATGTGCCTAGCATGTGGGTCTTAAATAGAAATAACAATCGGTAAAGGGTCACGTGAGCAGCTCATGGGTGGATGTTAGGGATTATATAGCGAATGCGTGTAACAGATTTAGCTAGCTTTTGATGATATCTCTTTTGAGTACTCTCTCTTTTCTCTGTAATTGTAACTGAGTTCATGGAGCTCCAATTCTTAGAATTTTCAATCGAATTACTTTCTCAATTCAGTGATTCCTTTGTTAATTGTGCTCTTCTTTCATCTCTTAATTGATTTCTAAGAAGATTCGTATCAATTGAATATGTGTCACTGTTTGATCGAAATTCAAGATATGTGAATATTTTTGTTCATTTTATTTAATATGTGTCTAACTAAATATTAGTATGATACAAAAAAATCATAGTTAAAATCGATTGTAAAAATGAATTGGGTTGTGCCATTAACGCTGAAGATTAAATTTTAATAATAAGTAATACATTAATTTGACCGTTTATAACCAAAATAATTTTATTTTCTTTATTACATTACGAAACAACTTTGGAAATTGATGATTAGAGCCCTAAGGACTCTCGTTAAGACGTTAGGACATGCATAAAAATTTGTACTTTGAACATATCATATTCTCCGTCCCCCTGAATTTTAGTTTGTGCCCCTAAATTTTAGTTAATTTACAACTATTTTATGCATATCCAAATATCTTAATAAAAGCCCTCAGAGCTTTCAATAACAAAACCCAACTTTTTATCTCGTTTTGATATAATATTTATATGTTTCCAATTCACAATAAATTAAGCCCCCCTCAACTTCGATTCCTAGCTCCGCCCCTGCCACTGCGGCCTGTCTACGAGCATGTCGAATACCAATTTGCTCCCCTGAACTCCTTACTTGCTGTGTCCCCATCAGATGAGATCGTTGTCTCTATTTTCAAATTAACACGAGACCAACTCAACTTGCCCAAAGCAAAATCAAAGAGAGATGGAAACACAATCAACTACAGTTCCTTTGAAATGCTCTCTGCCCATATCTGGAAGTGCGCTTGTAAAGCTCGTGGGCTACAGAAAGATCAACAAACCAAGCTCTTCCTTGCCACCGATGGACGGACCCGTTTCCAACCCCCTATACCAAAGGGTTTTCTTGGGAACGTTGTCTTCACAGCTGCTCCTACAGCGGTAGCAGGCGAAATTCAATCAAATCCTACTGGGTATGCTGCGAGTAAAATCCGTGATGCATTAGTGAAAATGAACGACGATTACCAGAGGTCAACGATTGACTATTTGGAACTACAACCCGATATGAAGAATGTGAATGCTAGCGTCGTCCAGAGTTATACAGGTTCTAATCTTGGAATAAGTAGTTGGGCTAGCTTCCCAATTTACGATGTTGACTTTGGATGGGGTCGACCTATATATATGGGACCTGGTGACGGTGCCATCGATGGTTTGACTATTGTGTTACCGAGACCGATCAATGACGGAAGCTTATTTTTTTTGGAAACGGCAAATATATATAAATAAAGAACCGCAACTTAGCAAGAAACTAAGAGCGGCGAAGAAGTACAAAGATTTACGAAACAGAAAACATGGAAAATTACAATGGACAATGAGTCCAATCAACCAAATTATAAGACATCTTACTTCTATGATTAATCCACAAGAGTGAAGTGGATATTATGTCACCCATTATTGCGAAGAAGGATCTCCTGTTGTCATTAAACACCAAGTCGTTTCTCGCTTTCCAGATAAACCATAACGTGCAATAAATAATAACCATGAAGATTTTCCTTTTCTTAACGCAATTGCCCCAATTAGCTCCAAATTCTATCAAATCTTTCACCGAAGATATGTTGGGAAGAAGAATACCACACCATCTTTCACCGAAGATATGTTGGGAAGCTTATAGATCGTCATTTGGCTTCAAGCTCAACACATGGAGCTTTTCAAGACGTTGTTTTATTCATTGCCTTCGAAACTATAATTGTGCCTGTTAAGTTGTCATCAATCTGTCTGGTTTCATCCTTACAGTAAAGGTGTGCTATCATCCATAAATTTGTATTTCCCTATATTAAATTCAAGTTTGCAGTGTGATGTTTAGCCGTGTTTTACTGTCTTAATGATATAATTGAGTAGCTAGGCTAAACATATGATTATAATTGATGGTTTAAATTTTGCATGTGATATTAGAGCATCTCGTATGTGTCTACTATTTCTGTTCACGAAATTGCATTATTTGAAAGGAAATCTTTAAAAAATATGCATACACTAAAAAAATTAATCCAATGTATCGCACTAAAGTTTTTTTAATTGATTTAAAATACAAAACTCAACAATATAGCATTAAAATATTTATATAACCAGTAAATTCTTTTGAGAAATGTTATAACAATCATTGTGTTTCAAAATTAAAAAAAAAAAAAGAAATAGAAATTTTATAAATTTAATAGAGTTGTTTTTACAAATATAATAACAAACATTATATTTAGTAATTTTAAAAATATTGATTGCAAATTTATATTATATACTCCGTATATTACTATTTAATTAATGTGAATAGTGCTTAGCTATGCACTAACTGCTATTT
Organism: Helichrysum umbraculigerum; assembly: GCA_949592205.1. Lineage (NCBI taxonomy): Eukaryota > Viridiplantae > Streptophyta > Magnoliopsida > Asterales > Asteraceae > Helichrysum > Helichrysum umbraculigerum. Next base: position 156,332,091 of record CATIUR010000004.1, read on the forward strand.
GTGATTGCAATAAAATAGTGTAGTGCTTAGTGCAAACCGAACACAATGTAGCTTTTCAGCAAGTTCTTGTATGAAATATTCGTTACAAAACCTTTGATGCCATCAAAGCTTTAATTGTACGTTCATGCTATCATCATTTTGGATAACATATAGTCTTACATATATCTTCAGATCAATTTGTATGTCCATATTGTCAACTTCATAAAACCATAACACTATGCATAACACACGTATTGATACATTGAATCATCCATAAGATCTTAACACAAAATTTGTGCGGTCGATCGAGACGTTTAATTACTATCTCTAGGGCTCGGACACTCGATTTGGTGAAAGAGATCGAGTAACTTAACACACTTACACACGTACATGTTTTGGAAATGAAATTTTTTGTTTACTACGATGTCTAAACTTTGAAAGGACTCATTTATAACTCATGGCAGTAGGCACCCTTACGGCATGCATCTTGAATTAACAGGACGAAACAGAGTAGCTTCGTATTAGTTCAAACTATATGGTGTTTCGTGACAAATACACTATTTTAGTACACTAAAATCGCTTCACTATTAGATAATAAGATGTGGGTTCAAATAAGAAGAGAAAATATCGTAAGGACGTGGGAATGAATTCGAAATCACTTACTAAATATTTACCCCATCATTCGATTTGGTTCGTCAAGTTTTTAGTTAATCTAGTTTTCATCGAGTATATCTAGTTTCTCTTTCTAAACACGAGGAGTCAAACTTATCAAATTCGTACCCATACACTGGATGATCCAAAATACTAGGGATAAATGTTGGATTTTTTCCGAAAAATGAATCAATAGTTTCCTTTTTTGCATTTTCGGGTATCAACTTCCAAAAAATGAATCACTAATATAAAATTGAACATTTTCGGGTATTACTAACAAATTAATATGAACCATTCATACTTAATCATTCAAAATACATTCATGTAGCAAGAGTTTTACTTCGTAAAGTAGTTAATTTGTCGTTATTTTTAAATTAAAGTAGCATTAATTTTTTACTAATACCCGAAAATGTTCGATTTTATATTAGTGGTTCATTTTTTTGAAAAAAAATTAGTTGATACCCGAAAATGCAAAAAAGGAAACTATTGATTCATTTTTCGGCAAAAAAACCCGATAAATGTTTGTAAATTTATTAGACCATCATAGTCAAAAGTCTATTGTATAGCCGGCCGGCTTCTTATTTGGTGATTTGTCAAACAAGAGATCCAGCGAAACAATTGTAAGTTACGTACAGACGCCATCTTACTATTCTCTTTCTCATTTCATTGAGCATTCACAGGTAAGAATTTTCATTGTTTGCAGTTGGTTAGACTTTAACACTCCACATTGTCTCTCCAATCTTCATTGAACTTTCACAGGTAATGTGAAGTTATATTTAAGTGAATGGTACAAGAGTATTTAAGATTTAATGTTTTCAAATGCTTTGCAAGTGCATTTCATACTGATCTTATGCTTAGGTGAATGAATTTTCATTATTTTTTGCAGTTGGTTTAACGATAAAGTGATGAAGATCAATGTAAGAGAATCGACGATGGTGATTCCAGCAGAGAAGACACCGCAGATAAATTTATGGAACTCAAACCTCGACTTGGTTATGCCGCCCATTCACCCACCGGTCGTGTCTTTCTACCGCCCCAATGGCGCTCCCAACTTTTTCAATGCGAAAGTGATGAAAGACGCTCTGAGCAGGGTTTTGGTTCCATTTTACCCAGTGGGAGGGAGATTGAAGGAAGACAAAAATGGTCGGATTGAGATCAGTTGTCAAGGACAAGGTGTCTTGTTTGTTGAAGCAGAATGTGACGGTGTACTTGATGATCTTGGTGAATTCGCTCCGACGTCAGATTTAGAGAAACTAACTCCGACAGTGGATTACTCCCTAGGAATCGAGTCATATCCTCTAATGGTTTCACAAGTAACTATTTTTTGTTTTAAGGCTGCACTTGAACCAACAATTTCCTAATTAGTGTGATAAGAATAATTATCTAGCTACTTGTTCAATATACTACTAGGTTCTTAATAAGATATATATGCACTTATAATGTGTAACGTAAATTTGACCAGGTAACTTACTTCAAATGTGGGGGAGTGTCCTTAGGAGTTGCGATGCACCATTACGTTTCTGACGCATTATCCGTGATACACTTTGTCAACTCATGGTCTGAAATAGTGCGTGGCCTTGACATTACTCTCCCACCCTTTATAAACCGGACTCTCCTTCGTGCTCGGGACCCACCACGACCTGTTTTTCAGCACATTGAATACCAAGCTATTCCATCGAAAACATCATCAACATTCTCATCAGAGAAACTCGTGGCCTCAGTTTTCAAATTAACAAGAGAACAACTCAATGTGCTCAAAGTGAAATCAAGGGAAGCTAGCAACATAATCAACTACAGCTTGTTTGTATTGCTAATCGGTCATATTTGGAAGTGCGTGTGTAGAGCCCGTGGGCTGCCACATGATCAGGAAACCAAGTTATACATTTCTACCGAAGGGCGTGCACGCCATCAGCCTGCTCTACCGCCTGGCTATTTTGGGAATGTTGTCTTACGAACATGTCCTACAGCGGTGGCCCACGAGATTCAATCAAATCCTAGTTGGTATGCTGCGAAGAAAATCCATGATGAATTAGTGACAAAGAACAGCAATTATATAAAATCAGTTATCGACTATTTGGAACTACAACCCGATTTGAAGGTCACGTTAGGTGGCATGGCCGAGTCTTTGAAATGCTCGAATCTTGCAATAACAAGTTTCGTTGGTCACCCGGTTTACGATGCTGACTTTGGATGGGGCCGACCTATATTCACAGGGCCGGGTATGATTGTAATTAATGGAAGGTTTGGCTTTTGTGTTACCAAACCAGATTAAAGACGGGAGCTTGACCGTTGTCATTTCACTTCAAGCTGAACATATGAAGCTTTTCGAAAAGTTATTGTACGAAATTTTTGTTACGAATTCTTCGATAACATCGAAGCTTTAATTGAACTTTTATTATATGATCATTTTGGATTCTCATATTTGTGAATTTAGTCTTGTATCATCAGATCAATTTGTATTTTCTATTTTTCTTATCGTCAACTGCAATGATTTATAAGACATAACACTAGGCATAACATATTGATATATACATTGAATGATCCATAAATTTTGTTATTACGATGTCTAAACTTTAAAGGGACTCATTTATAATCACGGGCTCACGACACACGTTAGGTGACTATTTATACGAGTGATTCAATGAAACAGACTATTTATTTTAACCATTTGATAATCATTATCAATAATTAATTATAATTATAATTAGAAAAACACATTGAAAATTCTCAGACTAATCCCTTGTAATTATGGATGCTCGATCAGAAATTTACAACAGTTTTGCACAAACGCATTTTAAAGCGTTACTGTTTCTATTTAAACAATCAAATATATTATACTAGATCATAACCCGCAATTTTGCGGGCTGTATAAATTTGTTATATAAGAAGATGTTGCTTATAAAGAGAAAATTCGCGTACCACTATTATCCTTGAAGATGTTTGTTAAAATAACGTAGATAGGTTAGATTCTAGAATGATATAAGTAGGGATAAAACCAAAACAAATAACAATACTTACGTGCAACAAATAACAATATTTACGTGCATCAACCGTCCGTGATAGAAAAATAAACCATTTTTGCACATATATAATCAAAATTATACATAAACCAAAAATACAAAAGGTAATGTTTTATAACATCGCTTGATCTCGCTTGATGTATTGATTCACTATCAAAATTATACATAAACTAAAAATTAAGCCTCAAAACCTATTGCTATTTTTATTGCTATCTAAAGAACCCAAAAAATATATATATTTACTATAAAATAGAGGAAGGAAGAGTATCTTGTGGGTTATAAAATACAACCATTGACATCTCATGAAAAGATGAGCTTCCCAAATTTATGGGCTTTAAAATTTTGTTTTAGGTTTATTAGTATTAATTATGTGTAAATATATATACATAAATTGATCGAGACAGAGAGAGATGGCTGACCTTGGTGGCTGTTTTCTTCATTATGGACTTGTAACTGTCTTTGTCAATTTTTCTTGCTTTATAAAGAGGCATAAGAAGTGATGCCACATAATCAACAACAGCCTGCTTAATCTTATCTACTCCTCGAGGTTGATTGCCCACCAACTCCCTGTTGACAACAGTAACTTGAGAAGCCGAGCTCTCATTGGGAAGAGCTCACGTTTGAATCCTGATGATGATGGTTTTAGGTTCACGTTTGAATCCTTTTCATTTATTAGATGCATACTCCTATTATAGAAATCAGAATCAGCAGCAGCCGCTTGTGATTACCATCTGTCAATAGCACTATGGTCTTTTAACCCTTCACTACCCGCACTATCAACCCATGCTTTTGTAAATATGCTGTTGTCAACACCTGCACTTTCACCCGAGTGCTCTTTGTCACTCAACAGCCCTGCATTTTCATTCGAGTAGCTAAGCTGTGACCGGTTATCCAACGACATCTTTGTATTCCCTAGGTTAACTCCTGCAGCAGAAAAGTCCACCGACCAATCCCTTACTCTACAGTTTCTAGAATCAATTTCAGATATGCATTATTGCCGCCCTGTAACGCCACCAGCCCATTTGTTTTGGAACTCTGAATCATCCATTTGTGCATATTGTTCCCGCCTCGTAAACATGTGAAAAGATGGTATTTTTGGAAGCTGCAATGATGTGTTGCACTTCGCACCAGATGACGCATATGCCTGCAAATTTTCACCAATTAGTCTTCGTTATATGTTTCACTAAAGGTGGCAAGATGGGTATATCTGGTGAGTTGGGTAATGGGTAATGCAGGTTAGATTATAAAGATATCATTCTTACTATAGGGAAAAATGTGATGGGTAGGGTTGAGTTGACCCGCAAACACTTTACTTTGCCCACTTAGTAAACTTTTATACAAACAATGAATCTTTAACTAAAAAGATTAAAGAAGCCATATGCACTAAACCCTGTGTGTATAAAAAACTAATCTTAATTTATGTATGACTCATTCAACAGTTGAAGAGTTTTTAAAAAAATCCGGTGTATCCATGTGTGTATGTGCATGTGTATTTATAGAAAACATAAAAAAAGGGAAACACACCTCGGCAGCTGCAAGAGCAGCAGCGCGGGCGGCTTCTGCAGCATCGAAAGCAGCTTGTTCCTCTTCAGTCATGGGTAAATCTGTGTTATCCTCCTCCTTACAAGTTTGTCTTCCTGCTAAACCTTGAGAATTCGAAGGTTTATTTTCAGGTTTTGTTAAAGCTGCACCATTCCCTTTTCGATTGTGTGAATTTGCAGATACACCACCCTTCACACTTCTATTCTCAAATAAAGTATGATGAGCACGAAGTGGAGGTTTCCCTAAAGCTGAATGAGCTTTGCTTTTATACGTATCTGCCGCACTTGATTGCCTCAGTAATTTCAAACCACCATTAGATGCCTTCTCCTTTCGGAAAAGCTCGACCCATACACTAACAAGGTGGCTCGCTATAGCACGTATATCTCGGCTTGTATGAACACAAACTTTCTCTTTCACAGTTTTCTCAATACCTACAATCATAATTTAATACATTATCAATTAATATTACAAATTAAATACCAGCTAAATATACACATTCAGTAATATGAAATACAGAAAGACGAACTGCAAGTAGATCGGTAGATACAAGCACAAGAAGACGAACACAATGACGCAACAGTTGAGTCATGTTCTTCTCCATCGAATCCTGGTACAAGACGACACAACATTATTGTCAAACAATTGTGATACAAAAGTGGGAGTTCATCTAACTTTAGATTCTTTTAGCACGTGATTTACCAGTATCCATGAATTAAGAATGCCGAGCCCTTCTTTAGTCCCAGCAAAAGATCTAAGAACATCATAAGGAAGATTCAATAGCTCTTTAGCAAGATGAAATCGCCCAGCACGAGTCTTTGCATTTGAGAACATATTCTGTAGCAAAGAGTTTTTACGAATACTTGTGAGCTCAAGAGCATCAAGTTTCCTAGCAATGTCCTTAACTTCACTCCTTTCAGTGTCCGAATGCCTCTTTGCAACAACAATGGCTTCTACTTCTGCTGTGAAATCATTTCCTGTAGTTAATATATCGAGTATACAAACTGCTTCCCGAATCCTGCTCATCATGGCCCCACCAACGGTATCAGGATACTCCTTACACGTGGCTTCACCAGCAAAAAATAAATAGTTGTTTACGGGTCGACCCAATGTGTCATAGTCTTCACCAGTTGCCCCAACAGCAACATATGATTAAGCACCATAACTAAACGGGTCCCATCCCAAATCCGTCACCATTGATGCAACAGGATCACGTACCACAGCCCCCCCGAAAAGCTTTCGAAGAACCACTAACGCGTGGTTCACATGATCAGCTGGGCTTAGATCTTGGTCATTAAATGCTGCCTTCCCAACCACTAATGCTATAAGAACAGGTGTGTTGACAGTTTTCTTGACATTCTAAAACATAAAGCACCAACCCCTTTAAGCTGGTGTGCCAATTGTCACTGTGTAAAACAGGATATTATAATCTAACTAATAATTTGTTTAAGATATAGCTACTGAAGTATCAAACAGCATATCAATAAAGAAGACTTCTAGCTGTAGAAGCAGAACAATGATAATTACGCCCATAATGAATTTATAATGCAGGAATCAAGGATTATATATAAACCTTTAACCATCCTTAACCTGGTCTGCTAAAGTTTGTAAGGTTTCAGTAAGTTGATGCATGGTCTTTGTAGAACAAAACTTTGAATCTAGTCGTCTCAAAAGTTTCTCATCTTCTCTATTCTTCACTTTAAGCTGCGAAATTTAATTATAAGCATTCTGAAACTTTTCTTCCAACGCATGAATAGTGTCTGACAATTTCTTGATCTTAGAACTCTGCATCCATGGCAATTTTTTAGCAAGATTTCGCCACCCAATTCACCACAATAAGCACACTATAACAGGCACACACACATGCACCCAAGCTTTTATGTACAAACAGTTTATGCATAGTTATAATAAGACTACCATGGCTCCCCACATTATTGTTTCAGCATTTATATGTATGCAAGACATAAGTAACACACACAGACGCATATTCGAACTATTACACTTCAGTAAAGTACTACAGCTGTAAAAGTTCCAAATATATAATCACTGATCCTTAAATCCAATTTAATAAATATTTAGACAGTTAGACACATGGAGTGATCTATAAGCACATAACCACAATTAGACAGTGAGTTTCCTACAAGTATCAGATGAACGCTTTACCCAAAAAAAAAAGTATCAGATGAACGTGCCTCCGTTTGCTTCTACAAAACGTGATTACTTATGAAATAACATGATATTCTAAGTAGCATACATTTATGATACGGCACCTACTTTAGTCAATGCAATAGAAATAAACACCAATACATCAAAACTTGTAAATACACTTGCAATATAGCAATCAGGGACAAAATAAAATATCAATGCGTCATATTTATCATTGAGACAGATATACACATATAGATATATAGAAAGCTTTTAATAATCCCACATGGTCAAGATTGATCTGTTTTAGCAGAAGCTTACTATTATGATCAAATCAAAGCTAATAAAAGTAGAAAGCGACAATGAAACCCAAATGAATCAACTTTACCCACAACTCTTGATTACTATTGAAGTCTTGGGCGTAATCAATTACAAACAGTCCGTGAACTAATTTACCCAGAACTCTACCATATGAATCAACTTTTTGAGGTATACCAACAATTTAGAACATAAACATCTACATATCTACCCCAAAACAGTTTATATGGATAGATTATGAGCCCAAAATCAACAATTAAAAACAATAGCATGCACACAATTAAACCCAAATTAATCAGCTGGAGTATTACAATAAATCGGAATGAAACATTCAAAGTTTTAATATTACATTTATCGTTGTAGTGATTAATATGCATTATCAAAACATTTGTAAAGAAAGCTCTAAATAAATCAATCCACTTAGATGTATCATTAAGATGCATCTACGAAACACAAAAGAGTATACTTACGTTGCCTCAAATCTTGGAAGTCTTATATTTTTCAACCAAACCAGCCCCATTTTGCCCCATATTAAAAGTATATGCTTCAGCATCTCACCCATAATCATCGCCCACTACAACTATTAAAAAGGGAAAAAAAAAGTCAATCACTCAATCACTATGCTTTAGATCATAGATCGTAAGAATACAAAATTAAGTCTCTTACCAACAGCACAAATCCAACGACCTGTAGCAATGAGGGCACCATTAATTAGTGGTAGGGCAACATCGCTAGCCCATCTTCGTAGCACCAGGTATAAATTCGTGATCTATATCGGATTTGGAAAAAGTATGACGGTGATTTTCAAGGGTTTCTGATTGGATTGGATGCTTATTGGATTGGAGTAGGGTTTCATATTAAATTGGAATAGTTGAAGGAGCGTGGTTACAATGAACGATCAGATTAGGGCTGTGAATGGGAGATGCAATGTGTTTAAATTAAGAAGGGTAATATTGTAATTATATAATAAGCCTAATGATTTATTGGCTAATCACATGGAGGCTAAGTTATAATTAGGGCAAAGCTAACACATAGGTGATTAGATAATCAAGCTCTCTTTTAATATTAAAGAGAGATGGGTAGGGTTCAAATGATAATAGGAATTTGTGTGAGAATGAGGGAACCAATGATATCAAGTCATGTGTACAAAGAGAATGTTCCACATGTACAAAACCCAATTACCCCCAACATCAATTATCTCACAAACGACAAATCGAAAAATTGTGAAAATTGCACCATTAAATTTAGCGTTTTCTCCTCTTCGATTTGCCGTCCCTCAAAAAATACTTTAGACGAGTTTTTTTTTTCATTTTTTTGGTGGGTTTCACATTTCACAGGTTTCGGGGAGAAACCCCAAACCTCAAACCCTAAACCCTAACCCCTAAACCCCTAACCCTAAACCCTAAACGCTTTACAAAACTCTAAACCCTAAATCATACTAAACACTAAACCTTAAACCCTACTAAACCCTAAACCCTAACCCCTAAACCCCAAAACCTCAAACCCTAAACCCTAACCCCTAAACCCTAAACCATAAACGCTTTACAAAACTCTAAACCCTAAATCATACTAAACCCTAAACCTTAAACCCTACTAAACCCTAAACCCTAACCCTAACCCTAAACCCTAACCTTAACCACAAATTAAATGTACAACCAATCACTAACACATGTGTTACTAATTTGTAAAACCCACCAAAAAATGGAAGAAATTTTTTTTTGTCAAAAGTATGCCTTGAGGGACGGCAAATCGAAGAGGAGAAAACGCTGAATTTTATGGTGCAATTTTCATGATTTTTCGATTTACCGTTTGTGAGATATTTAATTTTTAAAAATGTGGAGGAGAGAGAATAAAGTGACACGTGACAGAAATCTGTTGGTTCCCTCATTCTCACTCAAAGTTGGTGTACTCATTTGAACCTTACTCTATAATTAATTTGAAGTTATTTTAAACCAAGGGTAAAATTGAGACATAGCCTAGATTATATATAGTACGGAGTAGTATATATAAATTATCTATTTTTGAATATATTATCTTTCTTTCCTATGATTCTCCAAACCACGTAGTTAGAGTATATTAGATACTCCCTCCGTCCCAAATTGTTTGTCACATAGTTGAAAACACATATATTAAGAAAATCACATTAAATGCAGGTTTGACCTTGGTATAATGACAACTTTAACCCTCAATCATTAATTAAATTGTTTTCTTTGAAGTATGTGTAGTTTTAAAGTTAAGGGTAATATAGGAAATCTAATCATTAATGCATATTTATTTTTAGAAGTGGGCAATAATTTTGGGACAAACATAAATAGTATAGTGGACAAACAATTTGGGACGGAGGAACAAATCTTCTTTTTGATGATCATCAACTAAATATATAAGATAATAAGAATAATCTTTTAATGATTAAATATTTGATAAAATGAGAATTGTTCGGATATGATATAAACTGTTGTAGGATTAGGTATCCTTTCTCAAAAGGGTATCTAAAATTAATTTTTAACAAATTAAATTTTATTATTTATTAAATAATGATGTCATCATCTCCTTAATTTTAGTTAATTTAACAAAATTGAATAACCTAATTGGTCAATTAAATATTTGATGACATCATTAGGTGTTTCCTATATATAATTTAAGATTTAAGATAGTATTATGTATGAAGAGCAGGTAACTTACTTCAAATGTGGTGGAGTTTCTCTAGGAATTGGGATGCGTCATTACGTTGCTGATGGGTTATCAGTGACTAACTTTCTAAATGCGTGGTCTGAGGTGGCTCGTGGGCTTGACCTCACCCCACCACCTTTCCTAGAATGGACCCTGCTCCGTGCTCGGGACCCACCACGACCTGTCTTTGAACACGTCGAATATAACCTCGCTCCAATAAAATCTTCACTCGTATCCCAACCAAATGAGACCATGGTCTCTATTTTTAAGTTAACACAAGACCAACTCAACATACTCAAAGCAAAAGCGAAAAAAGATGGTAGCCCACAAAAGTATATAGTTCATTTGAAATTCTCTCGTCCCATATTTGGAAGTGCGTGTGTAAAGCCCGTGGGCAACTGGATGATCAGCAAACCAAGCTCTTCCTTGCCACAGATGGACGGGCTCGTCTTCAACCAGCTCTACCACCGGGCTTTTTCGAAAATGTTACCTTCAAAATCACTCCTATAGCGACGTTTGGCGAAATTCAATCAAATCCTACTTGGTATGCTGCCAGTAAAATTCATAACGAACTAGTGAAGATGAATGACGATTATCTAAAATCAATTATCGGCTATTTGGAACTACAACCTGATATTAAGGCTCTGGCTGCTGGAGTCACCAAAAGTTCAAAAGGGTCGTGTCTTAAAATAAGTAGTTGGGCTCGATTCCCAATTTACAATATTGACTTTGGATGGAGTCAACCTACATATGTGGGACCCGTTGACATCGCCGTAGATGGTATGACTCTTGTGTTACTGTAACATCCTCGAAATGGACCTAGTTGTTTATATATTATTTCTTGATATAAATATGTATTTAAATTTGTTTGGAAATAATATTGTTTGAAATAGTTGAAATAATTGGAATAGGAGTCGAATATTCCAATGTGATAAGTGAATTATTAATTGTTATAAATTAATATAGTTGACGGTACAATAAAATGTTTGGACTCGCAAATGTTTTTCAGGTTCCAGACAATAGATTGAGATGGGGTATTAAATTATACCCGTATAATTGAAGTCGGTTGGAGAGGGCCGACCTATTTATTACTTTCCCTTTTAGGAAAGTTTATTATTTCAAAAACCTAAAAATCTTCAAAAACCTTATGAAATCTAAATCAAAGTGTGAATCAAAAGTGAAGATGTGATCTTGATGCTAGTTTCATCATCATCATCAGATTTCATCATCATCATCTTGTTCTTAATCAAATTGTAAGTATTCATATGGTTTATATATGAAATTTGATTGAATCATGAGATTTAACAATGAATATGTGAAATTGAAGCTAGAATGTTGATATATAACATTATGTGATGTTATTGAGTTGTTTATAACATTAGAACTGAGTTTGATAAGCTTGATTTATCAAAAATGGTTTTGAATTCGGAGCTGGGCAATTACAGGGATGAAGCTGAGCTGAAAGACGCTCAAACGCGATCCCAGAAACCTAGCCAGGATCGCGTTCGTTAGTTATAAAAGGAATCAGACGAGTTTTGTTCTTGGGAACGCGATCCCAAGAATTTGTCCGGATCGCGTTGCTTAGTTATAATTTGTCACATAATGATTTTACAAAGAGGAACGCGATCCCACCATTGTTTTCTGGATCGCGTTTGTCAGTACTTTTTGTAAATTTTGAAAATGCATAAGTGTTTAGAAGGTGGTGTTTTTAGCGACACTTGAAATTGATAAATTTTCATTAACTTGGATTGGGTTGAAATTTACATGGTGACTCGAAAACGGCCCAATGATCATTATAATTTGTCACATAATGATTTTACAAAGATGGTTTTTGGCCTTTCGGGGTCGTTTAGGGGTCGAAAATGGCATTTTACAGTTTTGAACCTTATTTCGGGATTTTTTGAGTTTGTTCCGAATTGAACTTTTGTTTGCTGTGATCTTAGGGATCACCTGATACTTGTAATTATGTTATGATTGTGTAACAATATTAATTATCTAAGTGTTATCAGTTGAGACAAGTTACTAACTTGTATTAATCTGTGATGTTTTCAGATACACAGAAGACTCAGTGATATTAGACTACTGAGTGGATGATTGAGGTATTCGGTGAGTGGATCTGTAACCTCAGTGTGATTTAGTTGTAATGATTTGATTTATAACAAGTAATTTATAGTATTACTTTGATATGATGAATCTGTTGAGATATCTTGCCATGTTAGTGTGGTGGTTTGCTTACTTGGCTATTTGAGCTAGTATGTAAGATTCTGAGGTCAACTTGACTTGACAGTTGGACTTGGTTGTTATTGTAGACGACAGGAGATCTTGAAACTTGAAATGTTGGTTTATAGATCTAGGTCGTGTGTAATTAACAACTGGTTACCGGTAATTCTGTATAGGCCAATACAGATGATTGATAAGAGTTCCTTGAGTACCAAACCGGTATTAGGGTGTCTTAGGAGCCACCGGTCCTCATGACGGTTGATAATGCTTGATTAGAAGTTGTGTGAATTAGTGTGTGACACCCGGTCAAAAAGGGCCAAAATTAGGGGCCAATTTAAACTTTAATTATTCGTACTCGGTACGAATCAAAAACAAAGTATTCGGATAATATATATATAACTATATATATATAACACGAAATGATTATTTAATAATCACAATGCGAACAAATCTGAAACCACTCAGAAAACATGGAAATAAAAGTTGTCCCAAAACATCTCCAAATAAGATATTATTAACAGAAATAATATTACAGTACTCGGAAAATTTGCAAAACTCTTTTTGGATAATTAAAACTATCCGTAAGTTCAAAGTGAAACAACCATATAATTTAGTATCACACTAAAAGTATTTTTGTGAAATACTTCAAATAAAAACTTATACGATTTCAATTTTAGAAATTTATCGTTTGAAAACATTTTTCTAAATATCGATCGGATACCAAAACACGGGTCAAAATATCACGAGACGGGGCAAAACTTTGGCCAACCACCTCCAATAATTGGAGATGGCCGGCTTTCATTTCATTTCTCAATCTCAATCTCTCGAGCTCTCTCTTTTCTTTCGGTTCAAACCCAAACAACAACAACATCATATTCATCATCTAATCATCTTCATCATCATCATTGGATCATCACCATCTTCATCGTTCATCATCACCATCGGTTCCATCGTTTTACAATTTGTAAGGAAACTTTAAATTTTAGTTTAAATACATGTTTGAAATACATATATGATCATGTTATGTCGTTCTATTAAGTTGGTTATATGCGAAAATGGTTTTAAAATGGGTTTGGGTGTGTTTTGGAACGAACAAAGTCGAACCAGACCTTGGAATACGGCGTATTCAAGGGAATACGGCGTATTCCCGCCCAGAAAACATGAACTACCTGCGCCTCCTCGGAATACGGCGTATTCAAGGGAATACGGCGTATTCAAAGGAATACGGCGTATTCAAGGGAATACGGCGTATTCCCTCTATTTTTCATGAATACGGTCGTATTCAAATGAATACGGCGTATTCAAATGAATACGGCGTATTCAAATGAATACGGCGGATTCCCCCTATATATTTCATGATCCAACGGATCAATAAACTAGCCCTGCGAATTCTAGCTAAAACAGAACATGTAAATTTTCGAAAACGTCGACGATTTCACAACTTAAAACATGGTAGCTTCTCGATGAAAAATTTATTGTAACGGATTGGGCTCAAAGTCGCTCGGTCATTCAAAAACAGCAAAATGGTCAAGGCTAAGTGCCTTAGCCTAGCCAGTTTTAAGCCTTCCGGGGTCATCTAGGGGTCGAAAATGTCGTATTTTAGTTTTCGGACCACCGCTTTTCCAAAAACTTTAAACCAAGTGTTTACACTAAATGGCAAATATCGCGTCATATTTCATACTTATACGATACAACATTTAAACACTTCAAATATACCTTAAAAGTATATCATTTCAATAATACGTTGGAACTATATTTACAAACCGTCACTAACGAGCCATACGTTTCATAAAAACTTCAAACGGGAAATACAAGGTTAAAACATTTGGATATAATATGATCGGATATATATTAATACGGATAAATAATAGACAATCAAATATGCTCATTAGAATCTCGCGTGTTTAGGACACTAGGAGACTTCGGGGATTGTTTATTACACATCGGATACGTACGTTGCTCGGATAGGCTCAGGTGAGTCTCACAGCCCCATTTTTACTGTTTCAAATATTGGGGTGAGATACAATGCTTACATGTTTTCGTGATCATATGTTATTTGATTAGTTAATTTGAGAATTAACTCAAGGAATTAAATGATTATTTAGTTCAGATAACTATATTAGTTACATTGTTTGACTACCATTATTTGGTCTTGATTATCATTGTTAAATCATTATTTCGAAACCTGCGTTGGTTTCATCATGGTTAAATTTATTATTGTTCAAAAACCTGCGTTGGTTTGTTCAATATTACGAAACCTGCGTTGGTTTCATCATGGATAAATTTCATATTGTTCGAAAACCTGCGTTGGTTTGTTCAATATTACGAAACCTGCGTTGGTTTCATCATTGTTAAATTTAATGTTGTTCTAAAACCTGCGTTGGTTTGTTCAATGTTACGAAACCTGCGTTGGTTTCACCATTGTTTAAAAATCATTATTTCGAAACCTGCGTTGGTTTCATCATTGTTTTGAAAACTAAACTGTTTAATCATTGTTTAGGAAACCTGCGTTGGTTTCATCATTGTTTTGAAAACTTAATTGTTTAATCATTGTTTAGAAAACCTGCGTTGGTTTCATTATGGCTTGGGGAACCTGCGTTGGTTCAAATCATTATTTAGTAACCTTAATTGGTTAAATCATTGTTTTAGAAAACTTAAGTGTTTTAAATCATTGTCGGTGACCTTAGTTGGTTAAAAATCATTGTTTGATTTATTATTTTAAATCCTTGTTCAGATGAAACATTTTTATCGTCAAATTATCATGTTGATCACATCAATGTTCATGTTAAACCTGTGAGATTCACCAGCTTTATAGCTGACCCTTTTAGCGTTGTATTCTCAGGTGATCAGCAGTAGTAGGATGGCCCTCAGGATAAGCTAAGCTATCACGAGTCGCATACTTTCAAACATTTGGGACCACATTGCATTTACTTTTGTATTTTCAAATTATGTATTTGGAAATTACCTATAAACCTCGCAGCTTTGTAAAAACTTATTTGGTAATGTGATACATATTGACATGAAGATTTTCTTGCATTATATTTTGTATAATGGTTATGTATTAAAATCTTCAAAACCATTTTTGCGAACTCGCTGTTATGTTGTAAACTTTCACTCAAAACTTGTATTACCTTTGTAATATTTATAAACGTCTCATGTAGAGTCGTTTGCTTGTACTTTGGTGCTTTGTATATTGATTAGTCACACCCAAATCGTCGCTTCCGCAAATCATGAAATTGGGGGTGTGACATAGTGATTGATTGATTTTCTGTTTATTGTTAATTTGATGTAAACAGATTGTTATGCTAAGCTGTACTGTTGCTTATAGTTTCATTCACTTAGCTTTATGCTAACCCCACCACAGTTCTTCCTGCAGGTTAAATAGATGGGACATATTGGGCAGGGCAGGAAGTAGTTTGGAACTGAAGGAATGTTTGACAGGCTGTTACTCTGATGTTATTTTGATAACTAAAGTAATGTTTTGAATTATATAACACCGAGTTTGTTGAAATGTCAGGTGTAATAAGTTTGAAAAAGTTTATTGACATTTTACGTAATGTAAAACATTGATAGTATGTTTTGAAATATACGCTTCCGAGTCGCAATTATTATATTATTGTTTATAACTAAACGAGGGGTGTTATAGTTACCAAGTCCGATCAACGATGGAAGCTTATCGATCGTCATTTGGCTGCAAGCTGAACACATGAAGCTTTTCAAAAGTTATTCTATGTACTATTAGTCTATTACCTTCAAATCTTTAATTCATGTGAACGTGGATTCCTTGTCAATTTTTATTTTGTATCCTTACTTTCAAGTTTCAAGGTGTAATGACATTGGTGTGTATTTTTTTATATGTAATCAATCAATAATCAATATAGATTTGTAATTTCCTAAATGTTTGTTTTAGGATTACTTTTCAACTAAATAAGATATAAAAGGGTCTTATAACGTAACGATAATTACATTAAATCAAAAGATAATGACAATAATGTCATAGTCTATTATACGGATAACGTTACGTACGGGTCAAATGAGTGATCCAACGAAGCAGTCCTGAAATTTAAACACTGGTAGCACCATTTCTATTTTATTTCATCAACGCAATTCACAAAGCTTTATACATCTATGATGATTAATAATCATTAACCCTATTATTGTGCTTGCTAATTTTACTTTAATTATTGATTTTATAGGGATGAAGATAATTGTTAGAGAATCGAACATGGTCATTCCTGCAAAGGAGACACCGAGGATAAAGCTATGGAGCTCTAATCTTGACTTGATTGTGTAACACCCTCAAATTTCGGGTTACGGAAGCGATCGGGTCGGGTGTTACCAAATCAAATATCACAAGCACAAAGGTACATAATGAACGACTCTAAATGAGACGTTTGAAAATAGTTATACATTTCCAAAATAAAGAGTTTACCATGGTACGAGTTCGCAAAATAATTTCATTACATAATTCGAAATACAAAAGTTATGCAAAGAAATCCAGGTGTTTGAAAACATGCGACTCGAGCTAGCATAGCTTGTAGTAGTCCTAATTGTAACATCCTCAAATTGGGCCTAGGAGTAATAGGTATTTCCTGTAAATTTAAATGCGATTTAAATTTATTATATGTGTTTGATTTTAAAAATAATAGGTCAAACAGTTAAATGACTTATTGTGAATACTAAAATATTACCTGTTTTAAATTTATTTAGTTGACGGTAAAATAAAATTGTATTTCCCCGCAAATGGTTTTTAAGTTCCAGACAATAATAAATACGGGGAATGAAAACTAACACTTATATGGTATATTATGTGGATGGGTCGGTTTTTTTATTTCCCTCCACACATACATACATACGTACGATTATACACACACGCATATAACCCTAAATCCACAAAATCATGAAGAAATCATCAAAATTGGAGCTTCATAATTCGGATTCAAGCTTCTAGTATGAAGATTATCATCTTCTAATCCTTCTTTTCAACTTGTAAGTTCTTAATCTTTGATTTATGAACCCTAGAAATTGGGGGTTTTGATGTTCTTGAATAAAATCCGAAATTAGGGTTTAAAAAGTGTAGATTGATGTTAGTTAAG
Organism: Helichrysum umbraculigerum; assembly: GCA_949592205.1. Taxonomy (NCBI): domain Eukaryota; kingdom Viridiplantae; phylum Streptophyta; class Magnoliopsida; order Asterales; family Asteraceae; genus Helichrysum; species Helichrysum umbraculigerum. Next base: position 156,349,729 of record CATIUR010000004.1, read on the forward strand.
CTTCGATAACAAGTATTAATATAACGCCCCTCATTTCATAAGTCAATATAATATTAATAAACCGGAAGCGTAGTAATTTATAACACATCATTAGTTTTACTGCACCATAATTAGATTACATAAACAGTTCATAGCTTAATTCTTACTAGTTCAAAAACTATTTAATCACATCTTAATTGGGGCATCATATAAAAACCAACTTGTTTAGTACAAAACATTATCAGAGTAGCATGCTTGTCAAGACATTCCCAGCTTCTAGAGCATCACTTCCTGCTACCCATCTAACCAAAATATAATCTGCAGGTAGTAGAGGGGAGGGATTAGCACATAGCTAAGTGAGTGAGTTCATCACACAACATTCAACTTAGCATAATCACCTAATTACAACAAATCAACAACATAATAATGAGGATCGGCGGCTCTGAGGATAACCAATAACCCGGGTGGCTCCCCAAGAACACTTATCCAACCTATCCGTATGGCCATAACGGACGAGACCGATAGCTAGTGGTTATCCTACTCAGATACAGTTCAATACACACAACAAATGAAGTAAATCCCTGTATCATTCACACGATAACCAACTAGCCCAACCAACCATTCAACAACTCGTTGACCTCATTAACAACTGATGCCCAAAGGCCACACATTGCACATTGAGTAATAATCAACAAGGTATATTAAATAAGCAATAACAATATATCAACGCTTATTCGTTGTAATCCAATGATCACAACCAAATTCAATGGTGAGTTCCGAATCCACTCACCGATACCTCGGTAGCCACAACTCGGATTCCAGGTGCTACTTATCTTTTGGAGGATCTGAGAATTAACAACCAACACACATTAGTACTTTGCCTCATAATTTGTAAATATCAAAATGGGCATTTTTATAAAAATGCCACTATAGCATCCAATAAGTGCTACTAAAGACATTTCATATACAATACTCACTTGACTCAAAACATCTTTGTTAAGTCCCGTAACTCCTTTAAAATGTTCACGTTATAACATATTTTTCAGTCAAAAAGTGCCACTAAAATACCCCTTAAGTGCCACTATAGGTATATGAAATAAAAAGTGCCACTAAAAACACCACCTTCTAAACACTTATGCATTTTTGAAATTTGCAAAAAACCATCAAAATAAAACATGCAAACGCGATCCTGACAAGATGGGCTGGATCGCGTTTGTCCTTGGGAAATAATTCTGTCACCGAAAAACACTAGCAAACGCGATCCGGATAATAGGCCTGGATCGCGTTTCTAAGGCCAAAAAACTCGACTAAGACATTTATAACAAGGGAACGCGATCCGGAATCGTAGCTGGGATCGCGTTCAGCTGTTCTTCAGCTCAAGAACAGACCTGAACGAACCCTAACTCCATTTTTAACATTCAAGCTCATCAAACTCGATTCTAATGCTACAAACATCTCCAATGATACCACACATCATCATATAACAACATTCCAAACATCGATTGGCTACCAAGATCAATTTCTAATCTAATTTCAATATAATCAAATTCATGAATACATAATCACATACTTACATGCTTGAGGAACAAGATGATGATAGCAAGAAGAAGATAAAGATGGTGATGATGATGCTTGCTAACAGATTACCAATTCAATCCACACCTCAAGTTAGATGATTTCACTTTGATTGTGCTAGTTAGGGTTTTTTGGTTTCCTCTAATTGAAATGAAAGAGAAAGGAAATGAAATTGGTAAAGTAAATAAAAGGGAGGTCGGTCCCCTATTTCAACCGACCCAAATTATTGGGTAAATTATACCCGTCCTAAATCTATTGTCTGGAACCTAAAATACTAATCGAGAGGAATTTATTTTAATGTACCGTCATCTTTAATTAATTAAACCAAGCAACATTTTATTTACCACAATAATTCCTAAGACCTATTTCACCAGTTTCACAATAAACAAATAATAACAATAACATTTAAAACAATTTATTATTAAATTCAAATAGAAAAATACCAGGCCACTTGAGAGGATGTTACAAATCTCCCCTCTTTAAGGAGATTTCGTCCCCGAAATCTCAACACCATCAAACAATCCAGGATATCTGGATTTCATCGACTCCTCAGACTCCCAAGTTAGGTTGGAACCTAAACTATGCTTCCACTTAATTAACACCATAGGAATTTGTTTCTTCCTAAGTTTGGTAACTTTCCTATCAAGGATTTCTATCGGTTCTTCAACCAACTTCTAAGTTTGATCCACCCTCAAATCTTGTAACGGAAGGATTTGCAACTGATCTTCAATGTTACACTTTCTCAAATAACACACATTAAACGTATTGTGAATACCCGCGAGTTCAGGAGGAAGATCCAATGTCACTGATTGGTCATTAACAACTTGTCGAATTTTGAACGGACCAATGTATCTAGGTGCTAACTTTCCCCGTTTTCCAAATCGGATTACACCTTTCCATGGAGAAACTTTGAGATATACAAGTTCACCCTCAGAAAATACAACCGGTCGTCTTTTCGGATCCGCATATCGCTTCTGTCTATCACGCGCGGCTTTCAACTTTTCACGTGCAATTGCTACTTTATCAGCGGTCATTTGTACAATGTCAGGCCCAGCAAACTGTTTCTCCCCGGCTTCCAACCAACATGTCGGTGTTCTACAACGTCGACCATACAACATCTCATACGGAGGCATACCGATACTGGAGTGATACGAGTTGTTATAAGCAAATTCAACCAATGGGAGGTGTGAATCCCACGAACCTCCATATTCCAAAACACAAGCACGAAGCATATCCTCTAATGTTTGAATTGTGCGTTCTGATTGACCATCTGTTTGCGGATGATAAGCTGTACTTAGGTTCACACGTGTCCCCAATTCATGTTGTAAACTTTGCCAAAAACGAGAAACGAAGCGAGAGTCTCGGTCAGACACAATCGACAACGGAATACCATGCCTCGAGACGATTTCATTAATGTACAACTGAGCAAGTTTAACTAAAGGGGCAGATTCGCTTGTAGCAAGAAAATGCGCGCTTTTTGTCAACCGATCAACGATAACCCAAATCATGTCATTACCTCGAGCAGTACGCGGCAATTTAGTTACAAAATCCATGGTTATGTGTTCCCATTTCCACTTGGGTATTTCCAACTGTTTCAATGATCCGTACGGCTTTTGATGTTCCGCTTTGACTTGTGAGCAAATATGACAAGCACCAACAAATTTTGCAATGTCGGTCTTCATTGTAGGCCACCAATACAACGGTTTCAAGTCATTGTACATACGAGTACTACCGGGATGAATAGATAGTTTAGATTTGTGTGCTTCATTCAAAATCAAATCCCGAATATTTCCAAGTAAAGGTATCCATACACGAGATTGATAGGTCTTTAATCCTCTCGAGTCTTCGACCAACTCATCCTTTCTTTTCAACATAATCTCGGTTTTCAAATTATGATCCTTCAAAGCTTCTAATTGTGCAACTTTTATTTGATTGATCAAGTCGGAGGAAACATCCACTTTCAAGTAATAAACTCTATCGGAATTACTTTTTCGGCTCAGTGCGTCAGCAACAACATTGGCCTTCCCTGGATGATATCGGATTTCACAATCATAATCCTTGATTAATTCTAGCCACCGCCTCTGACGCATGTTCAACTCTTTCTGGGAAAACACATACTGCAGATTCTTATGGTCAGTACAAATAACACATCTAGTACCATACAAGTAATGTCTCCAGAGCTTTAAAGCAAATACAACCGCTGCCAGTTCCAAATCGTGAGTGGGATAGTTCTTTTCATGTGGTTTCAACTGTCGAGAAGCATAGGCAATAACTCTATCTCTTTGCATAAGTACACAGCCCAAACCTGAATGAGAAGCATCACAGTAGACAACGAAATCATCTGTACCATCGGGTAATGTCAACACAGGTGCCTGATACAACAATTGCCTTAACGTCACAAAAGCTTGTTCTTGTTGATCAGTCCACACAAATTTCACATCTTTACGGGTTAATTTAGTTAATGGACCGGCAATTTTAGAAAAATCTTTTATGAATTTCCGGTAGTAACCCGCTAATCCAAGGAAACTCTTTATTTCAGAAGCAGACTTTGGGGCATTCCATTTCATCACAGCCTCGATTTTCGATGGATCCACTTTCACACCATCCTTACAAATTATATGGCCCAAGAATTGAACTTCCCGAATCCAAAATTCACATTTAGAAAAATTGGCATACAACTGTTCCCGTTTCAAGGTATCAAGGACCAACCTTAAATGCATGGCATGTTCGCCTTCAGATTTTGAATACACAAGAATATCGTCAATGAAAACAATCACAAACTTATCCAAGAAGGGTCGACAAACACGGTTCATCAAGTCCATAAATACTACGGGAGCATTTCTCAAACCAAAAGGCATGACCAAAAATTCATAATGTCCATCCCTAGTACGAAAGGCCGTCTTAGAAATATCTTCTTCCCGAACACGAACCTGATGATAACCCGACCTCAAATCAATCTTAGAATATACCGAAGAACCCTGCAACTGATCAAATAAATCATCTATTCTGGGCAGAGGGTATTTGTTCTTTACTGTCCTCTTGTTCAAGTCTCTATAATCAATACACATACGCAACGAACCGTCTTTCTTTTTCACAAATAATACCGGCGCACCCCACGGTGAAGAACTAGGTCTGATCAACTCCTTATCCAACAATTCCTGTATCTGACTCATCATTTCACGAATCTCAGAAGGCGCTAACCTATACGGAGCTTTAGCTACAGGGGACGAGCCCGGCACAAGATCAATACGGTACTCAACTTTCCTAACTGGTGGTAAACCCGGTAATTCATCGGGAAATACCTCTGGATATTCACAAACAACCGGGACATCAGAAATGGTTTTCTTTTCAAACTTGGCATCAACTACATAGGCTAGATAGGACTCACAACCTTTGGACAATGACTTCCTAGCCTTCATCATAGAAATCAAGGGAATTGACATACTATCCCGTTCTCCTCGAGCCACAATGTATGACCCTTCGGAGATTGGGATCCTAATCAGCTTTTGGTGACAATCAATGCTAGCCCTATTTTGACTCAACCAATCCATACCAATTATCACATCAAAACTAGGGATTGGCATCAACAAGAAAGAAATAGGGAAAGTTCGGTCATCAATCACAATATTAGCTCCAGTCACCGAGGTGGTAACAGGAACTAATTTACCACTAACAATTTCTACTTCTATGGGCTTCGTTATCACAGTAGGGACTAATTTCAACTTGTCACAGAAACATACAGATATGAAAGTACAATTAGCACCAGAGTCAAACAATACACGAGCCGGTACAGAGTTTATAAGGAATGTACCAGTTATGACATCTTCTGTATGCACAGCCTCATCGACTGTCATTTGAAAGGCCCTACTCGTTGGTGGTGGAGGATTCTTCCGTTTCTGACCGGAAGATGCCGAACTCCCGACCGAACCCGACCGAACCCGACCCCGACTTCCCTGCCTCCGGACATTGACCCACACGATGTCCCTCCTTTTTGCAAGTCCAACACACAAAGTTCGGGTACCGACAATTCTTTATCTCATGGCCAAGTTCACCACATTTTAAACACTTATTCGTTTGCACGGTACACGGCCCAGAATGTCTAGATTTACACGTGTTGCACCAATTTGAGTTACCAGACGAACTACTTCTACTCACAAATTTCTTATTCAGTCGACTACCCTGCGAATTAGATTTCCCTTTACTAGATGAATCCGCTTTAAATCTTGAAGAAGAGTTGTCCTTAGTTTGAGAAGCACGAAAACCTCTAATATCACTATCCACTGATCTTGCAAGGTTAAAGGCTTGCGATAAACTAGTAGCTAATCTCACGGTAGTGCGGTAGTTATGGGGTAAAGCATCCACAAACTGCTCGATTCTGGTTTTCTCATTGGGAACCCACTGTTGAACAAACCAAAGTTTTTCAGTAAATTGCGCTATCAGCTCATCAATAGTCATTTTATCCGATAAATGAAGGTTCACAAACTCCCTCCTAATCCGTGCCATATCAAAATCGGAACAATATTGATTACACACCGCTTGATAAAAATCAGGCCATCGGATTGATTCCTTTTGTTGATGTGTTAAATGACCTGTAACTGAGTCCCACCAAACCATCGCCTCATCCTTCATACACTGAACAGCAAACATAACTTTTGATTCCTCCTCACATCGAGTCACATCGAATTTCCGTTCCAAATCTCTCAACCAGTTTAAAGTCACGGTGGGATTTGTGCTTCCATGAAATTCCGGTGGTTTGCTAGACATAAAGGTTTTGAAAGAGCACACTTTATTGGATTGTGAGGAAGGACTAGCACCAAAAACAGAAGATTGTTGTTGTTGTTGTAAAAGTTGTCTAGCTGCAGCTTCCTCAGCTTTCCTTTTAAACTCTCTAAGAAACATCAACTCGTCCTCCATCTCGTGTATATACTCATCCCTGTAAGATTCTTCACCCGCTGGATTAGAGGTACCTTCCTGATTATGTTGTTCTGGATGAGATTCAAAAGGAGGAGCAACGTACCGAGAGGCATTATTGGGGTTGGTGGTCGGTTGTTCTTCATCTGCCATTTCTGAAATCAACACAACACTTGAAACTTGTTAATCGTTAGTACCTATCTACTAACAATTCACAACCAATACTAAATCCCATACCCAGGAATGTTTGACATATCACGCTCCAGTTTTGGGATTGAACACTCTACAATGTTCAATTAACCCAAAACCATGCTCCGATACCAACTTATAACGCCCCTCATTTCATAAGTCAATATAATATTAATAAATCGGAAGCGTAGTAATTTATAACACATTATTAGTTTTACTGCACCATAATTAGATTACATAAACAGTTCATAGCTTAATTCTTACTAGTTCAAAAACTATTTAATCACATCTTAATTGGGGCATCATATAAAAACCAACTTGTTTAGTACAAAACATTATCAGAGTAGCATGCTTGTCAAGACATTCCCAGCTTCTAGAGCATCACTTCCTGCTACCCATCTAACCAAAATATAATCTGCAGGTAGTAGAGGGGAGGGATTAGCACATAGCTAAGTGAGTGAGTTCATCACACAACATTCAACTTAGCATAATCACCTAATTACAACAAATCAACAACATAATAATGAGGATCGGCGGCTCTGAGGATAACCAATAACCCGGGTGGCTCCCCAAGAACACTTATCCAACCTATCCGTATGGCCATAACGGACGAGACCGATAGCTAGTGGTTATCCTACTCAGATACAGTTCAATACACACAACAAATGAAGTAAATCCCTGTATCATTCACACGATAACCAACTAGCCCAACCAACCATTCAACAACACGTTGACCTCATTAACAACTGATGCCCAAAGGCCACACATTGCACATTGAGTAATAATCAACAAGGTATATTAAATAAGCAATAACAATATATCAACGCTTATTCGTTGTAATCCAATGATCACAACCAAATTCAATGGTGAGTTCCGAATCCACTCACCGATACCTCGGTAGCCACAACTCGGATTCCAGGTGCTACTTATCTTTTGGAGGATCTGAGAATTAACAACCAACACACATTAGTACTTTGCCTCATAATTTGTAAATATCAAAATGGGCATTTTTATAAAAATGCCACTATAGCATCCAATAAGTGCTACTAAAGACATTTCATATACAATACTCACTTGACTCAAAACATCTTTGTTAAGTCCCGTAACTCTTTAAAATGTTCACGTTATAACATATTTTTCAGTCAAAAAGTGCCACTAAAATACCCCTTAAGTGCCACTATAGGTATATGAAATAAAAAGTGCCACTAAAAACACCACCTTCTAAACACTTATGCATTTTTGAAATTTGCAAAAATCCATCAAAATAAAACATGCAAACGCGATCCTGACTAGATGGGCTGGATCGCGTTTGTCCTTGGGAAATAATTCTGTCACCGAAAAACACTAGCAAACGCGATCCGGATAATAGGCCTGGATCGCGTTTCTAAGGCCAAAAAACTCGACTAAGACATTTATAACAAGGGAACGCGATCCGGAATCGTAGCTGGGATCGCGTTCAGCTGTTCTTCAGCTCAAGAACAGACCTGAACGAACCCTAACTCCATTTTTAACATTCAAGCTCATCAAACTCGATTCTAATGCTACAAACATCTCCAATGATACCACACATCATCATATAACAACATTCCAAACATCGATTGGCTACCAAGATCAATTTCTAATCTAATTTCAATATAATCAAATTCATGAATACATAATCACATACTTACATGCTTGAGGAACAAGATGATGATAGCAAGAAGAAGATAAAGATGGTGATGATGATGCTTGCTAACAGATTACCAATTCAATCCACACCTCAAGTTAGATGATTTCACTTTGATTGTGCTAGTTAGGGTTTTTTGGTTTCCTCTAATTGAAATGAAAGAGAAAGGAAATGAAATTGGTAAAGTAAATAAAAGGGAGGTCGGTCCCCTATTTCAACCGACCCAAATTATTGGGTAAATTATACCCGTCCTAAATCTATCGTCTGGAACCTAAAATACTAATCGAGAGGAATTTATTTTAATGTACCGTCATCTTTAATTAATTAAACCAAGCAACATTTTATTTACCACAATAAGTCCTAAGACCTATTTCACCAGTTTCACAATAAACAAATAATAACAATAACATTTAAAACAATTTATTATTAAATTCAAATAGAAAAATACCAGGCCACTGGAGAGGATGTTACAATTAATCATTCCATCATCATTATAAACATGTTATAATTGTTAATTCATGATTTTCATATAAACCTATAAATGAGTTTTAGGTATTTGATAGAATTAAGTTGTGTAAAGTGAAATTGATGTTTATTATGATCATATAGTTGCTAGCTAATAAGTATTTCATGATTATAAGTGAAATTATAACCTAGAGAGAAAAGATTAAATTGTATGTTTATGATAAAAGTTGTGTTTTAGTGATAATTCATGAAGTGTTTTAGTGAATTGATAATTTGAAAGTTATTAATCTCGTTAATGGTGTGATTATGTTAGTTATCAATGATTAATGTGAATTATGTGACAAGTTGATTATAATTATCATAATTTATTAAGTGAGGATGAACTAATGAGGTTAATAATGATAATTCATACTAATGGAATGAATTGTGAGAAATTACTACAAGTGATAACTAAATTGATGTATAGTTGAAAACTGGTTAACATGATATCTAATCATGATTAAGAAACAACTCAAGAAGTATGAACTTGATGTATGTGATGATTATGTTAATACATATGGATTGAGATTTGTTGGTATAAATTTATTGGAGTAATGTTATATAGATTCGATACAAGGGACTGACTTGTGTTATTGTTGTATTCTCAGATACGGAGAAGACTCAGTGACATTAGACTACTGAGTGGACGACTATGATTGTCGGTGAGTGGATCTTGGACTTTCTGTCTAAGTTAGTTGTAACAACATGGTTACAACGGGTAAACTTGGTTTATTGCAATGATTGCTTCGATATTAAATTGCCATGATGGCTAACCTTTGATTGATTATTGGCGTCCATTGTGCTATGATAGTTGTGGACTATTTGATTTGGTGGGGGTCAACTAATGTGTTGGGTTTGGATACTATTACTAGGACTTCGCAAGTGCCTTGTACATGTGTTGGACACTGAAATTGCGTCGTGTGTAGTAATAGTACCAAACTATCGGTTTAACCTCTGATTTGGCCGTCAGTTGGTTTTAAGTGTTACTTGGGGAACCATCCGCGGCATGAGGGTACCTCAAGGACCACCGATCCTTCTATGTTGCTTGTGCATTGCTTGGTTATAGGCATGTGTTAAGCTGAGTTAGATTGATAGCTTGGGATCTATTCACTTAGCTTCGTGCTAACCCCTCATTACTTCTTGCAGGTTTACTTTTGTATGTGGGTGGGCAAGAAGTACATATGGAATGGAATGTTTGACAAGCTCACTCTGAAATGGATAATACGTTAATGATATAACAACGTATTTGGATTTCTATAACACCTCAACTTAATGTGTGTAATGATTGGAATAATCTAGTTTTAAAGGTTTGTATATATGTGGATTGCTATTGGAAATGTATGTAAGCAATCCACTGGTTTCTATTAATCATGTGCTTCCGATATGTTTAAAAAAAAATGTCCTTGTATTTCGAGACGGGTGTTATAAATTGGTATCAGAGCCTAGGTTTGGGTGAATTGTACATTATAAGATGTTCAATCCCAAACTTAGGTTTGTGTCAAGTCAAACATTCCAGGGATGGGGTTTAGTGGTTGCTTGAGAAAGTTGCTATGAAATGTGTGCTAAACTATAACAATATGCAATAGTGTTGTTTTGAATGCAGAGACGGAGGAACATGAGGAACTGTCTGGTATTCTCAATGATTCCTCAATACTCGTGGGCCTAGATGTGCCAGGTAATTTCTGATAAGCTTGATGAATTTTAATAAGCTTTGACTGTTTGCTTTACTATGATATGATTGTTAGTAAAGTAAATTGAATTATTGGTGAATATCGCTTGTTAATAAGTTGATAAATGCAAGGTGTGATTATAGATCCTTGCTAGGGAATTATTTGATAAATGATAAACTGAATTGATGTGACTTGATATGATGAAATTAATGGGATGTTGGTATTCTCCATTAATAGGTTTTGAGTCGTGTTGTTATGTGAATTAGAAAGAGTCTAGTTGTTAGAATATGTGTTTTGACTTGGTAAAGTCAAGTTGAATGTGGTCGTGTCAAACTTGATAATAACTATGTTACGAAGTGATGAATGTGACTAGATTTTTATGTGTTTAGCATTGATCATAATTGGGTTGAATTATGATCTTTGTATTGAAAGTGTTAAGATAGAAAGTCAAAGTGGTCAACGAGTCCAAATGGGTGTTGACAAGTTGTGAAAAGTTAAAGTGATTATGAATTTGGAAAATTTGTTGAAATTGATTTAAAAATGATGATTTTAATGTGGATTGGTGTTTTAGAGTTATAGCATAATACAAATATTGAAAATGGTTTTGTTTGACTTGGAATAGTCAACAAAGTGTGAATTGATTGTTTGAATAGTGGTTATATGGGTTGAAACCCAAATGGGTTGTTAAAGTACCCAAATGGGTCGGTTATTGGTCAAATGGTTAATATGCATGTGGGTTCGAAAATAATGAATGTTAAAGTGACTTTAAGTCATAAGTATAGTAACAAAGTGCGTGAAAGTGTTTGGATAGTCAATGTGGTTGTTTGGTTGAAAATGCCCAATTGGACCCTAAACGGGTCAATGAGTCAAAACAGGATATAATGTGTATATATAGATGATGAATGTGCCCACACGTCATAATTATATGTAGAAACATGTTGGTAAAGGGTGGAACCCTGAAGGTATGCCGTTTGGAATATAACGTGTCAACCAAAATGGTCCAAAATGGCCTAAAATTGGTTATATGGTCGTTTTCTCGTAAAACATGTAATTTGAAAAAGTATAAAAAGGAAAAGTTTCATTTTGGCATGGTGAAGGTGCCTGCAAAATTTCAGAGTCTAACTCTTTACGGTTTAGGAGATATGTGCGTTTGAATTTCGTGTTTTTGCACTAAAATTTCTGAGTTGCTGCAGCATGTTGAATCCGGTCGTATTCCCATGAATACGTACGTATTCCCATGAATACGGGCGGATTCATTGGGCGGATTCCTTAAAAATGGTTCTGTCTCGTGAAGTTGGCGGGAATACGGCGGATTCCCCGGAATCCGGGCGGATTCCCATGAATACGGACGTATTCCCTTGAATACGAACGTATTCCCATGTTTTGAGACATTTCTTGTGCTATGTGTTATATTAAGTGAATTTAATATGAAAATTCGTAAATTTCGATGTCCGACGTAACGTTGGTCGTAGAATTTCCGTTATGAAATTTCGGTGTCCGATTAAGATGAAATTTACATGTCCACTCAAAAACGGGCCAACGGTCAAAGCTCATGGCTTTGCCATGAGCCCTGTCAGTTTTCGGCACTTCGGGGTAGTTTGGGGCCCGAAAATCACATTTTACTGTTTTTCGGACATTATTTCGGACTTTTAGCTTATGATTTGTATTGGGCTTTTGTTTCTTTGAGCCCAGGGATCATTCCTATGAATAAATATAATGTAAAAACTTGTTTTAAGAGGTTCACCCATTTTATTATGTATGAATCGTTTGTAAGCGGTTTAACTAACTGCATAGCATACCAGTAAGGGTATTTTGATTGGTGCTTATTAGGGTAAGTAGATATTGATTGTGTGAATCATGTTATATGAATTATTTGAAATACAATAAAGTAAATGAATCATGTGAAATATTAGAAATGATTGAAAGGAGTATTTTAGGAATTGAAGAGTATTATATAAGTCTATTTATGTTTGATAGATTGAATATGGAAGGTTAATTGCTAATCAACTTAGGAATTATATATTGATGAATATATGTGGAATATGACATGACATTTTAATAAGGCACTTGGTGCTAAATGTTATATATAGTATTATATGTATTAACTAATGTATTAAGTGATTGATATTGAATTCGGTGATAAAAGTGTTAATTGACTTAATTGTGTTAAAACCTACACAGCGTTAAGGAGATAATGAGAATAGTGTTAACGGGTTAAGTTGTTATACCTGTATAATTATATGATAGTAGTTTCACATTCAAGAGATAAAGGAAAAATAGTAACCAGTTAACACTTGGTCATAAATCTATTTTAAGTGCTATTATATGTGTGATAATTGTTGATATCAACATTGTGATATAGGAGTGAGTAAAAGTTTATCACTTTAGAGATTGATGGTATGAAGTTGCCTGAAAATGAAGTATGACTGACATAATATAACGACGTCTGGCCAACGTAGTCATATTATGCCATTTCACATGGAATTGTTGAGGTTACCAAGTACCAGTGAAATGAATACGGATTTAAATGGTATGGTAGGTAAAGAATGACGACCTGTAGTCGAGAAATAATCATAGATTGATTAAAATTAAAGTAGTAGTAAACTATTAAAATTATTGTTTAATGTGATATCATTGTAAAGGAAAATTTTGGACTGTGTCTATTATTTGTTAAAATGTATAAGTGATTATTCGGTTATGATAATTAAAGCTTGATAAAGATTACCATAGTCGGGTAGCCTATTATAGGAAAAATGTTATGGAAATAATGGTTGAAACTGAGAAAATGGATAATTATATTGCCATGATTTGAGGATCGTGTAAAATTATGATTGTTATAACATGAATAATATCAACGCGAAATGATAAGTGGCGAATAGAAAAGGTTAAAAACATGAAATAAGCTAATGTAGAGGTCGACTAGATACAATTATTGAGATGATATTGTTGAAAATATGTGCATGATTAGCACATTTTGTTAATGTGGTACGTGTGCTAGTATAGCAAGGTACCCATTGAACGAGACTTAGCATGTATCCAATATAATTTGGTGCTAAGTGATTGTGTAACTATATGATAATGGTATTAACCATAGGATTTGACCCCTACTTTGCTTATTAATATGTGGTTAGTGTTACATGATTCCGAGATATTTTAATAAAAATGGGTTTCATGTAACTCAGTGATATGTGGATATTAGCGTAGATGCTAGTTATAATTGAAATTTAAATTTCATCGATGATATGTGTATTGTGGTTTCCATAACCACTGTTTTGTTATTGAAAAGGATACCATTCATGTATAAATTTTAAAGACCTAGCACGTTGCTAGTTCTGTTTGTGAAAGTATATTACTATACTTAGTTAAGTGATAACTTGTTTTAAAGTGATCATTGTGTATATAAAAATAATAATAAAATTCGGGTACATTATATGTGCTGAAATGAGAAATTGAAGCATGTACAATTGGATATGTGCATGTGTAATTAGGTTGAAAACATATATCTTAAAGTGGATTAAATGTATACATATTTTGTGTATGTGTGATTAGTGATTAAGATAAGCATAGAGATGATATGCATAAGTAATTTAAATTGTACATATATCTTATGTGCATATAGTGAGGAATAATTATGTAGTTAGGGAATTGGAAATAAAGTGTGAACCAAACTTCACACGAGGTATGATGTGATTAAATTCCCTAGATTAATTAATAATGATTAGATTTCGAGGACGAAATCTCTTTAAGGGGGAGGGATTTGTAACATCCTCAAATTGGGCCTAGGAGTAATAGGTATTTCCTGTAAATTTAAATGCGATTTAAATTTGTTATATGTGTTTGATTTTAAAAATAATAGGTCAAACAGTTAAATGACTTATTGTGAATACTAAAATATTACTTGTTTTAAATTTATTTAGTTGACGGTAAAATAAAATTGTATTTCCCCGCAAATGGTTTTTAAGTTCCAGACAATAATAAATACGGGGAATGAAAACTAACACTTATATGGTATATTATGTGGATGGGTCGGTTTTTTTATTTCCCTCCACACATACATACATACGTACGATTATACACACACGCATATAACCCTAAATCCACAAAATCATGAAGAAATCATCAAAATTGGAGCTTCATAATTCGGATTCAAGCTTCTAGTATGAAGATTATCATCTTCTAATCCTTCTTTTCAACTTGTAAGTTCTTAATCTTTGATTTATGAACCCTAGAAATTGGGGGTTTTGATGTTCTTGAATAAAATCCGAAATTAGGGTTTAAAAAGTGTAGATTGATGTTAGTTAAGCTTCAATAACAAGTATTAATCATTTCATCATCATTATAAACATGTTATAATTGTTAATTCATGATTTTCATATAAACCTAGAAATGAGTTTTAGGTATTTGATAGAATTAAGTTGTGTAAAGTGAAATTGATGTTTATTATGATCATATAGTTGCTAGCTAATAAGTATTTCATGATTATAAGTGAAATTATAACCTAGAGAGAAAAGATTAAATTGTATGTTTATGATAAAAGTTGTGTTTTAGTGATAATTCATGAAGTGTTTTAGTGAATTGATAATTTGAAAGTTATTAATCTCGTTAATGGTGTGATTATGTTAGTTATCAATGATTAATGTGAATTATGTGACAAGTTGATTATAATTATCATAATTTATTAAGTGAGGATGAACTAATGAGGTTAATAATGATAATTCATACTAATGGAATGAATTGTGAGAAATTACTACAAGTGATAACTAAATTGATGTATAGTTGAAAATTGGTTAACATGATATCTAATCATGATTAAGAAACAACTCAAGAAGTATGAACTTGATGTATGTGATGATTATGTTAATACATATGGATTGAGATTTGTTGGTATAAATTTATTGGAGTAATGTTATATAGATTCGATACAAGGGACTGACTTGTGTTATTGTTGTATTCTCAGATACGGAGAAGACTCAGTGACATTAGACTACTGAGTGGACGACTATGATTGTCGGTGAGTGGATCTTGGACTTTCTGTCTAAGTTAGTTGTAACAACATGGTTACAACGGGTAAACTTGGTTTATTGCAATGATTGCTTCGATATTAAATTGCCATGATGGCTAACCTTTGATTGATTATTGGCGTCCATTGTGCTATGATAGTTGTGGACTATTTGATTTGGTGGGGGTCAACTAATGTGTTGGGTTTGGATACTATTACTAGGACTTCGCAAGTGCCTTGTACTTGTGTTTTACACTGAAATTGCGTCGTGTGTAGTAATAGTACCAAACTATCGGTTTAACCTCTGATTTGGCCGTCAGTTGGTTTTAAGTGTTACTTGGGGAACCATCCGCGGCATGAGGGTACCTCAAGGACCACCGATCCTTCTATGTTGCTTGTGCATTGCTTGGTTATAGGCATGTGTTAAGCTGAGTTAGATTGATAGCTTGGGATCTATTCACTTAGCTTCGTGCTAACCTCTCATTACTTCTTGCAGGTTTACTTTTGTATGTGGGTGGGCAAGAAGTACATATGGAATGGAATGTTTGACAAGCTCACTCTGAAATGGATAATACGTTAATGATATAACAACATATTTGGATTTCTATAACACCTCAACTTAATGTGTGTAATGATTGGAATAATCTAGTTTTATAGGTTTGTATATATGTGGATTGCTATTGGAAATGTATGTAAGCAATCCACTGGTTTCTATTAATCATGCGCTTCCGATATGTTTAAAAAAAAATATCCTTGTATTTCGAGACGGGTGTTATACTAATCCTGCTGGCACCTGAGAACACATGCTAAAACGAGTCAGCTATAAAGCTGGTGAGTTCATAGGTTTGTCAGTAAAACATGAAGTATATATATATCGAGTATATTTCAAACGTAGTTCATAAACTATGTTTTTAAATTGTATTGTATTCTGACTATGTCCCAATTATGTAATCGATATGGAGGTTATCATAACCTTATGACCTAATCCGATAGGTTTAGTTCCAGTGAGTTCTCTAAGTGTTCCCATGTTTGTACTACTTTTCAGAGCAGCACAATACCAGTTCTGATTAGTCATAACTCATGGTGATTCCTATTGACAGTACAACATACTCAAATGACCTATCAGGTTATCATGTATGTGTATAAGAGTCGGGAGTGGCACCACGTGCCCAGCAGTATAACCGTGTATGTATAAGGTAATCAAGAGTGGCACCTCGTGCCCACTAGTGTAATTAGGTCTACATATAATAGTCGAGTGTAGCACCTCGCGCCCAGTAGTGTATCCAAGTATGCATATAAAGTGTACATGTACCTATAACAAGTATACATGTAGGTAGTAATCAGGTGTGGCACCTCGTGCCCACTAGAGTAATCGTATATGCATATGAAGTGTACATGTAACTATAACAAGTATACATGTATAACAGAAGTAGCACCTAGTGCCCGGAAGTAGCACAGCGTACCCGGAAGTAGCACAACGTGCCCGGAAGTAGCACAACGTGCCCGGAAGTAGCACAGTGTGCCCGAAAGTAGCTCAGCGAGCCCGAAAGTAGCACAACGTGCCAATCAGTATATGCATATAAGTGTACTTGTACCTATCTCTAGCGTACATGCAGTAATAATCGTGTGTGACACCTCGTGTCAAATGGTAGCATCAAGTATGCATATAAATGTATATGTTCCTATAGCAAGTGTACATGCAGTAGTAATCGAGTGTGACACCACATGCCCAAAAGTGTATGCATATAATCAGTAAGTACGATTATAGCACAATGTTAAACCAGTGGATTACCCTATGGTAATATTGTAAATGTAATTCAAAAAGTACCTACAGTTGTCTCACAACAGTCAGGTATAGCACAATGTATCTAAGTTTGTAAGTGTCCCACTTAGATGATAGTACGTAGCAAATTGTGCCTAAGTATGTGTAATCATCACTTAGCTGCTTTGGGAAATAGTATAATGTGTTCCACTAATGTACGCTACCATCGCGTATTCGAAATCTCAAACTTAACAGGTAGGTTGGTGCCCCTAGGCACGGTTTACCCGAAGGCTAGTATGAAACTAGTAATTGTAGATCATAGGTGTAAGGAATCCATTTGTCCTTAGAAAGTCGTACCCGTTCAAGTCTATGTGTTTCCTAACCTTGGGATACTTAATACCCTAGAGTATTTTAGGAAAGTTCGGCAATGTTAAAACATAACATGTTTATACAGAAAGTCGGTTACTCGTTTTTTTTAATCAATAAACAATGAAAAACAATTAAAACGGAAGCATGTGTCTCACCCCAAAATCAGTAAAATAGTTTGAAAGGTGGGGCTATGAACTCACCTGTTGGAGATAGCAATCCCGTGCTACGCTTGTCGTCACAATGGTAACCTCCTAGTGTCATAAACACGTGAGGTTATGTGAGTAAGATACTAATCGGTTTAACTAAATGTGTCATGAAAGTACACTTCTGTTGTTTAGTTTTAGAATTGTGTACGGCCCGTTTGTGACGGTTTGTAATAATGATAATTCTCAATTAAATCATTATTAAAATCGTTTCATTGTCTACTGCACAAAAATATAATTTTGTATGTAAGTCATCGTTGTAAAAAGTGTAGTTGTTGTTAAGCGAATGTCGAATCGTTGGGCAAAACTCATTTCGCAAACCAGGTCAGTTCGGCTAGCTCGTTCGGTTCGCTCGATCAGCTCGGTTCGCTGTTCGGCTCGGCTCACAATCTCAGCTCGGTTCGTTGCTCGGTTCGGTTCGCAGCTCGGCTCGGTTCGTTGCTCGGCTCGGCTCGCTCGACGGACTGAGATCTGGAATCTCAACTCGCCCGACGAGCTGCTCGTATTTTTGGTTTTAAAAAACGCATTTTTGTGTCGTTTTTGGTCATAATAAGTTAATATAACACTAATACATGGTATATTAATCATTTTAAACACGAAATAACAAAGGAAAAGGGGCGAAATCTTACGGATCGATGTGTGGTCCGAAAATAATGATGATGGTGCTTAGATGATGAAGAAGATGAAGATGATGATGATGATGCTCGTGTTGATGTTGCTGCTGCTGTTGTTGATTCCAAAAATGATGATGGTGGCGGCGGTGGTGTGTCCGAGAGAGAGAGATGAGTGATGGTGTGAGTGTAAAATGAAAAAGAAAATGAAGTGGGAGGGGGAGGAGTATGGGCCGGCTCATTTTTAGGTGGGGGATTATTGTCCCCAAACTTGTGGTATTAAACCCGTGTTCGTTTGCCCGATCGTAAAATAATATAATTACTTTGAAATCATAATTTTGTTAATACAAATTCGTATATATTTTCAATTAAAGTATTTTATAAAAATACGTCATCCGAGTTATAAAAATATAACTTTGAATTGGATTTGTTTGATGGATACATTTCGTATGGTTTCATCGCGTAAAATACGTTCTAAACAAAACGAATTATGTTCTGAGATAGTGTAATATTTTCCGTGTAAATAATGTTTATTTAAAATAAATACACATTATTTAAAGTAATGCGTACCAAGTACGTGAAATGAAAGTTTTAAATCTGGCGCGAAAATTGACCTTTTTGACCGGGTGTTACAGATTGTTCCAAATAATCACACATCGTGTGTGTATTTCTACCGACCCAATGGTGCTGCCAACTTCTTTGATACAAGCGTGATGAAGGATGCTCTTAGCAAAGCGTTAGTTACATTTTACCCCATGGCAGGACGACTGAAGGAAGACGAAAATGGCAGGATCGAGATTGATTGTCAAGGACAAGGTGTGTCGTTTGTGGAAGCAGAGTCAGATGGTGTGGTCGATGATTTCGGTAGCTTTGCACCTTCATTGGAGCTTCAGGAACTCATTCCAAAGGTTGATCACTCAGGAATTAAATTGCATCCTATGTTGCTTCAGGTATAAGACTTGCTTACAAATGAATGATTTAGTTAGTTAGCTTTAATTAAGCCTTTAATATTTAATATAACGTGAAATTAATTATCCTATACGCTATTTGTGAGCAGGGGCGGATCTAGAGGGGGATGTGCATTCGTCCCCCTTAAAAGAATTTAAAGTTATTAGCTAGAGTTTTGTCCCCAAAATTATAGGAAAAAAAATAAAAATTTGCCCCCATAGTTTTAGTCTTAGATATGTAATCGTGTGACTTTATTCAGGTAACATACTTTAAATGTGGAGGAATCTCACTAGGAGTTGGGATGCACCATCAGGCTGGGGATGGTGCATCTGGGTTGCACTTTGTTAACACATGGGCTGATATGGCTCGTGGGCTTGACCCAAACCTCACAACCTTCATAGACCGGACACTCCTTCGCGCTCGGGACCCACCACAGCCCATTTTTGAGCACATCGAATACCAGTCCTCTCCACCAATGCTATCGCCACTCAAAACCCCGTCACAGAATACTTCTGTGGTCTCAATTTTTAAGTTAAGACGAGACCAACTTAACATGTTGAAATCGAAGTCAGAATATAAGTACACATCCTTCGAAGTATTCGCTGGCCACGTTTGGAAGTGTGTGTGTAGAGCGTGTGGGCTGTCGGATGATAACAAGACCAAGCTCTACATCGCCACTGATGGACGGGCCCGCCTCAAACCCGCTCTACCACCGGGCTATTTCGGGAACGTTATTTTCACAACGGATCCTATAGCGATAGCAGGTGATATTCATTCAAATCCTACTTGGTATGCTGCTAATAAAATCCATGATGCATTAGCAAAGATGAACAACGATTATTTGAAGTCGGCACTAGACTATCTGGAACTACAGCCCGACCTAAAGGCTTTGGTTCGAGGGGCGCATACGTTTAATTGCCCAAATTTGGGAATATCTTGTTGGACTAGGCTCCGAATTCACGAAGCTGACTTTGGATGGGGCCGGCCCATATTCATGGGGCCTGCTTGGATCCCATTAGAAGGTTTTAGTTATGTGTTACCGAGCCCAAATAACGACGGGGGCATTAGGCGTGAACAAACCGGGTATTTTCCACAACCCGACCCGACCCATTACCCAAACCGGGTTTTGGTCAACAAAATGAAAACCGGGTTGTTGACCTACCCGACCCGAACCGGGTTTTTGACCCATTTCAACCGGTTTTTTTACCGGGTTTTACTGGGTTTTCCAACCCGACCCGATTTCAACCCGGTCCCAACCCGATTTTGAAATCCAAAACCCCAAATCGGTTCCCTACCCGCCGGGTAGTGAAAAAACCCGAACCGGGTTGGGTTATACTCGGTTCCTACCGGATCGGTTTTCTGAGTTTGGGGACCGGTTTATTTGTTCACGCCTAGGGGGCATATCAATTGCCATTTCACTACAAGTGGAACACATGAAACTTTTTGGCAAGTTATTTTATGATATATGACAGGTTTGATTAGGTCATTCATAAATTTGCATTGCCCAATAAGAAGTTACATCCGTAGCATTAATTATAACTAGTCGGAAACCCGCGCTATACAGTGATAATAAATAAAAAGTTTGGTAGTCGATAATGATGATCGGTGTAGCAATAACGAGTGTATTAACTTAGATTATTATTTACTTTATTTTGTATTTGTGTCAATTTTAGTAATACGTTATGTTAATATAATAATTATGAATAATAATAATGATGATAGAAAGACAAAAATTAGATTTCTATTTATTGTTTATAATAAATTAATGAAAATATAAAATAAATATAGATATGTATAAATGTGAGGGTATAATGTACGGAGTATAAGCTAAAAGAATCAAATTGATATAAACAAGTAATATTTTTGCCCGCGCGTTGCGACGGGTAATTGTTATTTAACTTGGATCGATTTTGTAATTGCCATGAACTCTCAACGTTATATAATTTTACTTTGACCATTGATCAATTCACAAAACGTTTTAAAACCCACTTAGGACGTCTCATTGATTATCATATCATACTCTTCATTAATTTGCAGTTCTTAATATTTTGTACGTCATTTTTTCATATTTTCATCATATTAAAAAGCCTATAATGTTGTAAGAAACAAAATTCTAATTTGATTATAACTGGGCACCCCATGCCTATAATATTTAATACTCCGTAGGAAATATTAATTTGATAGTGGGGTGAAATAGGAATTGAAATCGGTGGTATATTTTGCATATATTCTTTTAAATATTATATTATAATTATAATATATAATAACTACTAATACTAATTGTCTAATTTGTTGAGAGTTTGTTGTGATTGGTGTAAACTTTGGGGTCCCATAATTTTATCTAATTCAAATTTGGTTGGAACGTAACTTGGATGAGTATTCAGTAAGGGAATATCTATCCATACCATTTTTATTTACTTGCCATACCATTTTTGAATAAAAAAGTACAGAAAAGTACGAAAAAGTACAGAAAAAATACAGAATGTAAGAAAGAATGATGGAATAAAGTACAAAAAAAGTACAGAAAAGTTAATTTAATAATAAATAAATGGTATATATAGTAGGACCCTTGAGTAATTGGTTTAATTTTAATTCATCATGATTTGATGATTTGACATGGGTCTCTGACTCTCTGTTACTTGCATTGCTGCATAATAAGTCATGCACCATTCACTCACATCAATTTACCATCAAATCATCGCTCCTAGCCTCCTATATTTCTTTTATGTATTTTCTCTTTTCATTTTTCAGAAAGTAAATTTCTTTTATTTCTTTTAGGCGCATGCAAATCATCATAATAAACACAAAAGTTAAGGAAACCCACATGGCCAAATGAATAAGGAAGAGAAAACAATAGACATACCATACCAATGAACGAATAAAACCCTTGCAAGCAACTAAACTCATTCGAATCGATGAAGAAAATAAAGATGATGTCCATAATTGCAAGAGAGCTTACCTTTTCGATTTGATGCGAAGATACAGTGAACCTGCATCACAAAACTAAGAAAAGGAAACGATTATTAGATTTTGAAAAGCAAACGGCATAGCGAGATGAAAGAAAAAAGAGAAATGGAAAATATGTAGAGATGGAGAGGATAATGGTGCGTTTAATTGTGAAAAATTTTCTATAATTTTTCATTTTCAATTTTCTAAAGAAAATCATTTTCTAGAAAAGTGTTGAAAATTTAGAAAACTCGTTCAAATGTTGGAAAAGTGGATTTTGGAAAACTAGTTATATCTTGGAAAATTTGGAAAAGTGTGGAGGAAGTTTATAAAGGAAAATTTGGAAAAGTGAGGGGAACTTGTTTTCCACCTCCAAGTTATATTTTGGAAAAGTGAATTTTCCATTTTCTTGGAAAATTTTCTTAAAAAAAATCATTTTGAACGCGTTTTCCAGTTTTTCAGTTTTTTTGAAAAAATTTTCTAGAAAACTCCCATTTTTTCCACAACTAAACGCACTGTCTTGAATTTTCCTTTTCTTAGAAAAATTTTCTAGAAAAACTCAAATTTGAACACGTTTTAATTGACTGATGGAGTGATAATATACTTATAGAGTAGAGTATTATGCTCTGCGTGCATATTGTGTCAGATGGTACCTTCAATTTAAGCGTGAAAAGACAAAAATTATATAACTTACGAAAGTATAGAATCGAACATGGGATGTACAGGAAAGAATGAAACCGGCCACCTACCATTAGCCTATTAGTGTTTAATTGTTAATCACTTCTAACTAATCTATATATTTAGGCAGATAAAGTTACAAGTTTACTATTCATAAAATTTCAGTAATTGATATTAAGGGATAATTGATTTGGTTTTATTAGTTACTATATTTATGTAAGTAATGAGATGGATACACACGTCATTTTTGATCTTCAAATTTTTTTAATCATTAAGCCTAATGGCTAAATGCTTTATAAAGGGTCTAATATAAGACACTTTAGAGTAATTTTAAAATAATTGCACCAATTTGTAGAGTTTACTTTGTAGTTTGGGTTTAAACAAAATGGCGTGCTAACAAAAGATTGTAGTTTACTCCGTGTAAATGTAAGAATGATAACGGACGAGAAACATTTGTAATTTGTAGGCGGGTAAAGCTGCAAAATTCACCTGTAGGTACGGGTACTGACAAAAATAGCGCCCGGCAGATTGCGGACGGGTGTGCACTTTTACGAGCGGGTAAACCCAACCAGCAACCTACAAAACTCATTAAATTTACGCTCCGGGTATATTCATATAAATTCTTTAAATAAATTAATAGATAATGGTTAATTTTAACAATATATAATGAAACTTCTATAAAAAGTTTAGCATTTATGTTTCGAATATCAAAATTGCAAAACGATTACCAAAAAAATATCAAATAAATTGATGGTTAACGAATGATTAATTCGTTATATTTTTAAATTTTAACAATTGAACTCGTTTAAAATTACGACGTGTTATCCTAAACATGTGTTACAACACATTTTTAGATGAAAATTATATAAAATCTTTCGATTATTTAATAAATTATTTGAAATATATAAAACGATCGACAATAACTAGTGGGTAACTCTATCTAAAAATATTTAAATAATAATACTTCAAGTTGCAAAAAGTATCTCGTTACAAACATGGATTATTTCATCATTTCCAAATTTATCATGAAAATGATAGAAAAACACTTGTTTATATGAGTAGTCCCCGCTCATACTATACCATGAAATGTGAAAGGTGTGTTTGAAGAATTAACACTTTCTTATTTACATGAGTTACATAAATGATCCCTTGATCATGTTTCATTTTGCAATCATTTGCGTTTTTTATTTCACTTAACTAAAAAACTATCATTAATATTCCGTAATATATTATCTCGGATTTGTTTTATGCAGGGCGGATGTAGAGGGGGCAAGTGGGGCAGTTGCCTCTCCAAGAATTTTCAAATCACGTAAAAAGTAAATTTTCTTAAGGGTATTTATGATATTTTTTGCCCTTTCAAAACTAAACAAATAATTAAAAAATATATATATATATTTTGCACCCCCAACCTATAAATTCTAGCTCCGCCCCTGATTTTATGTTTGGCATCACTATATTATTTTGACATATTTTCATTCTAAACAATCTAATTGCGCGCTTATGTTCAAACATTTTTATCTGTTAAGTATATATATTTTTGCATGAAATAGTTGAAAATCTAATGTTCTAGACTTATCAAAGTAAATAATCATAATCTCAATTACGATCTATTAATCATCATGTGGGTTTAGTACGACTAATTGAATCATTGAAATATCTTGTCTAGCCCCGTTATAATATGAACTCGACATTGTAAGTCATGTATTTTATGAAGTTGAAATGAAACATTTAGAGAACTGCCGGGGTAACTTTTGGTTGCAAGATAAATCGAGGGACCATTTCTGTTAGTTTACGTTTTTGTCGAGTAGTAAGAATTAAGAGCACTCGGTGTGGGGGTTTTTCGTCGGCGTTTTTGGACGAGAACATCGTCGGACGGTGTTCCGCCGCATCGGAACGGCGTTCTCGTCGGCGTTCAACGATCACAGTCCAAAATCAAACGTCGCTCCAAGCCAACGTTTTCCATTTTTTTTCTTTTTCTTTTCTATGATCCAACTTCTTTTCCCTTTTTCTTTTATTTTTGTTGTTATGAAATATAAAATGAAGAAATGGAGAAGAAAGAAAATTCATAAGAAGAAAGAAGATGAAGAAAGAAGAAATGGAGAAAAAGAAAGAAAACTGTGTTTTTTTTGTTTTATTATAAATGATAAATAAATAAATAATTTTAGGTTAAATTTTATTGGATTGGACTTTTTTTTAGTAATTTTATTGGGTTGGACTTATATAAATGTTAACTAAATGTATTATCTTTATGACTTGCAATTTTTCTTTTGTTTTTAATGAATTAAATGTTGCTTTATTTAATTTATTTATTTTTAAATATTACTTTATACAATTATTTATATTAAAAATAATAAAAAAAATAATAAAAAACTTCAAAACAATTTTCAGAACACTGTGAAAATAGTATCACTACACCACAGCGTCCTCAGCAACAATATTCTCCAAAACACTGTCTACAACACTGTGAAAATAGTGTCACTATACCGTTTGATATAAGAAAGGCAAGTTGCGTTATCCACAAACAATTATGCGCGTGAACTTACGCCCGACATGAACGGTGTCAGTGCGCGTGAAATCAAGTCACTAAAAGACAAAATAGCGATCAATCGTACAAACATTATCCAGAAAACTCGTACACGGCATCTAATCCATTGCTTACGTGCCCATAATAGCCCTAGTAGATTGACACGTTGCACCTCTATATTTGATCACAGCCGCCCACATGGGAAGCATGGTGAAACATGGCCCACATATATTATCCTTAACTTAAGCCTCTGATATTACATTTACACCCCCTGCTTTATATATGTGTACGACAAAAACCCCCCCTTCACTTTCAGTCTTTCAACATCAGCATGTATAACACCAGATACATCATGATGACATTTGAGTTGATTGTAGTATTATCGATCTATACTTATCTAATCTAAAGTATATAATTGGATATTGGATATGCAGTGACAGCAAAATAAAGGTTTGTAATTCATAACCAATGTGCATGGCGCCTACATTCTCATTAGAGTAGTAAATATATTGAAAGGGTAATGATTCGTAACTGTGTTTTTCAGTGTTGTACATTACAACAACATAAACAAAATAAGTGGTGTACAAATTACTCCCCATATTCAAAAAGTAAATATTACTATGTATTATACAAACTCTATAATCTATATGTTCCATCCTCTAAATGTTATATATCGTTCATGACATTTTAATAAATAAATTAAGACGTTCATGAAGCATTATCAATATGTATTACTATGATAAAATTATTATAGTATGAATTTTGAATCCCAAACAACACGTACGTTGTTGCACTATCTATAAGTAGGGGTGTTTAGAGTCGGATATCTAGATTTCGAATACTGAATTTTGATATATAATCCAAATTCGAAATTTTAAATATTCGGAAATTGGCCATATAAATTTTTGAACATCCAAACTTGAATATCAGAATATCGAGAAGCCATTAATGTTTATTTAGGTTTTATCTTTTGTATTTTTGTAATCAAATATGTCACATTATACAATCAAAACTTAAATCTTTGAAGTTATGTATTGAAAATAAAAGACTAGACCACATAATATCATTGGTAATCAATACTCCGTTAGATAACTGTAAACTAATTATCTTTTGTACTTGCGATAATATGAATATTCAGAGATTTGAAATTTGGGTACGCAAATCTGAATAATTTTGGTATACTTTCGAACATACCTATGTATGAGTACTAAAATCTAATTATATTGTATAATCGTTTAATTAAGAGTATAATGACTATTTGAAACTACCAAGTAAAGTATTGGACAACTTCGTGACATATCTAAAACTACAGGGGGATAATGTGAAGGACTGAAATTTTTACTTTAAAGAAATTGCGGGCGCACGTGACAATAGTAATGTAAAGCGCGTAAATTCAACGTACCCACCGCAACTTGATGAAATGCGCTGTCGTTTAAAAGAAGCATAATAATACTCGATCTTGGCTGGCTTCTTATTATTACAAGGTTTTCTGAAGGGCCGTTTATATATATTCTCAATAACCGAGTCGACTCAGTAAGTTTAATGGTTCAGTTGATGAAAAACACCAAGGTTTGGCCGGAATCACAGTTACAACAGTGTGGAAGAATGGCGCCGGTGAAAAGAGAGATCACAGAGGAACTTAATCAATACGATGATCAACAATTTGTTTATTCAAACAAACGCTCTAAGGTGATTATTTAATTTCTTTTTATTAAAATTTTTTTTTAGGGTAAATTGCTGTTGTAGGTGTATTGGATCTGTATGCATATGTATGAATTATAATTGAATTGAATAATTTACTTGTTCGGTTATAATTATTGAAGTATTTATTAAAATAATAATTCACAAAGTTGGTTTTATCATGGACTAAGTTTCTGTTATCCAGTAATTTAGGGCACTGTTTGAACTTTGAAGTGGTATTAGTACCAAGGGAGTGAAAGAGGTTAAGAACTAGTTAATTTTGGGTACCTTTAAATATGTAATGTTATATTTGTAGACCAATTCTATGATGATGCTGTATGGCTTGTTTGTGTTATTGACAATCTATTATTGTGGATTAAAAGTAGTTTCTTGTACCCTTTTCCCTAGCAGCATCAAGAATTTGGAAGGGGTAGTTTTCCTGTATCACCTGCACAATTCAATCCGTTGGATGAACCGAGTCCGTTGGGTTTGCGGCTTCGGAAGAGTCCATCTCTGTTGGATTTGATTCAGATGAGACTTTCGGAAGGAAATGCTTCGAAGTTTGGAGCTGATGCGAAGAAAGGAAACAAGAGCATTGCCGCTTCTGCGGCTACTGATAAGTTAAAAGCTTCAAACTTTCCAGCATCACTTCTTAAGATAGGCACCTGGGAGGTAAGTTCATAATTCATATGTGGCTGTTTGTGCTCCTTAAAAAATTCCGGTTAGTGTTTGGATGCACTTTTTGTGCAATTGTTCCATGTGGAGGTTATGTAGTTATCAAAGGCTGTTAGCTATATAGCGTATACGATGGAGATGGTAGGATGGGTGGGTTGAGTAATGGGCAAAATGGGTTCAGGTTGAAACAGGATTTTCTAGTACAGGCAGGGTTAACCTGCAAACACTTTTTGATCAGTTTTAATAATCAATTGATATGCTAAATTGCTAATTATGATTTTAAAAACAATATTCTCATAATAACAATGCAAGTCTCTGAATATATTTGACTTAGGGTGTTGTATGAAATTTCAACCTTTTGACCCATTATAATAGCTAAAAAGGTGTTCATTTGACTATTTGAGATGAAACAAATCCATGTTAACCCATTCATGAGTAAATGGGTTAAAATTGTCACCTCAACAAAATTATAATTAAAAAAATTTGTCTACTTCTAAGGAATATTATAATAAGTATATAAGATTCACACAACCGGGATTTTTGGGATTTCCGGCCGGTTGAAAACCGGTTTTGGGCATAGTTTGACCAGTCAACGAACCGCCCGGTTTTCCGGTTTTCTCCGGTTGAACCGGGAACCGGACCGGTTTTTGACCGGCTTTCAATTTTTTTATTATTTTTTGGGTTTTGACCGGTTTTGGCCCGGCGGTCCGACCGGTTGAACCGGAACAGGACCCCTCTCCGGTCCGAGACAAAAAACGGTTTTCAAAACATTGCTTTAAATTGACCAACATTTCTTGATTCTGTAGTATAAATCGAGATACGAAGGGGACTTGGTGGCTAAGTGTTACTTCGCGAAGCATAAGCTCGTGTGGGAAGTTCTTGATGGTGGCCTTAAGAATAAGATTGAAATTCAGTGGTCTGATATCATGGCTTTGAAGGCAACTTACCCAGATGATGGCCCTGGCACTCTGGATGTAGTGGTAATCACCGTTCTTTTTGCACATCAATTATGTATGAGCTTTTATTATGTAGTTATCACAAACAGTACTAATGGACTACGTGATAAACCTTGTCTTCTGCAGCTAACAAGGCAGCCTCTATTCTTTAGAGAGACGAACCCGCAGCCCAGAAAGCATACTTTATGGCAAGCAACCTCCGATTTTACAGGTGGACAGGCTAGCCTACACAGGTACAGTCTCTTTTGAGATATCGTATATGTTATATACCTATCATTCTGTTGAGTTCAGATTATGTTTAATCTTGATCGGGTCTAAAGGGATAACGTACAAAAAGTTCAGTGCAAAAGGGAGCAGGTCAAATGGGCGAAAGTTTCTCAAATTGAGTAGTGCACAACATTTTCAACATTGGGGTTTTTTTTAGATGGAATTTTATTCGGATAGTGTAATTTGTAATAATATTTGACGCATTAGTTACCTAATACTTGATACTATTGAACTATTTTGGTTGACACAACCCACCCCTATGCAGACCAATTTTTTTTGTTTCGACCCTTCTGACGCAACATCTCGCTACCTCTAATCACGTTTGTATTCTTTCTTTGTCTCAGACGTCATTATCTACAGTGCCCACAAGGGTTATTAGGCAAGCACTTCGAGAAGCTGATCCAATGTGATCCACGTCTTAATTTTCTGAGTCAGCAAGCGGAGATAGAATTGGAGTCTCCATTGTTTGAACCCAGAACATCAGTGTTTGACGAGCCAAAGGAACCCAGTGAATATGATATAAGCAGAGTCGGACCTGCCATCTTCGATTTACACAGAGCAGCTTCACCATCAGGAGGTCAGTCTTCTTCGTCGAGAAGCGAGTTGCATGATCCTGCTGGTCGACCTGCAGAGTTCTCTCGGGAAGCAGCTTCACCCAGCTCAGGTAACCAAACATATCTCTTAGATATTGTTGTATGTATCTGACTTCTTATAATCTGTTAACCTGTAATATGTCACCGGTTTTGATGACATGACCATATATGAGGCTGTCTTGTGAACAAAAAACTGTTTACCTACTAATAGAATTACTCCGTCAGTTGGATGCAATATAACTCTTATACTTTGGATGCATACATTAGAAAAAAATTACGGGCCTAGTTCCACGTATTTCCACGCATAAACTACTCGTGCGTCAAACAGTCTTAACGTAAATAAGTTTTTTAATGTGTTACTCTTGTATTATCTAGTGATGGACACCTCAGCAATCGAAGGAATCAGAAGAGCTGGAACTGATGGAGTGAGAGGTCTTAGCCATTGGGACCAAATTAAAGTCCCGGGAATACACCCTTCGATGTCAATGAGTGATTTGGTAAATCACATAGAAAACAGAATAACAGAACAAAGAACTTCCAGCAACCACCCACTTTCTCGTGAAGAGAAAGAAAGCTTAGAGATATTAGAAGACATTAGCCGTTGCTTATTCAACGACGGCCAGTTTGGATCATCAGCTTCAGACGAGAAATCAGTGATGTTAAAAGTCAACTCTCTTTGCTGTTTATTGCAGAAGGATCCCACAACATTTCAGGATCTCGAGCCTAAAACTAATAATGCGAGTGGCAAGTGCACTTTTGAATTGAAGCCTGTTTTCGAATCGCTAGGTGAAGATGAAGAGGTTTGTGAAGCTGATGATAGTAGTAAGAAAGGTACTGAGATGTCGAGAAAAGACTCGGTTGGTGAACTGTTGCTTAATCTTCCAAGAATAGCATCGTTACCGCAGTTCTTCTACAACTTCTAGGATGCTTTTGGAGACTGCTGTAAGGCTAGTTTTGTAATCTCACATTTTCTTCATAAAAGAAAAGGTACTTATTACTGTGAATGTCATAAGAAGTTGGTGGTGGGTGGTATACGTAGGTTCTTTTAAGTTTGTGGCGGCTACTTTTTCGAACCTTATGATCGTGTACATATGCTGTTGTTGACTTGTATTTAGTACATTAAAAGTTGCTACCTTGGTGCTAATGGCTTTACCATTTCGCGTTCTCTGTTTTATCTTCGGTGCACCTTCTCAGTGCAGGACTAGAAAAGGTTCCGGCATTGTAGGCTATGTGACATACTGACATCTGTGTCGAATTTTTGCGACTGATTTCAAGTGTATGATGTTGCATTTTAACTCCTAGCAGAACTCTCCCGCATGTGACTTAAGTTAACAAGTGCACATCAAACACAAGTTGAATGAATCTTGACCCTGTAAATCCACATCCACATAATAATAATAATTTTATATAAAACGTTATATTCACGTAAACCGGACAAATCTTCTGATTATCAATTTAAAACTGATCTATTCCATCGGAGTTATCTTTATAGACTGTAAATTTGCTTATAACTGAACTAGAAAGTGCAATTGATACTATTACAACGAGCAAGGCTTGAAATTAATGAATGTTATTGCTGAAGTATGCAATTGAAATGACCACAAAAGATTATACTAGTAACCACTTCATCTAAAAATAACTTCCATTCTCAAAACTGAACAAAAGTAAGAATATAAGAATCTTATCCTTCACAAAAATAAAAATTATCCTTTGGTTAAAGGAGGATCATGCCCCACGTTTGACTAAAACCTTGATTAACATAGTGGGTATTGAAATTTGATCACATATAATTATAAGTGAGAATAAGTAAAGTTAAGCTTCAACATGAAGTTATACTAAGTTCTGTTTGTCGAACGTATTATGTTAAAATTGCGTATATATTATGTCATGATTAATCACCTCGACCTATATTGTTCATACACTAGATAGATCTTTTTATTTATAATAATTTACAGAGCTGTTACAAAACAAGTAAATGTTCTGAACAGTTTAAAATGCATGGCCTATTTATATTCCTATATTATAGTACCAAAGATAGCATCTAATGCCTAAGTGAGAATGAGGGCATGTTTATTCTTCATTCTCTTGGGCGCGCTAGTAACTGTAGCAACTTCTGTACTCGATCATCCAACTCTCCAACAACTTCAAGGTTAGTTTTTACTCCAATTTTATGTAAATCTGCACATATATATATAGATGTGTATAACTCTCGATATAGTATCATGTATCCTACAATTTCTCGTAGGGGTTGAGGGGGCAGCTGCTGAGAGTAACAATGTCGTAGAGGTGAAACACGAACTTAAGTTAGGAAAGGGTCCATATGGTGGAGGAAATATCAACCATGATCCACATGTTTCAAAGAACAACGCACCTTCACAACGTTTATGGTCCTTTTGTATTGGTATCAGTTTTGGTTTCTCTATGCTTTTCTTGTTTGGTGTCTAAGATATTGACATCAAATTGGTTTATGGTGTTGAAAAAGTATATTTGCTAAGTGTGTTTGCTTCCTTCGTACTTGTAGCATGTGATGTTGTATATATAGTGTTATGTCTTGTATATATCGACAATAATTATCTATCTATGTATATATATTTAAGGCTAATAACTTGTTAATGATGTAGTCGTGACTATTTTACCTGTGATCCCATTTCGGTATCAGTCTTACTGATCTGATCGCTGATGTTTCATTAACTGACAAACATATATATTAGCAGGCTGATGAGAAACCCTCCAACCAATTAAGCGATTTATAATTACAATTTAACATAATTAACTTTGGGTATCATACTATAATATAATAGAACCTCGATAAAAAATTGTCAATGAACAAATGCGTAATGAATATAATGAAACTTCTAGATGTCATACAAAAATTTGCTGAAAAGCTTCATGTGTTCGGCTTGCAGTGAAATAGCAATGGACAAACTCCCATCATTGATCGAGCTTGGTAAAACAAAACTCAACCCTTCAAACGCAATCCCACCGGGACCCATAAATATAGGTCGACCCCACCCGAAGTCAGCATCGTGAATCGGGAGCCTAGCCCAGCTAGTTATTCCAAGATTCGGGCATTTAAACGTATGGGCCCCACGAACCAAAGCCTTCAAATCGGGCTGGAGTTCTAAATAGTCGAGTGCCGACTTTAAATAATCATTATCCATCTTTGCTAACGCATCATGGATTTTACTAGCAGCATACCAAGTAGGCTTCGATTGAAGCTCACCTGCTACCGCTATAGGAGTAGTAGTGAATATAACATTCCCGAAATAACCTTGTGGTAGAGCAGGCTGAAGGCGAGCCCGCCCATCAGTGGCAATGTATAGCTTGGTGTCCTGATCATTTGGCAGCCCGCGGGCTTTACACACGGACCTCCAAACATGGCCTGAGAGCATTTCATAGGAGCTATAGTTGATCATGTTGCCATCTTCCTTTGATTTCGATTTGAGCACATTGAGTTGGTCTCGTGTCAACTTGAAAATGGCAACGGCAGTTTCATCTGATGGGGATTCGGGTGCGATTTTCATTGGCGGAGCGGGGTGGTATTCAATGTGCTCGTAAACAGGTTGTGGTGGGTCCCGAGCAACAAGAAGAGTACGGTCTATGAAGGGTGGGAGAGTGAGGTCAAGGCCACGAGCCATATCAGACCATGTGTTGATAAAGTGCAACCCAGATGCACCATCCGCAGCATGATGTTGCATCCCAACTCCTAACGAAACTCCTCCACATTTGAAGTAAGTTACCTATTCAAAGTTATATATCAAACTCTATATTTAGACAATATATAAAATACTTAAATGATTCTTTAAAAAAAAAAAGATATTTCATTTAAGGGGTTAGTGTGTGGGAATGCACCCAACTCGCACCCAATGTCTATTGTGTGTACCCAACTTACGTGTGCTAGTTTTAATGCATCCAACTTTCAAAAAGAAGTTTTTAATGTATTTTTGTGATATGTCGTTCTTATAACGTGCCTCGTGGCATACGGAGAGGAGTAACACGTCACAAATATACATTAAAAACCCCTTTTGAAAAGTTGGATGCATTAAAACTAGCACATGTAAATTGGGTACACATGATAGACATTGGATGCAAGTTGGGTACATTCCCATGCACTAACCCCTTCATTTAAATGGCCACACAATTGACTTCATTTTAACCCTGCCGGCCTTGATATATTTGTTTATGGGTTAAACACATTTTATTTGTTCATAAAGCAAAAAATATGTCATAACACTTGTTTTAATACCTGTAACACCAGCAAGGAATACGATTCAATTCCTAACGAATAATCAACAGCAGGAATGAGTTTCCGAAGCTCCAAAGTAGGCGCAAAGTCACCAAAATCATCAACTACACCATCCGATTCTGCTTCCACAAACAACACGCCTTGTCCTTGACAATCGATCTCAATCCTGCCATCCTCGTCTCTCTTCAACCGCCCTCCCATTGGGTAAAACGGAACCAACGCTCTACTCAATGCGTCTTTCATCACCTTTGCATCAAAAAAGTTAGCATCACCATTGGGCCGGTAGAAATACACGCTCGGTGTGTGAAAATTCGGAACCACCAAATCCACGTTAGAGTTCCATAGCTTTATCCTCGGTGTCTCTTCCGCTGGCCTCACCATCGTCGAATCCCTTACGGTGATCTTCATTCCTAATAGTTCTTGCAGTTCTTTGCTTATTGACCAATAGAAAATATATATGCTAATAAAGGTATTCGATGAAATGATTGAAAGAAAATGTTACAATGTTGAGGTGGTTTTGATTTAGTCTGAAATGTTTTTGGGTTTGTGTGGCTTTTTATAGTTTTTTATATTACAATTATCACACCAACTGCTTCATCATTGGAGGCTCACCTACCGTGACCCATTCTAAAAATGAAATTTTTTTAAGTTGACTAGCTATACCATTAAAATAATTAAAATAATAATGACAATTACTTAAAATAAAAAATAAACGAAGTTGTAAAGTAATAAAAAATAACGTACTAGTTAGATATTCACTAGTCAATACATATACATGCATAATTTATTATAAAGACACAAAAATACATCTATTCATCTATTATTATCTATTCATCTATCTATCTATATACTCCGTATTTATTATTAATTAAATAGGTTTTAGTAAAATTAAATGCTTTTTTCAAACACTTTGACGTTTATATAAAATCCAAAATTATATTGTAAGTAATTACTTATTATTTGAATTAGTTTTAGTGATCGCATCGACGGAAACCAGTGAGATGGCGACCCAGTAACACTTGTGTTTAAACAGCTTTAATTATATCCTCAAAAATATATAGTAGGCTCGACTGTAGGTAGTAGGAAAGTGTCAATTTTATTAAGTATATGGGTGCGTTTAGTTACGGAAAACTCCCCACTTTATTAACCTTAGAACGTGCATACATGTTCATGTGATTAAGTATTTCATTTTGTGAGTTTGGTTATCGGAAAACTCCCCACTTTTCTAGAAAATTTTCCAAAAAACTAAAAAATTGTTCAAATCTTGGGTGTGTTTAGTTGTGGAAAATTTTCCACAATTTTCCATTTTCAATTTTCTAAAGAAAATAGTTTTCTAGAAAAGTGATGAAAATTTAGAAAACGCGTTCAAAATGTTGAAAAAGTGTATTTTGAAAAACTAGTAATATCTTGGAAAATTTAGAAAAGATGGGGGAAGTTAAAGGAAAATTTGGAAAAGAGGGGGAAGTTTAGGGTGCGTTTAGTTGTGAAAAATTTTCCACAATTTTCCATTTCAAATTTTCTAAGAAATGAAAAGAGTTTTCATTTTCTAGAAAAGTGATGAAAATTTAGAAAATGTGTTCAAATGTTGTTGTATTTTCTATTTTGGAAAACTAGTTAAGGTTAGATGGGTTTGGAAAATTTTAGAAAAGTGGGGTGGGTGATTTTCCAATTCCCCCTTATAACATGGAAAATGAGGGTGCGTTTAGTTACAGAAAACTCTCCACTTTTCCATAAAAATTCTCTATGAAAACAAGAAAATTAGAAAACGTGTTCAAATTCGAGTTTTCTAAAAAACTTTTCTAAGAAAAGGAAAATCATTGTTTTCCTTTTTATAACTACAAAGTTGAAAACTACTTTTGATGGTTTTCTAAGTTTTCCATCTCTACAAGGAAAACTCCACCTCTTACAACTAAACACGTTTTCTAGATTTTTCATGTTTTTCTAGAGAGGTAAAACACTTCTCATTCTCTACAGAAATGAAAAAAAATATATGGAGAAATTTTTCTGTAACTAAACGCGCCCTGAGTTTTCCATTTTCTAGGAAAACTTTTCTGGAAAAAACCCATTTTGAACACATTTTCCACTTTTCCACTTTTCTTAGAAAAATTTTCTGGAAAACACCCCCTATTTTCTTCAACTAAACACGGCCTTATAAAAGAAAATTTGGAAAAGTGGGAGGGAGTTGTTTTCCACCTCCAAGTTATATTTTGGAAAAGTGGATTTTCCATTTTCTTGGAAAATTTTCTCAAAAAACTTCATTTTGAACGCGTTTTCCACTTTTCCACTTTTCTTGGAAAAATTTTCTGAAAAACTCTCATTTTTTCTGCAACTAAACGCACCCTTAGGACTAAGAAAAGAAAAATCCATATTTTCCCTTTTATGACTAAAAATTTGAAAACTACTTTTGATGATTTTTCAAGTTTTCATTTCTTTTCTCGCTTGGAAAAGGAAAACTCCATCTCTCACATTTGAACGCATTTTCTAAGTTTACAATGTTTTTCTATAGAGAAATGAAACACTCTCCATTTCCTAGAAAAACAGAAAATGAAAAATGGAAAAAATTGTCCGTAACTAAACGAGACCCAGGTAATTTAACATTCAAACATAATTATATCAACCAGATAAATTTTGTCACGTATCTTTTGAATGATCCTTTTTTACAACTAATTAATTTAAACTAATAAAATGTAAACGAAACACTATGGGAAACGATGTTAAACTTTTTTCATTTGCAATTTGGCTATGAAATAGATATAGGAAAACCGATTAGATGGATTGATTGGGTTTACAACCCAAATTCAATCCTAAATATGTAACTCGTTTTTTCCTTATCGCTTTTAGTGTGTTGCTAGTAAACTAAATAATCTCACCGTTCAAAATTAGATACTTACATTGAGATTCACTTTCAATTGAAGGATCCTGCCCAACTTCAACAAAATTGAGACTCTAACAACTGAACTATCTCGACTTATTACAATGTTTAGTCAATTTAAATTAAATTAGTAGAATTGTGAATAAAGATTATAAGGCTTAATTTGTAAGTACATATATGATCGACGTGTGATGGGGTTCACATGATTTTTCATGTAGGTTGTCCCTTAATCACAAGAACATGTATGCACGTTCACATGGTACATGTCCGTTTTACATTTTTTGTCATCATTACAAAACTCATATTTTTGAAAGGTTATCTGCTTAATATCTATACTATATAATATAAGGGAGTTAGCGCTGATGTCATCGCGCTGATTTGGCCCAATCTAAGGTTGCAAAGTTGATGACGTGGCATGTTCATTAACAACATAAATAAGTTTAATTATATTTAATTTTTAATTACGTTAAATAAATCCATCAGGCTATAGAGCAAATTGTGAGTTCCAATAAAATTTATTACACCGCCTCATATTTCAAGCATGCTTACCTCCATGGATTGGGCCAAATCATCACTCCAGCTTTCTGTACAAGCTTTAATTTCATTGGGTATTTGCCTGTAAATAATATCACGACTCTTCCTCTCCAATTGGTTTAATTTCACCGGCCTCATTTCTTTTGGCATACCAAGAATTGAAATTTGTAAAATGCTTTCATATAATTAATCTCCATTCATCCATCCAAAATGCTTGGTTGACATATTCTCCATCCTCATCTTTCTCCAGGTTTATTCTGAATTTGTTTGGGCCTTCACGAATCTATTTCAGGTACTCAATTTAGTAACTTCATCTGTCACACCTCATCTTCATCATGTAATTCTGTAAATTGGGGTGTATCGTTTGCGATAATTCTGTACTGTGTGTATTGTCAATGGATTACATGTTCTGCTTTGTAAAAATCTATCTAATTTACTAGAACTTTTATTATTATTGATTTGATTATTATGTATTTGTGATTGGGTAAATGTTCTATAGAGTGAAGTTTGATTTTGATTTCGCTATTATATCTTCATATAATTCACCTTTGTTTTGAATTTGTGGTAGGTAGGTATATGGTGTTCAGAGGTGCTAATAAGCAAAAGCATGACCGAAAATTACTGGTTTTCGGCTATTGGTAACTTCTATTTAAACCATCTAAACTTCAACCTTGCAGTTAACTTTTTTTTCTTTTTTGCCTTCTCTTTTTTGATGAACGATTCATACTATCTGATAGTTTCTTTTGTTATGCTTATTAGTTTTCTGAATGCGTAACAATCATGTATTTTTTTCCCCTTAATTAATAAAGGGGAATAGCAAGGCACTGCAACTACCTCGGGGATTTGTTAGTGGCACTATCCTTCAGCTTACCTTGTGGGATCAGGTAAAAGTTTTCATGTTCAATTGAAATGTTCAAATATTTACTTGCTCAAAGAAAAGCTTTATCGACTTTGAAGGCCAAATCAGTTAAAGTTTGATTTTGAAATTGCTATCATTTTGACAAGCTTATATAAAAATGTAATTATTACGGAATATTACCTTAATATTGTTAAATGTAGGTAAACTATTATGTGTTCGACAAGCAGGATAATGTAGGTAAACTATATAATGTTTAATGATATGTTCGGAATATTATGTGTTCGACCATAGAAGTCAATTGCTAATGGATTTTTTTAATGGATATTTGGACCTAATGACTACAGTTCTCCAGTTCCATACTTCTATCCAATATATCTTTCGATCCTGCTGATATTGCGAGAGAGAAGAGATGAAGCTTGATGAGCGGATTGTTTAGTTATTTCCCCTTTTCAGTTTTCTTTTAAATCTATTGAAACCCATATATATTTATCAATTTTATGCATTTCAAAAAAGAGCTTTAAATTCATATGTTTCAGGCTGTTGCATAAGCTTTTGTAGCATTTAGTTTGAAGCATTTAGTACATACTCAGTGGGTTGTTTTGTACTGTTGATCTTAGTTGTTCAATGTGCACATGGTTGTTAGTTGTTCTTTCTTAGTTGTTCAATGTGCACATGCTTATAACCTATTGTACCATGTGCTTATTAGTTGTTCTTTCTTTCAGATCATCGGATGTCCTTTTTTAATGTGTTTCCTTCATTCTGTTGGAGACATGCTACGTTTCAGGAAGCATGCAGATTCTGAATCTCAACCGTTGATACAACAAAATCAGCAGCACCATATGCTTTCGTTACAAGATGGTTACATGCAGAGCAGAACTGAATTTTGTGTTTCTCAGCAAGGGGAGCTTGCAATCAGATTAGTCTGATACTCTCCTTTCTATTGTATAAGATGTCAATATTTATTGATTACATGAAATTCAAATTTGAGTCAACCTATGAAGAATTTAAGGATTAAAATTATATGTTAACGTGTTTCTTGCATAATGCTGTATTATGATCTTTTATGTTTCTTGATGATGGTCGACTGTATTTATCTTTTATGTTTCTGTCTTAGTGCTGATAGCCAAACTGCCACAAGTCCCAATCTTAAGCGTTCAAGTAATACTTTGGAACTGGATGGTGTGGATCTCAATTCATCAAGCAAGAAGAAATTGATGGTTTCTGTCAAGACCGAGAAGCCCTGAAGCTTGTGCTGTTGCAGCTTTTGGAACTCTACTTTATCTTTTTCCGCATGTCTTTCGTATTTCTGTTTTGATTGTCATGTCTTTTTAATCGTTTTGTACTTGCTTCGACATCCAGATTAGAAGCATACATTGTTATGGTAGGTTTCAGTTTCCAAAAGCTGAACTTGAAGTTCTATTTTGACATTATTCAATATCTATGTTATTGGTCTTCATTTTAATCATTGGTCATGTTTCTACTTATGTCTTCTCTTTGCTATACTTTAGTTACACCAACGCCACTATCACGAGATCTGCTGTCCATGATAATACAAAACTATATTTGCCTCAACAACACGAAATTCAAGCCTGCGCAAAATGTAAACACAGAGGTTACATATGTGACAACTTAAATAGAAACTTTAGGTTAGATATAACTTGCTGCTGAGTGCCTCAAGTATGGGTTGGATATAACTTGTGACCCTATTCCAGTGGTTCCTGCTGCTCATTATATGTGTGGAGGGGTTCACGCTGGTCTTCAAGGAGAGACTACTGTTCATGGACTTTATGTGGCAGGTGCTACTCTCTTTCCCTCTGTTATTTGAATTTTGTGGTTAATGGATTGAGTTTCTATTTTAACTTTGATACAAAATTTTCATATTTAGCATTGACATCTTTCTATATGTGGTGTTTGTGGTAATTTCCACAAGGTATAGTCGCTTAAAAATATTATATAAAAAAAAGAACAAAGTCAACATGGTTATATACATTTTATAGTGTTTTGTTGGACTTCAAAAGGCAAAGTAAGAAGCAAGGTTACCTGTATCTAGAGATGTTGATTCCAACCCCTTTTGTGAAATTGGGTCAATGGTACTGATAATATTCAAATGGGTGCAACTGAAAGAAATAGCTAAACGGCCCATAGTGAGTCTGTGTTTTACAACCTCCTCAATTGTTTCTTTAAAAAGTCACATCATTATGATAATGAGTAGTATTTACGGTCATAATCAACATGTCAATTGTTGTGAAAGTTAGAAAGATGGACAAAAGTTACATATAGGTTCAATGACTTAACTAGAATGAAAACAACTTTGAATGATTGTCAAAAAAAAACACCAAAAAGCCCAAGGCGCATTCACTTAACATATTAGTTAGTTGGTTTTTTGTATCATCTTTTATTACTACCAAACTTTAACGTTTTTTTTGACAATCCTATTTTATGTATCCTTATCTATTTCATGCCAATACTAATCTGTATGGACTTAATTTTCTTCTAAACAAAACCCGTGTTTTCACGGGTCATAAAACTAGTCTAATTTATAATAGACAACTATATTGTTGTCATAAATTCATTAATATTTTTGAGACTCTACAACAAAGTAATGACACGTTTACAAGTCTTACGAAAATTTAGTCCTTTTATATAAAGCTTTTAAAGATTTTATGTTGTAGTTGTTGAAGACTATTAACAATACGAAATAAATATTTGAGTTGTAATAACATTTCACATCTTTTTATTATAAGTTTTTTATTTTACAGGGGCTATGGATTATTTTTATCATTAAAGTATAACTATTTTATTTTACACCCAAAAATCTGATCTCCCGCTTTGTCAGTCGACCGAAACTTGAATACGCTTCAAATCAAATTTAAAAATTAGGGCTTCAAACTCACTTCTTTTCCTCTGCTCTAATTCTAATTCCCCCGCCACACAACAGCCGTCATCACAAATTGGAGTTCGTAATAAGATTCCTACCACATGGTACGTTTTCATTATGGTATTTTGCTAATGTATTGTTTGTTTCTTCGATTTGTTTGTTCCCAATCCACTGAAATCTTCATGAATATTGATAACATGATTTTAATGTTTGGAATAATCAGTATCATGTTGAGGGGGTGCAAAATTACAAATGACAATTCTCAGGTAATCCATTAAATTCTATTATATGGTTCATTCGATTGTGTATATGAGGTTTTATGATACAATTGTTTTCTCTTTAGAGTTTTTTTATTTTTATTTGCATTTGATAGTATGGATCAGAGGAATCAATTATGAGCTTGATTGTAGTAGATGGGGTTATACACTACATATTCGATGGAATGCCACATAGAACTACATCAATTATTTTCAGTGTATTGGTTACGAGTCATATTTAGTATTGCTTTCAATCTATATTTTTATTTGCCTCCTATGAAAAATCTATGGTTGAGAATCATCTTATTATATTCATCTCTCTTCATAAGGCCTGTCGTCCGAGTATGCAGCTCATGTTGGTTCAACAGGCTACTGATATAAGGTTCTATGCGGGTTTGAGTTTTGGAGAATAGTTTGTTAACCCACATGTTTCTTATTGGACATGAATTGTGCCTAATGCACACCATTCGGGACAAAAATTGAATATCGTCCTAAAGATCGTGCCAAATACTATTTGGCACGGTTTTTATCCGACCCAATTGTATTTGGCACCCTCGTATTTAGGACAGAGTCAAAAATGTGCTAAAGCTGTGCCAAATACTATTTGGCACGGTTTTTTGAGTATTTGGCACAGTTTTGCCCCTTCCCAAATACCCAATTTTTTTGTAGTGTATATGACGAGTTACCATTTTTTTTGTTAGGCCATGAACAACGCTTGAGGACAACACCAACATTACATGGATATTGGTCACAGGGTACAAGACGAGAAGCAAAAGCTTGAATCTCATAGTGCTCTAAAACAAGATGTGTCGGCATTGTGCAATTCTGAAAACGGTCTGCACTAACAGGTCAATATTTGTACGTACGTATGTATCATAGTAATAATAGCGGTACTAAATAGGCGGGGTGGGGTGTCATGCATATTACTGTATTAGTCAAAACGGGCCAATACTCATTTCATTATAATTTTAAAAAATCTTAATACATAGTCAATAGAGTAATTTGTATGACAACTAAAATGCAATTTTATATATGTACTAGACATCGACAATCTGAATAGTCGCCTTGACTGCAATTTGTTCGATTGCTGTTGGAATGGTGATTGAGATTATTGTAATGTTCCCAATTCAAGATAGCAAACTGTATTCAACATGAAATATAATCAAACTAGAAGATTGATATTTAACATGAAATATAAGGTGTTCATAATCAAACTGTATTCAACTGTTATAAAAGGGGGTTTAGTTCTAATTTACAGAAAATGGGTGGATGGGTTGGTTTGGGCAATCGAGTCGTATTTGAGTCTAAACATAATCATGTCATAACAGGTCGAGACAGACTAAACACATATAAGGTTTGCCCGAGGCACCGCCCGGGTATTACACTAGTTAACATAAATAAATATCAAATCCAGCTTCACATGAACACCGCAGGGTCACACCGATGAGCACAACCGAACAAGTAGTGTGATACTATAATTAGATATTTGATATCGTTCATTTAGTTGAAATGAATTAGTTGGTCGAACACAATTAGAAGATTTATTAATATAAATAATTAGTGTAATTATTTATTTAATAAAAGAATTTATTTATAATTAGTTTTGTAAATAAATTAACTAGTTTAATTATTGTTAAACTACAAGGTTTTAATTGTAAATATATAAGTAGAGGGATGTAAGGAGTAATTGTTTAACTTGTTGGACAAGTTGGAATACAACTATATATAGAGACTTAAGGGTCTCATTATTAGTTGCTAATACCCTAACAATTCTCTTCTTCTCCTCTCTCTCCCAAACCGATCAACCCTTCCCTCCCTTGAGCCGAAATCGGCTAACCCCACAAGGGGTTCTCGAGTTCACGATTCGATCGTAACTTGCTTGATTTCGTGCTAAGGTTATTAGTATACACTTAGGATACTACCGTCCGTTCAACCGTGGATCAAAGGTGGATACCTAACGTATCCGCGTAGTAGCCGAATTCAAGAAGGAAGATCAAGATAAGTCCACTCGTACTTTGGCAACGAGTAAAAGATTAAAGATCTTGCCGAGCACTCGCTGTAAGTTTATATTTAATTAAGTATAATTAAATTGCTTACATGTTTTATTATTGAAAATTATGATCTTGGCTAAAGGGTTTGAATTAATGTGATTAAATATTTTATAACGGTTTCGCATATTAATTGTATTAATTTGTTAATAAAGAGTAAATTTTGTAACGTACAATTCGCATTAAAACCCTTCAATTTTCATGTGGATTAATTACATAATGAACTTCATTTGCTCATCTCTCTTTTTACAGTAACATGTTAGAAATATTAAGGATTGTTAACACACTTGATTCACAAAATTTGATCATTGCACTAGGTCGAAAGTTGAATATTTGTGACAAAAAGGTTGATAACCGACAACTCATACCGACTTACAATAGGCTGGCAATCCATAATGTGGGTCATACCTAATTCTTAATCAGCGGTTGTGACTATGAGGTTACAAGAACTCGAACCCATGACCTTGTGCTATTTGTGACAAAGATGCCTCCACCCATTATCAACTTAAATACACGCCAATGGAGGTCAATGTTGAATATGCGCTTATCGATAGTTTTAGTCGATGCATATGGACATATGGTCCATATATATTTTGTTAATTAGTATGTAGATTTGCACTACACTATCCATGAACTGTAAAATATATAACTAAATAATTAAATAGTTTTAAATTAATGTCGTATTATCTAGTGAAATAAGTATTGTTTGTAGGGAGTGTTAAATTTTATTTAATTTGCTGCCTTGAAATATAACACACGTTTCTACCTTCAACAGTAATAATAAATTCACAATTATGCGAAAATAATTTATTAGAGAAAGATGTATGAAAACTATTCTTAATTGGTCAAATATGATGAGCAACAAACAAACAACGATACAATAATTCATAAGATATCATGTTCTAATCGTCTTCGTATTAGGGAATCTTTATGGCCTCTGAAGAAAGTTTCCCTCTAAATTCTTGTTAACCTGTAGTTTTTGGTTTTAAATTTTTATATACATATGACCGTTGGTTGTTTTCTTGCTCATTTCCTTATATTCCCTAATTAATAAGCGAGATAAATTGAGTATATTTAATTATATATCAGATTTGATCATCCATATGTTGTCA
The DNA here is from genome assembly GCA_949592205.1 of Helichrysum umbraculigerum. Taxonomy (NCBI): domain Eukaryota; kingdom Viridiplantae; phylum Streptophyta; class Magnoliopsida; order Asterales; family Asteraceae; genus Helichrysum; species Helichrysum umbraculigerum. The sequence continues at coordinate 156,394,240 of CATIUR010000004.1, forward strand.
CAAAACTTCATAACGATCAAAGATATTCCGTCACGCCAGTTTAGAGCGAAATGTTGTAGAAGAAGCCTAGCATGTACTCTAATTCAAAAATATTATTCAATAGATCGATGAAACAATCTGAAAGGACAAGTAAGTGTTTTAAGCAAAAGAGTTAAATTATTGAATACATACATCTATACATGTCGTTCCAAATAAAAAGAATTGAAAGTTCGCTCTACATTTCACTTCAAACAAATATGGAAAAATCAACCATCACTCGCTGCAATTCAAAGAAATATGAAAATTTTCACTATAACTCGATCCATTTCAAAAAAATATGAATAAAAATCGCTATAATTCGATCCAGTTCAAGAAAAAAGGGGAAAAAATTGCTGTAATTCGCTTAGTTAAATAAATAAGGAAACTTCGGTTTTACTCAGATAGTTGATTGAGGTGTATATGTTATACACAATTTGCTAACAATGAGCAAATTGTGCTAATGTGTTGTCTAGGGAAATATAATTTGAATTAGAGCGAAATATGTAGTTTATATTTACGATAAGTCGTTTCAAAGTGCCATGATAATATGAGACCTTGACCATTTTAAAGTTTTTTTTTAGATTTCGTAAATATTAGAGAACACGGAGGGCAACCGTTCCCAACAAAATCTTGGGTCAACAACGCCGTCGGACGGCGTTCTACCGCACCAGACGACATTCCCGACGGCGTTCTGGACAAAATCTTCAAGCAGTGTCCGGATTGGAACGGCGAGCGAGGGGTTTGGTTTTATTTATTTTCATTTTATGTTTTTCCTTTTTGGCCCCCAACGGTCAACTTAAAAAAAAAATTAAAAACTGGCCGTTTTTTATTTTATTATTTTTTTAAACCCAATACATTTATCTATTTAAACAACACTTCTCCTACAAACCAAAACACACTTCAAACACTTCTTTAATTCAAAAAACTCTCAAAAACTCTATATAATTCAGCATATTCATCATGTTAAACAATCAAAACAACCCGAACAACTCGTACCACCTACAATTCAATTGGAACCCGTTCACGGGTCTTTAACAAATCCTCAAACCCGCAACAAACACCCCCATATTCCAATCCACAAATGCAAGGTTTCGCATCATACGCTTACAACCAACAACCACAATACAATCCCGTATACAATCAACCACTACCTATGCAACCACCGCAAATGTCGCCCGATGAATTTTCCCAATTTCAAATGTGACGTCAAAGTCAACAACAACCCGGCGTGCAATCCGTTGAAGAAACCAACCCGGCGCCAACTACATCCAAAAAATCCAAAGAAAAAAAGTCCAAAAAAGATTCACCCAAATAAAAAAAAATCCATTCCAAACCGTAACATTTGGCTACCGGAGAATGAGCTTCGTTTGGCTCAAAGTTGGATTTCGGTATCCGAAAATTCCAACAGTGGAATTGACCAAGACGGGCCTTCGTTTTGGTATCTTGTTATGGATTCCTATAACGTCCGCAATCTGCCATTCCAACGTGAAAAAGACGCGATGTCGTCAAAGTGGAACAAACTCAACACGGATTGCAACAAGTGGCAAGGTACATGGAAATGCCTACAAGATTAACCCTGGAGTGGTGAAGGTGCGGAAGATTTCATGATCCGTTGTGAAATTCAATGTAGGGTGGAAAATTACCAAAAAAGTTTCCAACACTTTATGGCGTGGAACTTTTTGAAAGATAAACAAAAGTGGCTACATCCCGAGCCGTTTGCCGTCGGTAGATGAAATGTTCCTAAACACCGTGAGTCAGTGAATTTGGACGACTTGAACTTTGATGAAGAATCGGAGAAAGATACGCAAAACCCGAATGCGGGTTTATTTGGTGACAATCTGCATCCACGTCCGGTGGGAAAGTCAAGAAAATCAAAGTCCCAAAAAACGACGTCTTCAGGTTTGGCCGCTTCATTTCGTGCTTCGTTTGATGAATCACTCGAAATAATTTTCGAAGGCATCCGAAGCGACAAACAAGGTTACTAGAAGACGAAGGATCTTGAGGCAAAACTCATAATCTTGTCCATGCCGACTGAGCATTTGCTGGAGCAAGCGAGATTCATCATGGAAATTGAGAAAATGAAGATTTGCGAGAGTATGTGTTGGCTATAAATAACGGGATTGGGGGTGGTGCTTCGGGATCGGGGGCCGGAGATGTTTGATTTACTTTGTATTGCATTTTTAATTTTTAGGACTTTTAAATTATGTCTTTAAATAATGGATTTTAATTTTTAGGACTTGTAATTTTTTTATTTTTTATTTTTAATGAATTAAATGTTGTTATATTTAATTTATTTGTTTATAAAAATTAATTTATTTTGTAATTGTCTTTAAAAAAATTAAAAATCAAAAACTCTAGAACACTATCTACCACAAAGTTCTTAGCAACAACATTCTCACCAGGACACTGTGAAAACAGTTTCTTCATACCATGTGCTCTTTTGATATCAATGGTTTAATCCAACCATTTTGATAATCTTTATTAACTGGACGTAAAGCCCAATATTATATTAGGGGTGAACCTATATCTGAAAATCTCGAAATTATCCAGATGTAGTTCATATAAACTCTACCATTATTCATTTGCAAAGCATGATAACGGTGCGGTGCATTTGTATGGCTCCACCAGGGGCGGGCAAATGAATTATGAAGGCCCCGTGCGATATTAAAAAGAGACCCCGATAGATAAGAATTTATAGATGCATAGACAGATACGTTAATGTTACACAAATTATATAGATATACAAAAGTAGTGGATTCATCATCCAATAAATCGACAATATACAAAAATAATATTATTGTCAAAGTTGTGTAACTCGATTGATGTAACACCCACTTTAGGAGCCTAGTGGTAATTAGGTAATTTCCTGACTTTAAATAAATTGTTTAATGTGTTAGGGAATTAACTTGTTTATTTTATTATGTTTATCGTGAATGATTAGTCAAAAAAGCAAATGACTTATTGTGACTAGTAAATTATTGGTTGTTGTAAATTTATACAGTTAAAGGTAAAATAAAATTGTGGGAATCGTAAATGGTTTTTAGGTTCCAGACAATTGGTTTAGAAGGGGACAAATTGTACAGAAATAAATGGGCAGGTTATGTGGTGAGCCGACTTAAATTCTTTAACTTTCCCAAAATTTTTGTTTTCTCATTTTACTCTCTATACACACAAAACATACACAGTGAGAAAATTTAAAGAAATAAGAATCATACCTGTGATTCTTGTATCATAATCATCATCTCAAATTCAATCTTTTCAAGTAATTGTAAGTGTTCTTATCTAATAAGCTATTAATACGATTTTATTTAAAAATTAAGCGGATTATTGATTTTGTATATTTTTAACTTGAAAAGTGATTACTTGATGTTATGTGATGTTTATTGATGATTATGTAGCATTAGAAAGCTTGCTAAATCATTTTGATATATGAATTTGAGGTTTTGTGAAACTTGAAATCGGGTCTGGGTTTCACAGGTTAAAGGTGTAGTACCCGGCGGGTACTGCCCTTACCCGGTGGGTAGTTGTGTTTGGTTTAGTACCCGGCGGGTAAAACCCTAGCCGGGGGGTACTAGTGTATAAATTGGGACAGAAAGTGACCTTTAAACGGGTACCCGGTGCGTACACCTAGTACCCGGCGGGTACTATGGTTAGCCGGCGGGTACTTTGGGTACCCGGCGGGTAACTTGTGTTTTGTAATGACTTTTGTTTTAGCTTAAATACTTGTGATATATAAGTTGATATGGTTTAACTATGTATTGTTTAATATGCTGATAATGCATATTGAGACGTTTGAAATAAATACAATTGAGTAGTTATAATTGATATTATAACTTGGTGATTGTAAGGGTTGATGTTATGAACTTGAATTAAGTTATAAACTAAATTTGGAATGATGAGTTGATTATCATTATTAATCAATAATTTGACGGAGTTGTTATAACCAGTTACTGTTTAGTATTTTGATACTATGTATTGAGATATGTTATATGAACTCAAAATGAGTTATATGTTATGGGACGAATTACCAACTCATTATTTAATTGTATTCTCATATACGGAGAAGACTCGGTAATATTAGACTTCTGAGTTAGCGGCCGAGGTAACGGTTAGTGGATCTGTAATCCTCAATGTAATTTAGTTGTAACATGTTTGGTTACAACGAGTAAACGTAGTACTACTGCTTTAATAGACTGTTTAGTCTATCATGATGTAATTACTGTTTGATATACTGTTTAGTGTAACATGATGCCATGACGATTATGGCTTATGTGATTATCTGATATATTGCCATTAGGCACTATGTGGTATTGAGGTCAGCCTGGTGCTGGGCTTAGTTGCTATTGTTGACCGATGGAGGGTTCCTTGTACATATCGTTACCTTAGTTGTGTGGGAATAGCATTAAGCTATTGGTTATTCACTGTATTGGCCTGCAGTGATTGTGAAGGGTTCTTTGAGAAGGTTTCCTCAGGAACCACCGGTCCTCATTGAGATTATGTGTTTACGAGCATGTTGTGGCAAACAGGGTTGTTATATGTTTACGATGCTTTGATGTAAACATAGTTGTTATGCTAAGTTGGACTATTGATTATTTATTCACTCACTTAGCTTTATGTTAATCCCACCACCCTATTTCTTGCAGGTTATGATTTTGATATAACGGGCTGAGCAAGAAGCTTGTTTGGGACGGAATGTTTGACAAAGCGGTTACTCTGATATTCATTTTGTAAATGAGTTCAAGTTATGTTTTGAATTATATAACACCCGATTTGATTTGCTGGGATTTGAAATGGTTTAACTTTTATGTATAATGTCTAATGTAAATTATTAATGTATGTTTGGACTTACACTTCCGAGGTATAGTATATATATAAAAAAATGGTTCTAGAAAATGGGGTGTTATAATTGACCCTATTCGATTTCGTATTATGGCTTATGAGAATTAGTGATTTTTATTTATATATACATGATAACAAATGAGGTCAAATTTCTTCTTATTTGTACAAGGATTGTGTTTTTTTCAACATCAAACGTATAATAATATCAAGTATTCGTAAAATTTGGGGCACTTAGAAACGAGTGGCCCTGTGCGCTGACACATAATGAACATGCTAATCTCCACCACTGGGCTCGACCTAAATGATCTATTACATACATCATTAATTTTTTGGTGATAGTGTTGTTTAGTTTCTAGTCGACTAATTTACAAGGTTCAAATCAATCGTGAAGCATATAAACCTCTTTTGAGAGTACGTTGCAGTCATACAAAGTTGTTTTTGTGTTTGTACATTTGCAAACTTATAACTAGAAAAATTATATATAAAGTAATTCTTATATGGGTTCGACTAACTTATTTCTTAAGGACATAACTTAAAAAATGTTTAATAAACATTAATCGAAGTGTAAAATTTCATAAATATTCAAAGTTATAATTAATGTATAATTATAAAAGAAAATAAAGTTTATTAAATGTATATTTTAATTTGATTGGAAATTTTGAGTGCACTTAAAACGCTGCCAACGTGAGTGTTGGTTTACAGATCGACGCACGTCAGTTTGGAGACTGAGACACATCAGTTTGGAGACATCATTGGCACAACTAGGCCTGTAAACGAACCGAACGAACACGAACGGAGTCTGTTTGTGTTCGTTCATTAAGGTTTTGACGAACAAACGAACGAACACGAACGGATAAGCGAACAGATTTTGTTGTTCATGTTTGTTCATTAAGAAAATTTGTTTGTTCACGAACACAAACGAACGTACACGAACAAACACATAATTTAATGCATTTCTTCATTAATACCTTAAACAAACCTCAACAAACATAAACGAACAAATATATATATATACACATCTACACATATATATTATATACCTTAAAACTTTGCGATGCACATTCAACATTAAAAACCGATCACAATATGAAGATAAACTCCTTTGTTTGGTCTGATTGTTGGATAGAACAGCACATCTGGAACTAGTCGATGTGCGTTTGAAGTGGAGGGAAATTGTAAGGTAAAAATATCTAGATGTTTAATATTATTAAATGAAAATATCAAAATATTAATAATATTCTATATGATATTTAGCTTAATCAAAATAAGATATACAAATATGTATTAATTCAATTAAATTATTAGTTAATAAACGAACATTTAACCGAACGTTCACGAACATGTTATCAAACGTTCACGAACGTAAATGAACGAACGAGACATGTGTTCATGTTCGTTCATATAATTAAACAAACGTAACAATTTGCTCATGTTCGTTCATATAACGAAACGAACGAACATAAACGAACTTCCTGCCGAACGGTTCGCGAATAGTTCGCCGAACGTTCAGTTCGCTTACAGGCCTAGGCACAACCATTTCAGTTTAGCGTGTATTTGATTTGCGTCAGTATACCGATGTAAAAACCTACGAGGTTTTTTTTTTTTTTTATATAGAAATAAAGGTAAATTGGTAAATGTGAGGTCCAAAAATTGAAATGACATGGTCATTGTTGGCAGCGTTGTGTCGATAGTAAAGTTTGAGAAGTGCTGAGGTAGCGCTGTAACGCTGAGGTGGCGTTAACTGACACACCCATGTTGAGAGTGGTTATAGTGATTTTAACTCATGTCTATTAAGATTTGAAGTTCACTTAAAAGCAAAATGGTGCCAAAATAAAAATAAGGGAAAATCTTATAACCCAAAATAAAAATAAGGCAAAATATTTACAATGTTTTAACATAAAGTTATGATTCTGATAAACGCTCAAAAGTACTATAATTTAGTAGTATTTTACCCCTATTCTTGGATGTTTCTATTGCATTTATTTAAGAATAGATATTGATTTCGTTCATATTTGCAATTAGATGTGAAAATGGAGCGTTTATGAAGAAAGAAATGGAAAACAGTCAATAAACGAGCTAAATGGTGCATATCTGAAGAATAAAGTGAAGCCGAAGTTGATGAAAAGAATAAATGAAGAAACCGGCTGGAAAATGCATCCATACGCCGTATGGAAATCCATACGCCATATGGATTGCAGCGGTGGAGGCCCAGGTTACGCGCACTTGGGCTGGGCTTGAAATCAATCCATACGCCGTATGGAAATCCATACGCCGTATGGATCAAAATCACAGAAATATAAAAACGCGTAAAAACCCTAAAATCATAGTTTTCGAGTTGTTTTCGTTTCCAGACGATAGTTTTCGGTTTTTAGGTTTAGTTTACGAATTTATTTAGCATTTTGGAGGTACAAAGGCTCGGGATTGAAGTTTATTCATTGCGGATCTTTGTAGTCCGTCTTTATAATTCGGTATACTTCTTTTATTTCGATTTCATTGAAGAATTTGATGTTGAATAAACTGAGTTTTACTGCTTTATGATGAATTGAATATCCAAAGTGATTGTGTAATTGATTGAACTCGGATTATGATTGTTGAACGATTATTATTGCGTATTGGCTAAGTTATTTAATTGAAAACGGTTATATTACTCGTGAATCCTTGTTTATTAGTAACTGGTAGTTATTAGTTCTCAACGTGGTTAATAAGATTGATGAGATTGAGTTCTTTTGATTTTATTAATTATTGATGGTTATAATCTTAGGGTTTTGATCATTGCTAAATAGATTGAGTTTGATAGGTTGAGAAAGTGATAATTATTCACTTTAAAATGAACGAGACAATAAGTTAATTATTGGGTATTGTTGAATCATACCAATAGAGTTAATTATAATTAGTTGTGAATGTTTAATGCATGATTTAGGGAAAGGCATACAATTGACTGATCATCTTGTGACATTGGAACAGTGTTTTATGTTGGACCCTAGATTGTAGGAATTAGTTTGACCCGAACCGTTGGCTAGTTCACATTCAATTTAATATCATTGAAGAATTTGGTGTTAAGTTAATCTAAAAGAATCACAATTAGATAATCAATACATAATGAATCAGGAAATATGAATCTGAGTGATATTAATTATACAATTACTTATTCCTTCCATTCAGTATTTATTATTATTTATTTATTATTTTAAATTAAGTTTTTATTTAAGTTTAATTATTTTAAATTAATGTTTTCTAAACAAATGTTCACACGGAACTAAAACGCCCCCTTATTTACTGTTTTCCTAGCTAATTGTTAATTTCTATTTTTAATAAATCCGCCGTTCCCTGTGTTCGAATCTGACATACCAAATCTATATTTACATTCGATCGGGTATTTTTGCCTGGTTGCTTGAAAGTATTTATTAGGTATTTCTATTTATAAATTATAAAACAAGACGCGCTTTCATAGCACATCAGATTCAATTTGCCTTTTATACAAGAAAATAAACAGAGCCGTCTCTAAATTTTCGAAGGCTCAGGGTAGAAAAATGGTCGTCCGAGATGAGGTCCTATATCAAGCTATGAATTAATTTTCTTATGTTTTTTGGTTGCGACTCAATCAATTTTGAAACAGTTGAAACAAATTTTTATTGCAATTAACAATCACATTATATATGTGTATATATATACACAAAACACACATTTTGAGATCCTTATAATTCAGAGGTTCTGGACGGTCGATTATCTCGTCCACCTTCGAAGACGGACGAAAATAAAATAAAAATCTGAAATTATATTCCGATGATGAGGATCAAAAGTAAAACTAGTCGGCTCGTCAAAGTCAACGTAAGTTGGCAGGATCTAGTGGGGGGGGGGGGGGGGGGGGGGGGGTTTGGTTTAAGTGAGTGAAACCTGTTAGGGGAGTGATCCTTACACCACCAAAAATTATTCATACACCACTAACTGTGCTTTACAGGGTTGTACTGTACAATACTGTAAAGCACAGTTAGTGGTGTATGGATAATTTTGGTGGTGTAAGGATCATCACCCAACCTGTTATACTGTCCCTATTTTGACTTGACCTGTGCTCTAGCCTCTATAAACTTATGAACTACTCCGTATGAAGTCAAACACGAGGGTTGTTTGATACTAACCCTTATCTCATTTACAATTACCATTTACTTCTTGAAATTATTAAATTAAATTGTTTGATACTAACACTTATCTCATTATGTTATCAATAATCAATAATTTGATATATAAATATTAAATTAAACACCAACAAATAACAATCCACTTTAAAAGACCTATAACCGGCCAATTATAAACACAAGATCAACTAGAACACAAATTCCACTTAATTATCAAGAATAGCGTATCAAGCATACTAATCATGAACAAGAGATTAAGCAAGTGTCAAAACTAACAAACTAGGAGGTATTTTATTTGAAAACTATTAAGTCTTAAACATAAAATAACCATAACCATTTAAAGTAAATAATTGTAAAATCAAATCTCACGATCGATGACGATTATCGTTTCAAAACCTATAATACTGATATTCAAATGTGGTGTGTTTAGTTCGAATTTAAATTTTACTAGGGGTTTACCCTGGTGGTGGGGAGTTGTATATCAAACGGGAGGTCTCGGGTTCGAGCCTCCCTGTGGGGTTTTCTTCCTCAGGTGTAATAAGAGTAACCATGGGAAGGTTAGTGGGTTGCATACTGCCCAATTGGATGTCACTGTAACCCCTAACCACTAACTACTAACTAGCCGTTCTAAAAAATAAAATAAAAAATAGTGTGAATTATTTTGAATGATAATGAAAGTCTGAACCTAACATTTTTTAGAGTACGAGAAACCTTCACTTTTGTAAGTTTGACATGCACCAAATTTGATATCCGTAATGGGCGTTGTCACAAACAAAAACATCATTTATTCATTTATTATGCTAATTCTCATACCTTCAACACGCCTTTAATTTGTTGATGCAAACACATCATTGTCATCACTTCAACGGCAACATAAACAAATTCAACGTCTATAAAAAAAATTCGAAGTTTTAAGCTCTTATCGTTATTGTTACAACAAATATTTACTTTAAACTATTAAATAAATAAATAAATACATACATCTATCTATATATTAATTAAAAACCTACGTAATTAGCCACATGTCACTCTTTTGTTAGCTGAAATCTCATTTTCCCTCCTAAATCCTAATTCATTTGTTGGACACGTATGCATAACCTACATTTTCTCAAAAAGTTGTTAAACATCTTTCATCTATTTAATTTTAAAAATTTTTGAGTTACGCCCATGTAGTATCAAGTACATTACAATTTACAATAGATTTTGATTTCACGATAGAAAAGAAATCATGAAATACGTAAGTTTCTAATATTTTGATAAATGATCACACTTTATTAATTGAACTATATAACTTATTAATAAATTGAATTGATGTTGTCATGTAACTATTTATAACTTTTAAGCTTTGTGTATATTATTGATTATTTTGATGTAAATATCACCACTTTCTCATCACAATTTTTAGTTAAGTATGTAAAAACTATGAGAAGAGTTCAATTGAGACCATTTATTTTGTGTGAGAATGGGGGAACCAACCACAATATGCCATGTGTTACTTTTTTCTCTCTCATCCACGTTTTTAAAAATTAAATATCTCACAAACGACAAGTCGAAAAATCATGAAAATTGCACTATATTTTTCAGCGTTTTATCCTCTTCGATTTGCCGGCCATCAAGGCATACTTCCGACGAACTTTTTTTTTTCCATTTTTTGGTGGGTTTTACATGTTAGTAACACATGTGTTAGTGATTGATTATACATTTGATTTAGGGTTTAGGGTTAGGGTTTAGAGTTGGGGTTTAGTAGGATTTAGTGTTAGGGTTTAGTGTTAGGTTTTAGCAGGGTTTAGTATGATTTAGGGTTTAGAGTTTTATAAAGCGTTTAGGGTTTAGGGTTTGGGGTTTAGGGGTTAGGGTTTAGGATTTAGGGTTGGGAGTTTGGGGTTTCGGGACGAAACCCCAAACTCCCAACCCTAAACCCTAAACCCTAAACCCCAAACCCTAAACGCAACACTGTAACACACGTGTTAGTAATGTGAAACCCACTAAAAATAATGGAAAAAAAAACTCGTCGAAAGTATGCCTTAATTGACGGCAAATCGAAGAGGATCAAACGCTGAATCTAATGGTGCAATTTTCATAATTTTCGATTTGTCGTTTGTGAGATATTTAACTTAAGGGGTAAATGGGTTTTGTATTCTCTTTGTACACATGACACCATATCATTGGTTCCTCTATTCTCACAAAAAAATTTAGTCTCCTTTGAACCTTACCCTAAAAACTATATATACGATTATTGTTTCAACTTTATCAGTTGCATATAAATGTTTCAAATTTGACATCATTGTTATAGCATATTTTTACCAATCTAACCTAATATCTCATTTTACGTTCATCTTATAATTGAATTTTTTTTTTTTTTTTTTTTTTTAATGTCTAACCATTTAGCCAATATATATAAAAGATAATTTTTACCAATTTTGATGACAAAATTAGGTGCAATGATTTTGGTTTGTATCACCTAAAGTAATGTACAACTTCTTCAACCTCATTTTTAAACAACAATAACTGAAGTTCACTAAACTAATAACTTATGCATGATTTGTATATCAATAGAATAATATAAAAGAAATCATGAAATACGTAAGTTTCTAATATTTTGATAAATGATCACACTTTATTAATTGAACTATATAACTTATTAATAAATTGAATTGATGTTGTCATGTAACTATTTATAACTTTTAAGCTTTGTGTATATTATTGATTATTTTGATGTAAATATCACCACTTTCTCATCACAATTTTTAGTTAAGTATGTAAAAACTATGAGAAGAGTTCAATTAAGACCATTTATTTTGTGTGAGAATGGGGAACCAAATATGCCATGTGTTACTTTTTTCTCTCTCATCCACGTTTTTAAAAATTAAATATCTCACAAACGACAAGTCGAAAAATCATGAAAATTGCACTATATTTTTCAGCGTTTTATCCTCTTCGATTTGCCGGCCATCAAGGCATACTTCCGACGAACTTTTTTTTTCCATTTTTTGGTGGCTTTTACATGTTAGTAACACATGTGTTAGTGATTGATTATACATTTGATTTAGGGTTTAGGGTTAGGTTTTAGAGTTGGGGTTTAGCAGGGGTTAGTGTTAGGGTTTAGTGTTAGGGTTTAGCAGGGTTTAGGGTTTAGTATGATTTAGGGTTTAGAGTTTTATAAAGCATTTAGGGTTTAGGGTTTGGGGTTTAGGGGTTAGGGTTTAGGATTTAGGGTTGGGAGTTTGGGGTTTCGGGACGAAACCCCAAACTCCCAACCCTAAACCCCAAACCCTAAACCCTAAACGCAACACTGTAACACACGTGTTAGTAATGTGAAACCCACTAAAAATAATGGAAAAAAAAACTCGTCGAAAGTATGCCTTAATTGACGGCAAATCGAAGAGGATCAAACGCTGAATCTAATGGTGCAATTTTCATAATTTTCGATTTGTCGTTTGTGAGATATTTAACTTAAGGGGTAAATGGGTTTTGTATTCTCTTTGTACACATGACACCATATCATTGGTTCCTCTATTCTCACAAAAAAATTTAGTCTCCTTTGAACCTTACCCTAAAAACTATATATACGATTATTGTTTCAACTTTATCAGTTGCATATAAATGTTTCAAATTTGACATCATTGTTATAGCATATTTTTACCAATCTAACCTAATATCTCATTTTACGTTCATCTTATAATTGAATTTTTTTTTTTTTTTTTTTTTTTAATGTCTAACCATTTAGCCAATATATATAAAAGATAATTTTTACCAATTATGATGACAAAATTAGGTGCAATGATTTTGGTTTGTATCACCTAAAGTAATGTACAACTTCTTCAACCTCATTTTTAAACAACAATAACTGAAGTTCACTAAACTAATAACTTATGCATGATTTATATATCAATAGAATAATATAAAATAAATTAAAAAGGATAAATAATTTTCAAGTCAGTAATATTTCGTACATATCATCTTAGACTATCCCGTGTATTACACGGGTTTATAGCCTAGTGTTTAATAACAAAACAGGGTAGGGTTCAAATGAGAATAGGAATTTGTGTGAGAATGAGGGAACCAATGATATCAAGCCTAATGTACAAAGAGAATGTTCCACATGTACAAAACTCATTTACCCCCAACATCAATTATCTCACAAACGACAAATCGAAAAATTATGAAAATTGCACAATTAAATTTGTCGTTTTCTCCTCTTCGATTTGCCGTCCCTCAAGACATACTTTCGAAAAGTTTTTTTTTTTTTTTTCATTTTTTTGGTGGGTTTCACATTTACTAACACATGTGTTAAACGGTTGCGTTTAGGGTTTAGGGTTTGTGGTTTAGGGGTTAGGGTTTAGGGTTTAGGGTTTGAGGTATGGGGTTTCTCCCCGAAACCCCAAACCTCAAACCCTAAACCCTAAACCACAAACCCTAAACCCTAAACGCTTTACAAAACGCTAAACCCTAAATCTTTCTAAACCCTAAACCTTAAACCCCTTCTAAACCCTAAACCCTTATAAACCTTAAACCATAAACCCTACTAAACCCTAAACCTAACCCTAAACCCTAACTTTAACCACAAATTAAATGTACAACTAATCACTAACACATGTGTTACTAATTTGTGAAAAAAAAAGTTGTCAAAAGTATGCCTTGAGGGACGGCAAATCGAAGAGGAGAAAACGCTGAATTTTATGGTGCAATTTTCATGATTTTTCGACTTACCGTTTGTGAGATATTTAATTTTTAAAAATGTGGAGGAGAGAATAAAGTGTGGAGGAGAGAGAATAAAGTGACACATGGTAAAAATCTGTTGATTCCCTCATTCTCACTCAAAATTGGTATACTCATTTGAACCTTACTCTAACAAAACAATCCCATCTTAGTTTTAACAACTATTACAGTACATCTTATTTGTCATTTTCGACATCTAATATTTTTCACAAAAGGGATCTCAATCAAAAACCACAAAATTGACAATTTTCACAACAATTTAATTCATTAAACCTCCAATGAATTTATTCCACTTGTCAAAATATCATTCATCAATAATTTCCATAATCCAATCCCCTCTTTATTGCCCCCGGGTTATTAATTAACCAATCCTGTAACCCAAACACTCTGATGCGCGCCCACTGGAACACACCACTGTACGGACACTCAAATCTCTCGTGTAAGTTTATATACTAATCCGTAATTAGCGATTCGTTATTACGCTGTGTAGATCTAAAGTTACAATTTGATCCACTCATAATTTATCATTTCGTTTTTGAATCCATTGATCTATCTGATTTCGCTCTCTGTAAGTATCGTCAATTTTTAATATAGATATGAGCGTTATATTTGTTTTTTTACTAACTTGTTATATACTCTGTATTATTTAAGCAATTTGTTTGTATTGTTAATATTACGTTAAATTTGAAATAGTCCGTACAATAATTTTGAATATTTGATTAGGTGTATCATCTGAACTGTGTTAGATGTGGTGTATGATTTTAGTTTTATAAGTGCAATTTTGTTTTGATGATGATTCTAGGGTTTCGGGGATTAATATGCAGATTGATCAGTAGATATGGGGGTTTACTTAAGTACGCCTAAAACCGATAAGACGTCTGAGGATGGTGAGAATGAGAAACTAAGATATGGAGTGTCGTCCATGCAAGGGTGGCGTACATCGATGGAAGATGCTGTAAGTGGCTTGTCTTGGTTGCATTTTAGTTATGTGAAGTATAGTTGATGTTCATATCAGATCAGATTTTTAGGCTTTTAGCTATAAGCGTTGTGCATGACTATTTGATGCTTTCTTTCTTTATGAGGCCTCATTACCACAGGGGTCTTCGGACGTGTGTTTCTAAAGTGATTATTGTGAATCGAGTAGAGTTAGATGATCAGATAATTGGATAATGGTGGTTGCTTAAAGTTAGTGATAGTTTGGTAATTTTACATATGCTGTGTTCTTGCAACAATTTTACCTGTGTCACTGTATCTGATTAGTTTGACTTGAATTACTTAGGAAATGATAATTACAATCAGTTTTTGCCAAACATTCAAAACATTGAATACATATCCACACACTTTCTTATATAAAGATCATGTTAGATTCTTCCACAAGTAGGTAATCTAGCCGGATACCCATTTTTGGATGACTGCAACGACATTCCAATGATTTTTGAAATCATTAAGTCTTTGTGATGCATTTTATTTCAACATAAAAGAAATATTTAAGTGCTGTAAGGATTACTCTATATCTCAAAATGGAATTTATCTGTACAATTACCAAGATGGGTTTAAATTTGATGCATTTTCCTTTGTTCCTCAATTTTGATGTGGACATAGTACTTACCGAACATTTTCTGCCTATCTGAGGTGTTTGGTAGCATGCTGCTCTACTTGATTTGGACAACTCAACATCTTTCTTTGGTGTTTACGATGGCCATGGAGGTAAGCACATGGATATACATAATACCATTTGTTTCTTCATTTGAAATGGCCATTGTACCTTCATATAAAGTTGTTTGGAATTTTCAGGGATCAAAGTTAACAATCACTTAGCTCAACTTTCTTGACCTTATTTTCGTGCTACAAGCACTTCTTTATTTATTTACTTTTTTTTGCACTTATAGAGTGTTTCGCAAATACTCATTGTTCATATCTCATTCTTTCGTTTCTTACTATAAAGTTCACATGCTCTACTTTCTCTTTGATTGCTGTCTTTTTTGTCTTCAACATGGTTGGTCATTATTGTCAATCTTATAGTCATTATGATTGAATGGACTCCTCTTCTATAACCGTTTGTAAACATGCAATCTAGTTGTGGAAGCATCTTTGACAATCAATGGTATTCTTAACTTGCTATTGAACTTGTTGGAATTTGTGATATGGTTCAATTGCAATGTTTTATGCAAAAAATCATGTTTGTTTAAGGGTCTCCGTAGTAATATCAACTTACAGTAATTAAATTAAATATTAATAAAGATAACATTGTAAAGAACTGATTAGAGATTAAATATCTATAAAATTTTCATGATAACAAACACAAGGAAACTATATAAATAATATCCAAAACACATAATGCATTGAAACATTGTTGACTCACTAGGTTTAATGGTTGAATATTAAGGTATCATTAATTCATTTAGATAAATAATACTGTTTAAAAATCTATATGCTTCGAGAAAGGAGATTAATGCTGATAAACATCTGTAACAAGTTATGCTGATTGTGCTGCCCTCACTAAGCTTTTTAACTTGCAGGTCAGGCAGTATCTAAGTTCTGTGCCAAGTTTCTTCACCAACAAGTGATCAAACATGAAGCTTATTCTGCTGGTGATATCGGCACTGCTGCCCAGAAATCTTTTCTCAGGTTACTCATATATATCACTTATCCAGTCATCAATCTAGTGATATTATATTGGTGGTTTACTTTGCCTCCTGGAACTTATTATCTGAAGTTATAATAATTAGTTTAAATAAATGTTTGAATAGACGTATTCTGTTTCATTATTTAGGGGGTCAATTACACAGTTTTATACTGGCTGTAACATAAGTGATTATCTAAGGGTAAACAAAAACTACTTATCTGAATATTTGAAGTTTTAATAACCACTCTTTTCTTATTGAGTGAATGATACCTTCTTTAATTCCAGTAGATATATTGTGTTGTATAATGATTTAGAATGGATGAGATGATGTGCGGACAACGTGGCTGGAGAGAATTAGCTATTCTGGGGAATAAAATGGATCAATTCAGTGGCATGATCGAAGGACTAATTTGGTCACCCAGGAGTGGCAGTTTAAAAGCTCTAGAAGATAGTTGGTCATCTGAGGAGGTACTTGTGTGTATGCACCAAATAAATAATATGTCCTGATCCGTCTTAGCCCTGCAGTATCGCTTTTATTTACCTTGTACTTGCTTGAAAATCTTATGAGGGTCCTTTATCCCTCATATGAACCACTAAGGGGGTGTTTGGATGTGTGCTCTCAAAGTGATTATTGCGGATCAAATGATTAGTTGATAGAATTTGGTGGTAGCTATCTAATAAAATAGTTCTGTCAATATCCAGATCATTCAAAATGACTATTTTGACTTTTATTATCAAATATCGTATATATTTATACATAGTTAACACAAACCCTAAAAACTAATTATTGTGACTTTAAGCCAAACAATCACTTTAAACATACATTCAACCAACCCCATATTTTCATTGACATATTATGAAATCGTACCTGGGAACGAACTAGTGTTAATTATCATATTATTGGTAATTTGGTATAATATTGCATCCAGGGCTCTTAAAAGTTTTATTTTGATGATTAATGCAGGGACCACACTCCAATTATGATGGACCGACGTGTGGTAGCACAGCTTGCGTTGCAATCATTCATGATAACCAAATTGTCGTAGCAAACGCTGGTGATTCTCGGTGTGTGATATCTCGGAAGGGTCAGGTAATGTGTTATATCAAATATCTAAAATCATTAAGTCTACAGCAAACACCTTTATATGACAAGATATCTCACTTGATACGTATGTTTTTATTTAACAAAACGTTATATTTATATCTTTTTGGAACATATTCATTGGATAGAACCTCTATTTCACCTAACAAACTATATTAGAATTGTTCAACATCAATGGTATATTTTTATGATGGTCCATGATCACATTTCCTCGATGTTACCATGCATAGTCCTCTATTTTTGCTTACGAGATATGTATTCTCTAACCATTTATACAGGCGTATGATTTATCGAAAGACCACAAGCCTGATCTTCAAGTTGAGAAAGAAAGAATATATAAGGCTGGTGGTTACATTCAATTTGGCCGAGTTAACGGGAGTCTAAACTTAGCCAGAGCTATTGGTAATTCTTAGTTATTCATTTTTATGTCTGAAAATGGCTCTTTACTTCATTAGAGGTGGTGATTGTACCTATTTAGTTATGAATGGAATGATTTCGGGTTAGGTTTTACCTCTAACAGATCAAAAAGACCAAAAAAGAAAGAAAGAAGAGCTAAACTGGAAGCGGTCCAAGGGGTTGAAAGTTGCTCAGAGTGTATCTTGATGCATAGAACCTCCTACTTAAATTATTTTTATTCAAATAATTAAATTTTCACAGAATTAATATAATTTTTTTAGTAATATTTGACACGCTATAACTTTTTGGTTAACCCGACCCATCTTGACCCTTACAAGGAATATCTGTTGTGAGTTGTGACCTTTTCCCCAACTTACGCTTTACCTCTACCCTCCCTATAATCATCACGGAGTCCTTTCTATCATTTTTCAGGTGACATGGAGCTGAAAAGAGATAAAACACTTCCTCCTGAAAAGCAAATTCTAACTGCCAATCCTGATATAAATTCGGTATGTGCATTTACATTATAAACTTTCTGGAATCATGTAGCAATGTAGCATCATAAGTTGCTTGTTTTTTCCAGACATTGCAAGCTACTTTGAATTGTGATGTTTACCGATGATATGCTTATGATTGTGGCTCACGATAGGATGACTTGCTTTTTCATTTCTTCCTTAAACTAGGTTGAGCTTTGCGAGGATGATGATTTTCTTGTTCTTGCTTGCGATGGGATATGGTATATATCTTTTCTTCTTATGTTTCTGATTCTAGTCACGGTTATATAATAACATCATTAAAATCATGTCGGATATATGATATCATTTGTCACTGAACTACAATCTCTCTTAGTTAATTTGTATAGTTAATAGGAGGATAGAACTATCAGCAATATTGCATAAATAATTTTGTCAGCCATCATCCATTTGGTACTTTAGACATGCGCTTTTGATCTACAATAGGTTTAAGCTGGCTTTGCAAAACCATTTAATCATTTTGTATCACAATCAAGATGTGTTTCTCCAAAATGACATAGTCAAGGCGATGCTTATAAGTTCTATTATTCAGGGATTGCATGTCAAGCCAACAACTGGTGGACTTTGTTCGGGAACAACTAAAAACTGTAAGTCTATTAACACATCATTATAGGGTATGTGGATTTGTGTTTGGACACTGATTATTGTGACTTTTAACTGCAATAGTGAACTTCATTTGTTTGAACAAATAGATGTTGCTTCTGATTAGTTTTATAGTAGCTGTAACAACAATTATAATCAGAAATAAAATAAATTTATAAATTACCCCTCCCTTTAACTCAATTTTGAGAGACTTCTTATCTTACAAGACATCATTATTCCACAAGAATGGACCTTTCTGGTCATTAGTTTATCTCTTAAAAAATCAGAAAATATCAAATGCTCAAACTGTCAATTATCTATTACCACTTCGAACAACAACATCGAGACACTCTCCCACAGTTTATTTTATTACAAAAGATTGTCTGATTCTATGTTTGAACTAAAGCAGCCATGAATAATGCAGGAAAGTAAACTCTCAGCAGTTTGTGAGAAGGTTTTTGATAGGTGTTTGGCACCCATTTCTGGTGGTGAAGGATGTGACAATATGACTATGATCTTGGTCCAGTTCAAGAAACCTGAATCTGGTCCTTCCACTTCACAACTGTCAGATTCCTCTAATGATCAAGAAGTACCTGGATCAAATTAGTGGTTATCTTTTGTATCTTGAAATGTTTTTCCTTTTCCTTTTTTGTAAATGTTGAAGGTTACGTTCATTGCTACTTGGCTGACATACATGGCTGTCCTTTAGGGTGTGCAAGTGGTGCGACCGTACAGGGACACTCCAAATCTTTGCAACCTACCAATTTATTATTAATACTGGTATACCCATGCGGAAGAAAGGGTTACCGTTCAGTATGTGTAGTTAGGCGAAACTATTAGTTTTCATACTAAGTATCGATAACACTTTGATATTATCTCATCTTACTTCCTACTTCCTAATACTGCAATATATGTGTAACTCTTTTCCATTGTAAGACTCAACTTTCTGATTTACGAGGTTGAATTTCAAGTGTCGTTTTCATGATCAAATCACAATCCTTGTTATATTTTATTGGTCTTAAATTAAATAGATGATAACATTTTGTTTCCAGTATTTTAGCAAGTGTTATGTGTATGTCACTCACAGAAGTATTGATCTTAGTTGAAAGCATTGTTTTTGCTATATGATTGATAAGAATATTGTTGTTTCTCTACATTAATTACGATTCAAAACAAGGTTGATTGTCATCTATTCATTTTCGATTCCTAACAGCTTTTTTTACCCTTTCTCAAACAGCAATTTCTTGTTCAAGTTATTTAAGAGGGTGAGTCTTTATATTACCCATATGTATGCGGTTTAACTGGGGTATCATTGTAATTGTTTCGGACACTTTCCCTAGCCACCTTATGATGTTTATTATGCAATTATCAAACAACAAAATATCATATATGTCCAACTAGATTGAAAAATATTATCATATATGTCATTATTAAGTTTACAAAATATCAAATTTCCAAATGACACTACAATCCTCAATGTATATCATTATATTGAGCAATAAGCTCTAGAAATTTTGTAATCTAAACACAGCTACTAAGGGTGCGTTTTGTTACAAAAAACTCCACTTTTCCATAAAACTTCTTGGGAAATTAACAAAAATACCACTTTTTTTTAAAGCATATATGGATATGCCCTTCGGAAATTTTTTTTGACAATATACCCCTCGAAATCGCAAAAGCAAATTTGCTTTTGCGATCCCGTGTTTTGCTTTTGCGACCCGTGCAACTGAATGAGTCGTTGTCGAGAACCTATGCCCTCGCAAATCGCAAATCGAGGATTTGCGATTTACCTCCGCTGAACCAAATTTGCGATCGCAATTTTAAATACTATATAGGTAGCTATCAACTTTGTGTTTAAAATATTAATTAAGAATTGACTTCTTTTAGTTCCCAAAGCAAATTAAAATTATTTTATGAAAAAGATGTTTATTACCTGACATATCGCTCGACGTGCACACCGCTCAACACTACATAAAAGGATTTTACCACCTTTTTATCATGTGGACCCTTCAGATGTTTGGTAAACACACAATATCACCATGTGAAGGTTTCAAAATACATTCTAGAGAATATAATAATGTAGTATTTCTCTGCAAGAATATAGTATTATTATATTTTTCAATTTAATTAATGTAATATTTCATTTTTCTTTAATAATTTTTTCTCTACAATGTTTAAAATAATTATGAATATATATTCATGATCAGTGTAATTTTATCTACATTTCGACATAAATTTTATCGTCATATGTTATGTATTTAACGAAAGCATTTTATTAATCTCGAAATCAACTTTTTTATATCAAAATGTAGATAAAAATAAACTGATTATAGTGGTATATTTAGATTTATATTATGACATATGTAAGAAAATTTATCAGCCAAAAACACAATGATGCGTTAATAATACTAATTTAACGCATGAGCTACTCCGTATAGTGAACGAATAAATAATTACAATCAATGCATCCGCGGTATGAAATGATTCAAGTTATTTGTACGAAGGTGTTTTTTGATCTCATATCGACTTTTTATATATTATAGTGTGATTCCTCTTCCGTCCCAAATTAATTATCCACTAATTAAATTCAATGTGTTTTATTAATGCATTATTGTGTTTTTGACTAATAAATTTTCTTATATATGTTATAGTATAAATCTAAATATACCACTATGACCAGTTTATTTTAATCTGCATTTTGATATATTTAAAAAGTTAGATTCCGAAATTAAAAAATGTATTTGTTAAATTCATAATATATGATGAAAAATTTTATATCGAAATGTAGATAATATTTCACTGATCATGAATATATATTCGGAATTATTTTAAATATTATGTAGAAAAACTTATTAAATAAAAACATATTACTTAGTGAATTAAATAAAAACATATAATACGGCCGAGTGGGGATTGACTAAGTTCCTTTGTGTTTACCAACGTATGAAGGGTCCACATGATTAAAAAGGTGGTAAAACGAAATGATTGCAATCTCTCCTTTGATCAGTGTGCCAACGTGTGCCAATCGCAAATATAAAGATCCAGCGGCAAATCGCAAATCGCAAAAAGGAGATTTGCGATTTGCGATGGCACAACATGCTCGAGCACGGATCGGTTACCTGCACGGGTCGCAAACGGCAAATACGGGATCGCAAAAACAAATTTGCTTTTGAGATTTCAAGGGGTATATTGTCAATTTTTTTTTCGAGAGAGCAAAACGATATATAGTTGAAAAATAAGTGGTATTTTTTTTAATTTCCCAAACTTCTTTAAGAAAACTAGAAAATTAGAAACGTGTTCAAATCCAAGTTTTCTAAAAAAAAAAATTCCCTTTTTCGTTTTTATAATTATAAAGGTGAAAACTACTTTTCATTGTTCTCTAAATTTCTATCTCTATTTTCTCTTGGAAAATGAAAACTTCACCCCTCACATTTGAACGCATTTTTCAAATTTTCATTGACTTTTTAGAAAAGTAAAACACTCCTCACTCCCTAGAAAAAAAATCGTAACTAAACGCACCCTTAACTCTGAGAGATTTTGAACAAAACATGTAAAATTGTCTTTGACAGCACCTAACTCAAGTTTGTCGCTGCTAATGCAAACCTTTTTAGAAGGAAACAAAAATTAAAAGCTCAAAATTGATCAAATAATAATAATCGGGTTTGGGATTGCTAGCGGGTCGGCCCACCATGTGTTCGGGTCTTTCGATATCTTCAGAGTTTAGAAAAGTACGGAGTATTTGTTATGACACTCAAATCCAAAATTGTTCCATTCACGAATTTCGTATGCAATTATAGACGGCGGTACACGCTCTCTCTTCACTTCTCAAATATACACGCGTATCTATAACTCCTGAATTATAATTCTGTTCAATTCTAAATGATTATAATCTTTTAATGCAGGTTAATTGATCGCGTCTATAACTGTTCCAATTGAATTTAGGTTTACTGAAACCCTAACTCTTCCATTTCGGATGAAGGAAGTAAGTGATTATACGTACAGTTCATTGATCGTCAGAATATGAATTTGTGCGAATTAAACGATGATTTGTATTAATTGTATAATGCATTGTAATAAATATAGTTTGTAATCTCATTAAGAAAATTCTACTGAGTTTGCTATGCTAAATAAAGTAATCAGGTGCAGCTTAATCATGTTGAGTATATGGATAAAGATGTTGTAGCTTAATTATGCCTGAATCAGCTTTCAGTTCAATGATAGACTTTGTACGAAAAACGAAACTCGTTTAAAAATAAGAACAGTAAGAACGCTTAGAATTCATAGAGTAGAACAATATAAATCGATAAAATTCACAAATTTAACGCTTGTATACCCCAAATACACCCCAAATACAGACAGATACGTCGATGCATGTATCTGTAATTTCATATAAGTAGAACAATCCTAAATGCACAGATTAGACATAGATTCACCAATAGATTAGAAATCAGAAACTGTGATTGGTGAGTTTGAAAAATTGATTGGATGAGATTAGGAGAGTGAAAAAATTCAACCAATTAGATAATTAGGTCTATTTGTAGGTCTATGTAAGTAGTCCTATTTAGCATTACTCTATTTTGATGCCAAATATTGATGATTTTAACCTATTCATTTCCTTATTAGATAACTCTGAAAGTATGTGATGGTTTCCTTGCGTGTTGCTACAGTTGGACCTCACTGATGGAAGACCTAAAAGAACGTCTCATCCCAGCGAAACTTGCATCTGTTGTAAACACTAGAGATGCATCTTTTAGGCCAAATCCATTTGGCCGCCAGTCTATTAACGGTGTAGATGTTCTAGGTTTGAAAAAGCGCGGCCAAGGTCTTCGATCATGGATCCGTGTCGATGCTGCAACTGGGGAGTCGCAAGTTATTGAGGTTGACAAGTTCACTATGATGCGTCGTTGTGATCTTCCTGCACGTGATCTTCGCCTGCTTGATCCATTATTTGTATACCCATCGACAATTCTTGGCAGAGAGAAGGCTATAGTTGTAAATTTGGAGCAAATTCGGTGTATTATAACATCTGATGAAGTTCTGCTTTTAAATTCTCTTGATAGTTATGTATTACAGTATGTAGTGGAACTACAACGGCGGCTAAAAGCTTCAGGGGATGATTGGCAGTCAGAAAGCTCCGACTTTAACAGACGAAGAGGAGGTAGGACTTTTCGGGAGATGTTCGGGAGTACATCTCCTGATTACTTGCCCTTTGAGTTCAAGGCCTTAGAAGTTGCTCTTGAGGCTGCTTGTACATTCTTGGATACACAGGTTTGTTGCATCACTGACCACTAATTGTACCTTTTACAGGTGTCAGCCTTTAAAACCAATGTGAAGTATGATATTACTGATATTCTACTTTCCATGTAAGACTAAATGGCCTTGAAACATAACTTATTTTAATTTTTTTAAAAGGTTATTCTGGTATCAGTTTTAAGCTAAGGCACTAACATCAACCATTACTGTGACTAACAACCGATGAACAAAGTTGTTCATTTGGTTTTATACTTTATTAAGGTTATATATTAGAAAGTATAGGAATATAAGCTGGGAGGATTGGTTGTGTATACATAAGCTAAAGAAGTAGCAAGAGGAAGATACATACCTCACATAATCGTGTCTTCTTATAACCTTGAGAATCAAGACAGGTGTTTCGTTCATTATCTTGATATTGGAAGTAATATGTATCTTGTTTTGGTTGTATTCGTATAAAACCTGAAGGTGTCTGTGTCTCTTGATTTTTCGATCTACTATCTGGAAATATATTCTTTCTTACTTTTGGAGTGTGTTATCTTTGTTTAAAGGGATGCTAATTGTTGTGGTAGTTAATTATTAAGTGAAACATTTATTGCAGATGAGTTACTTTTTATCTGGTTATTTGGTGAACACAGTCTGTATGCTTTAGTGTATATACTTCTGTAAGTAGAAAAAATCGGGTTTGTCTAGGTTTATATTTTAATTACGTTCTTCAACTTCATCAGGCAGCAGAATTAGAAATTGAAGCATATCCTTTGTTAGATGAACTTACATCAAAGATTAGTACATCAAACTTAGAACATGTTCGTAGACTGAAAAGCAGGCTAGTCGCATTGACTCGGAGGGTTCAGAAGGTATTGTAGTCTCTTTATTCCAAAATTATCATTATTGTAATCATTTGCACATTTTGTATGGACCCTGATTCCTGGTTTTATCATTATTGCACATGGATATTTTGACTGGTATTTACTTGTGAATGGCTTGATTTGAGTTCTAATTTATCTCAAACGGGCTAAAAGTCGCCCCCAGTCTATTATTTTTATTAATACAACCTCCCAAATAGTTTCATCCAAAGATTTAGATTATCTTTGTTATAATAATGTTATTTGTAATTATAGTATCGACACTATTTATATAGAGTGGATGAAGAAGTGTGTCTGGGTGAACCCGATTGAGCTATCCGATTTCAACCTGTACTTAAGAACCCGTTTCAACCTGTGCTTAACAACCTGAAGCCTGTTTGACCCATTACTAAACCTGCCCGACACGCCCATTTTTCCACCCTTAATCATTATGTTAAATACGTACATATAGGTTAGAGATGAAATAGAGCAACTCATGGATGATGATGGAGATATGGCTGAAATGTACCTTACTGAGAAGAAAAGGCGAATGGAGTCATTCTCCTATGGTGGAGATCAAACTTTGGCAGGATACAGATCAATGGATGGTATTCAATCTATTTCTGCTCCAGTTTCTCCGGTTTCTTCACCTCCAGAGACCCGAAGGCTTGAAAAAAACTTGAGCCTTGCAAGGAGCAGGCATGATAGCACGCGGAGTTCAGAGAGTGCTACAGAAAACATCGATGAGCTGGAGATGCTACTGGAGGCTTATTTTATTGTCACCGATAGCACTCTCAATAAGCTTACATCGGTATATAGCTTACACACTAACATATTGAGTTCTCATTGGTGTATTTATATGTGGTTAACAACTTTGTTGATGGTTTCTTTTTGTTTGTGTAATAGCTGAAGGAATACATTGATGATACTGAAGATTTCATTAACATTCAACTGGTATGTTTCCCTTTAAGATCCTAAAAATTGGCAGGCCTAGCTGTGTTAAGGAATGTGTTTGGGCCAAATTGGGTCATCTTTTGGGTCAAGTTAAATTGACAAGCAACACTCTTTGTCCATCTTCTTTCATTAAAAATAATGTCTAATTATGATAACAAAAGTTATAATGTTACAATAACCATCTGGCTCTCTTGTTAAATGATCTAGGAGGTTGTATGTATAATTAGAAGAAAAAAAAAGTGTCTTTTGACCTGTTCAACTAATTTACACGTTCTTTTACTTGTGTGGTTAGGCTCTTTGTGTGCAAAAATGGGAGTTGGTAGAACGAAAGTTTTGGTTTAAAGTTGTCAATGTTGAACGTACTAAAATCTTGCTTTACTAAATAAAGATTTGATCTGCAGGATAATGTCAGAAACCAGCTTATACAGTTTGAGCTAATAATGACAACGGCGACGTTTGTTGTGGCCATCTTTGGGGTTGTGGCAGGGATATTTGGGATGAATTTTGAGATATCGTTGTTTGATTACCCAGCAGCGTTTAAGTGGGTATTGGTGATTACTGGGGTTTGTGGAGCCATTTTGTTCGGTTCATTTTTGTGGTTTTTCAAGTACAAAAGACTATTGCCATTGTAGATGATCAGTGAAAGCGTGACCCTTAGACGTCAAGAGATTTCTCAAAAGTGTGGTTTGTAATTACGTTTTCATGTGAGTCTGATTACTAATGCAAAGGAAAAGAAAAATTAAAAACACGTGTGTATATTACTTTTTGATCGTTGGTCCTCTTAAGTCTTCGTCCCATAATCATTTTCAAGGGTGCTTGAACTTGGAAAATTGTTTCAAAAGTGATTATAAAAACTGAACAATCAAAATCATATAAGCAATTGTAACAAAACATGTTTATAGAACATAAGTTTGAAGTTGTGAGCTTTATGGGTTGAAACCAAAGATAGAAACAATAACCTTTTCAACAATTAAGATCCAATAGAATTATAACAAGCCAAAGGGCTTTTTTGATTATGTCTGGGAAAAATATTCAACTGGCAATATCTAAAACTGAGCTACCATTATTTCTCTCTCAATATCCAGATACAAAAATAAAACAAAATGCCTGTTGCTCATTCATTTAACCGTAAGGAAATAGACCAAGAACGATACAACGTTTTTGACAACAGCATACCATCAAGTAGATCAGTGTGGATAAGTAAAGACTGGTAAAATTATTTATTTGAAGCAGGCGGAGAGGAATGAAGTCGTGCGTTACGAGCTCTATCAGCTTTTTCCAAGTAGTCTTGATGCGATAGTTGTTTTGTACCTTCAATAAGCAAACATGAGTTAGATCTACCTATAATATATAGTATTTGTTAAGCCAAAACAACCACAAGCTGTCAGACAAGATTTGTTGCTTTTTTCAACCACAAAAGATGAAACAATATATGATTATTGCAACACATTTAGGTAAAAAAAAAGGACCATTCAGGTATATTTCTTGAATACTGAGTCAAATTGGTGAGCTAAAAGGCATTAATTATAAAAGAACCGGTTATATGGGTCAAAAGTCACCTAATGTGTATTTAAATGCCTACTAGTTACAGCCTCCAGATACATTTAATTTAGAAAACCTGATGGTTATTTGAATAATATAGTTTTTGAAATCAAATTGGTGACGAGAATGCCCTCCAGACTGTGTACCCTTACGGCCTTTCCCCAAAGAATTTCCAGCTCCAGTAATGTTTACAAGATACAGAGTAACAATTTTACTCACCGACCACCAACTACAACGTACCTCAATAAGTCAGCCTTTTCAAAACCATTACTAACCTAATGTTCGATAGATTGGTAGACTATGATATCATCCAACTTTTAAACACTTAAGGGTATAACTTATCATTTAAGGATACATATCAGTGTAGAATACTCCTTGTCCATGTATTAGGCTTGTGCATAGAATAGAACAATGTCCACTGACAGTGTTACCTCTACTTACATAAAAGTGTAAATTTATGCAACTCAGCAATATGTCAGGTGGGGTTTGGATTAATGCAGGTTGTTCATTACGGGCCTAAACAGATTGAGTAGGAGTAGCTTGACACACAACCACCTGTCCATTATCTATGATTAGTTCATTGTTTAATATGACTACAAAAACTATGTTACGATAATTATATAACCTTCTCAATATATAACGACCGGGGAACACGTAAGCATCAGAAATACACTTTGCATCATTGAGTGACTTACCACGAGTTTAACACATTTCCCTTTCAGCTAACAAAGAGGAAAGAAATTTCAAATGTGTCATTAGATGGAAATCATGTTCTAAAACAAATCAAGTGAAACTACTTTAAGAAAACCACTCGTATCGAACCAAAACTATTATATAGAACTATATGAGTGATATTGCGGGAACTCGGACAGTTTCGACGCCTTGGAAATAGAAAATTCCTTAGAGTGATAGAAAATGAAAAAACAATTTGATTGATTCAAAGGCGGTTCCATAATAAACCAGCTAGTGTTGCGTCAAGAAGAAGAAAAAGAGAAACAATAGTATCGATATCCAATGAAAGACACTTTCTTTGCATAAGGGGGAATCATCTTTTGAAAGTGTCAAACGATGAAAATATGATTTTGATGGGTGGTATACCACTTTATTAAGGTAACTCAGTTAGGAAATGTTCTATAAGACCACCTTAAAAGTTGATTTAGGTACGGTCTGACTAAAGATCTAAAACTTGGAGCTAAATGGGAGACAACCCATAGAACTTTGTGGGTGTGTTCACTAGAAACACTCACGAGACTATAACTCGTCCACTGGGCCTACCGACGGGTTTAAAGGCTTGTTGCATATGCTAAATGCAACCGTGATTCCTACGAAAATGAGTTTTAGGAAATTTAATTGAAAATGTCATTTTGTTTCAAACTAGTTGTTTTCAACAAATTTCCACTTGAAGTTTGCATTGGGGACAATGAAATGCTTCAAGTTGGGGAGGTGGGTTTAACATTATAATATAAAAAAAAACCCAAGATTTTACGTTTTTTCAAGAATTTTAATCATATTTTTATAAATTTATGCTATTGTGACGTGAGAAGTCCTTTTCTACACGATATTTTGTCGAGTTTTGCATATTTTGGAGAGTTTTAGATGATGGTCAGGATGCACACTAAGATCCAATCACATGTGTTTTTCAGGTGAACTCACTCCCCTGTTTTAGTTGTTTGGAGTGAAAATAGTTAATGTTACATTGTTACCACTCACTAGTACATAGGAGGAAAATTTCCTCTTAATCCAACAAACAAGGCATTTTAGCCTAGGTATTATAATTGTAAGTCTTAATTTTAAATTCAAGACCTTTGGCCATAAAGTCTTAGAGCAGGACCAATGAGAAACATAAGAAGTTTCACTGAACTGTTTAATAATCGACTTCGTTACTGCTAGCATTAAGCTCGTTATTGTATATCGATTAATCAAATTTGAGCATATAACCAGAAATAATCAAATAATCATAGGCAATAGTATAATAACCATAAGCAGAAAGCTGATCACCTAAAAACAAATTATATCCTTATCAAAAGAATATAATTCACCTACTTACAGCTATTGTATATAATTATGCAACCCTAATCATGTAGCAATGGATTAAAGATGTATGGAATCAGATCAAAATATGCATAAGTAAATAAAATATAAAAAAAAACCCTAATTTTAAATTGAGTAGTACCTCGGTTCATGAGGTACCATGGAACACCAAAGATAACACCGATGATGGCCATACCAGCCATCACATGCTTCTTTTCACCACTGTAAATGTAGTGTTCCATTTTTGCCCTAAATCCATGGCTATTCATCTGTTCGCTTCCCATTTTCTTTTCTTCTTTTTTTCTCAACCGGCCTAAAACCCTTTTCGTGAAGAAAATGCAAACAAAATAAAACCCTGTTTTTATGAGGTGTTTGGGCTTTGGACTTGGGAGTTTTAGGACCAAGTGCAATTAAAAGAATTAATTAATGTTATTCATTTAATTTTGTAATAATCATTATTACTAAAACAAAATTATTAGGTTTGATAAGAAATATTTTTGTTATATTTCTATTTATAAACTTAAAATATATATATATATATATATATATATATATATATATATATATATATATATATATATATATATATATATATATATATGAGTATTGATTTGTACACCATCAAAATTTAGTCATACACCACTAATTATGCTTTCAAGTGTTCTACAGTACAACAGATTAATGCATATTAGTAGTACAAATAACATGTATGTATATGTATATGTATGTATCGATATCTTTTATGTAATTGTACCATATAAATATCTACTCCGTATAACTCTATAATACATTTACTTTGAAATAGTTATGAAGCTAACAAAAAAATGTGTACACGAAGCAATACGACAATGTTGCAATAACTCTATTTTCAATTTCCGTTAAAATAGCATTGGATCCTACTAAAAACATCTCCTGCATCAAATGTATATTTTTCACGAAGATGATGCAAAAGTATAAACAATAGACTTCAATGTATACACTAAATATTACTATAAGCATTATATTTACCGCTATTTTTCGTGACATTAAAATTAGAGGTAAACAATTAACAGTCAAATCCTAACAAAATTAACCAAAAAATCTTATAACTGTTTGTCCCTTACTTAGATCTAGAACGAACCGAGTCAATCCAATCGATGGCGGAAACAACGATTAGATTATTAACTAAACACACGAACAATCAATACGCAATGAATATCAAACGAACGTAATATTATTGATTATAGTCGATCAGATTACAGAGAACTTCGACAAATTGCGTTTAGGGTTTCGTCCACCCTAAAACAGAAAACGTAAAACGTTTTTATACAAAGTTTGGCACCTGCGACGTAGCACGCTACGTCGCAGGCCCAAGCCCATGCGACGTCTGCTACGTCGCAGGCCCAATACCTGACGTCGCACCTGCGACGTAGTGCGCTACGTCGCAGGAGTCAGAAATCCAAAACTAAATACGAACTACGAGCTAGACCAACTGACAGACACTAAACATGTACTAACAAACTCCCCCGTGTCTTCAGCTTGGTCTTCAAAAATCTTCATTAAACCCAGCCCGCAGGAAACTGGCCGTCGGCATGAATTCCATTAGCTACGCAAACAGTAACAACATTGTAAAACTGTTGTGCTAATCGTCTGTTGAATTCATTCTTCTGACCAACTCGAATCCGATTATCATAGAGTTTTCTTAAATCTTTTTCATGAAAATTAATTAAACTCATCGGATCATACAGCCTAAACGTTGCTTGCTTCAAATTCCATATACCTCCAACTTCTGGCCACGGTTCAGAATCTGGAACGAAAGTGATAACCGCTTCGCCAGTCTGCGGATCAAGTTCCCATTTCACAAGTCTTCTCAGAAAATAATAAGGAACTGATTCCAGAGGTATCTCAGTCAAACATTTAGCCGGCAAATAGTGAACTTTAACCAAAGGCTTCCTGGTGACTGGATCAATCTTTTTCTTCCATGTATACCGAGTTCCCAACGTCGGCTTCAATTTCGAATAAGTCTTCGACAGTACTTCCCGACGTAGACATCTTTGAATGAACTCAGCATAATCATTCTCGAAAGGATTAATCAACTTAAGCTGAGCTAATCGATTAATCTCTCCTTTTGGCAACGTGCTCAATCTATCAAAGCGCATCCTAAAATACTGAACTCCATCTTCTCTCTTGATCATAAACAAATTCCTTTGACACTTCCAGCTTTTAATAACACCGGTATAATTCCAACTAACCCGGTACACTTGACATTTCACTGGAATAGGAACTGGATTTCGTCCCTTAGGCCACCATTTCTTGTTTCTCTCTCTCTTTTCTTCAGCAGTTAACTTCTTTGCTGCTGAGTCCGGTGCCTGTGTCTCTGACGCTGGAGTTGCAGCAGAACTAGATTCTCCATGTTGCGCTTTATCAGGACTCTCGTCTTCACTTGAATCAGATTCAATAATTGGTGCATCATCATAAGTTTCCCCAGATTGTGCATCAGCATACATTTCATCT
Organism: Helichrysum umbraculigerum; assembly: GCA_949592205.1. Classification (NCBI taxonomy): domain Eukaryota; kingdom Viridiplantae; phylum Streptophyta; class Magnoliopsida; order Asterales; family Asteraceae; genus Helichrysum; species Helichrysum umbraculigerum. Next base: position 156,426,303 of record CATIUR010000004.1, read on the forward strand.
GCATCCAACTGTTCCTCTTCAATCGAGACATCCTCGTTCATCTCAAACACATTCTCTGTTTCTTCCTCAGAGCCAACTCCACTGGCCATCCTTTGAATAAATGATAAGTCAGCAAATGAGTAATCAACTGCCAGTGGTCTCGGTTGCCCTGGAATATCATCAACAGAAAAGTAATCCAAAACAGAAATATTTTCATTAATATTTTCAATTACAGGGTTGGGATTTACAGACGCAGGTTCACTTGACTCTAAAGTGGGTATCCCAGACCCAGACTCCCCCGAGGCAAGTAACCTGCCTTCCAAAACATTAACCCTATTCTTCGTTTCCTCAAGCTCTTTAGATTGAACCTCGATCAAAGCAGCTTGTTCAGCAATCTTCTCATCCTGAGCCTCCAGCTTTTGCTTCATCAGCTGCATATCTTCCATTATCTTTTGCATGAAAGCTGGAGTCGGTTGAATCTCAAAAACATCCTGTTGCTGTGGATTGACTGGAGCTCGTGTCGACGAAGAGCGACGAACACGACGAGGCGGTCGATAAGTCTCATCAGCAGGATCATCACCATCACGTGTACGCTTTCCCGTATCTCGTGGAGGCACATACTTGCGTCCTTGTCTGATTCGACGCTTAATCCGCAGATATCTGAATGAATCTGAAAGCCTTATACGTTCCATCTCAGAGGGATGCGGAACAGTACCATCAGAATGCTCAGGCGTCGGACCCCCATCCTGAGGTCCTACAATCGCAATATCTTCAGAATCGGAATCCTCAACCGTATCATGCGATGCTGGATTGTCCGAATCCACATGCCCGAACTGCTCAATGTTCTCCAAAAGGGCATCCACGTTCTCCCCCGCAGCTTGAGCAGGAATGTTCTCCCCCGCAGCTTGAACTGGAATGTTCACAAACGGTTGCTGCGGTTGCTGAGGTGCTGGAACATCCATATACTGAGGATCTGGGGGCGGTACATAATTCTCGTCCACAATTGCACCAAATAAGGGAACATCCGTTGCTGCCGCAACCCCTTTCTCAAAACTTGCACAAATAGTGAAAATCCTACTCATCATCGGTGAAATCTTTAATAGCTGATCAGGATCACCCTGTGCCTGAAGATCTGGATGATGACGATTAATGTGCAACTGAACAAAACGTGGATATAAAATCCATTTCTGATCCCCAGCGTTCGCATTATCAACCATAGCCTTGAAGATAAATCCTGAGAAATTGAACGGCTTGTTGTATACCAATGCTAACATAGCAGAAGCCAGACTTCGGCTCATACCATCCGTTCCACCTTTTCGATTCCCCAAACAAACGATAATCACGTGCATCAGATATCTCCAAACACGCGTGAGATTCGCTTTCCTGTACTGATCGGAGGGAATTCCTGGATATCCTATTCGTTGCATAGCTCCAGTAACAAAAATATGATCAAAACCGATAGGCATATCCGGCTGATCGTTGAGCTGTAAAAGTTCCCGAATACTCTGTTCTGTAATACTGATCTCCGTACCCAGAACAGTAGAGACCAATCGCCTAACGTCGTTTTCAGTAACGACAGTTGCGTTCCTCCAAAAAGGGTTGATCAGATTTCCAAAAACCACCGTGGTATCGGAAATGACGTGAGATACCCTAGAACGTCTCAAAAATGCAATCATCTGACGATACGGTGCAGCTTTATCAGAAGTGTCAACCAGATAAGCAGTCGTATTGTGACGAGCTTCAAAAGTCAAAGCCATATCTGCAAAAACAGAAACAGATTGCAACTCGAAAAGGGTTAGCAAAAATTTTACATTTTTTGGAAAAACCTTTATCAAAATTCCTGGAACTAGCGACGTAGCCGCGTACGTCGCATGAACACAGAGCGACGTAGAACTGTACGTCGCCTAAAATCAAAATAAATTGAAAAGCGACGTAAGCCCGTACGTCGCATAAAAGTCGAGCGACGTAAAGGGGGACGTCGCATTTTGCAATTTATTGTGAATTTAATCACATTAATTAAAATAGCGACGTAGAGTGCTACGTCGCATCGGACGTCGCATAAAAGGCGACGTAGGGAAGGGCGACGTAGGAATTAAATAATTGCTAATTAGAGCGACGTAGGCGACTACGTCGCATCGTACGTCGCACTGACGAACATTCATCCCCAACCCAGAAAACCTAATTGTCGATTTTAGGGGTTTTCAAAATTGATCACACAATAAGGTGCGCCCTACGATGGTGATGGCGAAAACATAAGTTATAACCATTTTAACATCCAATTGACCATCGAATTCAAACCAAAACCAAAACCCTATTAACCCGTAACACATATATAGCGATTAAACATAAAATACATGGTGAAAACAGGTAAATATGGTACCTAAGTGTGCGGAATAACGAGTATATGAAAACTACGTGAGTGAATCGGAGCGAAAACAGCTACAAATCACGAAAAAACTCGAAGAATTGGTACGTCGCAAATCGCCGGTTGGTACGTCGCAGGCTACGTCGCTCTTGAATAGTGAATACTGTGACGAGTTACGTCGCAGTGGATACTATTTAAAGTCTAACCCTATGTGCGACGTAGGCTGGGACGTCGCAGGCGACGTAGAGCCGAACGTCGCAGGCGACGTAGAGCCGAACGTCGCATAAAACAGTTGTTAATCCAAATTTGAATTTTTCAAACCGTTTACTCGTTATTTTTAGCAAATAATTTCCAAATAACTCGTGACTTGGGAAAATAACATAGAATAAAAATAAAATAAAATAACTAAACTAAAAAATCTTTTTGATATTTTCTTTAATATTCAAAAAGTAAAAAGAAAATTACTAACACTCTATTTTTGGTGACGGAGTTGAGTTGTCTGATTAGGGATCATATCGGAATAACATGCATTTATTAGGAATAGTAAGTGTTATTTCGATCATCAGTATATTTGTCCACTTTAAATTTACGTGGCACATTTAAAACACCTTATATAAAAATTATTTCAAGACAATTATTGGTATTGTTTGTCCACCTAAACATGTTACATCCGTATTTGTGAGCTAACCTTTATTGTTAGAATGAATATTAATTTTGTGAAACCTATTATATGATATACAGATAAACTTTAGTAAAACAAACACTGCATATGCACACAAGGTAAAGATTACAAGACCAAGTTTATCTCGGTTTTCTCGTAACATACACTTGATATTTATATTTAGGCATACATCAAACCGACTATGAAGATACTAGTGGCCCCAGATCTGTACTTAGTACAACAGAGGGTCCCTTAGTATGAACATAACAAGTTTGAGACTATTTGCATAACTAATGGATTCAGGTCTGTACGTGAGTACAACAATAGTCACCATTAGTTAGGCGAATAACCATATTATTACTATATGCCCATTTTACATTTACATAATTATGACAGTGTATGATAGTACTTCCATTTATCAATTAAGACTTATGTCATACATCAGATAACATTTTTCACAAAGTAATAGACAAGTTTTATCATTACTTCTTACTCACTCACAAACCGGTGTGTAGCATGCCTACCAATACATCGTAAGATGAATATAATTTAGATAAAAACTGTTTTAAGTATGTCAGATAAACCTACTGACATATCCAAGATAAACCTTAAAATTCCATTTTGTGCACGTCACCCGATGTACTATCATATCCCAAGTTGTTTACAGACACAACTTCAACGTCTATTTTAAAAATGTAGCAACCTTGCGTTTTCTTTAATACTAAAGAGCATAAAGAGTGGCTGTTGCGATGTTTTTTTTTTTTTTTTTTTTTTTTTTTTTTTTTTTTTTTTTTTTTTTTTTAAAATTGAATTTAAAAATCTAAAAAAATCCAAGTCACAAATCATTTCTTTGACTGAAAGAACCTTAAACCTATTAGATTGACCAGTTCAATGAAACGTGATCGCAAAAAGGCTTTTGTGAAAAGGTCCGCACACTGCTTAAGGGTCTCTATATGTACGACATCTATAAGGTGTTTCTCAAAGCAATCCCGTATGAAGTGGAACCTAAGTTCAATATGTTTGGTCTTAGAGTGCTGTACGGGATTGTGGGTGATAGATATAGCAGCTGTGTTATCAATATAAATAGGAGTCATAGAGAGATTGAACCCGTAATCACGCAGTTGATGCTGAATCCAGAGAACCTGAGAACAGCAACTTGCAGCAGCAACATACTCGGCTTCAGCTGTGGAAATAGCAACCGCAGTCTGCTTTTTGCACTGCCAAGAAACTAAGCGCGATCCAAGAAACTGACATCCTCCAGTAGTTGACTTCATATCTATCTTGCAGCCACCAAGATCCGAATCCGAATAGGCAGTTAACTCGAAGTTTTTCTCGTTTGAATACCATAGACCCAGAGATGGCCTAAAAGCGAGATATCCAAAAATGCGTTTTACTGCCTTCATATGAGACACCTTCGGATTTGCTTGAAATCGTGAGCAGAGAGAAACAGCAAACACGATATCTGGTCTTGAGGCAGTCAGGTACATGAGAGAGCCTATCATTGATCGATAGTCTTTCTCCTTGCAGTCTTCATCGTCCTCATTAGGTCCAAGATTGTGTCTTGCTTCAATTGGAGTGCCATAGTGTTTACAGTTGAGCAATTCATACCGTTTTAACATGTCAATGAAAAGCGTGCTATCAATCTGTCCTCTATCAAAACCATTCTTCAGTAAGTACGTGGCAAGTCGCTCATACCAAAGTCGAGGAGATTGATGAAGACCATACAAAGCTTTCTTCAGCTTGCAAACATGATTAGGATGCTTTGGGTCTTCAAAACCGGGAGGCTGACACACATAGATCACTGCGTCAACATCTCCATATAGAAAAGCACACTTCACGTCAAGTTGATACACTCGGAATCCTTTGAAAGAAGCATAAGCTAGAAAGATCCGAATTGATTCCAAACGAGCAACTGGAGCGAAAACTTCATCATAGTCAATACCCTCTAGTTGACTATATCCTTGAACTACCAGACGGGCTTTGTTTCGAATAACAGCCCCACGATCATCCATTTTGTTACGGAAAACCCAACGAGTACCCGTCAAGTGAGCACCCTTGGGTAGAGGAACAATTTCCCAAACATTCATCTTGTTTATTTGCTGTAGTTCCTCCTGCATAGCCTCGACCCAAGATGGATCCGTTAAGGCTTGATCAACCTTTTTAGGTTCAATTTGAGACAAATGACATGAATCGATATGTGCAATAAGTCCCAAAAGTTGCTGTGCTGAAGTCTGCTTTGTTTGCTGTCGTGTTTGAACAGATGCATGAGGATCACCAATGATATCATCAATGGGGTGATCCTTATGTATACGTGTTTCTGGTATGGTACCTGGCACAAGATCCACACCCAAATTGTTCAAATCTCCCTCAGTTTCAGGAGTAGCAGCAGACTCAGGAATGACTATCTCTTCTTCTTCTCCTTCATCTTCATGAGAAAATAAGTGAGAGTAGTTCATTGTTTCTTCCACTTCATCTTCTTCTTGAGGTTCCTCTAAAGGAGGCATATTTGGATCATATGGAAGCTCCTTTGTATAGTTGTAAACTGTTTTAGAAGGAGCTGCCGAAGATGGTGGAGTAGGAGATGGTGTTGATGGTGGTGATTTGGTAGTTGTTTTCGGTTGTGTGGGTGTTGGTGAAGGAGTAGGTGTAGGTTGTGGAGGTGTAGGATTAGTCGGTGGAGGTGCGGGTGTTGCATTAGGAGATGGGTCGGATGGTTTATTAGTAACGGGTGTATCTTGAGAAATATCAAGCTCATGCAGTATAGAAATCAACTCTTCCGTTTCATCTTGTTCCGGAATATTGAAAGAGTTGAAGAGGTTTCCATAGTTGAAAAACCAATCCGGACCCGTTCCTTGAGGAGGTTCCGTATACCTTAAACACTTCACTTCAAAATGCTCTTCGATCTGATTCGTTGATTTGTTGAAGACTCTTTTGTTCGGAGAGTTGACTGCATATCCAAGAAAAATCCCTTCAACAGCTTTATCACCAAACTTAGAGACCTTATCTTTTGTAATCATGATCAGGCATGGACACCCAAATGGTTCTAGGAACTGTAGATTTGGCTTACGGTTATTAAAAAGTTCATAACACGTTTTGTTCCTTTTCTTAACCGTTAGTACTCTGTTGAGAACATAACAGGCAGTATTAACTGCCTCAGCCCAGAATATGATTGGTAACTTGGAGTCAGCTAACATAGTTCGAGCTGTCTCGATTATTGTCATGTTCTTCCTTTCTGCAACTCCATTCTGTTGTGGAGTCCTCGGAGCACTAAATTGATGCTCAATACCTCTTGTAGCACAAAACAATTCGAGAGTTGAGTTCTTGAATTCAGTTCCATTGTCACTTCGTATCCTTTTCACCTTCAAGTTGCACAGATTTGCCAACTTGTCCAACAAATACACCAGAATCTCAGGAGTTTCCCCTTTCGTGGTCAAAAAGTAAACCCACGAAAACCTTGAGTAGTCATCAGTAACTACCAAGCAGTAAGACCGACCACCAATGCTCTTTGTAGAAACTGGACCAAAAAGATCCATATGCAGTAGTTCCAATGGAGCATTTATGGAATTCACCTGCTTAGACTTATGGGACTTCTTACGTAACTTTCCTTTTTGGCAGGAGATACAGTCATCCGTTAGAGCAAATGACTGTTTTGGAACTCCTAGCACTAGGTCATTTTTAGTCAAGAAATTCATTTTTCGGAAATGAATGTGTCCCATTCGTCTGTGCCAAAGCAGTGAATCCTTTTCAGAAGCCTTAGACAAGAGACACGTATACTCGTTCGATGTCTCAACAGTTCTCATATTCAAAATGTAGGTGTCATCCTTTCTTGGTGCTCTCAGTAACACCCATTCTTCCGGAATGACATACCCAGGCTTCAGTATCACACACTCAGTCTTTGTGAACGCAGTTGTATAATCCTTATCACAGACCTGTGAAACACTTAGCAAGTTGTGCGTAAGCTGTTCCACGTAGTTCACATTTTCGAAACTAACATTGCCGTTAGTTAACGTTCCTCTTCCAGAAATAGTACCCCCAGAATCTCCAGCAAAGGCAACATAACCTCCTGCATGTGGTTTAATATCCACAAGAAGAGATACATCGCCCGTCATATGTCGCGAGCAGCCGCTATCCAAATACCATTCGCTATCTTTAACGCGTTCTGACTGCTGCAACACACAAACAAAGGAGATTAGTGAGAGACGGTGACCCAAGCCTTTACAGACTTAGGTCGACCGTGGTCATCAACAATAATCACGTCAGATAGAATTTTATCTTTAAACAAATTAGAATTTTTATCTGATGTGTTATTGTTGACGACTGAAGAGTCAACATCAGACTCTTTACGTTTCCAAACTTTTGAAGATTCGGAAATGGTAATAGAAGTAATGTTGGGCTTTTGAAGTAGCAAAGGTTTTTGCTCAACATTACTTGGTTTCGAAACAGGCTTGGGAGAGTTTGAGTGACGCCTAGGTGGAGATTTAGAAAAAGAGTTTTTATAAACAGATGTCCTAGGCATCTCTCTCCCATATCGCTGATTTGACAGCTTTGGACATTCACGGATTAAATGTCCTTGTTTCTTGCAGTAGAAACAAGAACGAGTCTCAATAAACGGTTGAGGCTGAGGAATTACCACAGGATGTGGAGAAACATTTCTAGAACATGAACATTGAGTACACGTCTTAGAAGATGTTTGTTTTGGATGAGAGGTTGAAGTTGAAGGTTTATCATACGAAACATTTTCATTAACTGATTTTTTTTGCAAAATCTTTACAGGTGACTGTAAAGTTTGTTGTTTCGAGTTTAAAACCTTTGCTTTTCCTTTATTTGGTTGAACCTTAATTTCAGGTTCAACCTTTGAAATCACTTTTTCAGGTTTAAATGCAACCTTCTTAACCTCCGGATACTCCTGATCCGTAATGTCCTCAATCTCAACAATCTCCTCAACACTAACAGGAGATTCATTCTTTACTTCAACATTCTCCTTAACACTAACTGGAGATTCATGCACAGACTTAACAAACTTTGGCAAGGGGTACTCTGGCCGCATGGTTTTCTCCTTTGCCGGTTTGTTATGGTTGGTCTCTTTAGCATCTTTAGCTTTTAAACCATAGAGCTTGGACCAGTCAACTGGAATCTCTTCAAAGCCTTCCTTAACAGGCAGGGGACAACAAGTAGTAGGAGGAGGAACTGAGTTGTATCCCAATCCCTCATTCTTTTTCCCTTTAGTACCATGCTTGCTAAGGATTTCATTGAAGACAACTGTTGAGGAATTTGAACCTAAGATTTTACTCTTATAATTCTCATACTCAGCTTTTAAATCTGTAAGTTCTTTATTTAAAAGTTCAATTTCAACAAGATAGCTTTTAATGGCATCTTCTTGACTAAAAACCTTAGACTTATATTTTTGAGTATCTAACCGATGAGCCTCAAGATGATTTTCATAAAGTTTCTCATTAGCTTTTAAAAAATTATTTGAGTCGGTTAGTTTTTCATTCTTTTTCCTCAATTCAGCTGTCTCTGTCTGATATGCCTTTAAAGATTCAGTTAACTTTATGCATGAAATACAATTTAACGGTTCATCATGTACCTCATTTACAATGTGAGCCATCAGACACTGTTGGTAATGCTGGGAGACTGGCGTCCAATCTTGACTTGTAGGCTCAAAAGCAATCAGGGCATTATCAGCAATCCCTCTCTTGGTAACTTCCGTTTCTTTGGCCTTTGGAGGAGTAGACGGTGTTGTAAATCCCGATGCTGGCATTTTGGGTTTCTCGCACTCCCTGGCGAAGTGACCCAAATTTTGACAATTGTAACATCGGACCTTACTCTTGTCAAATCCAAAACCAGTCTTTCCATCACCCTCCAAGCTTTTACGCCCTGTTCTCTGTAAAAACTTCTGAATTCTGCGGGTGATCATTGCCACATTCCAAGTCAAATCCATTTGCTCCAGATCGTCTTCATCAAGCTGAGCATAGTCCTCCTTAGTCAACTCCAAAGTTAGATTCGGTTGAGTAACCAAATCCTTGTAAGAGCTTAAGAAAGCTGTGTAGATTGCAGCTTGCTCCTGAATAGCAGGTGAGACTTGAACCTGTTGTTGATTTGAAGAAGGTCCAGTCATAAAAACCGAATGAATCCCATCAGAAGAAGAAGAATTCGATGAAGCATTTGTATTTGATACAAAGGCAACTCCAGATCCATAAGTCTTTCCAGAGTTGATCTGAACACCATACACACTAGGATTCTGAACAGCAGAACCAGACCTAGTTTCTTTCTTTTTGATCTCCATCGCGTGAGCTTGAAGATCCCCTATCAACGCATCCAAAGACATGTTTGCAAGTTCTTCATTTTCCTTTAAAAATTGAACTTTAATATCCCAAGAACTCGGCAACACATCCAGCAGCTTCTTATTTACTTCAATTGAAGGGAAAGTATAACCCCCTTCAAACAACTCACCAACTAACCGTGAGTACCTAGTAAATAAAGAAGTCGTGTCTTCATCAGGAAGGATGTCAAAGATATCGTACTGTTTCTTAATCAGTTCGAGCTTTGCTTCCTTGTACTTATCATTCCCTCCACAACGAGTTTCAATAGCCTTCCACAAATCATAGGCTGTTTCATGAGTTCGGAAAAGCCATAGCACATCCTTGGTTAAACACATTTTAATCATTGAAAAAGATTTTCTTTCAGTATCAAAATCTTTCTTTTCTTCGGGAGACATTGCTTTATATGGCTTAGCAGGACGAATACCCCGGTATTCTCCTTCAGCTAATGGAGCTACATAACGTTCACGTAATGGTCCCCATAATTCTGGACAATGAAAGTCAATATATTGTTCAACACGGTCTCTCCAGTATACATAATCCATATCAGCTGTAAATAGTGGAGGTTTATTGCTTGAACCAATGTCATTACTTTGTTTAATCATCTCCCGAAGTCCTCTAATATCCTCTTTATCTGCTGCCATTTTAATTACTTAAACGAAAAAATCAAACTTCTGATCTTAGCGACGTAGACGGGTACGTCGCACAAAGAATATGCGACGTAGATGGGTACGTCGCAAAAAGGATATGCGACGTAGATGGGTACGTCGCAAAAAGCAAATGATTCAATTAAGAATCAGAAAGTGCGACGTAGAGAGGTACGTCGCAGAATCAGGCTACGTCGCAACGCAGCGTCGCAGAAGACTAATTAAAGTCAAAATAGCGACGTAGAGAGGTACGTCGCAACGGTACGTCGCACGAACTAATTAAAGTTCAAAAACACTACGTCGCACGCGACGTCGCAGCTTACGTCGCTTTGCTACGTCGCAAAACGTGCTGAGCAGCGGCCAAAAACCCTAAAAACGAATTTTTAACCCTAAAACCAAAACCACGAATGTCGAACGACTGAAACCTTCAAGAATCCCAATAATACTGATCGAAAACCTGTAAAAACACAAAACAAACGTAATAAACACGAAAGCTCACGAATATCACGTCCTTTTAAAACCCAAACTCGATCCGAATCGCCAAAAACGAGCCTCACTGCTTTGATACCAGTTGTTTGTCCCTTACTTAGATCTAGAACGAACCGAGTCAATCCAATCGATGGCGGAAACAACGATTAGATTATTAACTAAACACACGAACAATCAATACGCAATGAATATCAAACGAACGTAATATTATTGATTATAGTCGATCAGATTACAGAGAACTTCGACAAATTGCGTTTAGGGTTTCGTCCACCCTAAAACAGAAAACGTAAAACGTTTTTATACAAAGTTTGGCACCTGCGACGTAGCACGCTACGTCGCAGGCCCAAGCCCATGCGACGTCTGCTACGTCGCAGGCCCAATACCTGACGTCGCACCTGCGACGTAGTGCGCTACGTCGCAGGAGTCAGAAATCCAAAACTAAATACGAACTACGAGCTAGACCAACTGACAGACACTAAACATGTACTAACAATAACCAATGGTCTGGTTTTTAAATTCTGATTAATCGAGATAAATGGTTGGGTTAAATCTTATATGCAACCACAACCAAATTAACCGAACCTAATGAATAACCTGTATAAGTTACTTTATACCATTTTTCATAACATGCTTTAATATATTTGGGCAATTGAACATTCATTAAATTATTGGGTAGCAAGTCCACCGTTTGATTTGTGTAAATTCATTGACGTATCCGATTCCTTTCACGTATATGCCATTTCATTTCCGAAAAACAAACTTGAATGGTAGTGATTATTAGATAAATGAAATCACGATGACCAACATAACCTAAATATTAATAATTCTCTATCGATTGAAACGATAAAGGCTTATAAATGTAGCCTTTACCACTTATACGGCGTCTTTATTTCAATTACTAGATCATAACCCGCGAATTCGCGGGCTACCACATGATATAACTACAATATTTTTATTTTTCCTTGTTATGTTTATTACATATTTTAAGTAAAAGCATAATAATGTAATAGTACCATTTGATATATCTGTAGCAAAAGATAATTAAAATGAGTCTTATTAACAAGAACTTTTCCTAACACCAAACAAACTTTCCAATATATAAGACAATGCCTATTATTGACCAAAACTGAAGTCATGATGCGAGAAATAGAGAACTGAGTTCCGCACATAATCAATTTAGATAAGTCGGAATAAATGGTGCGTGGATGCTTTTATCCTTCACTTGCAACTTTCAGTCTAAAATATACCATATGGGTGAGCAGCTCTATTCCAAGTTAGAGTAGCCATATGTGTGATTTCGATGCATGAAACCATTTACATCATTTAACTAAAAGAAATGATACTACCTTGTGTGACTTTTACTGTATAAAACAGTGTACGTGATCTAATACTATCTTATTACGGAGTAGTTTGATTTTAATTTGGGCAGCTATAAACTGATCAAGATGATTATATATTGGTTATATCTCTCATGAACATTCCTTAGCAATTTAAAGTATTTGGTTTAACTTTGTTCATGAGTAGATTGACAAAAAACCATCATAGGTAGTTGAATTCAAATTAAATCAAACATATGTTAATGGTTGATTCAAGAAATGAAAATATGATAAACTTCTACATTCGAATGACTGGCTCTTTGTAATTAATATTGGAACATTACTTGAAAATGTGGTTATACTTCAATCAATTGTGAACTCGAGTGAAAACTTGAGTTCATGTGCAACTTCAATAGTTTAGTAAATCTTATAACTTATTGAAGACAATATAAAAGAACACATCATTTATTCCTTTGCAGGTTGCACCAACTGCTGTTCAAAAAAAAAAAAAAGGGTTGCACCAACTCTATTGATTCATTACATGTCTACATCACTTTAAAACAAAGTATTACACGAGTCTGAAAGCAAATTAAAGGGTGTGAAAGTGTCACAGCATGAAGGGTTTTTTAATGGTAAACGACTTGGCAAGTCTAATATAATTGCCAACTGCAATATTGGCGTCAAGACAGGTGAACTCTTCAAAATCCCTTCCAATGCTCTCTAAGAATGCGTCACATCATCATTCATCGACTGCACACATCGATCTATTACGCTCTGGTGCTCCAATATCAATTGTCCCATCCCAATTCCACTTGTTAGAATGGATCCAATGATTCAACCAAATGACAAATCATTTAGAAAAACATAGCCATGTTTTTACATAAAACTAAGCATGATTAAGCTAGTCCACCAATAGAAAATAGAATGTTATGTATAATAATTTTCTTTTTGATATTTAACCTTCCAATTAAGGTGACAATTTAGCATTTAGAAGTTTAAAAAGTGTCTTCAATTTTTAATATGATTAGATGGCACGTTGTATTATTTGATAAAGTTCTTGTGAATTAGTCATGTTAGAGGAAAACTATATTCTTATTACCCAGTTGAAACTACATTGATCAAAATTGAATCCTCTCCATCTAATGAGTCAAGTGAGTCGAAAGACACCAAAATAAATGGACCGGGTCAACCCAAATTAACCTAACCAGAACACTAAAGTCAAGAAGTTGTAGCTTAAATGAGTCATATTTAAATTTGTGTACAAAAAGATCTATAGCTGTATATATTCTGGTGTCAAAAAGTGAAGCTCTCAACTCTCAAGTATAACGGAATAGAATGATTTGTTTATATAGAGCTGAAAATGTTTATCACCTCTAAATCTCATAGATTAACCACACTAAAAAGATAGAGTCAAAAGATCATCAATATACTATGTTTCTTCCTTAGGCAAATGAAAAGTCAAAAACCAGATAATGATTAATAGACCAACCTGAACATGAAGATTGTGGCAAGATGCTCTTTCCCGGAATAGGAACGTATAGTAGTAACAGCCATAGTAGCATATCGTTGGTTTGCATCACAAGCCCAGCGTGCAACTATGGTTGATGACTCTCTTCGTGTATTGCTGAAACATATTTAGAATAGAAAGATACAATATTGTAAGACATGAGACCTTTAAAGAGAAACATAGGTGCAAGACACAAACCATACAACTTATATATAAGGCATGTGCCATATCAACAAACACCAGAAAGATCTTCTGCGTTGCCTTTTCTAGTAACTGCACAAATATAAGGAAAACAAAATACTGATATTTAAGTAATCGAACTACTTTAAGTTTTGGCATGTTGTTCAACTCGGGTACTATGTTTTTTTTTTCTATTGTTAACGCCCTCTAACCTACATAAGGATCTTTATATTGTTTTCCAGACATCACCTAAATATAATATCGATATCGCATTTTCCTAGTATGGTTAAAAAGTCAATACGATAAGCACCCATAAATGAATTTAACACCCATACATAGCTACAAATTCGATAATATAACAAAGTAAACACTACGGGCCTGATTAGCAATTTTGAATCATTCACATTGAACTGGAGAGATTCAGATTAGGCTAGTTAAATGGGTTTATTATTTATTTTAAAGAGAAAAAAAAAACAAGTAAAATGGAAACATTCAAATGGTTTGAAAGTTGCCCAAAGTGTATCATTAACGCATACAACTATTTGACTCAGTTATTCAAAAAAATATACTTTTCTAATTATATTTATACTTATTCACCAAAAAATGAGAAAAAGTTTTTCCAAGTCAACCATACCAGTATCGCCCCTACCTAAAAACTACCCATTTTGACCCCTTACCCGGCCCGTTTCGACCCATACCTAAAACTTGACTATTTTGCCCGTTTTCCAACCCGTCCACTAATAGATTAAGATTAGAGTAGAGTATGAAGCTGCTCTTACCTGTGTTCATGAGGAAAAGTAGGTTATAATGTGGGATAAGGAACGAAACATGACCTGAGATCTTCTGTGGGTGCTGGATGTCCAACCTCCTCATGTACAAATAATGTGACCACTCTTACACCACTCTTGCCTTTAAGTCATTTTTCTGAAACACTGGCGTCTACTAAAAATGTTTTTAAAACCATAAAAACGTTTTAAAACCATTACAGGAATAAGGTCAAATGCTTCGAACAGGTTGAAAGTAGCCAAAAGTGTATTTGTAATGCATAAATTAACCGTATAAATCTACTAAAAATTAGATAATTTTTAAATGGTTCTCTGTATAAATTTGGAACTCATATATTAACATTTTATAGAACTGAATGTTATTTTTATTTGTTCCAAGTGTATTATATCTACCAACCTGTACAAAAAGAGCACCCAACTGCCCTAGCTTCTTGCCCATTTTTCCACCTGTAATTGTAAGAATGGTAAAAAACGGAACACAAATCACTTGTTTGCTCCAACCCACACAGCCTATATACTTACAAATTAGTTATTTGGACACATGTATTACAATTATGTTGAGAATTTTTACCCATCACAATACATATGAATGAGTCAATACTCATTAGTTTTGATGAAATCGGGTAAGGACATATGCTAATGCAGTGGTGCTACATTGTAAAAGTGAAAGAGTGAAACTATCACATACAAACATTTATATCAATGTTCTAAACTCTACCAATTTAATAGAAAATATACTACGCACAAAATAATGTCAGAATTAATAACATGGTGACATGCAAATTTGTGCACAAAGAGATTAAAGAAATTACCTTCACGACATCACTTCCATATGCATCAGATGAAGCAAGAACCTTTGTTGAATGAAGTCAGTGATTAAAGATAAAGCAGGCCTTCTCACCTACACAACATATGTAATACATGTTAGAAATATGTCAAAAAATATACTCTAATTCCGATTTCGCAAACTGATTTGAAGATGAAATTAAACCAATTATAACTCTTTCTGTTGTTTAAGTGGTAACGTAGTAACCAACATAATGTAAATGAATCAGATGGAATATAAATCTGTACTCACAAGAATCACGAAGCAATCGTAGCAACCAAGATAGAGATGAAGTTAACTCATATAACTCATACAAATGGAATATAAGATCAGTATCATTATCTGTAAATTATATATAAATACAGGCATGATGTGATTAGCATGAAATGCAAGCTTATCGTACCTGAGTGAACAATTCATGTGAATAGTAGCCTGCTCTTGATCCATTTCAAGCCAATGGTACCACTTAAAACCTATCAGGTCATAATAATATACAAAATTTTCATTTACTCAGTGTTCTTTAATTTCAATAGATCATTACTAAGTGATCATCATGTATGCAGTAAACCAACAAAGTTAACTTAAAGTCTAAATAAAATAAGTAAAGGGAAACTCCTCAATGACTATAATCTCGGAAAATTGAGATATTATTTTCTGTTAAGACAATTTCACAAACACCTTATGAGCGTCAAACACGTAACATGCACATAAAACTGATCACTTGGATTAAAAGAAGAAAATTCAGAAACCTTTTAATAAGGAAATGAAGATGAATATGAAGATTTTTAAATCAAATTAAGATTAAACTTTGATTTTTACGGGAGATAACATTACATACTATATTAAAAAATAATTAAGATAAGAATGCATTTCCAAATCATACGTGTACCTGTTGTTAGCCCAACTGAATAAGAACACATTCAAATCATTAAAAGTATCCCGGTAAGAGTAGTAATCTATATCAGACAGAAAATAGTAACAAAGAAGAGAGTGATAACCTTTGATTTCATATCATTAATGAATCAAAGTCATTTACATAATTGATACTATAAACCCTAATTTCATATCAAATTATAGTAATCAAAAATCGCAATACCTGATAATGATGATGAACAATTGGAAATTGATGATAGACAACGTGATGAAGATGTTGATTATTTCTGAAAAAAATCAAAATCATGAAAAGCAATACAATCATTTGCAAAATCAATTCAATAAACCCTATATTTAGAACTTGGATGAAACTTAGAAGACACTTAGGAGCAACGAAATTTTTGATGCCCTTGAAACACAGAAGATAAAATTACAATGGCATATCATGAGGGATATGCAAGATGGAGATGAAGGCTGGCAATTTTTAAAATTTTTAATCGATTGATGATCATAAGCCCGGCGATTGATCGATTGATAAAATGGAGATGGAGGCTGGTCATTTTTAGAAACCCAATTAATTGTTTTGTGTTAAAAAGGGCAAAAGGGTAAATAAATATATAATCTGGTGATTTATTTGGTAATCAAGGAGAAGGTTAGTGTTAAACATCAAAGGTAATTAAAAAAAGATTAGGCTAATCAATGCCTCTATTAATATATAAGAGGGAAGAGGGATGGATGTCAACAACAATTGTGGCACTATTATTGTAAGTTTATAAGTGTGCTTGTCACACTTTGGTTACAAACCGATTTAACTTAAAGCCGAACGGAATAATTGGTGTTAACCATACTGATCCGCTCTTTGACCATAATTGAACTCTTAAGATTCTTCATTAACCAAAAATTCGATTACGAGGTAGATTTAGGTTATAACCGCCATCAACCTCCTCATGTTCGGGGCTTAATTTAAATCGTGCAATATTTAGTGTAAATAATGAAATGCGGTTTTTATGTTATTTTAGTATTTATTAAACAATTTTCAGCTTAAAGAATAAGTAGTATCACGTGTTTATTTTCAGATACCTATTATTTGAAAATACAAGGAGATAAACATCTATTTAAAGAAGGGTTTTACCAAAGAAAGCCCTAAGGACTTTTGATAAGAATAAATAGATGTCATAAATACACTTAAAGTTTCTATTAATATTCTTAAATCTCATTTGTTACATGTTTTGTAAAAGGAAAGTTTGAGTATGTTAAATACAAAGTTTAATTTTATTAGATATAATAATTGTGAATAAAAAAAGAATGTTCAACTTTATTTAATATTCTTAAATCTCATTTGTTACATGTTTTGTAAAAGGAAAGTTTGAGTATGTTAAATACTCCATCCGTCCCACTCCAAGTGTCCACCTTACTATTTTGGGTTGTCCCAAATAAGTGTCCACATTCATGTTTCAACCAATCGAAAGAGACTTTAGTGGATAGATATGTTATTTGATTGATGAAAAGTGTAGTTAGTGGAGAATCCTAAAACTGTGTGCAAAGTCAAAGTGGACACTTTGGGTGGGACGGAGGAAGTACAAAGTTTAATTTTATTAGATATAATAATTGTGAATAAAAAAAGAATGTTCAACTTTATTTAATGCACTTATTATTCTTATCGAAAACCCTTAGCAGTTCTGCTATCGTTAGCAAACTTTAAAGAATATTGATACAAACACCCCCATAATAAGCACATGTCGAATACCAAACCGGGTTAAACTAAGACCAATATAGGATCCGAATATATCCCAACCAACCCGCTTTCTATTCCCTGACTCACTCACTAATATAGACTCTCCTACAGATCTCATATATACTAGAAACACAGAAAGCAGAGGAGCTGAAAATACTAGGAAAATGGGGATTTTAGCATGTTTAGGAGTGATTTCACCGTTTCCATTCTACTATTGGTTATGGTACCACCCTCAATCATGGGTCAATCTCTGCGCTAAAAGTCAACGAGACCCTTGTAAAACCATGGCTATCCTTGCTCATTTCTTCAAACTCGTTCAGTTCCTTTCTTTATTCTCCGTTTCAACTCTCTCATGGCCCCCACCCTTTTACTTCTGGCCCCTCTTTTTATTTGGCCAATTTCTCAACTTCAGGTCCCTACACATTTCTTCAATCTTAATTTGTACTGTACTAATAATTTATGTTTAGTTTGGGTTTGTTAAGATTGCATTACTTACCTGATTACGATATAAGCAGTTAAGGGGTGTTTGAGATTGCTTAAATAAGTGCTTATCTGCTTATTTGCATATTTTGACAGGCAGACCCAAACACCTAGTGTGAAATAAGCAGTTTATTTGAATATAATTTTACCTAATTAGTTTTCAGATAAATATTATTGACAAAACAGTCAATGCTTGCTAAATTGCTTATCGCGCTTCGTTACGGAAGAAGCGAATCGGAGCGCTAGAATATTATGTATTGTGTGAATTGTTACAACTGAAATAAGCAGTTGTGGTTAAATGAGCATTTTTGGAAGTTGCTATATCTAATTGATTATCCTATTCTGATCATCTTACCTATTAACAGTTTAGGTTAATACTAGAATTTATGAAACAAATGGTTATCTGATTGTGATTTGTGACATGAGAAACTAATCTGAAGAGTGAAGACTACCTCCTGCATTGCATTTTGTTACAACTGATTAAGCAGTTTGAGAGTTGTTTATTAGTGTTGCTTATCTAATTATTGTGTTTTCTTATGGTTGAAACTCATCCAAACACTATCTTCTGCAGTGCAGTTTGTTATGATTCGTATAACTGATTATTTGTTTATGCTTATTTCAAAATTTATTAGCGGTTTTAGTAAGCAATATTTCAAACACCTAAAGTATGGAGATGATTCAGTATGTACGTTGATTATCCATTTGAACCATGTAATCTTTACAAGTTTTTGGGACCACTTGTTCCATTGACAATTCTATCACTGTGTATAAGCTGATTACCATGAATTGCAGTTTGTAAATATTAACATCTTCTTTTAGTCAATGGAGAAATGAATTACAGTGCTGATTTCATGTGTTTACTGTGCTTCGTAACTACTAGTCGGTTTCTTGTTTTGAAAAGGTAATACTTAGAATCTAACTTTAATACACGATTAATTACAGGGTGTATCAGCTGCTTGGTGAGTCAGGTACTTACTACGGTGTACGTTTCGGGAAGAACATACCATGGGTCACAGAGTTTCCTTTTGGGACAGTAAAAGATCCTCAATATGTAGGTAGTATTATGAGCCTTCTAGCTTGTGTCAAGTGGGTCCCTTTCTTGTATATCTTCATATGGGTACTAGGTTACCTTTTCATGATACATATTGAATCAAGAGAGGATCCAGCTTCTCGGGCTAAACCATCTTCTTGAGTCTGATGGTCCCTCGTCATTGACAATGTATTCTGACTAGATCTCTGTTGGCATATCTTCGCCATTCTTAAATTTGTAATTCGAGATTGATTTTATTTTATTTAAACAGGTTGATGTTTTGTGTTTTGCGTTCCCCTCCAATTTTGATCTTGTTGTATGCATGCAATCTAAAGAAATTTATGCGCTTTATCTTTGGTTTTTCAAAATCAGACTTGGATATTTATGAAATTGATTTGTTTTCATTTCACAAAAGGTTGAAATGTTTTATGTTGCGGTTGAACTGAGCGTTTTAGAGATCTTCATTTTGATGCTGGGTGAAGGTGGCAATTCCAACCTATTTACTTTTGAAAGATTCCATTTGGGTTGTGTTTTACCTCAAACAAGTCAAATGGGTCAAAACGTCAATAAAAAAAATTGTAGGTAAAATAGGAACAAGTCGATGGCTTGAAAGTTGCTTGGAGTTATTCGAACTTTTATATTATATTGGTAATAATGCTGTTTTCGTAATCATATTTTCATTTGTTTATATCTGTATATATTCTTTAAAGTGAACAATAAAGTGCTTGTGGGTCGGCCCAATCCGGTACCAAAACCACTTGACCTGTCCCTACTTCACCTCTTATGTTATATATGCAACTTCGTCATGCTTTGCTGGATTTTAACATTTCTGCTATCAAATTTACATTTGAATGATGGAAATATTGTGAGAAACAAATTATGCTATTCATTCTAGGCAAGAACCAGTGGCATCTCAAATATCTGAACAGCATTTTTGACAGCATTGGTGTCGATATCTACTAACTTCCCAGTCTTTGATGAAGCTATGATACATTTACTGTCTTCATTTGGAAGAAACACTTTTGCTTTCTCTTCAGAACCGAACAATGCCACACTGTAACACAGCATAGTCAAAAACCTGTAAGTCCTTGCTGGTAATTATTCTTTAATTCAAATACAGCTAAATTTCTGAATTTATGATGGAACTCACCAGGGTTTTTCGCGTGCATGAGCTAGCAGTATGGCTGCTGTGTTTGTAGATATAACCCCAACAGAGTCATTAATAAGAGCAGCCAACTGCGCCATAGATAAAAACATGAACATTGGATTAACTTTAGCAAACATGTATTTAGTAACATTATAGCATGCTGAATACTATTTCTTTAAACAACTGAATCTTGGAGAAAAAAAAGTCAAACCTGTGTTGGTGTAGTAATGAAAACTATATTTGCTTCATCTCCTATAATTTCCTCCACATTCTCTCTTTCCTTCTCATGAGGAATGACATATAGTGGTTTGACTCCCCTGTATCACATCACAAATCATAAAATATAGGCCAAATTGCATGAATATGTAATGGCAAGTATGCTGCATTAACTGGATAAGAAAAAAATATGTTGCATAGAGCGGTAAAATGAATATGTATACGTATGCTTTGATTTGGTGACCTTATTGAACTTGTTATCTCTGCCCATATATGCAGCGGTAGTAAGCTATCAGTATCCCCCTTAGATTGCATAGAAGCTTTTGAATCGGATTGTATACCGTGTATCACAATATATTTCCCTTTTTCAACACCAGCATTCTTGTATTTTGCAGCTACTACGTCCTTTATCTTCCTAGATATCGATACTTTAAGTGGTGGAATCACTTGCCTCGGCACACCCCTACCTGGTCTTGCTAGCCAGTTAGTCATTTGATGGTACCTGTACGTACAAACATCCTCAAACTACTATTGTATACTTTGATGTGATACGATTAACATAGAGGTTGAACAATGGGCGGAAGGTTGGACCAGTTCAGAAGGTTGAACACGATTTTTAAGTATTGGTTGGATTAGCCGGTATGCATATTTTGTCCATTTGTCTTAATCTTTCAGAGATAAACAAGCCGTTGAATGTGATTGCAAAATCTGTATTACTACAATAATAAGACTACGATTAGGGACGTTTTCTAACTATCGGAAAATCTACTTTGGGTGACTTTTGACACGTTCAGCTAGATATTTTGGTCTTACCTGTTTGAGCCATTAAAATTAACACCCGATGGGCACATTTATACGTAGATGGGTTGATATTACACCCCTAGGGTTAAAAAGATTAAATTTTTTATGTAAACTCACATGTTATATCCACCCTCAGACAGATTCAACCGATCTGGTGTAAATGTTTCTGATAATAGTAACCCTGCTCCTGCTGCATTGACATTCGGGTATATGTAACTCACTCTCTCCCTTGCTGTTGACATGAACAAAAACGATGCATGTCCTAGACCAGCCAGTTTGGTTGATAGCATCATATCGTAGTACCTATTCTGCGATTAGCACATATCAGTCACTTAACTTGTGTTCAACCCATTTATACAGAAACAAATTAAATCAGGTTTTATCTGGTTGATAACGGGCCAGATGATTGATAACGGGTCAGATGAGCTGAATATAAAAAATTAGCTAAATTGTGAACCGGTCATATGGGCCAAACAGGCTACATGGGAAGTCTCTAAATATGTTTTCAAATTTCTACTGCATTGTAAATCATTTTTAGAAAAGAAGTTAAATTAGTATGTTAATAATATAATTTTGAAATTATATTGGACCTTTGACCCGTTATTGACCTGCTAGTTTTGCCGCCTCTAGCAGTAACAACTAACAACTGCAGATCAAACTTTCTTTCATGTGGTACTAACCTTGAGAAGTCCAAGTAGATCAAGGTATTCTGCAGGCTCGGAGTAATCATCTTCCGGATCAAAAACATCAGCCCATCTGACATTTTTGTTCATCTCATAAGTTTGCTTCCCTCTAGCCGAGCTGAGTATATCCACCTGAACACCAGGGTATCGATCCTTAAGCAGTTGAATAGTTGGGAAAAACAACAGGTTTTCGTACACCCCACCCGAAACCACGCAACAACATCTCCTAACATCCCCTCTAATTTTCAACCCCAATGATGCAACTTCCGGCATGAACCCCATTGGGAACTTGAGAAACCCATATGGGTTGTCTGGATTTTCAGCTGGCCTTGGGTCCTCGGATTGCTTACCTTCAAAATACTGTGATCCATATTCCATGTCTGGGTCCTCACCCGTATCAAATGGGTCGAGCCATTCGTTTCTCTTTTTGGCACTGGGTCGAAAAATTGTGTTTGTGGGATAATGTGGCTGACGATATGTTGGGTTGTTTATTAAGGAAACATTAGTGAAACGAGTTGAGGAAATCGAAGCAGGGTTTGTGAAAAATGGTGGAATGGATTTGGGTAGAAGAGAAGTAGTAGCCATTGATGAGTACTAACTAGAACTATAGATATGTCATGTGTAAATGGTCATGAAGCCAAGGTCCAATGCATATTGGGATTTGATTTTTTGAATGTGTGGAAGATGGTTGGATAAGGGACCATGGTTTTGTTTGGTTTTTTCTTACTCAAATGTTGGCACTCCATGTATAGATGATGGGTAATGATATATCCACCCACATTTTTGATAAATCCACCATTTCTGTGCAGTAACAGTTTGTACAGTACAAACTTTCGATGCAAAAAAATGGTGGATCTATCAAAATAAGGGGTGGAAATATCACCACCCATAGATGATAGATCCGTTTGCTGTGTGATTTTGGCTCTTTTGTCATTATATAAGATGGTAAGGTTTGTAAATTGTAATATAAAGTTGCTTTTTTTTTTTAATCTGTTTTAGTATAAGATGGTCTGAATGATCACTATTAAATAAATTCTAGTTTATACTCATTTTATTTATTTAAAGAGTAGGCATCAATTTACAACTTACACAAGTTACAAGTAAATATATATGTAAAAATTTAAGGATCATATCTGTTGGGACCATCACAATGATTAAAAAAGCCAAGAACTTTACTTTGTCGATAATGGTATATTGGTGATGTTCGTTTTTTTAAGAGGTTTTTGTCTTAAATCTGAAAACCACTTCTGAATATTAAGAGGTGGTGCTAAAGTCTAAATCTGAAAAATTTTAGACTGTTTCCTTTTTAAACGGAATAAAACATCTGAATAGCTATACTTATTTATTTTATCACTCAAAATATCTAACTTTTTGTTTGGTGTAAAATTTGAACTTGTCTTGAACGCCAGCTAATTAATCTCTATACTTTTTCACTAAAACTTTTCATATATCTTTTGCAATAAGAATTCTCAATAATTTATCCAAAAGACTAAATTTGGAAGAAAAAAAAAAAAAAAAAAAAAAAGGAAAAAGCCATTAAAATTAACGGCCCCATTTAAATATTTAATGCATCTATTCATTTCCCAAGTTAAATAAACAAAATCAATGCTCCGTATTCGTTTGATCTTTCTTGCTATTATAAGGCCTTGATTGACCCAAACAAAAAGAATAAAAGAATAAAATTATAAGAAACAACTCAATATGCTTATCCCCTCTCGATCTCTATATTATACAAATTGAAATTAATCATTTTTATGGTAACAACTCAACTACTATGTGACACTCCTCCAAATTAGGTATATAATTATACTTAATCTTATGCATTTCTTACGCTAATTCCCTGCACAAAGCTGAACTAAACTGTTGATGTGATATAAGTCTAGCAAGCCCGAGACTTTTGTACAAAAAATTCTGCGTATTTCGTAATTAATTTTAATTACGTACGAACTATCGGAATGAACCTGACAAAAATAAAATACAATAGTTGGTGATACAAATAATTAATAATATGAAAATTATTAATTACGAGTATTGTTCGATTTATATTATTGATATAATATAAAACATTATACGTTTTATTTAAAACGTATCGTACAAGACTGCACCAAATACAAAACGTACCCAAATGTCAAAAATAATAAAAGTATTATTTTTCCCCTTCATATTGAAGTATTTGGAGAAATACCTCAAAATATGATTACGAAATTTAAATGAAAATTGGCACACAATTGAACCCGTACACAAAATTAACGGGTTAAAATACCACACAAACATTGCATTCAAAAATATCTGGGAACATTCCGAGTACACACCCATACTCTTGTTGAAAAATAAATCCCGTATGTGTTTTAATATATACTCCCTCTCATTCTTTGTGTACCAAACTCAAATAATTGAGTTCACCAACATTCTTCATCTCTGTGTGTGTTCTTAATCGACTGGAAGCAGAGGAACAAGCAGAGCCAATCAACAACTTCATTTCTTCATCTCATCAAATCTTCCACACCTTCAAACAAACTAGCCAAAATGATCACATAATAATCATCATATCATCGTCATCAGCATCATCACGGTTAACCATCATCATCGCCATTTTCATCACTGTGAGGTTCAAAATCCTAAAATTTCATATATATATTCCTTGATTATATTATGTTGTAACTCGTCTATATGGTGTATAAACTTGTTAGATTATGTTGAATCCATGATTGAAATAACAAAAATGGAAAATATTTAGGATAATTACTTTGAGCTAAAAACATCGATCGGTACACATCATTGGTATATGTATATGTAAAATACATGTAAAAATATTGTGGATAAAACTTATATTACGTTAACTATAATATATGAAAGGATATAACACGAAATTCTGCAAAAACAGGTAATGAATTCGGACTAAAAACAGAGCTCAGGCTGACTGCGTAGGGGAACCGATCGGCTGGGGAAACATAGCCGATCGGCTAGTTTCTACCAACCGATCGGCTGGTAGTGTTAAGAGCCGAACGGCTCAAAACCAACTAAGCCGAACGGCTTGATGCTTTTGTACCCGATCGGTTTGGTTTGCGTACCCGAATGAGTCACGATGTATTTTTAGCCAAACACAGACTTGCGATTAAATGGTACAAAAATATTAACGAATAAACGACTAAAATTTTTGGTTATGTTGTAAATTTTATAAAACCTTACGACACAAAATTTGGTACTAAAATTGTACACGACCGCAGGACATTATTTTATACATATATTAAACGTTAGAAATTTCGGGCCAAACGGGTTAATTATATAATGGGCCAAAAACTATTATGTTATAAAATGAACGCGACAACCGTTGGGACAACAACAAATTGTTTATACATAAATGGAATATATTGAAATGAGTAGAATGAAACGAGCAAAACATTTTAGTACCAATTATATTTGGATATTTATATATATAGACACGAACTTTTAACAAGTGTATTTATATATATATACAATGGACACAACGAAATATATTTTCGTAACGATTGAAATTAGTTTTTCAAACATAAACGATAACGATAACTATATATATATATATATGTACAATAAACGATATATATGCACGACGACAAGTAATATATATACGAATATATATATTCAACTAATAAGTATATATACTTACACATTTCGAACGATTTGACAATAAACATAACTTTGGAAAATAATAATTATTTTCAACACAAATCACCAACGACTTGTACAAATTTAAGAAATTAACGATTTCTTCAAAACAATCAAACTGTTAACATAATTTAACAAACTGTCAAAGTACTTATGTTAATACATTATGGTGTATAGGTTGACTTTCTTTGGGGGACACTACTCTCACTCGCTAGCTTTAACATCCGCGCACCTACTGTGAGTTCACAGCCCCTTTTCACTGTTTTAAATACTTTTAAAACCTGGGGTGAAAAACATAGCAATCGTTTGTACTACTGCATGCGATAACTAATTTAAATACTATATGTATTTACTTAAACTGTTTATGAAATGATATTTCATTCGATTATTTGAACTACTACTTATGAAAAGCTGTTTTCATACTATTTTGGGAATTAGACAACGAATCCTAATACGGACCTAGGCTTACGATGTAGTGCATAAAAGTCCTTATGGCTACAGACTATAACCATTAGCTAGGTGACTCTAGCCACTGAGTATACGGATAGTACTATCGCCGTGACGACCCTCCTACAGATTTGGAGCGTATACTTATAGGTCCTATATGGCAAACAACTACTACGGGTCGTGGTTTGGTTATAGGGTTAGGTCGCATTACTTTAACTCGACAGGTTTAGCTCACCTTTCGAGGGATCGCCGTCTAATTATTCCCACAAAACTACTATTTAGGAAGTGAGTTCCTACGTACAACTATTTTGGAAATGTTGATCTTTAGTTAGATTAACCTTTGTTTCCTACCATAACACCCCTCATTTGAAGACATTTTTTTTTATACATACCGGAAGCGCAAGTCCTTATATTAGTAATTTACATAACAAAATCCATACATAACATAAGTTAGATTGTTTCAAACATTATACATAACTGGGTGTTATAGAACCTTTCCAAAACATAACACGACATAAGTTTAAAACATGGTCAGAGTGCACCATCGTCAAACATTCCTTCTAACCAAACCTTCTTGCTCAAAACATAACAAAACATAACCTGCAAGAAGTAGAGTGGGGGATTAGCACGAAGCTAAGTGAATAGACAAGCAATTAACAGTCTAACTCAGCTTAACAATCTGTTTACAACAATTAACCATCAACACACAAACATCTTAGAGGATCGGTGGTCCTTGAGGAACCCTCATAGCCGCGGTGGTCCTCCAAGTAACACTTATAACCAACTACAGGCCACGCAGTGGTTTTACCGATAACTCATTGCTATCTTCAATCAACATAGGATCCATTCACAACATATGTTCACAATTCCTACGTTGACTAACCTATAGCAATCAAGTCCAACAATAGTTGACCTCCCATCATATCATGCCTCAAAGGCAAAGTATCACATAGTCACACGTGTCAAATCATGCTAACAGTCTATAAACATCATAATCAGGTTTACTCGCAGTATCCAAATATGTTACACCGATTTACACTGAGAGTCACAAGTCCACTCACCTGAATATCTCAAGATCCAAACTCAGAGTTCTTATTTTACTGAGTCTTTGGTTGATCAGAATACCCTTGGGTCTTTAGGATGGATGTTACACCTACTAGCAACGATTTAGGAAATGTTAATCCTTGATTGGATTAACCTGTGTTTTCTACAAACTATTATTTGGGAAATGTTATTTTTCATTAAATAACCTGTGTTTCCTGCAAACTACTACTTTAGGAAATGTTTATCTTAATTGATAAACTTGTGTTTCCTACTAAGCAAACAACTACTATTAACTGGAAATATTATTCTTAAAGGATTAACTTGTGTTTCCTACACTACATACAAATCTGTGAATTCACTCAACAATTTTGTTGACGATTTCTCTATGTTTTTCAGGGAATTAGCCGCGTAAGTAAGAAATTGCATGCATATCAAGGACGAACAACCCTTGACGAATTAGGATGCCACATACTTTTGGGACAGCTAGATTTCCTTTGTATAACTGCAGACACTGCATTCATACTTATGAAATCTACTTTTGAAACTATGTATTTATAAAATACCGTTTTAAACACTACTACTACTGTTACAACTTTCTAAGTTGTAATACTTTGTAAAACTATTTAACTATTGGCATCTTAATGTATTACGTTCTGCAATAACCATATGCTCTGTGTATGTATGTACATGTTGGTTGTATTACTGCTCACAGCCCCGCCACGTCACTAAGCTTCCGCAAACTACTCTCACTAATTGTAATTACCGTTTGGCGGGGTGTGACATACTCAAGTACTCAACAATCTAGGGAGGAAAGTCGTGTAATTTCTTTTTCTGGGTTCACGTCAGAAATTGGAGCTGTGAGAAATGCGATTGTAATTTTGACAGGGGTTAGTGGCGGTGGGTTGTTGGTGCCTGAGGGTGAAAGGCTCTCAAGATTGGGTAGTGTGGAAATGTGAAGGAGAAGCTTTTAAGTGGTTTTCAGAGTTGTTTTCATGTCTGACGAAATAAGTGGTTTTGAAGAGCTTTTAACCTCTGAAGTGTGGAAAAAAACAAACACTCGATCTGAAATACCTTTCACCGAATCAGAGGTAAGAAGTTTTTAAGATGTTTTTTGAGAAAACAAACAACACCTATTTTTCTTTTGAAAGACAGAAATTGTATTATTAATAACATGCTACTATCAAGCTGCTAGTAACCACATAAGTACACCAATACATATACATAAAATACCCCCTATTACTTAGACACCATATTCCGGATCTTAACTGCGAGGGAACTAAAAAGGATGAAAAAAACCCTGAGAGAACCCAGACTATTAACGCACACTCATACTATTAACGCACACTAAACTAGTCTAATTTCAGTTTACATTTTGTCTCATCAAATCTATAGTATGACATAAAAATTAATGTCATTTAATTTTCCCAACACTCAATCTCCTCAGATTTTACAATCCATGTTAGGCACAACATAAAGTATAGAGCTTCTCAAAAAAAGAATCCCTAAAAAAAGAAATCCTCCCAAACTAGTTTTTTCAAAAATCTCCATCTCCTAATTTTGTTTGATATATGAAAGTGACGCTAGAATAATAATAATAATAATAATAATAATAATAATAATAATAATAATAATAATAATAATAATAATAATAATAATAATAATAATTAATAATAATAATAATAATAATAATAATAATAATAATAATAATAATAATAATAATAATAATAATAATAAAATTTCAAATTTACCTGTCCTGTAGCGGACTTCTCCATCTAATGTTTTCACAGGGAGAGCATCTACGAGATCAACTTCATGCCTAATAGTATTATTTGTAGCTAATGATTTCTTCCGCATACGTTTCAAATACTCATTCTCCAGATCATCTTTTTTCACGTCAGCAACACGTTTTACATGCCTTCCAAGGTATACATTGTTAAAAACAAAGGAAATTTGGAGAAAACTTCACGCAAGAGTAGATAGACAGACGAAATCGCAGAGGTTCTACTTGATAACATATGAAATTTGGAGAAAACTTCACGCAAGAGTAGATTGACAAACGAAATCACATAGGTTCTCGTTGTTCAAGTTGGTTCTATGATACTACTTACTTTTTACAGTAAGACTGGGTATACAAGATTAAAAAATCCTTCCACTTTAATGTGTAATTGAAGACAATGTAGAATTATCTATCATTAAGTTTAGGAAAACTTTCATACTTCAAAATGTTAGCTCCATATACAAAATAACAGAAAGATATACCAGTGGCATGGCAATAGCATGAGAGCTTATAAATTTGTTTCTATAAGTACTACCCAGGATTCATACAAATGAAATCATCAACCCACAAAATATTATTTTCTAGTTACTGTACACAGACAATAAACAATGGATGAAAATGGTGCCCTGTTTGCTTCACTCAGATTATCGTCCAACATAAAATATTTTTTGTACTTTTCATATCCAACACATGGTTATGAAGATAAAAACTTCAAAAAAATGTCATGGTGTTATTGGTCTTTTCAAGCATTTATTATGCATCTCCACTAAACACATACAAATATCCATATTCAATAATACATATTCCGTTAGAAATAACAATCCCCATTGCTGATCAGTAACAGCACTTAATAAAAATGATTTAAAGTTACAGTCATCACATGCATAATGAAAATTTAGACAACATTTAATGCCTATTATTTCCAGAAAAGATAAAACATCTACATATGAGATAGCACATAGTACAAATATCAGAAGGTATATACTGAACCTGCTCACCTCGTAATCAACTGAGTGTCCAAATTCGATAACAAACCAGCATACTCTCGGTTTTGTTTGACAAAGTCCAAATCCTTGTCCGAGACTTCAACCTCATCCTCCGGCACCTCCGGTGGAAGCTCCGGTGGAAGTACAATCTTCGACTTCTTTTTATTCCCCATATAAATTTTATCTGGTGAAAGAATTACTTATTTACTATTAATTTCTCCCAAAAGAAAAATGAAATAATAATAATAATAATCCATGGGCCACTTTGTAACAAGTAATAAGTGTTACACATAATATCACATTTTAGGGTTGTATAAAACCCGGTTTTTTAGTCGAACCGGATTAGTGTCGATTTCAGGTCGGATCGGTTGGGTCGGAGGGTCAGACCGGAATTGTTAAAAACCTTGAAAACATAATATATATACATGAGGTAAAGAGATACAAAATCATATCCATCAAACAATTTAACAATCCAAAAATCTAAAACCATCCAACAACATTCTTAACAATCCAACAACCCTATAAATATTCCATAAACCATACAATCTATCATGAACACATGTTCCAAACTAAACGAGTAAACAACATTCTTAATCCAAATATAATATAGTTCAACATCAAAGTTCAAGCAAATCATACAAAAATCATACACTTTTTTTTTTTTAGAAAAAGCAACAAATTTTAATAATCACCACTAATGTTTTAAAAACCGGGTTTGAAATCGAACCGTCTTCACTGCCGGGTGCGGGTCAACCCGGGTCAACCCGAGTTAACCCGGTTTACTAATACAAGAGAAGAAATGGAGATTATAGATGAACACATATTGAGGTGTCATAATTTTATAGGTTATGATTTCTTGAAGGACAAGACAAAAAGTAAAAGGCTATTGGGTTTCTTTATCACAAGCTCACAGCTATATTTGACTATTTGTACATTGAAAACATAAATAATAATTAATATAAAATTTACTTTTTTCACTTTTCTCTACCCACATCGTCTTCTACATTCTTCCATACTTACCAACACCCTCTTATCAAAACTTATTCAAACATCCACCACCAAACATTGTATAAGATTAAAACCAAACAAAAAGGTTTTAATTGTTCCAGATTTGGCCAACAATATAGCTCAAAAAAAGTATGTAAAACGGGTCTATTCGATTCCGGGTTACCGGGAATGTGGTTGAACCGGGAAAACCCGGCGGGTCAATTCGGGCCAAAATCTACCCCAAACCTAGCACTCTTTGGCTCGGTCTCATGACCGGGTCACGGTTGAACCGGGTCGCCCGGGTAGGTTGACCCGGGTTTTAAATCATTGATCACCACAGATATTTACAGCTTTATATCCTTTTAAATAACTACAAGTCTACAACTATTGCATCACAACTATATCAACTACACAAATAAGTTACAGCCTCCTAAAGACATTATTTATAATACTATACAACAACACACCTTTCCACTCCAATCTCCAACATGACATATGCCTTTAATTACCGAATTAGGCCCTGCTTCCAATATGCACACACCAAACTGATATCGCGTAAAAAGTCACGTTTTTACTACCAATATCTCTCTCATTCTAGAACGATTTTTGGCATTTTGAACTCAAATATGGTTCAAATCATTGATATTATGTCAAGACGGTCAAAACAAGGTTGCACGATAAAAATCAAGCAAAACGGATGAAAAACGAAGATTCCACACACGTTTGAAGATTCAAGGCATCAAAACGAGATTTCAAGACCAAAGTGCCCTCCACCAACATCCACTATTTTCAAGATGTTCGTTTTCAAAAAACGAATCCAACAAAAGAAGAATCAACCAAAACGGGTGAAAAATGAAGATTTCGCGTCCGCCGGAAGATCCAAATGATTCGCACGCAATATCTGGAGCTAGGGACCTCATCTCAGGGCCTATTTTATATCAAAATCTTCGTTTTTGAATTATGAATCCAACAAAAAAAGAATCGACGCAAACGGACGCATAACGAAGAAAATACGAACGAATCAAGAAACGAAGCGAAACGGGGCGGGTAGCCGCCGCCGGCTGCTACAGTGCCTCCGCCGGCTGGTCACCCCCCATCTCGCTTTCCTTTTTTGGTTAAAACCCGTACCTGGTGCGCCTACTTTTCGTGTTGTACGGTACCCGGTGCGCCTACTTTTCGTGTTGTACACACCACTTTTGGCAAGTTTTCTAATGTGCACCTCTTGATGCTAATGTGAGCCTAAACTCACCTATAAATAGGAGGCTTGGGTTCCATTTGCAAGACAGACCATTCTTAACACCATATGCACACACTTTGAGCATATTTCTTTCTTTCTTTACTTTCTCATTCTTTTGTATTACTTCAAGATTAGTATTAGGCTAGTTAGGAAGCTTATTCAAGGTAGAACGAAAGTAAGAAACGCATTGTAATCTTCGGTGTATGCTCGGAATTGTGTCAATTAATTCAAGTCTACTTTCTCCCGCATTTAATCCTGGTTCTTTCTATCCTTATCTATCTTAATTAATTACGTTTATATTGATTATGCTAGATTTAGTTATTGCCATGATTAGAGAGTAGTATACTTGTTGTGTTTGTTTGAGATGTAGTTAGTTAATTATGGGATGATTTATAATTACATATTAAAGATCGGTAGTATTACTTTGATCGTCTTATTGCATGTTCTTGTTTGATTGTTGCCTTAGGATCATCATAGTAGTTTAATGTAAACGGTCTTAATTATCGTGAAGTAATATGACGGCCCCTATTCGACTGTTACTCGATATAGTACTGGAAACACTTCAAGGTGGAGTACAAATGTATGGAAGTCGAGGAACGACCGAAGGTAGTCATATTACGAAACGATATAATACTATGAAGTAATATGATGGCCCCTATTCGACTGTTACTCAGTATAGCGTTGGAAACACTCTAGGTGTAGTACAAACACGTGGAAGCTGCGTAACGACCGAATGTAGTTATATTACGGACTAATATATATAAAATGAGAAACCTAGTTTAATTAACCTTTCTTAAAAGACTTTTAAACTTCAAATTAATCTATCGCCTTTCCACCAATAAACGTGATTACAACACTTTTTTACGACGTCCAATTAAAAGGTAGTCAATTATCTGTGTCAATATAATTTGTCAAATGTATGAAACTATGGAACCGCAAGGCTACATGGGGGATTATCATAGGACAAGACATGGCCAAGGTTTGAAGCGGCGGAACCACTTAAAGTGAGAAACGCTGTGGATAATTAGGGGATTTATTGGGTAGTCTTAAGCAAGGGCTGGTTTAAAGTCATAAATGAACTTTTTATATATACGAATCTGTTAGGATGACGAGGAATCGTTATATGATTCAATTATGTCTAGTACCTTAAGGTTCAGTTATCCGTTCATATGAAAGTATTGTTAAACCATAATTAAGATTTTGTTTATTATTCTAAATACTTTGTAATGTTACCATAACCTAGCTCCCGGTGTGACATGCTAATGGGATTTTAATTAGTAGGGAATCTAGTGTTTACATACAAGTATTCAAGAATGATAATTAACTAATATCTTTCAAAACAGTTTCTCCAAATATCATCCCATAACTTAATTAACGAAGTCTCAGCAAACACTATCTTTATTTATCTGCTTTAGGTTTTACTTTTATTTCTCTTTTATTTATTTACTTGCCTAAGTTAGTTAATATAAAAACCAAAACCCCCACTATTTTATAAACCATTCACTAGTTTGAAAGCCCTCATCTGCCTCGCCTTAGTTTCAATTCAGTCGGTTTGAAGAACGACTCTAGGTCATACCTACCACTTGCTCACCCTTAGAATTAGCATTGTTAGGGAAAACTTAGGCCCCGCAATTACAAATTTAAAACAACTCCACTGTTGCGCACCCGGTTAGTAATCGTTAACGACACCGACCTGATCGGGCGCCAACACAAACTTTTTAGGCTGAAAATTCCATCCAATGCAGTACATCATTAATACACAATTACACATACATCAATGACCCACTACTGCAAATACAAGTGAAACCCAAATATTTTATACATTTGAAATATCTCTCAATTTCTATGCAATCAAAAACCATCACAGCAGCCACGCACAGACTCAACCATTCCATAATATGATCATGTATCCAACTTAATCACATTCGACACCACATATAAACGCATCCAACAGCACTTCAAAACACCTCTGTCGCCTTTAAACAAACAATTACTCACATAATTACATATACATAATAACTTTTAACCAAACAATTACTCACGTATGTACATAACAAAAAATCACAAACCTTGAGCCGGATTCAGAAGAACGCGATGGACACAGGTGGCCGGCGGTGGTAAGAGATGGCCGGCGGTGGCCGGAGGTGGCCGGAGCAGCTAGCAATTGGCCGGATTTTGCTTGGATCGTGTGTTTGGAGCTAGGGTTAGGTTTAGTGTTTTTACCTTTTTGGAGGTTGAAGATCAAATTTGCGGGGAAAAAATACAGCCTCCTTTTGTTTTAAGTTTGGTAGGTTAAAAAATTAAATAAAATATCAGATCCGGTTCAATGTAAAAATCCGGTTTCCGGTCCAATCTGGTCCGGCCGGGCAGTTCGAGCGGCCCGCTAACTAGTCAGAGATTGTAAAAGAGTCAAAGATTGTAAAAGATCGGTTAAATTCGGGCCGGAATTTATGAAAACGTAGTCCAACCGGTTAGGCCGGACCGATCGAACCAATTCTTAAAACATTGCATATTAGAACCACAAAACAGCTGTACATAGTGTTATTCACCTATACTAAGGATTAACATTGCTATTAATCAACTACTGATATTATTATAAACCCTAAAATTGAAAATTTGTTCAAAATAAAATAAAAGAAAAAAGTATACATTGAATTGAAAGAAACTAACAAACAAAAACTAGTTATGTTTGAGTGTTTGTGCAATCTATGGATAAAGAAGTACCTCATAATGATGAGAATTGAACGATCGAAGAACACATAATGCAGTTTAGGATTTTAAGCAAAATCCCCAATTCTGGGAAATAAAGATTAATAAACCTAAAGCCCAACGGGCCAAAATTTCTATCGAATATATTTTGGGCTTCAAGCATGACTTTTGTTAATGGTCTGGGCTGAAAATGCCTAATTTCATATTTTATGAGTACTACTGCTATAGGAATTAGAGTAACATTTATTGATCTAGTTCTAAATTTTGAGATGATTAAGTTTATTTATAGTTACAAATTTTTTCATAAAAATAAAGAAATTAGTGTTAACATGTGTTTTACACTTAGAGTTTCTAAGTTTTCTTTTGAATATCCTTTCGCCATTTGATTCTCAAGTGATCATTTAAAAGGACTATCATTCGATGTATATAGCCCACGACTTGTTTTCGTGATTGGTAACTTGATTGTCGTAATTCTTTTGTTCAAATATCGAGTAGTTGAAGACAATTATGATGATTACAATAAAAGATGTGAAAAGAGCATCGTAAATAGTAATGGTAGTAATGTTATCCCGAGTATTGAAAAGAAGATTGGTAGGACTCGACATGAGAACAAGATTTGAGTGACAAATGAGCTGCGCAACGATGAGTTTAGGCTAATAATAGAAGCATTTATTGCAATACAACAACAATCGTTATGAGATGAAGAGTGTTCATAAATTTTGTCAACTTCACAACGTCGTTGTCTTTGCCTACATCTTCATTTTCACTTACGGTCTCATCCTCTTTTCGAATGGTTTTGGGCCATTTGACACTACTACAAATTTATACAGATAAATCGAAACTCTTGTTCAATTATTTCTCAAATTATGTACGAAAGTGACGCTAGAAAAAATAAAGATGATGATGATGATGATGATGATGATGATGAAATTTCAAATTTACATGTCCTGTAGTGGACTACTCCATCTAATGTTTTCACAGGGAGAGTATCTACGGGATCAACTTCATGCCGAATAGTATTATTTGTAGCTAATGATTTCTTCCGCATACGTTTCAGATACTCATTCTCCAGATTATCTTATTTTCATGTCAACAAAACGTTTTACATGCCTTCCAAGGTATACGGTGTTAAAAACAAAGGAAATCTGGAGAAAACTTCGCGCGAGAGTAAATAGACAGACGAAATCGCAAAGGTTCTACTTGATAACATATAAAATTTGGAGAAAACTTCACGCAAGAGTAGATTGACAGATGAAATCACAGAGGTTCTAGTTGTTCAAGTTGGTTCTATGATACTACTTACTATTTACGGTATGATTGGGTATACGAGATTAAAAAATCCTTCAACTTTAATGTGTTATTGAAGACAATGTAGAAGTATCTATCCTTAAGTTTAGGAAAACTTTCATACTTCAAAATGTTAGCTCCATATACAAAATAACATAAAGATATACCAGTGGCACGGCAATAGCATGAGAGCTTGTAAATTTTGCATCTATAAGTACTACCCAGGATTCACACAAATGAAATCATCCACCCACAAAATATTATTTTCTAGTTACTGTACATAGACAACAAACAATGGATAAGAATGGTGCTGTGACACCCCAAAATCCGAAAGTATTATTTTGGTAAAAGTAAAAGTAATTGTTTTAAGTTATTATTATTTTAAGTGGTATAAAATAATAGTAACTGTAAATTGGTTTTAAGTTCCAGACAATAATAATTATGGGGTATAAAATTTAACATACCTGTTTATCTATTATACATACACGTAAGTACCTATCAATTCCTTCATTTTAAAAGCTCTAGAAAGAAGGAGAATGAAGGAGAAACACGCCTGGAACAAAAAAATTCATCACCCAAATCACTTTATAACATGAAATTGAAGCTAGTTAACTCGAATTCACGCTACCACAATGATTCTTAATTTGAGGTAATCTTTGTTTTTGGTTTATTTTTAACCTAGAAATGGGTTTCATGGGAGTTTGGAAGGATTATTGGTTTAAATCCGAAATTAGAGTTTAAAATGGTTAAATTGATGTTAGTTAGTGTTATAGTGAGTGTTATTAACACTAATTCAACTCAATAATGGGTAATTTAAATTATGTGATTAGTGATCAAAGTGGGTTTTGATCAAATGATGATGATTTGGTGTTAATTCACCTTGATTAGTGGTTAGAAATGTTATTGGAATATTATTAGTGGAAATTGGTATAACACCCCTCATTTTACTATCATTTAGTATAATATATCGGAAGCGTAAGTCCATATAAACCTTAATTGTTTACATTATTTAACAAACCTAAAATATTCAAACTATTTCAAACCATAGTTTATCAACTCGGGGTTATATAAAACAACATATTACACTGATTTACACAAATCATTTATCAGAGTATTGCTCAGTTGTCAAACATTCCATTCCAGTGCCACTGCCTTGCCCAGCCCTTTATCAAATCATGCCCTGGAAGGAGTATTTAATGTGGGGGATTAGCATAACGCTAAGTGAGACAGAACTATCACCAACAGTCCAACTCAGTAATAACAAATCAGTTTACAGCAAATAATCGTAAACATAGAAAATCACTGAGTATCTATGGTTCTTGGGGAAAACCTCAGCCAAGAACACACAACATAATATAATATCAAATACAACTGACGTCAAAGAGGACCGGTGGTTCTTGAGGTAACACCTTCTTATAGAACACTTTAAAACCAACTGCAGGCCAATACAGCGGTTTAACCGAATACTTGGTGCTATTAACACATATAACACAGGCTACAACAATAATACTTGTACTAAGACCATGTGTTATCCAACCAATAGCAAACCAAGCCCAGCTCCAGGCTGGCATCTGAATATCGTCAAAGCCCAAAGGCTGAATATCACGTGATCACATATTTATCATATCAGACTAAAAGTCTATCAACAGTATTATTACTAACAACCATAATCATCATGGAATAATAAAACAGTAATAATAGGTTACCCGTTGTAACCAAACTTGTTACAACTAAATTACACTGAGGTTACAGTTCCAGTCACCGAATACCTTAGTCGTCTACTCAGTAGTCTAATGTCACTGAGTCTTCTCCATATCTGAGAATACAATATAATAACGCAAGTTAGTCACTTATCTCAATATGAATATATAACCAATTCAATATATGTACATCAACAATTCTCAACACCATTAATATGGTTAGACATTTAACAAGGTCATGAATTTCAAATATCACTAATTAATCACATAATTATCAAACTTATCATATAACACATGATAATCATCATAATCATTATAATTCTCAAGAACACCCAATCATTTTATAACTTTTAACTTGAATAATGTTAATCATCATCATTAGTCACTCATAACGTGATCATTAACACCACTTATCAATCATACATCATTATTCTAAGCTTAGAAGCTTCAATTCTTGAATTATCAACTAAACCCTTAAACTTTTCTCATGATCATACACTAATTCTTTCATTTCTAAGTTAGAGTTTAGATTAAAATCCTTATTTAAGCATCAACTAACAACTATATCATCATTTCAAGCTTCAATTTCACTTAATCATACTAATTAAATCAAATACACCAAAACCCATTTCTAGGGTTTATATAAATCAAGAAATCAACACTTACAATGAGTTAAGATGATGAAGAGATGATTAATTCACGTTTTGGAAGCTTGAATCACTGTTCTTTAACTTCAATTTAACTCCACAGCTTGTTTTAAAACTCAAGAAGTGTTCCTGTGGTTGTATATAATTCGGCCAAGGGCAAGAACAAGAATAATAGTGGATGATTTCACAAGAAGTTGATGATTTAAGCTTGAAACTAGGGTTTTGATATTTCTCTCGTACTCAATCGACTTTCTGGAATGTTTGTGAATTTTTCATACGTATTACACACATATATTAGATCATATGTGTACTAGTTTTGTCCCCTTTAATATCTATTGTCTGGAACTGAAAAACCATTTGCGAAGAGAAACTATTTTATTTTACCGTCAACAATGTTAATTTAAAACAATTAACAATTTACTAGTCACAATAAGTTATTTGACTCTTTTCCCAATTATTTTCAAATAACTTAAACAATTTATTTCCTAACACATTAAATATTAATTTAAAGTTAGGAAAATATTATAAAACTACTAGACCCAAGAATAGGGTGTTACAAATCTCTCCCCCTTAAAGAGATTTCGTCCTCAAAATCTTATCATACTTAGTCACTCTAATGTAACATAATCACATATATTTATGTAGGTATAACTTACACACCACCAGTGTGTATTTCAACTGAAGTCACATAAACATATACGTTGTGCCTTTAGCTCATTTCAGTACCTAGCACCAAATGCTAAAACCAGCATAAGGTGTAGTAAAATCAACTATTTAATCACAATATACACATATCATACGTTACTCCCTTGAGCAACTTATATATATAGATATACTTTTCGATTCTTTCCATATGCACATATCCAAATGTACATGATTCTATCTTTTTCCCCTGCACATATACTGTGCATATATTCTGTTTCTAAACATTTAACTGATCATTTACATGATCACGTATAACTAGCCATGTATACACACAATCACTTGACATAAGTGAAACACATAGTCACATGAATATTCTATTGTTATGTCAATAACACTATTGGTAATAAATACCACAATATACACATTAACAATAAAAGTTCTACTCAATTCACAACTAGCAATTTAGCTAATAACTATGTATTTCTTTAGCTAACACATTACTAGAATCTTTACTTTTGCAACTAGTTCATTACCGATTTACAACTTGTAATTATAATCACCACAAGGTTATATGAGCTCTTTACTCTAAAGTAATCCAAAATCATATAACCATAAACACATAAGAGTAAGCAATATGTAGAGGTCAAATTCAATAGGTAAAACTATTATCACATAATCAATTAGCATCCTACCATATCCAGTTGGATGCTAAATCAGCACCAGTTGATACCATGCTGCATTAGCATAAATCTTTCAACAACATAAGGTGCTGTCTTTAGTCACATATTCAACAATATATCAACACATTGTTATTCACAATCAACTGACCTCCACTTTGCTTAACTCTTATTTTAATTCATACTAGTTGCAATTAACCACATACACATTTCTTGTACCATAGGTACCACATTAACAACTAATTAGTGGTCTAGTACTCTTTCATTTCAGTCAATCATTGCCTATTTCCCCACTACAGATCAACATATCTTACCTGTTATTTCAAAATCACTTTAATTTCTCTGGTACTTGGTAACCTCAACAATTCCATGTAAAATGGCATAATACAAATACGTTGGCCAGACGTCGTCATATTATGTCAGGTACACTTCATTTTCAGGTCACTTCATACCATCAATCTCTAAAGTGATTAACTTTAATTCTCACATTTCTCACAAGGTGATATCAATAATTATCACACGTATAATAATACTTTGTAGCAGTTATATGACCACTTATAAACTTGCTACCAATTTTATTTATCACTTTGAATGAACAACTAATCACATAATCAGGTAGATATAATTCTTTTCACTATTTCATTAATACAGATGTAATGTCCAACACAATTACATCAATCAACCTCTTTATTACCTGATTCAATGTCAATTACTAGTTACATCATTTAATATTTATAGTACATTTAGTACCACACACTGTTGTCAATACTATGTGTAATACTCAACACATATTCATCAATCTAGACAACTTTAATTGAATTACAATTGAGCATTTCATGTTCAAGTATCACCTAATATAAGCTCATGTACTTATCTTGCAATTTCTTATAATGCTCAATTCAACACTTGCTAATATTCTACATGATTTAAATACTTCATCATGTTCAACTAATTAACATAATATAATCCACATAATCCCCTAATCAATGTTTACTAACCCTAGTTAGCAACAATCAACAATACCATTTACTGGTATTTTGTGCAGTTAAATAAACCGCCTGAGAACAACTCATACCCAATAACATATGTGGACCTCTTAAAACAGGTTTTAACATTGCACATATACACAGGAATGATCTCTGGGCTCAAAGAAACAAAAGCCCAATACAAAACGTAAGTTAAAAGTCCGAAATAAGGTCCAAAAATCAGTAAAATGCCATTTTCGGGCCTCAAACGACCCCGAATGGCCAAAAACCGCCTAGGCTAAGGTACTTATCTTTGATCATTGGACCATTTTCGAGTGACCATGTAATTTTCAGCCCAATCCATGTTTATAGAAAATTTGTCAAATTTTCCGTCGCTAAAAACACTACTAAATACTTATGCACTTTTGGAATTTGCAAAAATTTGTCAAATTTAGTCTTGCAAACGCGATCCGGAACATAGGGATGGATCGCGTTCCCTAGCACAAAACGTTCTGTAACCAATTTCAACATACTAACGCGATCCGGATCCAAAGCCTGGATCGCGTTCATATGCCTTTTTCAGACTTGCAATTTTTAATGCAATTTTTCGAAATTCAAACGCGCGTATCTCTTAAACCGTAAAGAATTAAGGTCTGAAATTTTGCAGGCACGTTTATATGATTAAAATGAAACTTTCCCTTTTCACACTTTTTCAAAATTCACGTTTATAGAGAAAACGGACGTACGACTTATTTTTGACCATTTTAGCTCATTTTAGGGACATGTCAAATTTCAAATGGCATGGTTTCTGACTCCAACCCTTTGCCAACATGTTCCTATATACATTTGTGACATGTGGGCATATTCGTCACCCTCATATACCCATTCTACTATAGTTTAACTCTTTGACCCGTTTGA
The DNA here is from genome assembly GCA_949592205.1 of Helichrysum umbraculigerum. Classification (NCBI taxonomy): domain Eukaryota; kingdom Viridiplantae; phylum Streptophyta; class Magnoliopsida; order Asterales; family Asteraceae; genus Helichrysum; species Helichrysum umbraculigerum. The sequence goes on from CATIUR010000004.1 coordinate 156,468,014, forward strand.
GTGTCCAATTGGACACTTTTACCAATTTCAACCCTAATGTCTACATTAACACTTTCAACCCACATTCCTACTATATGTAGGACTTAAAGTTACTTTTACATTGGTCATAACCAAACCACTACTCATTTTAACCGGTTAACCATCAATTGACCCATTTGGGCACTTTGATGACCCTTTTTGGGTTTTAACCCATATAACTACCATTTCATCACCCATTTCACATTACGTTGACTATTACAAGTCAAACTAACCCACTTTCACTATTGGTGTCCTATTATACCCTCAAAACACCAATTTTACATTAAAATCATCATGTTTATAACAATTACAACAAATTTCAACTTTGACATTTTAAAAACTTGTCAACACATATAAAGGTGGGTTAACCACTTTGATTTTCTTATTTTACCACTTGAAATACGTAGATCATAATTCAACCACAATCATGATCCATATTAAACACATAAACATCTAGTCACATATGTCACTTTATAACATGGTCATTACACAATTTAACTCTACTCACTTCAACTTTGACTTTTCCTAGTCAAAGGCACACATTCCAATCAATGGACACTTTCTAATTCAAGTAACAACATGGCTCCAAAACACATTAATTGAGATATACTAATATCTCATCAATTTCACTATAAGGAGTCACATTAATTCAGTTTATCATGTAGCAACTAACTTCCTAGCAAGGATATATAACTACACCTTGCTTTTATCAAATCATAATCAAACAATGATTTATACTTTATTTTCACATTGTAAACACACTTAAATCCAATTAATACAACTGTTACACTTTATTCAACAAGGTGTCTACAAAATCCATTTCTAGTTCATTATGAACTACTCATGATGCTAAACATCTCAACTAATATTCCTAGCATCACATTAACAAGTAATAATCACCAATGACTCATAACTGGGGAATCATATCAGTCTGACTCAATCACTTTACTACTAATCATCATTGTAAAGCAAGCAATTCCAATTAAGGTAAATCCAAGTAAGCTTATCGAGGATTACCTGATATGGCCGAATTGCTGAGAGTACCAGTCAGTACTCATGTGTTACCGTCTCTGTATTCAAAACAACAATCTCACAAGTTGTTAAGCGTTAGTACATTTCACACTAACTAATTCTCATACCACAACTAATCCCACACTCAATGGAATGTTTGACTTAACACAACGATAGATTTGGGATTGAACATTACCAATGTCCAATTCACCCAAACCTATGCTCTGATCAGTAACAGCACTTAATAAAAATGATTTAAAGTTACAGTCATCACATGCATAATGAAAATTTAGACAACATTTAATGCCTATTATGTCTAGAAAAGATAAAACATTTACATATAAGATAGCTCATAGTACAGCTATCATAAGGTATACACTGAACCTGCTCACCTCGTAATCGACTGAGTGTCCAGATTTGATAAAAAAGCAGCATACTCTCGATTTTGTTTGACAAAGTCTTAATCCTCGTCCGAGACTTCAACCTCCTCCTCCGGCACCTCCGGTGGAAGTACAATTTTCGACTTCTTTTTATTCCCCATATAATTTTATCTGGTGAAATAATTACTTATTTACTATTAATTTCTCACAAAAGAAAAATAAATAATAATAATCTATAGGCCAGTTTGTAACAAGTAATAAGTGTTATACATTAATATCACAAATTAGAACCACAAAACAGCTGTACATAGCGTTATTCGCCTATACTAATGCTTAAGATTGCTATTAATCAACTACTGAACTTTTAATTTAAGGTAATATTATAAACCCTAAAATTGAAAAATTGTTCAAAATAAAAGAAAAGAAAAAAGTATACATTGAATTGAAAGAAACTATCGAACAAAAACTAGTTATGTTGGAGTGTTCGTGCAATCTATGGATGAAGAAGTACCTCGTAACGATGAGAATTGAACGATTGAAGAACACCGAATGTTGTTTAGGGTTTTAAGCAAAACCCCCAATTACGGGAAAGAAAAATTAATAAACCTAAAGCCCAACGGGCCAAAATTTCTATTGAATATGTTTGGGCTTCAAGCATGACTTTTGTAATGGTCTGGCTGAAAATGCATAATTCCATATTTTATGAGAACTCCTGCTATAGGAATTAGAGTAAAAATACTCTATCCATCTCAAATTAAGTGTCTCAGTTACTATTTTGGGTTGTCCCAAAATAAGTATCCAGATTCCATTACAGTCAATCATAAAAGATTTTAGTGTGTAAAATTGAGATGTTATTAGTAGACAGTGACTTTTCTAAAACCGTATGCACTTTGAATTGAAACATTTATTTTAGGACGGAGGAGTATAAGAAATAATTGATTGGCATATAAAGTTTTTTAAATAAATTTTTTAGACCATAATAGTACTATAAACTATTAGCTTTTAATATTTGCATAGTGTATGCAATACGTATGTAAAGATTAACAAGGTTGATCAAGGATATGCATATTAATCAAGAATTTGTAATTTAACAACAATTGACGTACATTTAACAATTTTACATGATCGACAATTTTCGAATAAAATAATATATGTATCCCCTTGCAAAGCAAGGGGCAAATAAACACTTGTTATTGTTCAAAGTAATAAGTAATCATAAATGTCCACTTTGACTAGGTACAAAGTTTTTAAAATTTTCACTAATTACACTTTTTACCAATCAAGTATTATATCTACCTATTAATTTTTTTAATTGGTTAAACATCAAAGTGGACACTTATAATGGAACAACTCAAAATAGTAATGTGCACGCTTGAAGTGGGACGGAGGGAGTATATAACTAACTAGTTTAAGACCCGCAAAATTCACGGAATTGTGCATGAACTTTTTTTTATATTGCATCGTAGGTACGTTTGGGTTAAATTCTTTTTCATGTAACTGTCAATTAGTAACATTTATTTAGCATAGGAAGCAAAACCTATAATATAGTTTGAACTATATGAGTATATGCGTATAAATGTGTGTAGGGATTGCCTTAGTGATCAAACAAAAGAATGTTCAAACTTTCAACATCTAGACCGGCCAACTTTACTCTGATTAGTGAAGTGCACACATATTTTGTGCAAGTATTTCCTTCATTTGTGTCTATATTATGATAAGTTATGCCATAAAAATATATATACTTAATCATCACTACCCAACTTATAGTAATGATAATCACGACCGATTATGCAATCTCATTTGAAAACTTATAAAGTACTTATATTTTATGTCAAAATCATGATAGTTCTACGTCTCTTATTTTTAAGGAACTAAATCTACGTTCAAAGTGTTCAAGATTGAACTGCATACAAAAAATGTAAAACCAAAGAAAAAAACAGAAACTTACTCCTAAATCTACGGTAGTACACCAAAAAAATTCACATTAAAGTATTTAAGATTCAAAAACATTATAAAGCAAAATTAACCATTCTTCTCCAAACAATGAAATGGCATGCTTTAAATATGCACATACAAGTAGCCATAGTGCGTACTAATCAAATATCAAACTAAGTTTATTTGTTTCATATCTTTAGCATATCTTTGTCAACGGTCAAGGTCGCGATATCTCGAGTTATTTCTTACACGTATCAAAGCTTCCACAATCGAACGTGAAATAGGTTCAGCCTCAAGCAAGTTTCTGGCTGTTGCTATTAAATCATATGTAATGGAAAGGAAATCATTCAGTTGGTGATAAAGGAGACAAGAAGTAACACAATATCAATGGATGTAGTAAATTCAACTCTTGCACATTTATTTTTATGCGCTATAGATTATGAATGGGTTAATTTGAGTTATGCTTTATTTACAATGGGTTAAATGGCTATATTCAAGCAAAAAGGAAACAGCTCAAATGAACCCCTACGGGTCAAAAGCCGTCTAAATATGTATATTTTTGGTACCCAGCTTATTAAATTGATCTATCGAAAAACGACATGATTATTGTAACATAATATATTTTGTGTGACTATATATAAAAAATAAACTACTACTTAAAAATATTCTACAAATTATAAGGAAAAGTGTATGTTTTGACCCATTACTCAGCCCCTCCCGGCTCCCACCATGTTACCACCTCTAACTGAAAAATGTAACGTAGGTACGCAAGTAAATTTTTCTGTAATTAGCTTTCTCATTTAAAAAAAAACATGAAATTTTATAGGAAAAAGATGTCCAGTTAAGTTCAACATCTGAAGCATATATAAAATTATAGAAAAAAGGGAAGGTGTAAACGTACATGCCAGTAGCCGACACCAATCAACTTTCTTGTCACCGACGTTCTTGACTCGCTGGCCACTTATCGAGTCAACTAAAGGAAAATAATGAATAAAGAAAAGAAATCATCATGGATTAAACATAAACCCAAAATCTATTTTGACTTTTCTCCAGGACCAAAGAAGCAGCCAACATGCTTTTTAATCCTAGTAACCATTTTCCACTCATATGCATATTCAAGATGAGAACTTCTTTCATCATTATATGAGTTATCATCCTAAACAAAAAGGTTTACACCTTACAATTAGGTATTAACAGAAGCAATTAAAGAAACAACAAAACATTTAAGTGGCAAAATGGGCGGGTCAGCAGGCTGGATTAGCCTGTTTCCAGGAAAAAAAAATACCCACATGTTCCGACCTAAATCAACCCATTCATAAATAAAGAAAGTAGACTAACCTGGCTAAACTCCTCGAGCGAGCATTCGTCTTCACAAGGACCCATAACTATTTATCTGATGTAATAACTACAATTCCAAAACTCATAATTTCAGCTCAAACACAAACATGTATCATAAATCTCAAGCATTAAAGCCTTTCATATATCCTAAAACTTAGATACAACATACTTGTATACATAGTGTTCAAACCGAAGTGGCTCAAACCGAAGCTGCTAGATCAATAAAGGACACTATGAATGTATACATAGTGTTCGACATTCAGTCATGATTTTAGCTCTAAAGATGCATTTAGATAATGAATGTATACGTACATAACGTAATACCAACCTTCGGTAAAGATAAATTATATATGAAACTTGGAACATTTATACCTTCTGGCCTTCTTCCATCAAGACACGGCTCCAGTTTTTGTAGAAGTGTCTGTCACAAATGATCAGATCAACAGATTAACCATATATTGTACCAGCCATACGGGTGTAATTTCGCACACTGTTGACATGTCTTATGTTTTCATAGACTACTTTTTGTGATTTGTTTACTGAACACATCTTAGATTCAAATAACCGTACTCGACCCATCCAGATAAATACAGATTATGGTGTCAAATAGGGTTATGTTTACTGTAGTTGAAAAGATAATATATATGGTTATTATACCTGTTATTGCAATAACAGAAGGCTACTCACAGTTACTGCACTATTAGTAGTAGTAATATAAGCCAAAGAAGTGGCTAGCCTCCCCACCCACATAGACTTCAAGGCGTGAGATTTTTCTGCCCGAACTTTATCTTTATTTCGCATACTACAACTACTACTACTACTATCTTCCCAACTGTGATGCAACCATTTCTCTCTGGCCTAACCACCCCTTGAACATCATAAATATTCATAACAACCTACAGCAACTACTGCTCCAAAGATGATTCAACAAATATGAATGATCAAACACGGGTCAAAACCTTTTTTTCATAATACTTACCTTCAAGGGAAAGGCCATTAATTTCCATTTTCATATACAACATGACCGGAAAGACAAATCAAGACAAATCAAATACCACCTGTTGAACACACATTTGGTTGTATACATGTGGTGTCAGTAGTACATTACCACTTTTCCAGAGTAAATAGAATTGTGTTCTAGTGCAGCATTCTGGTTCTCATCAATACCTTACGGGTAAAAAAAGTCAGAACTAACTAAAAAAAAAAAAACTAATAAAAAGATCAATCGCTTATTGGGCTCCAAAAGTTCCTTCGGGAAATCATAGGATGGTGGGGTATGATAATCTTGCATCTGGTGCAGACATCCTTATGCTCACCACACACCACCTACGAATGCAATACAGAAAATTCAAAGTACTGAGGTGGCAATTCTCAATTTCTTTTTTCTCAAACAAATCTTTTCAACCCCTCGTATCTAAAACCAAAAGCATGGCAGGTTGCCCTCAGCACCATTATGTTGGTCTCATCATTCACTAACTTAAATATATGATCGCACGTGGTAGTGGACCTGCAAATATTTTTGATAATCTAATCCTGCATCATATACATACAGATCATTGTCTCTATTAACATAATCAACATACTTACTCTGGCAAAATAAAATCTAAGTACTATATTGACTCGAAACTTAAATTAACTGCGTTGTGGATCCGTATACTATTGAAACATATCCAATATGATTTAAATACTAATAATTTCAGCAAAAAATGGAACCTTATTAATATACTTTCCCAATCATGAGTCTTATTCACTTCATTACTCTCACCATCAAAAGATATAGTCTTATTTGCATCGTCAAAAGACCAACCTCGTTAGGACACTGACATGAAGCTCGCATGTCAGGGGTGCATTTAACAGGTGGAATGGTTCCTCATCGTTGTCTGTAGCCACATCAATAGGTGAGCCCAACTTGATATTGTTGAAACAAATGTTTATCAGCTCAGTCCCAAATACCATTTCTTGGGAATCCATATCAATTATCCCAATTGCGATTTCTATTTGACCTGTCATCCCCAACCACATAAAGGCAGGCTTTTGTGTTTCGGTGTAGTGGGTCTGCTCATCATACAAAATGATATTTAGCTTTAATATTAGAAGATCCTAAAAATTAAAACCATAATACAAATAAAAAGTCAACATGACTTAAGAACCTATAACTAACATTTGTGGGTATCATTTTGTCATTCTGATTACTTTTCAAAATTTGTGGGTATCATTTTCCACTATTTAATTGCAAAAAGTTAATTAAAATTGATCAAATATCAATGACACATAAACACAAACACTTGGAGTGCATAACAAACTTGAAGCCTTTTGAAAACTTACTCCATCGATATTTATTCCCAGTATCAATTTGTTCACAAAATCAATGTTTCATCATATACTACAATTACCGAAAGCCTTCATCTTGCTAACACATACAATAACAGGAGAGGTAGAACAAAACTATTCTTCTCTAACTCAATTTTTTCTAATACTTGTAGATGGAACAATTAAGAATCATAATTACAATTCGATACGATTGTAGGTAATTCACGATTGTATGGATTCCATACGAAGGTGTGTAGAAACTGATTGAATTGGCACATCAGAATCAATCAACGATTCTTACTATAAATTTAGCACAGTAAGGTTGAGTGAGAAGAGGCAGAAAACGAACCTTCATTCCTGAACATAGTACATCTCAGAGGATCCGTAAACGGAATTTCATCTTCGAGGATCCCTTGTACCAGACCCGCATAAGCCTGATTGAAATCAAAAAATCAATCGTACCAATTCTCTTACATAGATCAGAAAGCTTTAAGACGGTTATTGATTTACATGGATGATAAACAATTGAATACGCATGTTCGATTTAGGATTTAAGGTTGGAGATGAATTTGATTTTTGGTTTGGAGATGAACAATTGCTAGCGATTTGTTTTTAAAAATTATTTGATACGTGACTGAATTTGAAGGAAGGAAACCTAGACTATAATGACAGAGAGAATGGTACTCCGTAATTAATTTGATTAAGGGGTATTATAGTAATTTATAACACAATAAATGGGTTTAAGTATGTCATGGTTTGATCTAAGAGTGGGTTGATAAAGGATTATCTTTTACAGCCCGCTCCCGAGTTTTTGACAAGAAGAAAAGAAAAGAAGAGGAAATAAAATGGTAAAAAAGAATAGAAGAGAAGATATACTTTTTATACATTTTGTGTTCCCGAGTTGGAAAGAAAAGAAATGAAAATTTATGTATTTTGTGTTCCCGAATTGGAGAGAAATGGGAGGAAGTGACAGTTTTATAACTGATTCAGCCTTCCTTCCTTCCACTTCCTCCCAATTTTGGAGAGAAGATTAGGAGAGAAGATATTGGATAATTCTCCTTCCACTTCTAATCTTTTCCCTCCGTATACAAAACTCAGGGACGCAGACCTATTTTGTTTTCTTTCTAGTTCTCTTCTTTTCTCTCAAAAAATAGACTCGGGAGCAGGCCCTTAATCAAGGGGCGGGACTCTTTCAAAGTTTTTCTTATATATATATATATATATGTAGATGAAGAGTTTTATTCTCATAAAAGAAAAGGAGGATGCATGAATGAACAATTCAATATTTCAATTATTGTGAGTTAGTGATGTTAAGTCTTTAATGTCAAAACCATTTGTACTACCTTATAAAGTCGGGAAAATCTAAAGCATCCCCCAGAATTACTGGGTGATACCCCTGGCCCACTTCGGCCCTGTGTAGTCATTTTTCATTTCAGTTTTATTTAAGACCGGTCTCAGTTCAGTATAGAATCAGTTTCAGTTTTAGACTAAACAGGGGGTAGAAATTAGAAAAAGATGGGGTATACCCAGAAAGTAAGAAAAAAAAGAGCATGATGTGATTGATTAGATGGTTGAAGGGGGTAAGAGATGGGAAAAAGTGGGTCAAATGGGGTATCTTTAGTAGGACCCTATAAAGTCACATATCTAAGTATTCTTGATATCTAAACGCGTAAGATGATTATACAATTTTTTATTGTTTTTTTTTTTGAAAATTATTGAATAAAAGATATATAAGTCATGTAGAAAGGAAAAACAATTACGATGAGGAATACCATGCATATTAATTAAAATGCATTTAAATTATAAAGGTAGCATCGTACGTTTTACAATTATATTAAATCTATCAGTTATTAATACTCATAACATTGGATTTATCCCTCACATCGCGAAGGGCAATTTACACTCGTTGTTTAAATCAATTTGCTCACTTTATTTTCAACGTTTGTTTAAATTATTAAAAAGCATCAACGGAACGCATAATAAAGCCATATCGATCAAGTTCACATGTATACAATGTTTTGAAAATCGTTTTTTTGAATTGGACCGGAGAGGGGTCCGTTTCCAGTTCAACCGGTCGGACCGCCGACCCAAAACCGGCTCACAAGCAAAAAAAATAAAAAAAAAATCCGGTCAAAACCGGTCCGGTTCCCGATTCAATTGGTCGAAACCGAAAAAATCGTCCAGTTCGTTGACCAGTCAAACCAAGCCCAAAACCAGTCCACAACCGGCCGGAAATCATGATTTTTCCGGTTAGACCGGTCGGACGGTTTTTGAAAAGATTGCATGTATAGCGTCTAATATAAACGTAATTTAGCTCCGTTAGTTTGTGAAATGACAAGGAAGCTTGAACTGAAAGGGTATTATTGTCATTTTAATGTCAAAATCACGCTAACAATGCGTGACAGTGTAACAAACCTTTCCAGTCTGGGTTCGTTCCAACAGGTGACACACTGACACTAGACGAATGAATATTTTAAATTTCGAATTTAATTGTTTAACTAGTTCTTTTTTATGATCCGATTTTTTAATTAATTCGAATTTGGACTTTTTTCTTAGATCGGGTCATAACTCAGAACTCCATATCTTCTAGAAACATCTCAACCATCTTTCATCAAGCTACAGACATTCGTTCCGTCTCGCCGCCGTGGTGTTCCTCGGTCGATCTGTACTCATCGTAGGGTTCCGATTGGTACATTTTGGCTATTTACGCATATGAACTTCATAATTTACGTGAAATCTCTCGATTCAATCATTTCTGTGCCCTAGCTGATTTTTGTTGTGAAATTAAACACGCATTTTGAATGTCGGAGCCGCCGTCTGTCGTGAATATAGCGATGGATTGTGCTGACTCGGAATCACGCCCGGTGTTAGGACCGGCGGGGAATAAGACTAGATCGGCGGTTGAATTGCGTAAGCCGGCTGCTAAACCTAAAGTTAAAGTAGGAAAACCCGAGGAAATTAAGAAATCGCCGTCGTCGGTGACGGTTACGGTGAATTTGCCGTTGCGTTCTAAATCAATAACATCTCCACCGTCCTCAATTTTGAAGTCAAATTTATCGATGAATGCGTCGTGCTCTTCGGATGCTTCTTCCGATTCTTCTCAAAGTCGTGCGTCTACAGGGAAGGTTAGTCGACGGAGTGTGACACCTAGGCAATCTGTTATTTCTAAAACCGGAAAGAGTGAGAATGCTTTGAAAACAGTTCCGAAAATAGGTAGAGTTGAGAGTGTTGCTAGAGGTGGAAGTATTGATAATGTTGTTGTGGAGAGTGATAGTTGTTTGGAGGCTTCAGCTGACGGCTCACCAGGACGGAAGAGATGTGCTTGGGTGACTGCTAATACTGGTATAATTCGCTCTAGACTTGAACTTAATGACATGTTTAACTATCAATGTATCAATTGCAATTGAATCTGGAACTGTAGATTCTTGCGACTGATATAGGGAATTCACGATAAGATTAGAGCTATCTAATTGTTTCTAGAACTGCTTATGATATATACTTCGTATCATGTTATGTTGATTCTGTAGACTAAATATCGCTCTGAAAGCCTGAAATGTTACAATGGACATATTAATTTATAAGCATGTGAAGATGCCTTATAATGTGGATTCTATATATTAGGTCTTATGATTCGTGTCTATACTCAATTGGAGTTTATTACTCTACGACAGATGTGTTTCTGAATTCTGACGACTATAGGCTGTTAGGGTTATCAACTTTGTAAGCATTGGTGCTTCTTGAACTACTGAATCATAGACCTCATTGATTAGCGCTCCGATAATATATTGAAAAGGAAAACAGTAAAGGGCTTACGTGGACAGATACATCATTACTCTATTATTGGATAATGATACTTCTCTTATTAGTTGAGGAGTTCACATGCCATATCCAAATCAGGAAATGGTAGATATGAAATTGTATTTAGTTGTGTTGAGACTAAATCTGTGCTATCTGATATAATGGTGTTAACAATTGTCTTTTACAGTATTATACATGTGTTGTGTCAATCAAGACTAAGATTGCAGATTACAATTGTGTGTTAGGAGATTGAAAACCCTGTAGAGAACTTGCGCTTGATAAATGGAAAGCAGCTGTGATTAACGAAAAACTACCACATTATTTATTAGCTTCATATACTGATCTAAGAGTCCTAGGTACGCTGTAATGTAATGGATATATAACATTTAAAAGATGCTCCTCCAGCTTGTGCAACTATAGTTAAGTAATACAAGTCACTTTTCTGTGTATTCTCAGTTTCCAAAGTCATTATAACTTTACTTGGCTAGTATCATATGTGAGATTTTATTCCTGAGTAACGTCTCTTCCAAAGTGTTCTTTCCATACTAGTAAGTATCATCTCATGTAATTTCTTACCAATGGTGATTCCATTTTAACGTGTTACATAATTTTTTCAAATAATTAATCATGATAACCATTTTTCATTAATTGGTCATTCATTTACTAATACGTAACTCGTTTTTAGATATTTTACATGCTATTACCTTCTACTTACTTCTGTCTTGTGTGCATCAGTAGTCTAAACTAGTAATGAAGCCATGCATGATTGCGTGGTATATAGATTATGGATATAGATGAATACGAGTACTTAAAATAAGGTGATCTGCTCTTAGGAACTTAAGCAAATTTGGCAGACACTCTCTTAACATTCTCGTGAAGATAGTTATATTGTTATTAAGGGGATCTTCTATAAATCCGTAATGTCATTGTGGAATGTTTGGTCTGAGTTATATTCCAGAAAACTTGAAGGAAATATATTCCGTTTCTAGATTATTTGAAGCAGAGTTGTCGTATTCACTTTGAACATGTTCTAATTAGGGTGTAACAGTTGCCTATTTCTGATGTTATGATGGTTGACTAGAGTATTTAATAATCTAGGAGGGATAACTTGTTCCTTGCATTATGTGTTATGTCTTTCAGTCTTTATTTTAAACTGTCTGTATATGAATCAAGGATCTTGCACTGCGGAATTGATCACACTGTTAATGTTTTACCCTTTTCTTGATCATTTTAATATTACATTTACCAAGTGATAAATATTACTAGTACTAATATTGCATTTGCAAGCTATGACACATCTATCGCTTCACAAAATCTTTTTAGCCTGCTATATGGTATCTGCTAAAATGCGTGCTACTCAATGTTCAGAATCAGTAATGCCTGCTTCATGATTTTCTTGGCCTCCTTTTATTAAAAATGCTAATGATGAAATCATGGTCAAGCATCTTTGATTCTTTTCTCTGCGTTTCTTCATTCACGTTATTCCTGGTATGAGTATCGTTGTCATAATGATGGTAGTAGTCTTACTGGTGCTGTAATTGTTTATCGGCTTAATTCTCTATATATATTTTAGTTTCATAGCTATTTTTACAGCCTGATTAAAATCCATGATGTATTTCCATGTGTTTTCATGCCAAATAACTTGGCATATATGCTCAGGCATCATGTATGGTGGACTTTAATAAATGCAGGGTGGAGTTGTCTTTGTTTCCTAGTGTGTGTTTCTTTAAGAACACTTAAAGGTGTTTAAATCACATAATATCGTAAGTTATCTATTGTATCTACTTTCTAGCGTAGAGCAGGCATGTATAATTAGATTAATTCCAAAATTGTTTAGTTAAAATAAATATCTCATTATTGCATTAATATCTTTTTGGGAATGATATCTAGCACATTGATTATCATTATAAATTATAAATCAAACAAGAGAAGACACAAAAAAGATGTGTTCGTCTGTCTATCCAAAAAAAGTTAACAATCTGCACGTCATGCCTTTTAGTTGAAGCTATTAATTTCTTACAATAGGATTTTGCATATAATCTTGTAAAGAAGACTCAGGCAAGCTTCCACTTAATTAGTATCTAAAATGGGAGTATGGTTATTGGTTCTTGAATAGAATATGATACAATTTTTTTTTAATAGTATGATTATTAGCATTTATAATAAGTGCACACAAAAAGATCTACATTTTTGTTTATAATTCTTGCTTCTTTTTTAGCTAATATTATCTTGATTCCCTTTGTTTTGGTTTTGAAGATCCATGTTATACTGTTTTCCATGATGAAGAATGGGGAGTCCCAGTACATGACGACAAGTATGAGCCCCGAAGTTCCTTTTTTGCGTTTCTTATTGACTTTGAAGGAATCACTGAATTGTTATCTAATCATCATATTGTATTTGTCATCGAATGACATCTGTCAGGAAACTATTTGAATTGCTCAGTCTATCTACTGCGTTGGCTGAACACACCTGGCCCACTATTCTCAACAAAAGGCATCTATTCAGGTATTCAAATTATTATTAATATTTTTGCTAGAAGTAACCATATATTATTTTCTTTTTGCTTGTGATAAACTTACTCATTCGGGGTGGAACTTGCTGTATGCTCAGAGAAGTGTTTCAAGGATTCGACCCTGTTACTGTTTCAAAATTAAATGATAAGAAGATATCAGCACTAGGAAATCCCGCAACTTCTCTACTCTCAGAACTGAAATTGCGAGGAATCATCGAAAATGCACGTCAAGTTTGCAAGGTATCTCTTGTTCGGTTTAGTCCTTTATATTCTATATATATAGTTTTCTTAATTTCTATGTTTCATCATCAAAAAGAACGATTTGGTTGAAAGGACCATCTAGAGACGGCTTGTTTTAGTCATAGCACCAAGCGGTTATTTGGATGTGTGTTTTAAAAATGATTATCTCAACATACAAGATCGAAATCATACGACTATAATTAGTTCCAACATAGTGATTAACCTAGAGATATGTTGTCCAGCGTTTCACCTCAATAATTAGCTGTGTTGCAGCAAGGATAACTCTTTGCTGCTTCTCAAATTTGATTATTTTGACTTGAGGTTGCAAAAATGTTGGGGTGAATATCTGGTTTGGGTGAAAGCAAGTTATTTTTGTATGGGTCAGAACGTCTTTGGTTGGCCGCCTTATTTCTGAAATTTATACTTCTTTTTTTTATATATAAATAATTAGCGTTTCAAATGTTCTTTTACATAGTTCTTGTATGTCAACGATAATATTTAATGCTTTAATTGAAATGATGCATGAGGTTTATGCATTTTCAAAATAATTTTTTTGGTCTAGGTTTATAAAATTCCCTTAGGTGATTTTTGACCGATATGACGTTTTTACACTGAAGCTTATTTTTAAAATATTATTTGAAAAGATAAAGCCTTCCTAATGTTGACCCTGAAAAATCTTAATAAAAGTCAGATTTTCGAAATGCTGCAAAACTTATATTTCCGTGACTTCAAGTTTGCAGCACATCATCCATCCAAACCGATAGATTAGTTTTTACAAAGATAACCCACCAACAGATTCATTTACATAGACGGAAGACAGACAAAGTAGAGACCAATGCACATGGGATTGATCTTTCTACTTACTGTTTTAATGGTGCAGATAGCCAATGAGTTTGGGTCGTTTTACAAGTACATATGGGGTTTTATAAACCATAAGCCTATAGTTAACAAATTCCGCTACCCTCGCCAAGTACCAATCAAGACATCAAAGGCCGAGTCAATAAGCAAAGACATGGTCAAAAGAGGTTTCCGAGGTGTGGGTCCTACAGTCGTTTACTCCTTTCTACAAGTTGCAGGGCTTACGAATGACCATCTCGTTAGTTGCTTCAGGTTCAATGAATGTGTAGATGTGGGACCCACACAGGACGTAGCAGATGAGAGTCCAAATGGTAAATCTGATGGGAGGCGATCCGAGGATGGGCATGGGTTGGGGCTAACAAGGGTTATTGATGAATTGCGTTTATCGGGTGAGTAGTTGTTGAGGGTATCTGTAATGCGATGTGGCAACTAGAGTTTGTGTACAAATTGTTGTATCGATGGTGTTTGTAGGTTGTAGATTGAAAGGCACATGCATGATAATGATGATGGTGATGATGATTGTGATATTTTATTCTGTCCCCTATGTTATGTTCGGTAGTTTCTTATCTTACTAAAACATATGAGGTGAATTATAGTGAAACGTTTTAACGAAGTGACTCTTTGACATTTGGTATGGTTTTAGGAACATGTATTAATGGAAACTAAATATAGGAATTTTCTCTTATAGAGTATTATAAACTATAAATAACTTATAAAGCTTTTTTTTTTAGAACAGCTAGTTAGTCTATATGTGTGAGTGAGCGACGGGTCACAAGTTCAAATTTGTGCCTCGCATACTATACATTGCCACATGGGTCAGGATTACCCTTCAAATTATCTTTTTAATATAATACTCCGTAGTAGCTAACATATAAACCATGTCACCACACCATGATGGTAGGTGGGTTAAGCCTTAATAGTTTCCAAGTGTTCAAGCACGAGGGAGGAATCTGACGTTCATATTGTATTAAATGTTAATTCACAGTTGGATCATGTAACCGTTTTCGATGAATATTGCAAATTCGAGAAAATAATTTAAATGGGTCGATTCGAATTATGATCCGATCTTTATGTTAAGTTGTATATGGATCATATTATGATCCGTTTAAATGGATCATGGGATCCAATTAAGTTGGATCACTAATCGACAAGATCATATCCGATTCGTATTCATCCATTGACATTCCTAGATTATTGTGATCATATCGGTCGACTCCCTATGCTCGATATCAATGATTTTGCCAAATTTACTCAATCTACCGAGCTTCTAAATTCTATCTGATAATCAAGATTAACCGTCACGTAGATGATTTAATGAACTTTTCACAAAGTTATTAATAGTATCATTGTTAGATTTTGATCGTAGCATTAACAGTTAATAGGTCCCCAAGTAATTAAAATTTTAAAAACTTAATAACCATGTTAAACAGGAACTAAAAGTATAAATGTACACTAGACTCACAAAAAATTTACAAAAAAACATCCACACAATGACTTGAATCAATCATGTAACGAGAGCAAAGTAAGAAAGAGAAAAAACAAGGGGATCTCTTTATATACCACCATTTTTTAATAAACATACCACTAATCATTGATTGTGTACAGAAAAGTACAGAATGTTGAGAAAAAGTCATGAAAAAAATACAGAAAAAATATAGAAAAAATACAGAAAAAATACAGTAATGATTTGTTTTTAAAATAAAAAATAAGAAAAGATGGTATATAAAGTAGATCCCAAAAACAAACAATTTTAATTGGTTATCTCCATATCCGCATCATTTTGTAGGTATTTGTTTGTAAAATTAACGTGAGTTTAGTATATCTCTTCTTACTATACAAAATCCCCTTTTGTCGGCTTCCCCTCCCAAACCATCCCAGTGCCAAACGCGTGGCTCGCTGCTGTGCGGCCAAGCTACCACCCAGCTCCATGTTCTAATTGTTTAAATAAAAAGTTTAGCAACATAGAATCATTAGGTTGGTCTGGTCAAAATGGTAAACGCTTTTACCTCCCCACATGTGATTCAGGTTCGACCCTTGCTAGCTTCAATTTGTTTTTTTTTTTTTCAACCTGTTTTCTACTCCCTCCGTCCCACCCCAAGTGTCCACTTTGACTTTGCACACACTTTTAGGATTCTCCACTAACTACACTTTTCACCAATCAAATAACATATCTACCCACTAAAGTCTCTTTCGATTGGTTGAAACATGAATGTGGACACTTATTTGGGATAACCCAAAATAGTAAGGTGGACACTTGGAGTGGGACGGAGGAAGTATTTTCTAAACATTTTTTGGTGGGCCTGTCTTACTCTTTTGAGAAGTTTTTCCTTTTTACATATTTATCCTTGACATTTTACTTTAACTAAAATATATTATGTTTTCTAACATGTGTATATTTTGAACTTTTAACCTTAAATTATTCTATCATTATAGGAAATTTTTATAGCACTTTAAGAATTTAAGACATGGAAACTTAGATATGAAAACTATTTCAAAAATTATTATTTTTACTTTCAAAAGGACATGTAAAAGATGATTCATAAATTTTACCGACTAAATTTTGATCTCTATATTACGTAATAATATTATGTTTTCTAACATGTGTATATTTTGCACTTTTAACCTTAAATTATTCTTTCATCATAGGAGATTTTTATAGCACTTTAAGAATTTAAGACATAGAAACTTAGCTATGAAAACTATTTCAAAAATTATTATTTTTCTACTTTCAAAAGGATATGTAAAAGATAATTCATAAATTTTACCGACTAAATTTTGATCTCTATATTACGTAATAGTGAAAGTGACAATTTCAAACTGCTAATACATGGTTTATGAAGGAACAAAGTTATAGTACACAAAATTCAATGATAAATGTTATGTTAAACTCTCAATTTTACCCTCATTAATTACTGAAAATTATTTATTTCTTAAACAAGCTCAATCAAACATCCTTGAATATAAAGGTAAAACTAATGTTTACACAACCTAAACTTTGTTAGTCTCATACGATACGCGAGACGTATCGTACGAGTCGTCTCATAAATGAGTAAACTGAGACGTATCATTTTTTGACTTGTATATTATTATGACTCGTAATCTGTCTCGTAAAATTGTACCGTATCGTACGAGACGAGTCAGTGTGGTTCAAAAAATTACTAATTTGTGGTTCAAAAATTAATAAAGTACAAGGCTACATAAGTTATTTTGAAAAAGATTACTAATTTGTGGTTCATAATTACTTTGTGGTGCTTAAATTATGAGTTTATGACTTGAAACTAGCGAAATTATAATATTATAGTAAATGTGATTATATTATCAAGTAATATTATGTTTTTACATACATATCATAAATTAATATATATATATATATATATATATATATATATATATATATATATATATATATATATATATATATATATATATATATATATATATATATATATGGGGAAAGTTCAAATGAGAACCAACCCCAAATGGAGAACCAAGAGAACTAGTTTTTTAGATGTAAAGTTAACGGATGAGATTTATATAGCATTAATGTAAATAATAAATTTCTATTTAATACATAATTACAATGAAAAGGGTATCATCGTCTATTGATTAAAGTAGCAGACCTCGTCAACATTAGGATTGCTATGAATACGGATAAACAATTTCAATTGATATTTAATGCTAAATTTCTGGAATTTATATTAATCATATTCGAAATCAAATGCTTTTACACATCATCTTGAAGACTGACTTTTCGTGTGCATATGTGCACATACATTTAATTGGTTTTTTATTTTAGATTAATTTAATCTGGGTTTAATTACATCTTTTATAACAATGATGATGATGATAGGTATCATGTTATACGCATTCCGAATCAACAAATCTAACTCACACAGTCACACATGGATAGTTAATGTTCATGGATTTCATGCAACGTCGTATTGCACTACTGTATATCTTTATGACACCATGAAGGTTACGTCTTAATTTTATAGAACTTCAAATGTGATCTAAATATTCCAGATAACAAACACATTACAATTAATACAACAATACAAATACCAAAAGCTAAAACCATAAATTTACCTTTTAATTCAGTTTTCTATTTTCTTGTTCACATGTAAACATTTAGGATGTTCACAAATGAACATGTGGCTTATTCACATATGCACGTTAAACAATATACAATTTTATTGTAACATGAAAAACAAACTGAACTTATTCTAGCAATTGAGTTATTTGAGAGATAAATAGACAAGAAATTTTGAAAATACATAAAATTCTAGAATCAAAAAGTACAGTACGTGGATGGTGATGCGTAGCCACGGAATAAGACCACTACTAACGGGGCATCGGTTACGCGTCGGTGGGGGGCGTCGGTTGGACCGACGCACCGACGCCGTTGGCACGGGGCGTCGGTTCGGCCGCGTCGGTTGTGTGCGTCGTGGAACCGAAGGAAGAGAGAGGTATGGGCTGGGGTCCACCGGCTGCTTTATACCAAAAAAAAAAAAAAAAAAAAAAAAAAAAAAAATTTAAAAAGTGTGAAACGGTCAAAAAAAAAATTTTAATTTTTTATTTTTTTTCCTTTTTACACTCTATAAATTCAAACCAAATCCAACCCATTTTTCACAACATTCACTCCTCAATTCACTACTTTTATATACAATTCCCCACTTTTATACAATATATTCTTTCCAATTCCCCACTCTCAACCAACTTTCCACATTATTTTACACCCAATTCACCACTTTTATATAAAACTCACCACTTTTATATAAAATTTTATCAACTTCTTCAATTAACCACTCTCAATTCACCACCTCTATACACAAAAAAAATGAGGCGAAATTCCAACTCCACCGGCGACGATATGTTTAACAACTTATTCAACTACGTGCCTCCGCCGGTTAATCAAGGTTCACCACCATCCACTTTCTCGGCTCAATCGAGCAACTCGTCACCTAGCCAACCCCCCGGTTTTTCATCATACGCAAGTCCAACCCGAACCTTCCAAAGTCCATCCGCTCCATACCAAATGTATCAACCCTTGGCATATCAAGGTTTTTCACCAACAATCCCATATCATCAATCTCCCGCGGCGTTCGGAAACCCACACTACATGCACCAAGCTCATCCTTCCGCTTTTAACCCATATCCACCAACACCAATCAACTACCCACAATTCGAAAACATCAACACTCCACCCCGAATTGAACCCGAAACCCAACCCCAACCCCAACCCGAACCCGAACCCGAACCCGAAACCCAACCCGAACCCGAGCCGGCTCCAAAAAGAGGAAGATCTAAAGGAAAAGCCGTGGACACTGGCCGGGTGCAAGTACGATGGTCCGACGACGAGGCGGTTTTGTTGGCGCAACGATGGATCCACCGGTCAGAAAAAGACAAGGAAGGCGCTGCACAAGCTGGAGAAGCGTTTTGGGCTAAAGTTGTGGAGGACTACAACAAGGTGGCTCCCCAATACCGTTCCAAGAGCCAACTTCAAGGCAAATGGAACAAGATCCGTTCGGATTGCAAGATCTTCATAGGAATTTACAAGGAGGTTACAAATCCTCGTCCGAGCGGTGCCAAAGAAGAAGACATTTTGAAAGCAAGTCATAAGAGGTTCAAATCCCGAATGAAAAGAGATTTCACATATGAAACTTCTTGGAACGTTGTCAAAGACCATCCAAAATTTTTGGCAACGTTTGGTGTCATGAGCAACCGCGAAGAACCATCCCAACCCGAGCTCGAACCCATCAATCTTGGAGACGACATGCCTTATTCCGACCCTCTCACGGCTAACATGCAACATTTGTTCACCGACGACCCCATTCGTCGCCCGCCCGGTCGTTCGTCTTCTAGAAAAAGCCAAAAAAGCTCGGGTTCCAGTGACGCCGCCACTTCTTCGCGTTCTTTGAGAGAACAAGAACGTTTGGCCAACATACGAGCCGCATCAGTGACCGAACGTACAATGGTGCAAATCGGAAAAGCCGCGGCCAAAAAAACGATCATTAAGTCGTGGAAAATGCTTATGCAGCCTGTCCCGTCGTTTCTCAAAGGCAAGGAGAAAAAAATGATCAAGGAAGTAAGAAAAACCTTGGTTGACAACTATGAGTCGGACTACAAAACGTTCTTTGGTCACGACGCGGGTGCGGGTTCTACTCAAGTGGCGGAAACGGATGAAGACGAGGACGACAATGAAGACGACAACGAAAACGACAACGAATCCGAGTAGACTACTAGTTGTATTTTTAAGCTTTCAATAAATGTATTTTTTTCTTTTTTAGGATTTGTAACATTTTTCTTTTTTAGGATTTGTAACATTTTATTTTTTTAGGAATTGTAATTTTTTTCTTTTTTTAGGAATTGTAACATTTTATTTTTTAGGATTTGTAATATTTTATTTTTAATTAATGTAATGTTTTTAGTTTTAATTTAAATGTGTTATTTAAGTTTTTGTATCAAATAAATAGATTAAATAGTGTGTGGGGCCCTGAAAATAAGGGAAGTGATGTTGCTGTTGGCAGGGGTGTGTCAGTTGTGTGTCAGTTTGTGTCAGTCTGACGTGGCGCTGAGCTGGCAGGCAACTGACGCGTCAGTTCGTGTCACGGTTGGGAGAGGCCTAACTAGATGAGTGTTTGACGGGATTTCATCGTTGACTTGGTATAACTACTAAAAAGACTATTGTACCCTTTTAATTATAGATGTTTGAATTGGTTCCTTTGGTTCTCACATCTAAATTGGTTCTCATTTGAACCTCCCACTATATATATATATATATATATATATATATATATATATATATATATAAATGACTGATTACGACTCTTACGATACGAGATACGATTCAAAAATCGAGAAAACGAGACACGATAGTAGTCACGAGTCGACAACTATGCTCAAACCTCATTTAATTTTATTTATA
This sequence comes from Helichrysum umbraculigerum, assembly GCA_949592205.1. NCBI lineage: Eukaryota > Viridiplantae > Streptophyta > Magnoliopsida > Asterales > Asteraceae > Helichrysum > Helichrysum umbraculigerum. Next base: position 156,489,339 of record CATIUR010000004.1, read on the forward strand.
GGTTAAACTACAGACTTAAAATTCGAATAACTAGATCTGGAGGGCTGTGCATTCGCCATTATCCTTCCTAGTTTCTCTATAAATTGTCCCAACCAGCACTACACGTGTCATCGAAACCCACGTGGAATAATATTATTGGCAGAACGCATTTAACCTACGTGCTAACTCAATAGTAGCGAATACCTAACTAAAACACTGCTTTCTCCTTAAGACACATTCATACATACATACATACAAACACACATTCTCTCTGTTCTGGCCGGTGCATACACCGTCGTCAGTTCCGATCATCAGTCGTGGCTTCTCCGTCACCGTCAGGGCAGCAGCAATCGCAACAGAGCAACAACAACCTTTCACGACGACGGACGGCATCGTCCCGTGCATCAGAACCGACACGAATCATATACAGTGAAACGCTACGTCGGTCGTCGGAATCGGATCTAGACTTGCCGATTTGGCAACGGACGTGGTTCCTCGGAATTTTACTCGCAATGGCAATTTCCTTCTTCGGTATCGCTGTTTTTCTGTTTCTAACCCTAGATTCAGATTACACCTCATCTTCTGCTTATGCTGCTACTTCTGAAGGCGTTGAGGTAATTTGGCTTTGTTAATTTAATGATATAATCACAATTAATTGAAATTTCTTATAAAATGTACGACTTTAGGAAGTGATAAGGTTGACTAGGAGGTGAAATTACATATTTTTGTTTCCTTTAGAATCTGCTATGTGATAGAAATTAAACTTAATAAAATAAATAAAGAGCCTAAAAGACCTTTATTTTGGTCATTTTTATTCTATACTTTTAGTTTGTGATCTAGATATTGAGCCGTTGTTACTTCTCAATTACTGTCAATTGTTTTTTATATTTAGTGAATTTTGGGGATGAAGTATGAACGCACTCGAATTCATTCTGAAACAAAATAAGAGGGAGCAGTTTGACCTTATTGGGTTGAAGGGACTAAATTCATGTTTACCAAGAAGATGTTATAGCTATAGTAACCTTATGGTAAAATATGCATCAGTATTAGACTATTAGAAATGAGATACTGTTCAAAGAATAAAACTATCATTTTTGCCTTTTGGATTGTGAAGATGTGCTTCTTTTCTCTGCACATTGAATCTTGTTAGTATATAAGACGAAACGATTGGATATTGCTTAGCTGTTTAAAATGAATTATGGGGAAACACTAGCGCTTTGATTACAATGGTTGAATGCTTATATATCTAATATCTTTTCAATGGTGTTTAGTTGGAGGTATCCTGGTTAATCTGTTATGATAGATGTTGCACAAGCATCTTTCTTCGGCCTTTCTGAATATGGTTGAAAATAAGTGGACTTTAAAGTTATCCCATTGAAATTGCATGCTTACTCAGTTACTTGATATAATGTAATAAATTGCTTTCTCATCTGTTGGAATTCAATATATGATAGATTACCTATGGGTCGGTGATCAAGTTGATGCATGAAAAGACAAAATTCCGGCTACACTCACACGATGTGCCATATGGATCTGGCAGTGGGCAGCAGTCTGTTACTGGTTTTCCAAATGTTGATGATGCCAATAGTTACTGGGTACGTTAATGTTCAATCTCTATTGCTTATGTTTAAATTACTTAGTTTACTGGTGCTAAACCACACCATGTTAGCTCTGATTGGTTGCTTACAATTGGTCTCTTACAACCAGATTGTTAAACCTGAGCCTGAGACGTCTGCAAAATCGGGAGACAGCATAAAAACTGGAACTATCATCAGGTTGCAACACATGAAAACCAGAAAATGGCTACATAGCCACTTGCATGCTTCACCAATATCAGGCAACCTAGAGGTGAATGATTTGACCCTTTTATTATTTTTATCCAACAAAATCAATTGAGTTTTTATGTATATGGAAGTTTTCAAAATAGAATAAATAAATGAAAAGCAAATGCTTATGGTTGCTAAAAGAACTTGATGAACTGACATTGCAGTTGTTCAAGTCACTTAGTATTATCTTTTGTGTAGGTGAGTTGTTTTGGAGATGATGGTAATTCAGATACTGGAGATTATTGGAGGTGAGACCTTAATCTACATTTGTCACTTATTATTGTTTTTGTGTCAAATATACATGGTACATTATACATATAGAATCTATTTTTTATTCACCATTGGGTCTGAATTTTATTTATGTTGTTAAGAGTTGAAATCGAGGGAAGCGGGAAAACTTGGAGACAAGACCAAAGAATAAGGCTTCGTCACGTTGACACAAGTGGATATCTTCACAGCCATAATAAGAAATACAACCGTATTGCTGGTGGTCAGCAAGAGGTCAGAAACATTCTTTGTATAATCAATTATATTGTAATGATTGAACACACAAGCATGAATACGTTTGCGAACTAGTGTGTGTTTTTTCAAGATTCGTTGATGGATTATTATTGGTTAACTTGGTTTGTGAATGGGTCAATTTGGGTTGTGTTCTTCTCTAATGGGTCAAAGGGATAATATAAAAGTTAAAACTAAAGAAGAAGTCCAGTCAGATAGGAACCGGTTGAAAGTAACCCAAAATGTAGTTGAAGGGATACAGCCCATTTGATATCCATTAATATTTGGCTAGGACTAGAAAAGAACGCCACCTGCCCGTTTGCCATGATGCTATCTCTATTTGTTCACTAGGTAGTGCGGCAATAAGTACTTAAAAGTTAAAATGATTCTTATGTGTCTTGTTTTTCAGGTTTGTGGTGTGAAGGATAAAAAGCCCGATAATATATGGTTGGCAGCAGAAGGCATATACCTTCCAACCACCGAAAGCAAAGCGTCAATGTAACCTACAGTTTTCACATATTTTGGTTGATTTCCAGGAAAGTGTAGCTTCTGTCTGCAGTTAGTTGACATTACTTGTTTACGCCAATTATATTTTAGGAAAACAACTGAAGACCATAGAATTCTGTGGGCTTAACATTCTCTACTTGTTAATGATTCTATATGACATTGATCTTCTGTGTTCATCAATACTTGATATAGATTCCCAAGTTACTTTGTTTTGAAATTTTTCCAGAACGATGAGAGAGAAGCTCTAATAATTTTCTGTAATCTAGCCAAATTGTGTGGTTGGGTCGTAAGAGCTGAGTATGGGGCTAAGATTTGTTGGGACACATTAACCCGCAAATGTTTGTTGAGTGTCAGATCAAACCACATCTACTGACCATTTTTAAGAAGTTTTAAATAATATGGGTGTTATTTGTATACAATAATCTTTGTGTAGTGATTAGACAATTTCAACTTCACTTTCATCCTTTGCAACTACACTTTTCACCCTTCCACACAAATTTTCCACCCTCAACTGCACTTTCACACCCTTGCATTAAAGATACCAAGTTCTTGACCTTTTGTGTTGGAACGTATCTGAGAAAATAAACTTGGCTAATATTTTGTTGCACAATGATACACCGAATAGAAGCTAATGGCAAAGACCATGGTCTAGATATTATTATACAAACGCTAAGATAATTATACATCATAAAATCATTCATAACTTAACTACTGCTTTGTCTTGGCTCCCAGAATTCTTCTCTTACCCATTATAAAAACATCAACTAAGCCGGTTAAGTTTCAAAGTCATGTCATTAATGACAAAAACATGACAAACGATCATCTTACGTACGAAATATATTTAAAATGAGCAAAATCCTTGATTTCCCCGTATTTTTTTACATGTACCACCAAAATAAATTTTTTAATATTTTTGCCCTTTTACGTTGTGAAGTATCATTAGAAGAAATTCAAGTTGTGGAGGGTAAAAGGGTCCAAAAAATAATTTGGATATGCATATATATTTAAATAAGGAAACTGAGTATTATATTAATAAGGAATATATACGTACAATTTATCTATCTATCTATAACATATAATTAAAGCAAAATAACTTAAAGCAATCCCAGCCCTTAATTGGGTTTTTCTCCATATTGATCCAACGATTAAGATTAATTTAATAAATAATAAAAAATTTATAAAAATCGGTAACCATATTTTTATTAGGAATAAAATCGGATAAAATAATATATTCAAAATCAATCATCTTAAATTATATAAACGAATCATGTTTCTGACGTCATCCATTCGATTTGCAATTTCAATTGACGCTCTTTGATTTATCCTTTCTTTTTATTTAATTAATTAAATAAATAAAATATTAGTAAGAAGGAAAATATATCGCCTTCAAAAAAACATGTTTACTTCATTTATATCAATTAAATCTTTTTAATTTTGATAAATTTTAAATAAGATCCTAATTTATTAAAACAATATTTTTCTTAATTAACTACTCACTTATAGAAAAGAAATTTAATTAATTAATTGAAACATTATCCACATCAATTTGTAATATTTCTATTATTAATTCATCGAGTAAGAATAAAATTACATGAAAAGTTAATATAGACTTAAAATAATTATTATTTTCACTAACTTGGTTTCAAAAACTTTTAATTTTTTAATCTCTACTTATATTAATCCATTTACATAAAGTAATATTATCATCAATACAACTAAATGTTTAATATACATATTAACTTACACACTTTATTATTACAAACGATATACTAAATACGAAATTTTATATTAAAATTAACGGCCCGTGTGTATACACGGGTTTAAAGTCTAGTCTAAATATAAAACCGTATCAATCTCTATCTTTTAGACCTACAATGGCTATATTTTCTTAACTAACTTTAGGTATATATATATTCATTATTCCACTTTTTCATCATCCATCAACCAAAATCGTCTCCCCCTCCAATTTCTGACTGTCGATGAATCCCCAAACAAATCTAAAGGTATTTTATATTATTCTTTGTTCTGAATTAAATAATAATGTACATAATCATAAATTTTGTGTTTGGTTTAAATGGAGCTTCTGTTGAACCCCATGAATTCCCACATGGATTAGAAGGTAAGGCTTTGTATATGCTTAAAATTATTGTTAAAATAATGTGCATAATCGTTGATTTTTTCCTCCTACCCAATGGATCTTATGTTCCATCTCATGAAGATCAAAAAAGCATAGTTTGTTTAATGGATCTTCTATTCAATCTCATGAATATCCACATGGATCACAAGGTTTAGTATACGTTTAGCCAACGGATCTTATTGTTGTCTCGTGAATACCATTCATCATATTATAAACACAAAAAACCCGAATTAGTAATGTTTTGTATCGTTTTTTGAGTTAGTTTGTCAAAATCATAGTTTTGATGGAAACAATATGGTTTTCGAATCCCTAACCATGAAGTTCGCAATCCATCAGTAAATAAATCAGATTCGTTTCCTTTATTTTTTAAATATTTGTAAGTAATATTACTTCACTTCACTAAACCGATTAAACACTGTATAATGTCATGACTATCTCCATACGAATATATTTTATATGGGAGAGCATATGGTAGCAGGTTTACTACTGATGTAAACACAACAACACTATCCTTTATATATATCTACCCCCTTAACTTCTTCCACAAACTTCTCAAAACTCACTCTTTTAGGAATTCCAATTTTCATACGATCTCCATTCTGTAGATAAATCCACCCACGAGGCTTTTTAACTGTTTCACCCGGCCAAATTATGGTATACAACCATGTTTTCTTTAGTGATAAGTGATAACCAAAACATGTGATAGTGCATTGATTGTTCAATTTGTATTCTAGAATCTATCATCTGTCAATTAACAATGTAGTTTGTTTAAGGTGACCACAGATTTAGTTTTAGATGTTCACTAATTGTTATATTTTATCTTAAAAATTTTTGCTAGGTGACAAATCTTCTTTTGAACACCGTCTACATGAAAGTCATTTTAAACGTATGTTTTGTGTATATAACTAGGTGGTTTCTATGGTTGTGCATAGCACAGCCCACGACTACGTAAGTTCAGTTATAATTCTACTTTTATGAGGATGTATGAAGGTTATAAACTTACATCTAAGAGCGTACCCAATAATCACTCCCTTTTATAGATATTTATAATGCATTTTTATCAAAGCTTTTCTAAAAAAAACTACATCAGTTTATAACTTTTGTATAAATTGTTTGTAAGCATAACATATTTATAGGCTAATATGAAATACCTAATTAACAACGGCACATTGTCGCATAATTGGTTAATTGTATACATCATTACAAAATAACTACTCCGTATATGATTGCATCTAGCAGTCGGTCATCATATTCAAAAGGTTTATTGTGGCAAGGAAACCAGTAACCTTGTCTATCATATTGGTAGCTACGTCACCCACCCAGCAAGAGCTTCGTACCTTTAAAGCGCCTCCACCGGCACCCAAGCATATATAGAGCCCGATTGATCCGAACTCATGACCTTGTATTCAATTGGTCTTCATATGCATGGGCCCTGCATCATAAACGGCTGGTATCAACATGATAAATGTTTACCCAGAGCAGGGTTCGAACCCCTGACCTCTAGGAGGCCAGGTTCTCAAATGTAGGAGGAACCTTCATATTGATAAAAAGTTCTACAAATTTTTTTTTTTTTTGTTTTTACAATTTATGATATTTTAGTAAAAAAAAATTTTTTTTACAAAGTTTTGTGTTCAATGAAGAAAGCTTTCACTTTAAAATCTACACACAAACTTTCAATAAAGCTTTTACTTAAACACTTGAGATTTATAAAACTTTACCTTTTTTATTTTTTACTGCAATGATAAAATGAACTTCTCAAAAAATTTCTTACACAAAAACCTTTAAAAAAAATTATCATTCAAAATGCTCTAATATTAAAAAAATATTCAGTCTTCACACATTGCATCAAATACACCATATATGCCGTTCTATTTCACAGCCATACTCTATCACTTCAAAAATAATAATAACTAATTTATACTCCGTATCTTTTAATTTGAAATTACTTCTTTTAACATGTTTGGTTATCATGTACATATATATATAGACCCTTAATACATTCTACTCCATAACAAAGACTTTATCAGTAGCTTCAAATAGACTAACTAAATAAATACACAATGTATGATTCAAAAGCATTTAACAAATGATAGGCAAATAATTAATCTACCGCCCTCAATGTATTTCGTATATTACCATAAAGTAAGTATATATCCATCAAATTGCACAAGTCGTTAAACGTATTTTTTATGTAAAACTTTCACACTAACTTTTATAAGTAAAAAAAAGACTGATGAAAATTAATTGATCGATTACAATTTAAATTTCAGACCACAAATATAAAACAATTAGATTAGATTAGATGAATATATATTATACGAATTTGATCAAAAGTTCTCCTACAATATAAAAGTGTTTGTTGTTTTACAATTTTACATACTTTATTTGCAAAAGCATTCATAAAATGCTTCTGAATAGATGCATGCACGACATTCCCACATATGATCTTGACACTACAGTGCATCTCCCTTCATTCTTTTGTTAATTTCTCCAACAAATTCGTCACTACGTACACTCACATAAACTTCCTTCATAAGTCATAACCGATGTTGCCAAATACTACTCTTTGAAGCTGAAAATTAATGATATACAAACTCCCTTCAAAAATATGGAAAAACATGCATATTGTTACTTACACCATTATCAGTACAAGACGCACAAAGCTCCACCATCAACCTTATGTCCCAAACCCTCGATCATCATCCATAATGAGACCCTTAAGATATGGAAGAAGATAAAAGTCCAAAGAATTAAAAATGCATAGCCATATATATCTTGCCGTTGGAGACCTTTACATGCTCATGCTACTAACATTTTCCTTCACTTTTGCAACAATGGTAACTTGCGTCCAACAAGAAGTCCCAGCGACACAAAATTTGCCTAAACGAGACATCCAAAAAATCAGTAACTAAGAATAAAAAAAAGAAGACAATGGGCAGTAAAATAAAGTAGAACTAACCGTTAGAGTCGGTACTCAATTGTTTTTCGATGAGTTTGGCAGGCTGTTTTGAAGAATATAGTGGATGAAAGGAAACATGTTAGAGGGAGAGTTTTGAGAGGACATAGATGATAGAAATGGTGAGTTTGCATACAAAAAAGAAGAAATAAAGAGAGATGGGGAAATTATCTTGCTTGGACATCAAACATTAATTACTGCAGAGGGATGGGGTGAAGATACACCAAGATCATGTATGTGGTTTTTTTTTTCTTTGATTGAATAGTGTTGGATTGTTCACTTCCTATGTGGAATTATCTAAAGATGGATACAGTAAATAAGGGTATTCTTTTATATAATAGGTAGGTAGATAGATACATACTTATATACATTAGTTATTATATTATTATATTTATATTATACTAAAAGATATAAAAATATTTTTTTTATATATATATTCGTATAGTAAAGTAATGGTTAATATGTCAACCTTTACGTAGATTGTTTTATTGATTGGCTAACGATGCATGTTTGCAAAGATAAAATTGATGAAGATGCTTATAAGAAACCTGAAAAATAATCCTTATGACCGATGAACTAACGAAGCAACTACGAGCTCTCGGACATGATATAGATGATGATTACATTGTGGATCTCAACTTCTAAGATAAATATTAATATTTAGAACTACTATGTCATTACGTTCTTTCTAATTTGCAATCGTTGTAATTATTCTTAAAAATCATTTTTATTCATTTTCACCTACATTGACTATTGAACTTATATAACTTATTGCCACTTTTTTAAAATACGTATGATTAATTTTTCCTATTATTTGATTACTCTGTTCTTTAGATCTTTTTTATTTTATTATAATAAATATTACTTAATTACTTTATTTATTTAAAAAGATAAAAAGATATAGTCCTAAGTATCCTTAAATTTGTGGTCTAAGTTTACAAAAAAAATATATATTTATAGAGAAGATGTACTACATATATAGCTCATAACAAAAACAATAAAAGAAAAATCAAGTAAAACAAACATACGTAAATAATTGAAGCACATGTTGGTTTTTATTCTAACCTTTTTAGAACACCACTAGGACTCAATTTTAATTTTAATTATATATATAAACTTAAAAAACGTAATTTATATGCATTACATTGTACATTCAATATATAAATAAAAATATTTACAGAATCCATAGCCTATTTATTGAAAATTTTATACATATCCACGATAAGATCAATCATTTCTTAACTATAATTAAAACACCTTTCAAACTTCAACTATAAATATACCCTATAACCCATCATAAACATTCACAAATTCATCAACCAAAAAATATAACTCCGTTATATTGAATACAGTATGTCTTCATCAACGAATTTTATTGTAGAATTCAACTGTGTTTCTGATATACATGGAGACCAATACTTGAACTTGCACTTAAGAATGTTGAAGCTAAAAGTGTATTTTTTTAATGTCTTAAATCATATGTGATCACATATATAAAGAGTTATTATGCTTCATTATAGAATCTAACGGTTAAGATTAATTTGATGATACTTAAACCCCTATTTATATTAAAAATAAATATGATAAATTTATAATAAAATAAAAAATATGGAATTAAGTAAATTGGGCAACATTCAAAAACCAAAAAATTAGGACTAAATTTATAGTAAATAAAAAAAAAAAACCGGAATCAAGTAAATTGGGTAACATTGAAAAACCAAAAAATTCGTTAATCAATCAATTCTTTACCAATCAATTCTTTACGCATCCTTATTTTTTTCAAACTTCTTAATAAAAATTTACTACATTAATTAATTTATAACAAAAATTTGACCACTTGATATTTTATAAATCTTTTTAATATTTATAGATCTATCTCATACTTATGAAAAACATAAACTTCCTACTCATTTAGAAGGTATGCTTTATGCATTTATAAATTAACATTCCTTCATTATTGCTATATGTATTGTTTTATCTATATTTTTTTTATCTATATATTACTTTTATATGAGTTGTTGTCTTTTGATTTGTTTTTATTTTTTAATACGCATTCCAAGTGCTTCTTTTGATTAACGACAACCTCCTAATCTTTTAAAAGGTATTTTTTAGTTATGATAAATCTTAATATCAATATAAGTTTTCATTGATTTCTTGTATCCCCTATTTGACATGTATAAAAACATTTATATATATATATATATATATATATATATATATATATATATATATATATATAAAACCAAATTAAATTCTATTTTTTTGTAAGATCATAATATCTTTTTTTTCATTATTCTTATTAGATCCCTTTAATGTTAAAGACTTTTACGATTGGCTTAAGATGAACTTTGCGAAGGAGGCAATAACTGGATATTTGCTGCAAAGTATCATGAAAAAGATTGTTAAGGTCGATGAATAAAAAAAATCATCACGTGCGCTAGACCATGTAATCGACGATGATTATATTGTTGATCTCAACTTCTTCAAAAATTCATAAACTCACGGAACAAAAAATTAGAGTACCAAACACATGACATATAATATTAAATAATTCTTAATAAGACAATGCGTAATATGAAACATCTGTTCAATCAGGAAAATAAATGGGCCAAAAAACTACAAATTAAAACAAACCTAAATCAAGAAGTTCAACAAGGAGACTTATAATAAAAACGATACACGGACCCAACATATAGATACATGCACGAGCCAACAGATTCATACACTTATAAGTTTATTTAAATTCCCTTTTTACCTTAGTTATATAAAACAAAGAAATAAAAAAAAAAAAACAAACAATACATCATTAATAAATAAAAATCCTGTAAGATTTAAATAGCCAAAACATTTAATAATAACCCGCGTTACTGCGGGTCTTTTATCTAGTATATGCAAAACCAAAAACTAAAAATAATAACACGGAAAAATGATCTTATAAGTTGATTCTCGAAAGATTCATTAGCTTATAATGCAGAATCCAAAGCTTATAATAATGATATAATAGTCTTTCACTTTTAATAAACTATAAAAATAAATATTCACTTTCCTTTTCTTGATAATCGACCTTTAACTTAACTTTTTTTTTGGTTCAAACCAGTTTGTTATAAATATATGATACACAAACAATGTTTAAAACTTGCAGATCGAAGGTGATAAACAGATCATCAACTATAACTAACAAAGTTCTTGACTTCTTTCAAATTTACTCACGTACGTAGCTAAATTTCGATCAAAGTTCGTCTCTCTTTCTCTAACTCCATATGTCATAGTCTATATATATATATATGCATTATATTTGATGTTTTTCTGTGCTAGTGTTGTAATTTCTGTAGATATAGTTGATGATGTATTTACTAGCTGTAATGTCATATAATTATCAATGATGTTGATTTTTTTAGATTTTATTTTTTAAAAAATATGTTATTCGTCTTGCTGTGTATGGTTTTTAGGGCATCTCCAACGTATGCACTAAACACGGCACCAAATTTGGTGTAACAACGGAATCTTTCAAGAATATACTTGCACCAAATGTCTTTCATCTCCAACGTATGCACTAAATTTCTGCACTAAAACTACTTTCAGCATTTACAAATTGCCCTTAAATTATTTTTACATTATATTTTACTTGAATTTATTATTTTTATGATCAATTAACCTTCCAAACTATTAACTTAAATGTTAATCTTATTTATTTACTTTCGTAAAGCTTCAATTACATAAGTTCTTTGCATGAATCAATGTTTAAATTATCATAATTTATATGAAAATTATATTTTATTGTTTTAATAATCATATTATATAATCTAAAGTTTATAGTACTTAAAAAAATCATGCAAATAAATAAGTTTTTTCAAGTTTTGTACTTATATAATAACAATAATTCATACGTAGGGTTTAAAATGAAACATTATAAATTTAGTACAAAGTTTAATGTTGCATCAAATTTGGTGCAAAATCTTTCAAAATTAATTTTGGACCAAATTTAATGACTTGGTTGGAGATGGTTTTTTACACCAAATTTGGTGCAAATTCATATACATTGGAGATGGCCTTAGGGGTTGAATAAATAAAAGCCTCATCAAAATTGTCAACCGATTATTTATTGACTTTGAATCACATATGTTGACACATGCAATCTAGTTAACACTTATCTATCAATTCACTTTCGATATAATTTCTGCATCTATGATTTGTATGCAGTTCTACGTTCATATATCTATGTTTGGAGTATGTTTTCGTTTTCTATTATCCGAATTTACAAATATGAGCATATTTGTATATTTGAATTTAACAAAACAATTGAAACGTAATTTAACTTAAAATTTTATTTAAAAAGGCAACTATCAAAATCCACGTTTTTGTGGGTCTTTAACCTAATAAAAATTATAACAAATCCAATATTGAAAAAAATGATCTTATACACGAAAGATTCATTAGCTTTTAATGCTGAATATATCCAAAGCTTAATGTATATAATGATATAATACAGTCTTTCACTTTTATTTAATAAACTATAAAAATAAAAAATTTACTTTCCTTTTCTTGATAATCGAACTTTCCTTAACTTTTCTTTTTGTTCAAACTAGTTTGTTATAAATATATGATGATACACATACAATGTTTTAAACTTGCAGATCGAAGGTGATAAACTTACGTTCTCGACTTTTTTCAAATTTACTCACGTACGTAGCTAAATTTCAATCAAAGTTTGTCTCTCTTTCTGTAACTCCATATGTCATAGTTTATACGTTTAGATCGATGCTAATACAAAAAAAAAACGGATGACATGTTTTTATATTTTGGTTATATATATGCATTATATCTGATGTTTTTATGTGCTAGTGATGTACTACTGACTGCCGGTAAATTTTGTTTCTGTAGATATATTTGTATTAAGGTTTATATGCATATGTACATATATGTTTGTCTTCATCAACTAATCTCATAATTAAAACGAGTCTTTTTTATATGCATATAGTTGATGATGTATTTACTAGCTGTAATGTTGTTTTGTCTTTTCAGTAAAGTTAAGGGACAGATGTCTGCTCAAAATTTGGATGAAAAGCAGATTTTGGAGATTGAACCTAAAGAATTGAACTTGAATTCACATGTAAGTTACCATGTTCATCTCTTTGATTGTTGCATAGCTAAAATTCTTTTATTTATTTTTATTTTTACTTTTTTTTTGTTGTGTTGACATCAGGGCCGTCTTTGAACTTTTAGAGGCCCTGGACAAAGTTGTCGTGTTACGAAATGAGATCCTATAATTAGATATCAAATAAGATAAAGGTTCGATGAAATTAATTCACAACGATCCGATTTTTAAATAATTTATTTATTTCTCTGATACATATTTATTTATCTGATACTTATTCTCTCAAATCCCAGTTATTAGTTATTAACTCTTTTAGTCAAACTCTAACACGTCAATATAAGTTTTCAATTTCGGACCATTCAGTCGACCTATATATTTGTTTAAATATATATTTAGTTCAAATCTAGTTACTAACAAAGATCTCTTATTTCAAAATATAAGAGGTGTCAATCTTTTATGTAAACATCATATATATTACACATATCACATTACTTGGGGAAAAATTGGAGGCCCTCGAAATTTAGAGGCCCTGGGCGGTCGACCACCTCGCCCACCCTCTAAGACGGCCATGGTTGACATGTTTGACTAGGCTTGTTTTATACTAATAGAATTGGACTGACTCTTCATGTTTTTATTCTGTATTCAAATTAGTTGCTTTGGGGAAAGATACTCTCATGTCCTATTCGACTAGCCAATAAGTCTGATCATCATGTTGCTTTCAAGGTTCCAACTTGTTTCCAATATCTTACTTTGAGTTTATATCTAAAGAAGCAGATCTATCTAGATGAAATCATTTTTTCGCAGGTTAAGACTACCGCTCCAGACAAATACTATGTACATCCAAAGGCGGTTGGAGTTATTAAGCCAAATTCAACATGTACTATCACAGGTAAAACCATGTTTATTGAAAATTCTTGAAAAGGGCTGATTTTACATGTTATGCTATGTATGTGTGCATTTGAAATCGTGAGTTTTGTTTTTTTTATTCCTGACCAAATATGCTAGAACGATGTGTTTTTCAATTATAATTAAATAAGCTGATATATCAATTATAAACAAGTTAACCCACGATCATTACTCTATCGGTGTGGTGAATTTTTCATGGACTTCACTTTTAGATAAGTTCGTGTTCTATTTGCTCGGCAGAATTATGATATACACTTGTTGCAATTGTTTTCTTATAGTTAGTTTTTGGTGTCCACAGTTATAAGACCTCATCAAGTAGCCCCTCCCGATCTCATATGTAACGACAAGTTCTTAATTGCAAGTAAGATTGTTCCCAAAGGGACACGAACGAAGCATCTCACCCCTGCCATGGTTAGTATCATGAAGTTGTTGATTTGATGGTGAATTTAAAAGGTGGCAAAGTGGGCAAATTTGGGTATCGAGTCAAAACGGGTTAGTCGAGTTGGGTGATTGGTCAAACAGGTGATGCATGACAGCCTACAAACTTTTTTATTAATCTACTAATATTTAATGATTAAAATATGATTGTAAAAACACAATTGATTTTCTGTTTCTTAATTCGGATGTTTTAAGTACACTCTGTACGCATTTCAACTGCTCAACCTATTAATTCCACCCGTTATTAAATCGTTTAGTTAATGAATTTGACTTGCTAGAGATGAAAGATTACCCAAATCGAACCGTTTGTGATAAATGGGTTCGAATTGCCACCCCAAGTGTATTCATGTATCTTTCGTCACTTTTTCAGTTTGACGAAGAGGATGGTAAGCGCATACAGAAGAAGATACTCAAGGTGACCCTTTTTCATCCAGCAGCCAGCCCTGGGCCTGGGCAAATCAGGCAACACAAAGAGGTGGTATCAAATGAAATGCATGTCTTGTTTCTTAGGTTTGGTGTTATCTTGCGGCACAAAATGTGGGTATTGGTCCAATTACGTAAAATTGAAAACGGCCTAGGTTCAAATGGGTGATGACGATTTATGTCGATCTGCATTATTTTTTGTATTGAAATAACGGTCTTCTTTAAATGTATGTCCACTTAGTGAGGATTAGCTGTCTTCCTAGTTATGGATATATTTGTCTTTGTTTGGAATTTTATTTATATTTTCGTAATAACATATGGATGTATTTGTCCACTATAGCAAAGTTTGTGATTGCCTACACTTATTTTATCAGAACTCAACACTTCAAAACGTGGATAATTTGTTTCTCCTCGCAAAAAAAAAGCGTGGGCTATTTTCCTAACACTATAATTCGACTTACCGACATAAATTCACAAATTCAACTCTATCACTCACTGGATTACATTCAGTCATACACCTTATGATTCTATTACAATCCTATAACATGTTTAAGGAACTACTGCAAAATTCACAAATGTACACAAATATCAATATTTACAAAATCGGAGCTAAGCATACATATAATACAATTTGATTCATCAATACCAGAGTAATACACACATTAAGTTTATTAATCGAATACAGATACAACGGTATAGTTGAATCGAATTACCGATAGATGAATTGATGTTACCGCTTTGCTTTAGCTCCCAGATTTCTTTTCTTACCCATTATATAAACATCAAATAAACCGTTTCAGTTTCAAATCGATGCCATTAAATAACAAAAATGTGACAAATGATCATTACATAAGTTTATTAATCGAATACAGATACAACGGTATAGTTGAATCGACTTACCGATAGATGAATTGATGTTACTGCTTTGCTTTAGCTCCCAGATTTCTTTTCTTACCCATTATATAAACATCAAATAAACCGTTTCAGTTTCAAATCGATGCCATTAAATAACAAAAATGTGACAAATGATCATTACATCATCCTGAAATTAACTTGTTTAAACTTAATATCTAAAAGTTGTAGTCACCCAATTTATTATACAATACTGGAAGAGATTGCTGTCATCTTGTAGTCTTCAAGAAGCACGACCACATAAAGTAGAAAGTAAGTGCCAAAACTTCATAATCTAAATCTAATTATCTTTGAAGAGAACGTTTTCTAATACCATTCAAAATGTCCTAAAACGAAGTTCCCAACAGATGCAATTTGAAAGAAAGACGTTCGAATTCCTACCAACTAATTAAGTATTTAGTGAGATTTCACATACTCCTGAACAAGGTAAAGACCTTCAGTTTCCTCCCCATAATCCTGGAAAATTTTTAATATAAATTAGATGAGCCAGTGGAAAAGTTACATATATATGACATGCTTGTGCAGTTTACAAAATTACCTTCACAACAAGGCTCTCTTGACTTCCCTTCTGAATCAATCTTGCGTAACTGAAAATCAAACAGATTAATACCATTAACAGCAATCCTATGTATATAACTATATTAAGGTATCCTACTACATCTCTATTAGGCACGACTTTCTAACTTTGATGTTGAGGTGCCAATTGCAACCAATTTATATTTGAGCTCTACAGGTCAAACTAAAATACTTTAGTTAATAAGAAAATAAGTCAATGGTTGAACGGGTCAGAAGACTATGGTACTAAGAAACATAGATTTAACCCAAACCCTTCTAACGAAGTTTACAAAAAAATATTAAGAGCGTCAAGGAGATCTAAAGTCCAACAAATAGAACAGCGGAAATGCTCAAAGTTTTTCATAAGAAATGAATGGAAAGAAACTTACACCAGCCCACTCGCCAAGAGTCTTTGCAGCAGGAACTGTGACTAAGCTCACATTATGGCCAGCGGAATGCAACCAAGAGTCTCTATCACTTAGCACAAGCTGCAACGCTGTCATGATATCTAGTGGCTCGCCAAGAGCAGGGGCAGGAGCAGGTGTCTCAACTGGAACAACAGCCTCTTCGCTGCAAAAAATAACATATTTAAACAAATAGAAGCCATGTATTCATTAATAAAAAAAAAAGAACACGGAAAAAATATGTATATATCTGTTATCACATAAACGTAACAAGTAGATAACAGATCAAAATAAACATTTTCCTTCCATTCCTACGAAAAAGGAGTTATGTACATACCCAGCCATATTTTCTGTTTGCAAAATCTTCTTTTAAACTGTCTGGACAAGAGAGCCAAGTTAGTAATTATATTGAAATAGTAGTCCGTATATAACACCACAATAACAAGAAGTACGCCAATCTACATAATTCACATAGATATGCACAATAGAATCTGAACGAATACACGTTAAACCATCAAACATGCTTACGAGGGGTAGAATTACGGAGTTTCAACAAAGCACCTACTATTATTTATATAGGTATGAAATGTTGTTGCATTACTTTGCATTGTATCAGTATATCATCTAGTTTCACTAAAAAGCTTCATACTTTACAACCATTATTAGAGTCAGTAGGTATACAGAAGACGATCATACCTACATCTTCTAATTTGGCTCATAACCTAAGATTATAGTCAATATGTGCTCTGTTGTTTAACTAGGTCAACATAAAATTCTGTGAAATTAAAATCGTGAAATCATAGCTACATCTTCTTCATGTTAACATGGTAATTGCTTAATTGAGATTATATATAATCATAATCATGTTCTATTATAGTATCGTTATTATCGGGATTGACACTAAAATTGAGGCATAAACTTTTAACAAACTAAGCTACATTTTATTTATTAATCAGGAAAGATTAAGAAAAATAAAAATGGCGTAATTTATACTATTTGATACTCCATAAAGGAACAAATTCAGACCTGCAGCTGGTGTAGGAAGGGATTAGAAAAAGCAAGGACGAGGGCTGGTAACTGGTAACTGGTAACTGGTGAGGTGGATAGATGAAATTAAAAACCCTCCTAGATGTTATGTTTTTCTTACATTGATTTAAGCCCCTTTATATTTGTAGTAATTTAACATTTACCCCTCCTCTTTAGCTTTTAAGTTTTCATCGCATAACTATGGGTCTATGGTAAACTAATTATAAACCCCAAGTTTACAAAGGTGTCGTTGATACGACATTTTCAAATGATTTTTGAGAATTGAAATTCTAATATCTAGAAATTCAATCGCTTTCATAAAACTATAAAAGAAAAAGAAAAAAAAAAGTGGATATAATGCCTTAATCATAGAAAATTTTATTATCATCTGGTTCCTTAAATGTTGATATTAGTTAAGATTAATATATCCAATAGCACTTGTATAAAACTATAAATGCTTTAGGTGACTTGTGTTGAAGAAGTCAAGCTTGTACTGTAAGATCATATAATTGTGATTAGACATTGACAAGTTGACTTTTGCACACAATGGGATAATTATGTTGCTAAAAATAATTTAAAGAAAATTTCTTAATTTGAAGCTTGCATATTTTTATCATTTTTTTGGTCCAATTGTGAGTATATTTGGTTTTCTTTAAATTACTCATAATTAGTTGTTAAATTAACAATAGATTGTTTGAATATAGAAGGGGTAAATTGGGTAGCAAACAAAAACTCAAGTTAATTAATGTTGAATTACATTTTCAAGGTGAATGTCCATGTAAATAAATGCTTGTTAATCTATACCATTAGGACACAAGATAGAAAAACCCAAAATAATTTTTAAAAAAAAATTCTTGTGGATATGCTTCTTATAATTATAACAAATGCAAAAGTATATGGCTGTAGTTCAATAATTTAAAAAAAAAAAAAAAAAAAAAAAAAAAAAAAAAAAAAAACTTGACTATCGAAAATGTAAGACTTCCATGAAGTTTCAAATTAGTAAATTAATACCAAAATTTATGGTTTGCTTGTGAGTTTTTTCTTATGTAAAACAGTATTAGATGAATATATGTAGAACAAGATTAACCATTTAAATTTTTCATGGTATTTTGCTTTAAGTATAGTTTATAGATAAAATTATATGTGTATGTGATCGTTCTTAACTATATTTAGGATTTCTATTTTGTTCTTAACAATAATCGCATATAAATTATTATTTTATTTTTTCCTATTTCGATTATATCGTGACTTTTAATCACCAAATAACCGATGAGAACAAAATATACAATACTAAAAAGTTATAATTTTACTTTATATAACCCGTGTGTATACACGGGTTTAAAGGCTAGTTGATAGATAAGTGTTAACTAGATTACATGTGTCCACATCTATCTATAAATCTATCTATCTATCTATCTATCTATCTATCTATCTATCTATAAACTATACTTAAAGCAAAATACCATGGAGTAATCCTAACCCTTTATTATTTTATGCATCAGTATTATTATTTATTTTTATTTTTTTTATGCTAAATGCTAAATATACATGGTAGATTATATATATAACATCCATTTTTTATTCACCATTGGGTCTGAATTTTATTTATGTTGTTAAGAGTTGAAATCGAGGGAAGCGGGAAAACTTGGAGACAAGACCAAAGAATAAGGCTTCATCACGTTGACACAAGTGGATATCTTCACAGCCATAATAAGAAATACAACCGTATTGCTGGTGGTCAGCAAGAGGTCAGAAACATTCTTTGTATAATCAATTATATTGTAATGATTCAACACACAAGCATGAATACATTTGCGAACCAGTGTGTGCTTTTTCAAGATTCGTTGATGGGTTATTATTGGTTAACTTGGTTTGTGAATGGGTCAATTTGGGTTGTGTTCTTCTCTAATGGGTCAAAGGGATAATATAAATGTTAAAACCAAAGAAGAAGTCCAATCAAATAGGAACTGGTTGAAAGTAACCCAAAATGTAGTTGAAGGGATACAGCCCATTTGACTAAGACTAGAAAAGAACGCCGCCTGCCCATTTGCCATGATGCTCTCTCTATTCATTTACTAGGTAGTGCGGCAATAAATACTTAAAAGTTAAAATGATTCTTATGTGTCTTGTTTTTCAGGTTTGTGGTGTGAAGGATAAAAAGCCCGATAATATATGGTTGGCAGCAGAAGGCATATACCTTCCAACTGCCGAAAGCAAAGCGTCAATGTAACCTACAGTTTTCACATATTTTGGTTGATTTCCAGGAAAGTGTAGCTTCTGTCTGCAGTTGACAATACTTGTTTACGCCAATTATATTTAGGAAAACAACTGAAGACCATAGAATTCTGTGGGCTTAACATCCTCTACTTGTTAATGATTCTATATGACATTCATCTTCTGTGTTCATCAATACTTGATATAGATTCCCAAGTTACTTTGTTTTGAAATTTTCCAGAACGATGCATAAAATAGGTGAGAGAGAAGCTCTAATAATTTTCTGTTTTCTAGCCAAATTGTGTGGTTGGGTCGTAAGAGCTGAGTATGGGGCTAACCCGCAAATGTTTGTTGAGTGTTGGGTCTACATGTTCTCAGTCGGGTCAAATCACATTTACTGACCATTTTTTAGAAGTTTCAAATAATACGGGTGTTTTTTGTATACAATAATCTTGTGTAGTGATTAGACAATTTCAACTTCACTTTCATCCTTTGCAACTACACTTTCACCCTTCCACACAAATTTCCCACCCTCAACTGCAGTTTCACACCCTTGCTTTAAAGATACCAAGTTCTTGACCTTTTGTGTTTGAACGAATCTGAGAAAATAAACTTGGCTAATATTTGTTGCACAATGATACACCGAACAGAAGCTAATAGCAAAGACCATGGTCTAGATATTATTATACAAACGCTAAGATAATTATACATTGTAGGCTCCCGATACGGACCTAATCGGATCGATATCTCGATTGCAAGAGCGGAAATCAAACAAACGAGTATTGAACGTATTAATCGAATCGAACAACCACACCCACGATTCTCTATAAGCTTTCGTATATATTAACAATTGAAGAATATTGCTTACAATCACCAATACACTCTACCTATGCTCTCTCCACGCCTCACCAAAATGTCTAAAAACAAATGAACCCTAAGTGTCTATTTATACTTTCCATTTACCCTATTGGCGACACTAGCCGGCTACTAGCGACACTAGTTAAGTGTCGCTATAGTGACACTGGCTAAGTGTCGCCCTTTAACACTTGTATATTTTCGTATTAATTTTTTTGTTTACATACTCGAATATACAAACCTAACACTTAACAAACTCAGACTAATTGACTTTAACAAGTACATATGTTTTACCAACTGACTGACACACAAAATGCACCAACAAACTCCCCCATGTCAGCAGCTTGGTCAAATAAGTCTTCAATTAGTCTGAACCAACAAACTCTTTCATGTCTTCAACAATCAGAAACTCCCCCATTGAGATAACATGGTCTTCAGAAAAATCTTGATGTCCAGATTCATGTGATTGACACACATTTATCATACAATAAGATCTGCAAACTCTGTGACCATTTCTCAATCATCAGCAGCTTCTCCAATAGAATTTTTCACAGTCTTTGGAGAATAACCGACATCCTTTACATCTTCAATATTTGACTTTAAAAAGATATGTGATATTTGTAGAAAATAACATAGAAATAAAATCTTTTTGTATTTTCTTTATAAATGAAAAGTAAAGAATAAAGATTAAAATAAATTGGGGATTGGATTGTTTTAGGTCTGCTTAGAGATCATATCAGGCCAACATGCAATTATTAGGAAATAGTAAGTGTTATTTCGATCACCAGTATATTTGTCCACTTTAAATTTACTTGACATATTTAAAGCACCTTTTATAAAAATTAGTTCAAGACAATCATCGGTATTGTTTGTCCACTTAAACGTATTACATCCGTATCTGTGAGCTAACCTTTATTATTAGAATGAATATAAATTTTGTGAAACCTATTATATGATATACTGATAAATTTTAGTAAAACTCATAACGCTGCATATTTTACAAACAAGGTAGAGATTACAAGACTAAGTTTTTCTCGGCTATCTCGTAACATACACTTGACCTTTAAATTTAGGCATACATCAAACCTATTATGAAGATACTCGTGTCCCCAGATCTGTACTTAGTACAACAGAGGGTCCCTTAGTATGAACAAAACAAGTTTGAGACTATTTGCATAACTAATGGATTCAGGTCTGTACGTTAGTACAACAATAGTCACCATTAGTTAAGCTAATAATCATATTATTACTATATGCCAATTTTGCACTTACATAATAATTATGACAGCGTATGGTAGTACCTTCATTCATCAATTAAGACTTATGTCATACATCATATTACAGTTTTCACAAAGTAATAGACAAGTTTTAATATTACTTCTTACTCACTCAGAGACCGGTGTGTATCATGCCTACCAATACATCATATGATGAAACCAATGTTTATAAAAGCTGTTTTAAATATGCCAGATAAACCTACTGACACATCCAAGATAAACCTTAAAATTTCCATTTTGTGCATGTCACCTGATGTACTATCATTTCCCAAGTTGTTTACAGAAACAATCCAATGTATTTTCAAGAATTAAGAATTTTGCTGTTCACATTTCTGATCCAAATAATCAGAATTTTTAATTTTTAAAATTACTCCCCCTGAACAGCAAATTCTTATATCCAATCCAAAAATACTCCCCGTAAACTAGTAAACATATTTTTGTATTTTGATTTAACAAATTTCGCAACATTGCATTTCTTTGATACTAAAAAATACAAAGAATGGCTGTTGCAATACTAACAAAAATAGATAATATTTAAATAAAAGTTCCAAAATCACATATCCAGTCAAATCAAATTCTTTTAGCACTTTTTACCATCACGCAAAAGCTCATATATCCAGTCTTTCAACAATATACACATTCTTGCAGTCACTAGAAATATTAGCTAACAAGAACCTGACTGCATAAACACAAACACTCAAACATTAGAGTTTATGGGACACCCAAGCCTTGATAAACTTGGGTTGTCCACTATCGTCCATAATCATCACATCCATGAGTTTATGATATTTTAAAAACTCAGTTGATTTCATGGATGTGTTGTTTGCGGATTTTGGTTTCCAAACCTGCTTAGGTTCGGATGATTTGTTTTCAACAATATTGTGCTGTTGAACTTGAGGTCTACTAGGCACAACTTTGTTTACTCTAGCCATAGGTTTTGGAGAGTTTGATGCACAACTAGATATAGGCGAATACGAACAACGCCTTGAAAAAGATTTTGAAAACGAATTCCTAAAAGAGGAAGTTCTTGGCATCCCTCTACCAAACCTATCTAGGGATAATAACTTACAATCCCTAATAATATGGCCCTGTTGACCACACCGAAAACAAGAACGTCTCTCAACATACGATCGATTCCAATGAGTTCCCTCAAATCGTTTCGGTGGAGGACAATACACAGAAGGTCTATTAATAGGAACATTTGTTGAACATGCACTCTTTGGTGAACATGTTGAAGTAGATGTTCCTGAGGTTGAGCTGGCTGATGTTGAACATTTAGTATTTTCAGATTTCCCAACTAGTTTATCTTTCTTTAGATTCTTCACATATGACTGTGAATTATTTGAAGATTTAAAATGTGAATCCCTTTTAATTTTAACATTTGAGGATTCATTGTCAACCTTAGCCTTGCCTTTGCATTTAAAACGTTCATCATTTTCAGTTGTAATGATGAAATTTTCAAGTGTGACATTTATTTTCTCAACCTTAATGGTAGACTCTTCTGGTATATCTTCTACCACAACAACCTCCTCAACACTAACCAGAGGTTTATTTTCAGCTTTAACAAATGTAGGCCTAACAAGCTCGGCCTGTTTAACTTGCTCATTAACTGATGAATTAACATATTTTGTGTCTACAGTTGAAGTAGTAGGCACAAAGTTTTTGATGGAATCCTTTGATGGCATAGGCAGATAGTCCTTAGGAGGAGGTACATGGTGATAACCAAGACCTGCCTTACTTTTGGTATCTGTCCTTTGCGATTGAAGGATTTCATCAAACACCAAAGAGGATGTTGAAAATTTTGAAAGCTTTCTTTTTAAGTTAACTACTTCAGCCTGTGAGTCAGCAAGATCCTTTATTATAATTTTCATCATATTCAAATAACTATCAATTTCGTCTTGCTGACTAAAAATTTTGGCTTTATATTCTTTTGTTTCTTCAAAAACAGCCTTTAACTTTTTATCAGAAACTTTCTCATTTTCTTTTAAAATTTTATTTGCCTCCATCAAGTTTTTAAGATCTGAATTGAGGCGTTCATTATCCTCCCTGTATCTGTTAACACAATCAGTTAATTTCATACAAGATAAGCATTCAGAAGAATTTGAAACAAACCCATGTATTTGAGCCTCTAATGCACTGTTTTGATGCTCTTTGTCCTTTTTATATCCACCGCAGCGCTTTTCGAGTGCAACCCAAAGATCATATGCATTATTGTGATGCTTAAACAACTTTAAGATCTCCATCGATAAAGACTTTTGAATTGTTGTGAGAGTTTTCCGTTCATCATCCAATGCTTTGCGTTCTTCGATTGTCATTGATATATATGGTTTTTCAATTTTTGTTCCTTCAATGACTGGCCTTTCATATCTCTCAAGTAATGGTATCCACATGTCTGGATCGTTAGAAGAGATAAAAGCCTCGAAACTTCTTCTCCAGCTTGAGTAGTCAGTATTTTGTGTGAACATCGGAGACTTATTACAGACACTTTATAGAAATGACATCTTTAAACAAGAAATTTAGTGAAACACAAAGACCCAAAAGTGAGTTTTCAAAAAAAAAAAAAAAAAAAAAAAATTTTTTTTTTTTTTAGAGACACTAGGGAAGTGTCGCTATGGAAGTGTCGCTATGTAAGTGTCGCTAAGAGTCCCGTAATCACTATTAGTTAGTGATTTGGAATCACAAAGTGTAAAGTTTAATTGTAGAAGGGGGGGTTGAATACAATTTAAAACAATTTCAGATTTTACCAAGTGTTTCAGTTTGTTTTAAATTGATTATCTATAACAGAGTATGACGGTATTGAAATAACAGATTAAAGATATAACAGTATCAAAGAACGACAAGTAATAGTAGCTGAAAGTGAATTGGATTGATTAAATTCACGAAGTGTTGAATGCGGAATGGATTAACCAAAGTTAATCCAATTCAAACACTTAGCTAAATTATTACAATGAAGAGTATTAACTACAGTGGACATACACGCTGATAGTTAACCTCTCTGAGTCTTAATACACACTTAGACAAACTAGTTCTCTGACAAACAGAAGAACGGTGCATATGACGACTAGCCTCAATAGTACAAAACACTGAACTATTTATACTACAAGAGTTCCTAAAATATCGCCTAAAAAGTAGGATCTTGGATGGACACGTGTCGCTACTTGATTGGTCCTGATCTCTGATAAACCGACATTCTACGGGTCCCAATTCTGTTACCGCAAATATCTCGTTACCTAAAAACCAATCACTTGCTGCCACGTAATCTTTCGGGCATACTTCGAACTGGAACACTCTTGCTGATGTATAGATAAGTACAGTACTTGATGATAGAGAGGCTTTATTGAATAGTCACTGAAGATGCAGCAATCCTCCTCACTCACTGCGAGCTAACATGCTCTTGTAGAATGAATTGAACAAAAGATCTTCAGTGACTAGCTGTTATTCTGGCAGTGACTTTTGCCTTTATTGATTTGAAGAAGTAATGCTCTCGCTGACGTTGATCAGCGACACACAAAGTTGAGCTTTAAATCTTCCTCAGAATATCGAACAGAATGAATGACGATCAGCGAAAACTATCATTAGCAACAGCGGCTTCGATACAATCCATTTCTTCATCGAGTAGTGTATAGTTGAGTTGGTCAGCGACCAGTGACTTCATCGTGGTCAGCGACCAGTGACTCAACAATCTCCCCCTAAATGATTGTGATTGAAGCTACTTAGACAAACTTGTTGCTGTGAAAGTTTATAGTCAGTGTTTAAGAATTTAAACATTCAGTGACTGTATACTTGTGATCCATTCATTTTTCTTTTTGGATTCTTTTGGTATGATCTGAGTTTTGCACTTTGGTTTAAATATTATTGAAACTAAAAATATAAAGTACATGATCATTTTTAGTTACAATACTCTAATTTGATTTAGATAAGACAATCTTCTTCAGTGATCAAGAGATTCAGCAACTTTTGATTTCTTCAGCTTTGACTCACATTCCTTTGATAAAAGTCTTTTTGTAAACGGGAAGACCTTCAACCAGAGTGAAATTAGGCCAAACATTCATCCTTCTTGGAATATGATTCAAAGCTTTATCAGGGAAAGATATAGAGATGGCGTCAGTGAACACAATCTCATTAGTGAGAATATACCTCATCACAGTGCACTTGTTATCAGAGAGACGACACCTGTGAAGGAAATTTTATATGCAAATATCCTTCTCATGCAGCTTTAACCGACTGAAAATCAATGAGACACATCTGAGCTGCAGTTGATGGAGAAAGATTCATTGCTAAGCTGATATGGAATAAAAATTGCCAAGAAAATTGCAACTCCAATACAGGGAATATGTAAATTTTGAAATAGAAGCCGCAAAGATGATTCCCATGTATCAGCAACTTTCATAGCGTCAGCAATTTTTCCATATAGCGTCAGCAACTTTTCTATATGGATCTAATAGCGTCAGCAACTTTTCCACATGAGTTGTAGATATGTTGTTCCTGCGATAGGATCCAAATAGATGATTTCCAATCAGCAACAATTCTTCATATGAGCACCATTGGTTTTTGCATTCATTTGCACGTTTTCTCCCCCTTGATGATATCAGAAAGTAGATTAACATTTTTCTGTAAGCATCAGCAATTTCGTCATGTAGAAATCTCTCCCCCTTGATGATATCAAAAAATGTGATAGTAACAATGTGATCATGTTGTGAATCAGTTTTGGTTTTCTCATCATCAGCTTGTGTTTTAACTGATGGATCTTTAAAAACAGAAAGTGCAGCCTGTATCACTCTCTGTGACTGGAGAGCGACATTGACAGCTGGTGTGGTGATAGAAGAGAGTTGGCCCGGGTTTGTAGCCAGTGATCTGACACCAGATATGAGTGTGTTATCACCCACTGATGTCACTTGCCCTTTGAATGAATCAGCATCCTTTTGTGAGGATGATGAGTGGCTCATGGGTTGACTCGATAAGTAAGTTTTGGTTTTAGCAAGAGTGCCCATAGAGACTGAACGTTCAGTGACTATTTCACTCTTGATCCCTTGATTTGTTAGAAACAGGGCCTTTATTTTCAAACCTTTGGTAGAAGAGTTTGAGTTTTTCTTGGATGGAGGATGATCAGTTTTGGTCACTGGGGGTGTGAGCAGTGACATGATCGATGGTGGGGCAGAATCAGACGAGTGTACAGCAGTTTCATACTGGATTACAAGAAAACCTTGTAATCCAAGCAAAGTAGATAAAAATGACATCACTAGATCAAGTAAAAACAAGGCGATTACATACCAGGTTGATTTTAAAAGAGAAATTTATCCTGATCTATCCAGTGATGAGATAAATATCGTACTCTGTTTTTATGAAGAAGATATTTTATGGTGATGAAAGTGATTTTGAATACTGTAATGACAAAATTTTGTATCAACTGAAAGAAGTAGAAGATTTCCAGTGATGTATGAAAGTTTTAAAACGTTTGATTTTGTCGTTACAGAAATCGGAAAGACTTTTATTTGTTTGGGTATTTTGAAAAGGATCATGAAAACCAAGAGTTTGTTTTTATTTGAAAAAGAAAATCATTTTGTTTGATTTATAGAAACTCTTGATGAAACAAGTGGTTAGGATTGGGAAAGCGTGGTTGATGGTGGTGGTAAATAGGGGTGGCATAGGGGTGATAATTTATGATGTTTAAATGAAATAGGGGTGATGATTGTGGAGCTTGGTGGTTATTAATGGTGATTTGAAAGGTGCACCGGAAAAGTATATGTGACGTAAGGAAGAAATAGTGTCAGAGGTGCAATTTAGTGACACATCCCTTCAAATAATGATGAAAGAATCAGGGAGACCTTGAATTGAAGAGAAATAACACTCATAAAAATTATGATTCATATTTGCCTGAGATGTAATCTCACTGATTTGGTCACAACTTAGAATACTAACAAAATCAGAGAGATTTGATCACTGGTAAATATGAATCATAATTTTTATGCATTGAGAATGAGTGTTGATTTTTTTTTTTTTTTTTTAATATAGATTATGTCTAATATGAACTATGTATTATTTTACTATTTTTATCTTTCGCTGAAAGAGTTACAGCTTAGAATACTAACACAATCAGCAAAACAAAAAAAAATAGGACAATAATAAGATAGGTCACATAAAGACATAACATATGCATAAAAAAAAAACTTTAAACTAAAATAACTAACTGAGCTTGAAAGCTGAGCTAGTCATTTAAGTTTAACATGCCAAGCTCGCTGATAAGAAAATTAAATCTTTTCTCATCTAAAGGTTTTGTGAATAAATCAGCGAGTTGGTAATCAGTTGGAATAAAATGCAATTCAATATCACCTTTCATCACATGGTCCCTGATGAAATGATATCGGACATCAATGTGCTTTGTCCTTGAGTGCATTACTGGATTGTTGGCAATGGCTATAGCGCTTTGACTATCACAGTAGATTGGTATTTCATTGAAGTCAAAGCCATAGTCAGCAAGCTGATTTCTCATCCAGAGAATTTGAGCAGTACAGGCACTTGCAGCAACATATTCAGCTTCAGCAGTTGAAGTTGAGACTGAGTTTTGTTTCTTGCTGGACCAGCTTACTAGCTTTTCTCCAAGAAATTGACAGCTACCAGATGTACTTTTTCGATCCAGTTTGCATCCAGCATGATCAGAATCAGAGTATCCTTTCAGGGAGAAGTCTGAACCAGATGGGTACCAGAGACCAAGATTAGGAGTACCCTTCAGATATCTGAATATCCTTTTGATAGCAAGCAAATGTGATTCCTTAGGATCAGCTTGATACCTAGCACAGAGAGATGTAGCAAACATAATGTCTGGTCTACTAGCAGTTAGATACAGCAGCGACCCGATCATTCCTCTGTAAGCCGTAATGTTTACAGATTTACCATCAGGATCAGCATGTAGCTTTACTGCAGGTGACATGGGTGTAGCAAGGGTTGAGCAATTTGCAAATTCAAATTTCTTTAACAGATCTTTAACATATTTTCCTTGATTAATGAAAATTCCAGTTTTGGTTTGTTTTATTTGCAAACCAAGGAAAAATGTTAATTCACCCATCATGCTCATCTCATAACTTTTGGTCATGAGATCAGAAAATTCCTTGCACATGTCACTGTTAGTAGACCCGAAAATGATATCATCAACATAGATCTGGACTAATATGACATCTCTTTTATCTTTTTTGATAAATAATGTGCTGTCAATTTTGCCTCTGACGTAGCCACATTTTATCAGGTAGACAGAGAGAGTATCATACCACGCTCTGGGAGCTTGTTTAAGTCCATACAGGGCTTTATCAAGTTTGTAAACATAACCCGGATGTTTTGGATCAATGAATCCAGGTGGTTGCTTGATATACACTTCTTCCTGCAGCTTGCCATTCAGAAAGGCACTTTTCACATCCATTTGATATACTTTAAACTTTTTGTGAGCTGCATAAGCAAGAAATAGCCTAATTGCTTCAAGCCTAGCTACTGGTGCAAAGGTTTCGTCATAATCGATGCCTTCTTGTTGACAGTAACCTTGTGCAACAAGTCTAGCTTTGTTTCTTGTAACCACACCATCAGCATCCATTTTATTTCTGAACACCCATCGTGTTCCAATCACTGATTTACCAGTGGGATGTGGTACAAGCTTCCAAACTTTATTTCTTTCAAACTGAGATAGCTCTTCTTGCATGGCAGCTATCCAGTGATGATCAGTAAGTGCTTCATCAACTTTCTTTGGTTCTATTAGAGACACAAAACTTACAAACAAACAGAAGTTATCAGTTGCTGATCTTGTCTGAACCCTGGATTGTGGATTACCAATAATCAATTGATTATCAATATGTTTTGTCCACTTAGTCATTCGCTGAGGTTCAGCAGTGACTTGCATACTTTGAGAGGGTTCAGAGGGCAAATCAACATCTGTAGCATGAATATTATTGTTATGCGAGTTTTGGTTTGGGCATTGAGTTGATGATGATGATGGAACATCTGTAGGTAAGGATGATGTTCCTGAATTATTCACAGTTAAAGTAGAACTGGAATTGATTTCAGGAACATTATCTTCACCTTCAGAATCAGATGAGAAATTTTTATATTTCTTATCATTTGATTTGATTTCATTTGATAAGTCACCATCCATTTTGTTAAAAACAAGATTTTCATATTCTTTTGGATCAGTGAGTGACTCATCATATGATTCATCAAAAGTAACATCCATTGATTCCTCAATACATTCTCTTCGTTTATTATAAATTCTGAAAGCTTTAGAGATGATTGAGTAACCAACAAATATTCCTTCATCAGCTTTGGGATCAAATTTTCCTAAGTGATCTCTTTTGTTTAGAATGTAGCAGGTACTACCAAAAACATGAAGAAAACTTATATCAGGTTTTCTCCCCCTTAATAGCTCATATGCTGTCTTATTGTGCCTTTTAACAATCAGTGACCTATTTTGAGTGTAGCATGCAGTACTCACTGCTTCAGCCCAGAAATAGGTCTTAAGACCAGCATCAATAAGCATTGATCTTGCAGATTCAATCAAGGTTCTATTTCTCCTTTCTGCCACCCCATTTTGTTGGGGTGTTCGTGGTGCTGAAACATTTTTTGAGAAATACCTTTTGAATCAAAAAAATTTTCAAGGTCAAAATTTCGAAATTCAGTACCATTATCACTTCTCAGATGTTTTATCGTGACATCATTTAGATTTTCCATTTTCCTGACAAAGGATATGATCTCGCTGGCAGCTTCACTTTTGGCTTTGAGAAAGAATACGCAAGTGTATCTGGAGTACTCATCTACTATCACCAAACAGTACCTTTTTCCTCCAAGACTTGCTGTACTCACTGGTCCAAACAGATCCATATGTAGCAAGTAAAAACATTCTGTTACTGAAGAAGTCTGTTTGCTTTTGAAGGACGAGCTGTGATGCTTTCCCTTTTCACATGCTGAACAAAGCTTGTCTTTATCATAAGACATCTTTGGTAGTCCAGTGACTAAACCATTCTTGCTCAGTTTATTAATTGCTTTGAAGTTCAGATGAGAAAGTCGCTTATGCCATAACCATTTTTCTTCTGAAATGGTTCTGGAGTAAAAACATGTTCCTGATTGTGCTGAATCCATATTGACCACATAAGTATTCCCTTTCCTGTTTGTAGCAAGAACAACACTTCCCTTTTTGTTGTAAACAACATCAGCTTCATGATCAAAAAGTACCTTGTTCTTTGAATCACAAAACTGACTGATGCTTAATAAATTGTGCTTCAAACCTTCTACATAAGCTACTCGTTTGAACATTACGTTACCATTGGTTAAGACATCGTACCCTTTGGTTTTCCCAACTTTAAAGGGTAGGTGGAGGATACCCTCTGGATCCCGGATCCGTAGATCCGCAGTGTCCCACCCGCAAGAGACGATCTGCCCGGCTAAACACCTGTCCACAGTGACCCCACAACCGGGGCATGGGATTTTAATGCCCAAAGGCTCGAATTCGGGTGGGGCGTGTGGGTTAGCGGTGGCGGTACCTACCTTGATAAATGTTTACCCAGAGCAGGGTTCGAACCCCTGACCTCTAGGAGGCCAGGTGAACTCCCTACCACTGGACCATTTATGCAAGTGACTTTGTTATCACCAAATACTACATCAGGACCTTTTTCATCCTGATAATCACTGAGCAGCGACTTGCATCCTGTCATATGCCTGGAACATCCGCTGTCCAAATACCAGATGGTTTCTCTAAGAATGCTTTTGTAGATGCTGTCAGAGTCCCATCCTGATGCTGAACATTTCTGAGCTACTTCCTTGATATTTTCATGAAATTCAGCATCATTAGCCATTAAACAATAATCTTTGTCTAGACAGAGCATTGCTTCTTCATCATCAGATGAAGAGGATGAATCAGAGTCGCTGAGTGAACTTTCTTCAGCAACAAATCCTTTCCTCTTCTTCTTTCCAGATTTAGCCAATGCCTTCAATTTCTTGTATTTTGCCTTGTACTTGTTGTACTTGTCATTTCTGACATCTGGCATGGGTTCAGGGACTTGATTCACTGACTTAGATCTGCATTCGGCTGCAAAATGACCAATTCTGCCACACTTGTAGCATTCACCTTTAGATTGAAATTTATCAGATGATGGAGCACCAGCGAATCTTCTTGATCTGGTGTTCCTTCTGAAATTAGCAACCATCATGGCCATATCCTTCTCAAGCTTCTCCAATCCTTCATCATACTCATATTCTGATTCTTCTTCATTCTGACGACCTTCTTCTTCAGCTATCAGTGACTTCGAGCTTTTCTTAGACACTTTTGACTTCTGTCTCTGATCGATTTCATCAAGCTCTGCTACAAGGGCATTGGATATCTTCTGACTTCCAAGAGTAGCACTAATATGCTCACTCTGATCAGCTTGTTTTTCAGACTGCTCCCAATTGAGCAAAATACCATAGACCTGAGTTAAATTCAGAATTGAATAATCATTTCTCTGTATGGTACATGTTGCAATAGTTCCCCAGATTTTCCTTGGCAGCAACTCAAGAAATTTTTCAACAACAAATCTCTGTTCCTTGCCTATACCAGCCTTCTCCATTTTGTTCATCAGTGACTGGTATATGGTGTAAGTGGAAGACAGAGATTCATTTGGTTCCATTGCGAACAGCTCATACTGGCGAGTGAGATTAACTTCCCTGCAGCGAATAATATCAGGAGTTCCAATATATATATTCCTAAGGGTATCCCACATATCTTTGGCAGTTCTACAAAGCCTAATCGATTCGAACACTTCATCAGGAAGTGCCATGCCTATGTAGATTTTAGCTTGTTTATCAAGTCTAACCAATCGCCTATCCTCATCAGTCCATTGTTCCTCTCTTTTAGGTAAAACCATTTCTGGTATAGCTGGAGTAGTAGCTGTTGCAATTACAGCAGGAACAATAGTAGTTGGGATATAGGGACCATTGGTTATGATATTACAAAGACGGTCATCAACTAAGTCCAAAAACATCATCATTCGGGACATCCAGGTTTCAATCCTTGAAGGATCAAAAGCTGGAGGTTTGGTTGTGGAACCATTTCCCTTTTGATAATCAGAGTCAACACAGCTGTACTTTACTGATTCCATAGCAGACCTGGTTAATTGAATTTAAACCAACTCTGCTCTGATACCAATTGAGAGTCCCGTAATCAATATTAGTTAGTGATTTGGAATCACAAAGTGTAAAGTTTAATTGTAGAAGGGGGGTTGAATACAATTTAAAACAATTTCAGATTTTACCAAGTGTTTCAGTTTGTTTTAAATTGATTATCTATAACAGAGTATGACGGTATTGAAATAACAGATTAAAGATATAACAGTATCAAAGAACGACAAGTAATAGTAGCTGAAAGTGAATTGGATTGATTAAATTCACGAAGTGTTGAATGCGGAATGGATTAACCAAAGTTAATCCAATTCAAACACTTAGCTAAATTATTACAATGAAGAGTATTAACTACAGTGGACATACATGCTGATAGTTAACCTCTCTGAGTCTTAATACACACTTAGACAAACTAGTTCTCTGACAAACAGAAGAACGGTGCATATGACGACTAGCCTCAATAGTACAAAACACTGAACTATTTATACTACAAGAGTTCCTAAAATATCGCCTAAAAAGTAGGATCTTGGATGGACACGTGTCGCTACTTGATTGGTCCTGATCTCTGATAAACCGACATTCTGCGGGTCCCAATTCTGTTACCGCAAATATCTCGTTACCTAAAAACCAATCACTTGCTGCCACGTAATCTTTCGGGCATACTTCGAACTGGAACACTCTTGCTGATGTATAGATAAGTACAGTACTTGATGATAGAGAGGCTTTATTGAATAGTCACTGAAGATGCAGCAATCCTCCTCACTCACTGCGAGCTAACATGCTCTTGTAGAATGAATTGAAAAAAGATCTTCAGTGACTAGCTGTTATTCTGGCAGTGACTTTTGCCTTTATTGATTTGAAGAAGTAATGCTCTCGCTGACGTTGATCAGCGACACACAAAGTTGAGCTTTAAATCTTCCTCAGAATATCGAACAGAATGAATGACGATCAGCGAAAACTATCATTAGCAACAGCGGCTTCGATACAATCCATTTCTTCATCGAGTAGTGTATAGTTGAGTTGGTCAGCGACCAGTGACTTCATCGTGGTCAGCGACCAGTGACTCAACAGTCGCTATTCTATACTTAGCCAAAATCTGAGCAACATAGAAGTGTCGCTATGGAAGTGTCGCTACACTAGGGAAGTGTCGCTATGTAAGTGTCGCTACTCTAGGGAAGTGTCGCTATTAATAGTGTAGCAACACTAGGTAAGTGTCGCTACGGATATACTTAGCCAAAAATCTGAGCAACAAGGAAGTGTCGCCAAAACAAAGAAGTGTTAGATCGCGGCTGGAAACCCCAAAAACCCTAATTTTCTTAAAAATTCGATACCCTAACGATTTTCGACGAACGAAACACCAAAATTCTCAGAAAATAACTTCTGAAATGATCTAAGCTATCCCCAATGATCAAAAACGAACTAAAACATGTAAATCACGCACGTACCTTCGTTTTTAACCCGAAAAACTCTCAAAATACGATCCGAAACCGTTGAATCCCTGATTCACGGCTCTGATACCACTTTGTTGTTCCCTAATTCCGGATCTAACAGATCGCCACTCAATCAAACGTATAACTAACGAGCAATTAAGTGTTAAATAATCGAATCGAACAACCACACCCACGATTCTCTATAAGCTTTCGTATATATTAACAATTGAAGAATATTGCTTACAATCACCAATACACTCTACCTATGCTCTCTCCACGCCTCACCAAAATGTCTAAAAACAAATGAACCCTAAGTGTCTATTTATACTTTCCATTTACCCTATTGGCGACACTAGCCGGCTACTAGCGACACTAGTTAAGTGTCGCTATAGCGACACTGGCTAAGTGTCGCCCTTTAACACTTGTATATTTTCGTTTTAATTTTTTTGTTTACATACTCGAATATACAAACCTAACACTTAACAAACTCAGACTAATTGACTTTAACAAGTACATATGTTTGACCAACTGACTGACACACAAAATGCACCAACATACATCATAAAATCATTCATAACTTAACTATTGCTTTGTTTTAGTTCCCAGAATTCTTCCCTTACCCATTATAAAAACATCAACCAATCCGTTTAAGTTTCAAATTGATGTCATTAATGACAAAAACATGACAAATGATCATCATAATCCTGATATTAACTTGTTTAAACTTAATATCTAAAAGTTGTAGTCACCTAATTTTTTATACAATACCCTTATTGGAAAAGATTGTTGACATCTTGTAGTCTTCAACAAACACAGCCACATAAAGCAGATAGTAAGTGCCAAAACTTCATAATTTAGTCTAATTATCTTTGAAGAGAACGTTTTCTAATACCATTCAAAATTTCCTAAAACGAAGTTCCCAACAGATGAAATTTGAAAGAAAGACGTTCGAATTCACATCAACTAATATTGATTCATCGCCAAAGTATTTAGTGAGATTTCACATACTCCTGAACAATGTGAAGACCTTCAGTTTCCTCCCCTTAATCCTGGAAAAGATATATGAAATTTAAGAGCCAGCTGAAAAGTTACTTCTATATAAAATGTTTGTGCAGTTAAAACTTTACCTTCACAACAAGGCATGAGCATCCTACAACCTTTCTTGCCTTCCCTTTTGAATCAATCTTGCATAACTGCAAATTAAACAATTTAATCGACCAATAACAGCAATCCTATATATATATAACTACATAAGATATAAGATATGCTACTACATCTCCATTAGGCACAACTTTCTGACGATGATGTTGAGGTGCCAATTGCCACCAATATATATTCGAGCTCTACAGGTCAAACCGTCAAACTAATATACTTTCGTTATAAAGAAAATAAGCCAATGGTTGAACGGGTCAGAAGACGTCATATGGCCATAGTACTCAAAAACATAGATTCATCCCAAACCCTTCTAACGAAGTTTATAAAAAAATCTAAGAGCATCAGGGAGCTCTAAAGTCCAACAAAAAGAACGGAAATGCTTAAAATTTTTCGTAAGAAATGTGGGAAAATGACTTACACCAGCCCACTCGCCAAGAGTCTTTGCAGCAGGAACTGTGACTAAGCTCACATTATGGTCAGCGCAAAGGGCTTTGACCAACTTTAGATAGTCTGGCTGGTTACAGTCCTCAGCCAATACACAGAGTAGAGCAGCATGTTTCTCAATCACCTTTGCTGCCTCATGCAGTCCCCTCACTAGACCTCCATGAGCAAGAGACTTTCTTAGCACAAGCTGTAACGCTGTCATGATATCCATTGGCTCGCCAAGAGCAGGGGCAGGGGCAGGTGTCTCAACTGGAACAACAGCCTCTTCGCTGCAAACGTAACATATTTAAATAAACAAAAAAACACGTATTTCTTAATAAGAAAAGAACATTGAAAAAGTATATAATTGTTCTCTCACAAACGTAGCGAGTAGATAACACTCTAACAGATCAAAATCAACATTTTCCTTCAGGCACTATAAATTTTCCTACGTTAAAGGGGTTGTGGACATACCCAGCCATATTTTCGGTTTGGAAAATCTTCTTTTAAACTGTCTGGACAAGAAAGCCAAGTCAGTAATCAGTAATATCACCGAAATAGTATATAACAAAACAATAATGAGAAGTATGCCAATCTACATAATTCACATAGATATGCACCATAAAATTTGGACTAATAAACTTTAAACCATCAAACACAGTTACGAGTGACAGAATTACGGAGTTTCAACAAAGCACCTACTATTATTTATATAGGTATGAAATGTTGTTGCATTACTTTGCAGCAGGAACTGTATCAACATATCATCTAGTTTCACTAAAAAGCTTCATACTTTACAAGTATAATTAGAGTCAGTAGCTTTACAAAAGACGATCATACCTACATCTTCCAATTTGGCTCACTAACCTAAAATCATAACTACTTCTTCTTCACGTTAACATCGTAATTGCTTAATTGATTATATATAATCGTGTTCTATTATAGTACCGTTATCTTGATTGACACTAAATTAGGGCATAAACAGTTAACAAACTATGCTACATTTTTATTATTAATCAGGAAAATTAAGAAAGGTAACAATGGCGTAATTTATAATTGATATAAACGAAAAATTCCAGACCTGCAGCTGCTGTAGGAAGAGATTAGAGAAAGGAAGGACGAGGGCTGGTAACTGGTAACTGGTAACTGGTAAGGTGTATATGAAAATAAAAACCCTACCTGTATATATTTTTCATTAATTGTTGTAAGCCCCTGATATTTGTATTATTTACCAATTTACACCTCCTCTTTTGCTTTTAAGTTTTCATCGGATAACTATGGTAACTTTATAACGCAAGTTTACAAGGGTGTCGTCGACACCACAATTTCAAATGATTATAGAGAATTGAGATTTTAATATAAAAGAGATCGATCGCTTTCATACAGTGACGGATCTAGGATTTAGAAAGACCTGTAACAATGCTATCTCAATTTTTCGAAACCCGTAACGGAAACAAAAAATACAACTAAAAATGTCATTTTTCAAAAGAAAATTATACTTCGTATTGGAATTGACCCGTAGCAACTGCTACCCCTCCATTCTACATGGCTCTGCCCCTACTTTCATACATGCATATTTATCTGACATATACAGAGTTAAAAAAAATAGTGGATATAACCCCTTATTTTAGAAATATTTTCAATTCACTTTTTGAACTCGGACTCTAGCTACAATTTCCAGCCATCAGTCTAACTTCAGTTACAAGCTTCATCTCCTATTAGTTGTCAAATCGTATAATTTTTTTAGAAGATAAGAATGTTTAATTGGATCAGAAAAGAGATATGCAATAATACTCTTGCTTCTTGATGTTAAATGTAAAATATTCTAGCTACCTATAGATTTGAGAATCACATATCTATATTACTTAATAAACCATTTAGACCCTAAGTCTTAATCTCCTTAAAAGGGGACAATGCAATTTACTGTTATACCCTCGAACACTCGACTTAAGTAACCCGTCATGTAACTGACGATGCTAGAATATTAAAAGTATTTATACACAACTATGTAACTTATCTATTTATTGCAAAATTAACTGATTATAAATTCATAAACACAATGGTATACACCATATAGTGTTGAACGTAAGGGAAGTTACTATTGATTCTCATTTAATTCATTTAATATTACAACTTTTAGTCCAATTTTTTTTCTTCAGTTTAATAAAATGTTGTGATATCGATTTATTTCATATTACTAAGAAGGTGAAAGTTAAGACTAACTGTAGTTTAATCTTAATACTTTAATATTGACATGTTAGAAATAACTTCATTGCTCATTTTTTACCTCAACAAAATCTCGGTATAACAAGTCATTGTGGCCACATCCATCAAATTTTATGTAAAAGTATTTACTATAATAGGTCACTCTTGGTAACCACCATCGCCTCCTGCCAACCACTACCGTCAACCACCAACGCTTCTTATCTATTAGTTGCCGCTGCATGGCGCGGGTAAACCGCTAGTATGTCCAAATTAGTATTCATTCCAAAATACGGAGTATAATAATAAATGTATTATTATATTTATTAAATTGATAAGTAAATTAATTTAACCAAACGAAAGTATTTGTATAAAATATATTAGTTTTGTACGAGTTTTTATTTAATCGACCTATACGCAAAAAGAACTAACTATAAAGTACGGAGTATAAACTATCTATTACTTGTTCCCGTTTTTTCCCCACAGTACCAATTAGTTAGTTAAGTAACACAATGTAATTTCAAGACGGCTTTCATAGCTCAGTTGGTTAGAGCACCCGTTTAGTAAGCGGGAGGTCTTGAGTTCGACTCTCAATGAAAGCAGTTTTTGTAACTTTACCCTAATTTAATTTATGTGGTTGGACTCAATTGTGTACAACTAAAACAGGACCGGTGAGGCGGTGAACCAACTACTAGTAAATTAGGGGTGGCAATTCGGGTTGGGTCGGGTTGACGGGTTTGGGTTTTCGGGTTAGCGGGTCAGAAATGGTCAACCCGAACCCAACCTGATTTTAAAATCGGGTTGGGTATTTCAACCCAACCCAAAACCCGACAACCCGAACCCAACCCGACCCAACCCGAATTGCTAATAATTCAACAAATTTTCACATTATTTTCGAGTTTTAAGGTCGGTTTTGGGTCAATTAAGTCACATTGATCAATCTTTTGAAAAAAATAGCTAATCATTTATAAGCATAAATAATTATAAATTTTCAAAATTAATAAAAATAATATTATATCAATTTGAATTTATCATCAAAACATCATTAATTCACTAACTTATATCAAAACGTAAAGATATCAAAAAAAAATTATAAATCAGTAACTGAAAATGTCTAAATTATGTGTCATACTTAAATTAAAATAAATTTATAATGATATTAACTGAATTTCGGGTTGTCGGGTTCAATCCAAATATGCATTTGCTGACCCAGACCCGACCCAAAAAAATATCGAGTTGGCGGGTTTCGGGTTGACGGGTTAGCGCCTCAAAAATCCCGACCCTAACCTTATAATATTCGGGTTGGGTTCGTGTCGGGTTTCGGGTTCACGGGTTGGTTGCCAGCCCTATAGTAAATGGGCCTAGCCTAAATGTCTAAAATTCTAAAATGGTTATAGAAGGTTAATAGTTATTCCTTTCTTCTAATATGTAAGTGTTTATATTTTTATTTTTAGTTGTTTCAAAGTATGTGTTTACTTCATATTTTAATTAATTAAAAAAGAGTTAAGTATGTAGAGATATTATTTGATTAATTGATGAAAAATACGTTTAATGGACATTTATAAATTGTGTACGTTT
This sequence comes from Helichrysum umbraculigerum, assembly GCA_949592205.1. Taxonomy (NCBI): domain Eukaryota; kingdom Viridiplantae; phylum Streptophyta; class Magnoliopsida; order Asterales; family Asteraceae; genus Helichrysum; species Helichrysum umbraculigerum. The sequence goes on from CATIUR010000004.1 coordinate 156,529,262, forward strand.
CCAAAATAAACATTTTTTTTTTTTTTTTTTGTAATCGAATAAAATAAAATTTGAAGTCATAGGATGTGACAAAAGCAGATGGAATAAATCAAAAAACAACATTGTTGATCACTAGAGTATATTTTCCAAGAAACCTTAGAGAAGTTCCAACCTATAACAAAACTACTCGTATATTATAACGTAAAAAAATAAAATCGATGCCTGATAGTAAATTGGCATTCGAATGATACTTTATAATACTTTGAACGTGAACCACCCAAAGTGTATAACGCAATAAATATAATTTGGGCATCTACTTACAATCTGCATGCGTGGTCCTTGTGCACTTCCATTCCAAACCATATTTTTGCTAGGTAGAAATATTTGTTAATCATTTTACATTGCATTACAGAGTGACGACCGTCTTTTAGAATTTTGGATAATAGTTTAGTACATGTTAAGAGTACGTTTGATTCGCTGAATGTTTTTAAAGGAATTGAGATTTATCCTAATGAAAGGAATTGGGATTTGCAATTCTTTTAGTTGAAAGAATTCGATGGATTTTAATATGACGAATTAATCAACTAAACAACTTAAGAAATGTAACCCCAATTCCAATTCGATTAAATTCCTATGAATCAAATAGAACGTAATGATTTATTTTTATGAAACTATTAAAATGACCCAAAAAGAAGAAGTGTTTGACGAAAAATTATCAAATGTTGATCTATTAATCCTATAACCAACGTTGTTTTGCCTTGCCCGGTTGCCCCCTCTTCTATATAAAATGATTAAAAAAAATACAAAAAGTGATGTGATATTGGTCCATACAAAAACAAAACACTCTCAATAATATATATCAAATTATACCAAGTGGTTTGGAACCATTTAAGATTTTCATGTGACATAAAATAATTAATTAGGCCTACATATTCCAACTCTAGGTACGTACTGAAATGACTACTCGATCAAATCAATTTATAAGCATCTCCTTTCCTTGCCATCCATCCTAAATCCTAATCAAATTTTATATTTATCCATGTATCAATTTTGACCCATATTTCACACAAGATCTACTTCTACGTACGTATTTTACTACATATTTCAGCTCAACTCGTACAAAGCTCAGTATATAAATCTAGATGAGGTTCAACTCTAAAATCAATTGGCGATAAAGAAAGCAACCCATAAACTTGTTTAAATTTTGATTTTTTTTTTTTTTTTTGAAGTGAGTTAGGTTTGCAACTAACAATACACTTTTTAAGATCCTACAACTATAATGCAGTAAGGGTTAAAACATAAAAGATTTATCTTGTCATATCACGTGATAAACATAATACCATGTTTGTGTTGTTATCTCGTTGAAACAAACATGAATATGACGAATTAATACGTGTTTGGCACTATATTTTTAGGAGATTTAAAGGATTGACATTTTAATTAATAAAAGCTCAATCTCTTTTAAACGATAAGCAAACAAAAATAAGAAAGAATTCTTGAAAAAAAATCTCATAGAATCTCTTAAACTAGAAACTCTTTCAACTAGCTTCTAAAATTCTCTGAGAGATTTTCCAACTTCAATCACAATCTTCAGCTCCAGCCAGTTATTGTCAAATATACGGTAACATTTTTTATTTTGTATCATTTATTGATACACTATGTAAACGTTAGAGATTCCCTCATTGTGGTCTCAACAAAAGGAATAGAACCAAATACCCAACATTTCATGTGTTGTAGCCTCAATATATGCTAGCTACCAAGTGAGGGTTGGCATTAATATTGTATTTGGTTAAACTCTAATTCACATGATCATGTCCCCTTTGTTACCTCCATTTTGTGTCCAAATTTGCACTAGTTCTTCCCATTACCAATACACATATGGCTAGTGACAAATATACATCTAGCATATGCATATTTTAGACATTTCAATCATACAATTTTAAAACATACTATATGCTAGGCACCTGTTAGATAACTCAATGAGAACAAACGGTTTCATAAACATCGTTAACTAGAGACCAAACTTTCACATGTTGTAGCGTCAATGCGACCAGGCCGGTGCGTTAATTTGGCCATGAATTTGGCGAAAATGCGAATCACATGCATCTGATGGACCTATATATTAGGTCCGTTTCAAGCTTGCCCAAACATGCTAGTTCTCATTCGACATACATATGCATAGTCGTCGACCTATGGATGGAGTCGGAAAAATTCAAGAGCGAATTCATAATCGTGGTAATTCCTGGCTTACACGCCTTATAATTTAATCAAACTAAAGTTATGTGTCGATTAAGTTTTTTTCTCTGAGTATATATGAAATGTAATGTAAATTTTGTATGACCCTATTAGCTTCAAACAACACGAATATGACCTTTCTTTCCTTGATAAACAATCAAATTAGTTATCATGGTAGATACATATAAACATATATTTAAAGGCCCTTAAAATTTGAAGACCCCGAGCGATCTAGAACATCGTACACCCTCAAAGAAGGTGTATATTCAAAAGGATTATTACAAATTCAAGAACTGGTTGTTGCTAAATATCATGAGATTTAGAATTAGTGATAATTAGTTACTTAATTATACATCTACTTTCTAAAAAATGCTTCTCCTTTTTTACTAGTAGCAACTTGATCCTCACCTACTTTCTAAACCTCATCATGTGGGTCAATAAAAAACCAATTAAAGTTGGTTTAATTAAATATTTTGAATGTTGATTTACGACATGTAACTTAACGTAACAAATCAGTTTTACAACACGTTTATTTTAAACACTTGTGTCTATTTTCGACCAAAAAGTGGGCCACTGTCCCCAAACACCCTCTCAATCATCAATATTTAATACGATCTTACTTGTTTTTTCATTAAATTAATTAAAACTTAAAACCCATTAAAAAAAACATTAATAAACACAAATGGGATCTCGAGAGCTTTGTTAAGAAAATAATTATTGAATTACGTGTTAATCCAACTGCTATGTGTAACAAAGATTCCCTGACATTTAAAAACTCTCTTGAATATATATGCTCATCACTCATGCATTGAACTCTAGCTACAACATGGGAATCTCTTTATATACCATTAAAATCCAATAATCATACTATGCATTTAACTCTAAGTACCACGGTCTAGCGCGAGTTAACTAAATACCACGGTGTAGCACGAGTTCATGTAGCTCATCGAGGCCCGAAAGCCTGAGACCTTTTTTCTAGAAAATTCCTCATAAAGATGGTATGATCAACAAATAATGGAGGCAAAATGGGCACAAGTAACAAAGGAATGAATCAAAGAAAAAGCTATAAAGATTTGCAAGATCTGTGGTTACAAACTTTCTGGTGCCACCACTAGCTTACTTTGACCTTCCTTTTGATGGGGTCTCATTCTAATGATAACAATTTTACAAATGTGGTTACTTTCTTCTTTTTTGCGAATCAAATCATCAAGCAAAGAGTTGCTTCCCCTGTTCATTAAATGACTTTACTGCCATGAGTTACATAATAAATTTACAGTAACAATGTTTATGTAGACGATAAAAATGGAAATACAATATGTTAATCTTTCACAGTGGTTTGTGATACGAACCTAGCTCATACTAGACCCATAAACTCAAGTGTAGAACTCACTTCCTAAAGCTAGCTTTTGGGAGTGAGTTCTACACTTGGGCTTATGGCTCGATATGGGTCTAGTATGGGCTTATGGCTCTGATACCAATTAATACGAACCTAGCCCATAATAGGCCCATATCAAGCCATAAGTTCAAGTGTAGAACTCACTTCCAAATCGGCATGCTATGAGCCTATTATGGGGTATGTTCGTATCAATTGGTATCAGAGTCATCCTCATATTTCGAGGTTCCAACACCTCGGAGTGGTGGCCTATGGAGTGGTTGCTTGGACCCAAAAAAGGGTGCCAACCATGACCAACATAGCCGTGACCAACGAGGCCTCGGAGTGGTGGCCTTTGGAGTGGTGGCTTGGACCCAAAAATAGGGGTGCCAACCGTGACCAACATAGTCATGACCAACGAGGACGTTGGCTCTTCAAAGCGTGGGGTATTGTTATGATCTCACATTGGCCAAGTATGGGATTGGTTGGTGGCTTATAAGTCTACGTGTTCCCTCCTCCTTCAAGCTAACTTTTGAGAGTGAGTTTTACACTTGGACTTATGGCTCGACATGGGCCTAGTATGAGCTAGGTTCGTATCAGTTTGCAGCTAATCCAAATTGAACCACCACATGTTTTGACACCCTAAAAATGATAGAACTTTACACAAGTCTTATGTTTGTATTATTGAGTTAACATGATACTCAATCACTCACATAAGGGGACAAGAAAACCAATAACCATGTCATTGAAACAATGCACAAATGGAAGAAAAAAGAAGTTTACATTTGATATCCACCGCCCACTAATTTAAAGGAAGAAATCAATTTTTTTTCTCTCCTCATTTTGATTTTATTAAAATTCTTTTATTAATAGTATTTCTTGGGATTCCCCAAGTCAACTATCCTCAGAGATGCCTCATTTCTGTACTATATAAGTCTCTAAATCATAACTCCATCATCACTATTATTATTATCATTATTGTTTTCAATATTATTATTTTGTCTTAAAAAGATTAGTGTTTTATTGAGTTTAGAAAAGTGATAGATGGATAGTGAAGATACAGGATCAGCACCATCAACACCAGCCACACCAGGGACACCTGGTGCACCACTCTTTGGTGGGTTCAGACCAGACAGGAACCATGGTCCCAATTCCTTTAGGAAATCACTTCTTAGTAGCTTCAAATGTTTCAGTGTTGAAACTATGGTTAAAGAAGAAGGCACACTACCTACTGTTGCTTGTTTCTTACCACCTCCCCCTATATCATTAGCAAGAAAGGTTTGTCTCTTTTTCTTTGGGCGACAGTAAAAAATCATACTTTATTATTTTATTATAATTCAAATGTTGATTTTGATTTGGGTTATGTCATTGTTAACAGGTTGGAGCAGAGTTCATAGGCACAATGATATTGATATTTGCAGGGACAGCTACAGCCATAGTGAACCAAAAGACACCAGGGACCGAGACCCTGATCGGGCTAGCCGGTTCATCCGGGCTTGCAGTCATGATCGTTATACTATCTACCGGTCACATCTCTGGAGCACATTTAAATCCATCAATCACTATAGCATTTGCTGCCCTCAAACATTTTCCATGGAAACATGTAAGCCTTTTATACCACCCCTTGTGTAAGTAAAGATATATAATTTTATGTATGTAACTAATTAGTCTAATTATGGTAATGGTTTGGGTAGGTACCATTGTATATAGGGGCACAAGTGTTGGCATCAATTTGCGCAGCTTTTACACTGAAGATTGTGTTTCATCCAATGATGGGAGGGGGAGTAACTGTTCCTTCAGTAAACTATGGACAAGCTTATGCTTTGGAGTTCATTATTAGTTTCAATCTCATGTTTGTGGTCACTGCTGTTGCCACCGACACTAGAGCTGTAAGACTCTTTTCTTTCTTCTTTTAGTTGCTACACTTTTTGTTATAGGTGGTAAAATGGACGGGTTGAGTGACCGGTAAAAAGTCAAAACATGTACTCCGTGTTTCTTTGGTACCAACCGAAACGGGCTGGGACGCTGGGTTGATTCAAAACACTTCTGTCATCGTGACATATTTACAGTTTTACCCGTCAAATTTTTTACACATACATATAATCCCAGTCATCTACGCTTGGGTGCAGCTAGCAGCACAATTTTTACCTTTATTTTCTTTGGATGCTCTACTTTTGGCAATTTCTAACCCATTTTACTCGTTCTCTTTTAAGCTAGTTTTTTCTTTCATAAATGAGTTGAAATATTCATGTGAGCATTTTCACTCCCTGACAAGAAATTGAAAACATCTAGCTAGAGTCAAATATCTAACATACCATTTAATAACCGTATCGGGTAAAGTTATATATGCCAACGGTACTAATTGGTGCATTTAATTCATGTGCACATGTAATATAGTATTCAATTCAATTATTGTAATAAGTTAATGCTAGAACCAAGAGAAAGGGGACTCATGAGGTCAATTATGAAAGTTGAAAAACTATCAAAGTTCCTGTTCTAGTGAACTTCAATCAATTATATATACATCATAAGAGCCAAATGCCCATTTTATATTAGTATTGGTTATCACTGTTTTGGACTGTTCCTGATTATATAGATTTGCATTCATGTGCTATTATTAGTTTAATGTAAGATCACATGTTGTTCTAATTAATTTAACCAATTTTGCATTTGGAAAGTATCACAAAGTCAAGTGTAGATATTTTGGGGTTTGGACACAATTATTTTGTTTGACATGTCTCCATACATAAAATATATACATAATAAATGGCATTTGGGTGATCTAACTGATCTAAAATCATATACATGGACAACTATTCTAACAGTCACTGTAAGAATTTAGGGTGGATATTAGTTTTGTTATTATAGTGCAATTTGGATTCCTAGATTATTGAATGTTTCAATCAGAATAAAATAAGTATAACCAAATTCTCATTTCACCACAGGTTGGCGAGCTTGCGGGAATTGCAGTGGGGGCAACTGTCATGCTTAATATTCTTATTGCTGGGTATAAAACTGAACTTTATACCAGCACCCCTGGTTTCATTTTCAGTATCTACTTTAACTACAAAATATCATAAGAATTTATAGTTGCGGGACAAAAGTCTAACCGTAAATATCTAATGCATATATCCTAGCGCCTATATTCCCTTGATAAACCTAATGTGGAAGGTCAAAGGAACATGAAAATGGGAGGTATGGGTGACCATATAGACGGGTTGGGAAGGTTAGATAATAGTTAAAACCAGTAACTACATTTTTTAGGATTCGTATAAACAGGTCAAGATGAGTTGGGTTGACCCACCTGAACTTTTCGTGTTTTTTGATTTATTTATTTTTTACTTTTCCTTCTTCTTTTTAACACATAAGTAACTATATAAACAAGACTACATTTGTTCAAACAAATATTGATCCATGTTTCATTCTGATAAAACTTAGGAAATTGTGAACACTTAAGTATGTTATGAGTGACTTGACTTGTATAACCCGCTTCATTTTAAACAATAAAGGGTCGAAATGGGTTTGGGTTGAAGCAAGTACTTATTTACTGCTGATTCAGAACAGGTCGGGCCACTGGGTCAGTTTGGGTCGACCCTTTACCAGTCTTTTGTCCACTTGTTTTTTAACATCTATAAAAAATTGACGTTTTAAGTATGATCACAGAAAACCATATTATTACAACAGTAATCCTAAGGTTTGAATATAGTAATGCTAAGAGTTTGTATGCACTAAAGCCTAACTTTGGTGACCTTTCAATGTATATGAACTAATGAACTGTTTCGTTTTGGGCACTTTTTTTACTTTATTTGATCATCCGACTATGCAAGATAAAACATAAACGAAATGGCCCAATTTCTGACTAAATGGGTCAAGATTTTCACCTCTACCTGCTGCAATATAAACCCAAATTGACCCAGTTTCTACTCAGTAGTTGAAATTATCCTCTTATGTTGTTATTGATGATTAGATGTTATAGGCCGCTCACGGTAGCATCAATAAACCCATTTATAACTAAATGGGTCAAGATTTTCACCATTACCCGTTGCAATAAAATATAAACCCAAATTGACCCAGTTTCTAATCAATATTTGAAAATTTTCCTCTTATGTTATTATTGATGATTAAATGTTTAGGCCACTCACGGGAGCATCAATGAACCCAGTAAGAACTCTGGGACCTGCAATAGCTGCAAACAACTTCAAAGGTATCTGGATCTACCTTACGGCCCCCATCCTTGGTGCACTAACCGGGGCAGGTATTTACACAGCAGTGAAGCTGCCCGAAGAAGATAACAGCGATCCTAATAAGAGTCGCGAGCATAGCTTCAGACGATGACTAAAAGAAACTGATGTAAAATCACTACCACCACGCTGACACTGATAAGACCAGATATTTCATAAAAAGCCCGCAACTTCAATATCAGGTAGAACGGGCCAGGGGATATCTGATAGGTACATACTTACCGTTATATAGTAATACGTCGAGGTGTTTTATCTAGAGTCATGATCGATAATCGCATTTATTAATGTGAAGGGTGTTCAGAATTTCCTGTTTTTCCGTGTGGTAAGGGAATTAAGTCCTGCTTTTTGTAAAGAGTTTATTATGTTGCAGAACAAAGAATAACTTGTTCTTATAGATTCGGTTAAATGATGCTGTCAAGAATGAATCTTAAGACTACTACCTGATAAAAAAAAAGTATGCCTCTGTCATATTCATCACATGATGGTATTCATTCTTTTTCTTTTCTTGTTTTTTTTTTATTAATAGTAAGTGAGGGAAGAACCATGCCCAAATGGCCTCTTTTCTTGATTTTTTTATTTTTATTTTATTAATAGCAAGTGAGGGAAGAACCATGCCCAAATGGCCGTTATTACTGGTATATATAAGTATTGTTTAAAGTAAGATAATATATATATATATATATATATATATATATATATATATATATATATATATAAGTTTATGTGTTCCCTCCTCCTTCAAGTTAGCTTTTGGGAGTGAGTTATACACTTAGGCTATAACCAATTCTGGAACCGTGTGTTTTTTTGTTGTAAACTTTCAACTATGATTGATATATAGTTGAAAGTTTACAACAAAAAACACACGGTTCGAGCATTGGTTAAAGCCTAAGTGTATAACTCACTTCCAAAAGCTAACTTGAAGGAGGAGGGAACACCCAAACTTATAAGCCACCAACCAATCTCATACTTGGACAATGTGGGATCATAACAATTAACAATACCCCACCCTTGAAGAGCCAACGTCCTTGTGTTGGGTTAATCGGTACGGGTTCACGTGATCGTGTGCATGGCATGGCTGGAAACTTTGATTAAATAAGTATTTATTATTTATTATTTAATATATTATCTTCCTATAATACAAAAGAATGCATTGATTTAGTGTGACTTACTCATGAAATTTACACATCAGCACTTCAACAGTTGAAGACTGTGCACCATTGAGTCATTTCACATTTTATACTCTTTAATAACCAACACCTTATTGGTCACGACTATGTTGGTCACGGTTGTCACCCCTCTTTTAGGCCATCAGGTCTCGTTGGTCACGGCTATGTTGGTCACGGTTGATACCCTCTTAAGGGTTCAAGCCACCACTCCGAGGTATTGGACCTCGAAAGTGTTAGGAATTTGCAGCGGAAATCCAACTAACAACACCTATTGTTAGCAAAAAAAAACAAACCCGAACAATGCTCGTGTAATCGTGTTACACCCACAAACAATAAACGGATAAATAAACCAAGTAAACAAGATAAAACACAAACAATACGACACAAGGATTTAACGTGGTTATGTCCAATCTCTAAATTGGAGATTGGTTTAGTCTACGGGGCCAAACCGAGAGTTATTTCTTTATAATTTTCGTTTCAAAGGGTTTACAATACAGAGGGTTTACTTATATAGGGAAAGACAAACTTGCAGAACAAGAAAACATCAAATCTGGCCGACATAGACTTGGCGTCGCGACCAATTACTTCGCATCGCGATCTCTGACTTCGCGTCACGACCAAATTACTTCGCGTTGCCATCTGCACAAATTTCACACTTCGCGTCGCCACCAAATTAGTTCGCGTCGCAAACTTCCGTCTATCCCAAATTTCAACTTTTCGTGTTTTCTTCTCGTTAAGCTTCACAATCCAAACATATAGATGGGGGAGGTGTTGGAACCTCGAAAGATGGGGCTGGCTCTGATACCAATTGATACAAACCTAGCCCGTAGTAGACTCACATCAAGCCATAAGACTAGCTTTTGGGAGTGAGTTCTACACTTAGGCTTATGGATTGTTATGGACCTGGTATAGACTAAGTTCGTATCAATACCTTGATAGTAAAGCAACAATTTGCTATAAACAAAGAAAATTTTAAAAAGAAAGAAGTCGGCCTAACGTGACAATATGGTTAAGCAGTGAAGACTAATATGGTTAAGCAGTGAAGACTGGAGATGGAAACAATTAACAAATAGTAGTAGGACATCTCTCTGATAAGGTATACTCTGTTGTGAAAACGGGCCAACTTGTAGTGTGAAATATATCCAGGTTCCAATTGGGCTGGGCCGGGCCATGCTGGGTCCGGTCCTGGAGGAAGATATAATTGTCATATTATTGGTAAATAGCCTGAACAAGTGGAAATGATTATAGAAAATTGTATTTTTAACCTCTTAAATTTTAGCATTTTGCTAACGAAAACTCTTAGGGTTTTCGTTATGAGTAAATAAATGCGTTAAATAAAGTTAACATTCAGTTTTTATTTACAGTTAAATCTGATAAAATTATACTTTGTATTTAATACTCTTAAATTTTTCTTTTACTAATCATGTATTAAATGTGATTTAAGATTATTTATAGAAACTTTAAAAGTATTTATGACGTATAATTACTATTATCGGAAATCCTTAGAGCTTTTGTTAGTAAAATCCTAAATTTTAAATTAATTATTTTTTAGTATTAATCTTTATTGTAATAAATACTCCACTATTTATGAAATCATATATCTAATGCTTTATTATATGCTTACTCCTTACTCTACTATTTATGTTACTGTTTAAGGAAAGGATGATGTGATATTGATCGATACAAAAAAGATAACCGTTCAATTTTCGATACTTATCTAGTTAACTTAGTCTTCATTTTAATATAAAAACAAGAAGTTCAAATATGGGCAAAAAACTTCATGAACTAGTGGCTATCTGTAACACCCAGTTTTCGGGTCTAGTAGTATTAGATATTTTCTGACTGCAAATGATTATTTAAATGTATCAGAAAGTAATTTTGTTGTGCTAGTTGAAAATAAATGGGTAAAAGAGTCAAGTAATTTATTGTGACTAATAAATTATTGATTGTTTTAATTTAATTTAGTTGACGGTAAAATAAAATAATATTTCCCCGTAAATGGTTTTTAAGTTCCAGACAATGAAAAGTACGGGGAATGAAATTTAAGCACTTCTAGTATACTACTAAATATTGAGTCGGTTGTTTAATTCTTATCCAAATATACATACGTACGTATCATATCATACATACATACATGATGAACCCTAAATTCAAGAAGAAATCATCAAATTGGAGTTGCATAATTCGAATTCAAGCTTCAAGAGGATAGATTATCATCTCCTAATCCTTCTAATCATCTTGTAAGTCTCAAATCCTTGATTTATATGAACCCTAGAGTTTGGGGGTTTTGATGCTCTTGACTTTAATCCGAAATTAGAGTTTCAAATGGTTGAATTGAGGGTAGTTAAGCTCTAATAACATGGAATAATCATTCCATCGTCATCATAAACATGTTGTATGTGTTAATTCTTGAGTTCATATTAACTTAGAAATTAGGGTTTTGTGGGTTTGAGGAAGATAGTTTGATTAATATGAAATTGAAGGTTATAGTGATTATATTATTACTAGTTGATAGTTAATTCATGATTATAAGTTGAGTTGTAACTTGAAGTTAAAGAATTTGATTAAGTGTTCTTGAGGCTAATGATGAACTTGATGATGATAAGGGATTATATGATAAAATTAGCATTTTGTGGCTAAGAACCCTTAATTGATGATTAAAGATGATTGTGTTAACTTAATTGTTAAGTATTAATTAGATTTAATATTGGAAGTTTGATGAATTGTTGATGGTAGAGGTTAAAAACCTTAGTTGTGGTTTAACCATGTTGATTAGTGATGATTGAAGTGGATTAATGTGATAAGATGGTCATGATAATTATAATTTGAAAGGTGACTGTGAATTAATGATGTTAATGTGATTATTCATAATCTTGAAATGATACATTTTAAGTGACTAACGAATTGAGTAATAACTCAATGAAATAGAGATTATGAATCATGTTGTAAGACTTTAACATGAGTTAATTATTATGAATGAGTTACTAACTCATTTTGTTTAATTATATTGTCAGATGTGTAGAAGGCTCAGTGATATTAGACGACTGAGTGGATGCCTGAGGTGGTCGGTGAGTGGATCTCTAATCCTCAGCGTAACTTGGTTGTAACAAGTTTGGTTACAACAAGTAACGTATTATTACCTTATTAGTTGCATTGATGATTAGGTTGTTAGTAATAATACTGTTGATATGTTGACTAGTTGAATATGTGATTTGTTGATTACGTGATCACTTGAATTAATTGGCCTTCGGGCATCAGTTGTTAATGAGGCAACGAGTTGTTGAACTGTTGGTTGGGCTAGTTGGTTATTGTGTGAATTACACTTGGTTTCTTGGCTTCATTTGTTGTGTGCTAAGAACCTGTGTTTGAGGATGATAACCACTAGCTATCGGTCTCGTCCGTAGGGCCATACAGATAGGTTGGATAAGTGTTCTTGGGGAGCCACCCGGGTTTATGGTTATCCCCAGAGCCGCCGATCCTCATTATGGTGTTGTTGATTAGTTGATGAGTTGTATTGTGTACTTGCTTGTTTAGTGTTAAGTGTTGTACCCAAAGTTGTTGAGCTAAGTTAGGCTGTTGATTAGTTATCTGCTCACTTAGCGTTATGCTAATCCCCCACATTATCCCTTCTTGCAGGTTTTGCATATAATTTGGGTGGGCAAGAAGTTGGAGTAGAAGGAATGTTTGACAACCCGATGTCACTCTGATATTTCATTGTATAAATAAATGTTTTATCTTGTTTTTATATAACACATCTGCTGAGAAATTATGTTTTTGAAAAGGTCAAATTTTACATGTGATACAATGAAGTAAATTATTACTATCTATTTGGACTTACGCTTCCGATTTATTATATTTAAATAAGTATAAATGAAGGGTGTTATAAGTTGGTATCAGAGCATAAGTTTGGGTGAATTGTACATTATAAGATGTTCAATCCCAAACTTAGATTTGTGTCAAGTCAAACATTCGAGGGGTGGGGATTAGTGGTTGTATGGGAAAGTTGCTATTAAATGTGTACTAACCTATAATAAGATGCTAGAATGTTGTTTTGGTTGCAGAGACGGAGGAACATGAGGAACCGTCTGGTATTCTCAATGATTCCTCAATACTCGTGGGCCTAGATGTGCCAGGTAATTTCTGATAAGCTTGGTGAATTTTAATAAGCTTTGACTGTTTACTTTACTATGATATGATTGTTAGTAAAGTAAGTTGAATTGTTGGTGATAATTACTTGTTAATGTGATGATAGGGATATTAATGAGTAATTAGGATGGAAATTGAAATTTTAGAAAAATGCTGAAACTGTGTAGATACATGATTGACTAAGGTGTAACAGTTGTGTTGATTGATATTAAGTATATCTACAATATGTAATAAAGTATATGTGATTATAAGTGCAAGGTGTGATTATAAATCCTTGTTAGGGAACTTTTTGATACATGATAAATTGAACTAATATGACTCCATGTGGTGAAATTAAAGAGATGTTGGTATATCTTAAATAATAGGTTTGGAGTCATGTGGTTGTTTAAATGTGAAAGTGTTTAGTTGTTACAATGTGTGTTGTTAACTTAGAAAAGTCAAAGTGAAGGTGGTCAAGCCAAATTGGATAATAACCATGTCATAAAGTGATAAAGGTGGCTAGATAATTATGTGTAGCATTTATCATGATTTTTGGTTGAATTATGATCTATGTATTGAACGTGGTAAAATCAGGAAGTCAAAGTGGTCAACCAATATTATAGGTGTGTTGACAAGGGTGTGAAAAGTCAATGTGACGACTTGTTGTAATTGGTCTAAATATAATAGTGTTAATGTGAAATTGGTGTTTTGAGGGTATAATATGATGCCAATAGTGAAAATGGTCTTGTTTGACTTAGATTAGTCAAAGAAGTGTAAATTATGTGTTGGTATAGTAATCATATGTGTTGAAATCCAAATGGGTTGTTAAAGTGCCCAAATGGGTCACTGGTTGGTTAAAGGGTTAAAAATGAGTGTTGGTTCGTACATAACGCATATTAAAGTGACCTTAAGTCTAAACATAGTGGAATTGGGTGTTGAAAGTGTTATGATGGTCAAAATGGTTGAATTTAGGAAAAGTGTCCAATTAGACCCTTAAACGGGTCAAAGAGCTAAAACTTAATAGGATGAGTGTAGTAGGGTGATGAATATACCCACACGTCCTAAATGTATATAGGAACATGTTGGCAAAGGGTGAAAGTCAGTACCCAAGCCATTTGAAATATGGCGTGTCAACCAAAGTGGTCAAAATGGCCTAAAACGAGTCACACGTCCGTTTTCTCGTAAAACGTGTAAATTGAAAAAGTGTAAAAAGGGAAAGTTTTATTTTGGCATAGTGGAGGTGCCTGCAAAATTTCAGACCTTAACTCTTTACGGTTTGTGAGATATGCGTGTTTGAATTTCGTATTTTTCAGCTTAAGCTGCAGATCTGAAAAAGGCATGGGAACGCGATCCCAAATATGTTTCCGGATCGCGTTCGTATGTGTAAATTGATCACAGAAAGTTTTCTAAAGGTGAACGCGATCCAGCCACCTTAGTCCGGATCGCGTTTGCAAGAATAAATTTGACATGTTTTTGCAAATTCCAAAAGTGCACAAGTCTTTAGTAGTGTTTTTAGCGACGGAAAATTTGACAAATTTTCTATAGACGCGGATTGGGCTGAAAATTACACGGTCACTCGAAAATGGTCCAATGATCAAAGCTAAGTTTCTTAGCCTAGGCAGTTTTTGGCCATTCGGGGTCGTTTGGGCCCCGAAAATGGCATTTTACTGTTTTTCGGACCTTATTTCGGACTTTTAGCTTACGTTTTGTATTGGGCTTTTGTTTTTTTATGCCCAGAGATCATTCTTGTGATTATGTGGAATCTTAAAACATATTTTATGAGGTCCACCTAAGTTATAATGTATGAGTTACTCTCAGGTGAGCTATTCAAGTATGAAATATACCAGTAAATGGTATTGTTGATTGTTGTTAACAAGGGTTAGTAAACATTGAATATGAAATCATGTGAACTATATTATATGGACTAAATTGAAATGTGATGAAGTAATTGAATTACTTAGAGTATTATAAAGTGTTGAATTGAGCATTCTAAGAAAATTGTGATATAAGTACATGAACTTATATATGTGTGATAGTTGAATATGAAATGCTCACTTGTAATTCAACTAAAGGTATATGAATTGATGAATATAGATTGAATAATACACTTAGTATTGATGAAGTGTTTGGAACGCAATGTACTATAAGTAGTAATAGATGTAAATAGTAATCTAATATTGAATCAAGTGATAAAGAAGTTGATTGATGTATGTGTATTAGACGTTATACCTATGTTAATAATATATTGAAAATGGTGTTGAATGTCTATGTTGACTAAACATACCTGATGATACAAGTAGTTTATATTTAGAGTAATAAGTTGAAAGATGGTAGCAAACTAATATTGGGTGATATACTTGCTATCACAGGTTGTGTAAATTGTGTAAATTGTTGATATCGGGGTTATAAGGTATAAGAGTAATCATTAATAACTTTGAAGATTTATGGTACGAAGTGGCCCGAGAATGAGGTGTGACTGACATAATATGACGACGTCTGGCCAACGTATTTATATTATGCCATTTCACATGTAGTTGTTGAGGTCACTAAGTACCAGGTAAAGTTGAGCAGTTTTAAAAATAATAGGTAAGATATGTTGACATGTAGTTGAAAATAGTCAATAATGGACTAAAATGAAAGAGTGATAAACCACTAAGTTGTTTTTACTAATGTGGTACTGTACAAGTGATGTGTATATATGATGCATTATTAATAGTAAACATTAAAAGATGATTTAAGCAAAGTAGAGGTCAGTTGATTATAAATAATATTGTGTTAATATTGTTGAAAAGATGATTAATGACTACACCTTGTGTTGTTGAAATACCATTGATGATGATACATGGTATTTACAGGTGTTGTCTTAGCATCCAATTGGTGTAATAGGATGCTAGTGGATTATATAATAGTAGTTTTAACCATAAAAATTGACCTCTACATACTGCTTATTGTTTATTCTATATGTGATTATGATTATATGAATTGTGATTCTTTTCGAATAAGAGTTTCATATAATCAAGTTGTATTTATAATTACAAGTTGTAAAGTTGTAATTAGCTAGTTGCAAAAGTGAAAATTTTTAGCAAGTTGTTAGCTAAATTGCTAGTTGTAAATTGAGCTGAACTTTTATTGTTAATGTGCATGTTGTGGTATTCAATACCACTTGTTGTGAATAGTGTAAAGTTGAAATGTTCACATGGGTATGTGTTACATTGATTACTGGTGATTACGTGTTTTAAATTGTTACATGACTAAGTATGACTGGTCATGTAAGTGGTCATTTAAACTTATCAGAGACAGGATGTAGGAGCAATGCTTGTGCATTGGAACATATAGAAACATGTACATGTGGATATGTACATGAAGAAAGAATTGAAATTGTGTACATATACTTATGAGTTGCCCTTGTTGCTGGATAGTGTAATTTGTGATAACAAAATTAAGACACAATATATGTGTTTGAGTGATTTTAATTGAAATACACCCTGGTGGTGTGTGAGTTGATAAAATAATACTTATTTGTGTAAATAGATTGGAATGTATACACATTGACGTTATGTAATTAGGGGTATGCATGACGGTTGTATATATATATATATATATATATATATATATATATATATATATATATATATATATATATATATATATATATATATATATATATATATATATATATATATATATATATATATAAGTTATTTTAACTTGTACTCCTCTCGTGTGCATGTAATAATGAGTAAATATGTGATCAGAAGTGTGTGGGAGCTATAGTATTAGTAAATTGAAATGAGAGTGAGTAAGTGATCTTATTTCAATAAATTGATTAGGTGTGATCAGATTTCGAGGACGAAATCTCTTTAAGGAGGGGAGAGTTGTAACACCCAGTTTTCGGGTCTAGTAGTATTAGATATTTTCTGACTGCAAATGATTATTTAAATGTATCAGAAAGTAATTTTGTTGTGCTAGTTGAAAATAAATGGGTAAAAGAGTCAAGTAATTTATTGTGACTAATAAATTATTGATTGTTTTAATTTAATTTAGTTGACGGTAAAATAAAATAATATTTCCCCGTAAATGGTTTTTAAGTTCCAGACAATGAAAAGTACGGGGAATGAAATTTAAGCACTTCTAGTATACTACTAAATATTGAGTCGGTTGTTTAATTCTTATCCATATATACATACGTACGTATCATATCATACATACATACATGATGAACCCTAAATTCAAGGAGAAATCATCAAATTGGAGTTGCATAATTCGAATTCAAGCTTCAAGAGGATAGATTATCATCTCCTAATCCTTCTAATCATCTTGTAAGTCTCAAATCCTTGATTTTTATGAACCCTAGAATTTGAGGGTTTTGATGCTCTTGACTTTAATCCGAAATTAGAGTTTCAAATGGTTGAATTGAGGGTAGTTAAGCTCTAATAACATGGAATAATCATTCCATCGTCATCATAAACATGTTGTATGTGTTAATTCTTGAGTTCATATTAACTTAGAAATTAGGGTTTTGTGGGTTTGAGGAAGATAGTTTGATTAATATGAAATTGAAGGTTGTAGTGATTATATTATTACTAGTTGATAGTTAATTCATGATTATAAGTTGAGTTGTAACTTGAAGTTAAAGAATTTGATTAAGTGTTCTTGAGGCTAATGATGAACTTGATGATGATAAGGGATTATATGATAAAATTAGCATTTTGTGGCTAAGAACCCTTAATTGATGATTAAAGATGATTGTGTTAACTTAATTGTTAAGTATTCATTAGATTTAATATTGGAAGTTTGATGAATTGTTGATGGTAGAGGTTAAAAACCTTAGTTGTGGTTTAACCATGTTGATTAGTGATGATTGAAGTGGATTAATGTGATAAGATGGTCATGATAATTATAATTTGAAAGGTGACTGTGAATTAATGATGTTAAGGTGATTATTCATAATCTTGAAATGATACATTTTAAGTGACTAACGAATTGAGTAATAACTCAATGAAATAGAGATTATGAATCATGTTGTAAGACTTTAACATGAGTTAATTATTATGAATGAGTTACTAACTCATTTTGTTTAATTATATTGTCAGATGTGTAGAAGGCTCAGTGATATTAGACGACTGAGTGGATGCCTGAGGTGGTCGGTGAGTGGATCTCTAATCCTCAGCGTAACTTGGTTGTAACAAGTTTGGTTACAACAAGTAACGTATTATTACCTTATTAGTTGCATTGATGATTAGGTTGTTAGTAATAATACTGTTGATATGTTGAGTAGTTGAATATGTGATTTGTTGATTACGTGATCACTTGAATTAATTGGCCTTCGGGCATCAGTTGTTAATGAGGCAACGAGTTGTTGAACTGTTGGTTGGGCTAGTTGGTTATTGTGTGAATTACACTTGGTTTATTGGCTTCATTTGTTGTGTGCTAAGAACCTGTGTTTGAGGATGATAACCACTAGCTATCGGTCTCGTCCGTAGAGCCATACGGATAGGTTGGATAAGTGTTCTTGGGGAGCCACCCGGGTTTAGGGTTATCCCCAGAGCCGCCGATCCTCATTATGGTGTTGTTGATTAGTTGATGAGTTGTATTGTGTACTTGCTTGTTTAGTGTTAAGTGTTGTACCCAAAGTTGTTGAGCTAAGTTAGGCTGTTGATTAGTTATCTGCTCACTTAGCGTTATGCTAATCCCCCATATTATCCCTTCTTGCAGGTTTTGCATATAATTTGGGTGGGCAAGAAGTTGGAGTAGAAGGAATGTTTGACAGCCCGGTGTCACTCTGATATTTCATTGTATAAATAAATGTTTTATCTTGTTTTTATATAACACCTCTGCTGAGAAATTATGTTTTTGAAAAGGTCGAATTTTACATGTGATACAATGAAGTAAATTATTACTATCTATGTAACATCCTCGAAATGGACCTAGTTGTTTATATATTATTTCTTGATTTAAATGTGTTTGGAAATAATATTGTTTGAAATAGTGAAATAATTGGAATAGGATCCGAATATTCCAATGTGATAAGTGAAATATTAATTGTTGTAAATTAATATAGCTGACGGTGCGATAAAATGTTTGGACTCGCAAATGGTTTTCGGGTTCCAGGCAATAGATTGAGATGGGGTATTAAATTATACCCATATATTGAAGGCGGTTTAGGTTGGACCGACCTAAGTTTCTATATATATCCTTTCCTATTTAGGAAAGTTATTCATTTTCATTTAGAAACTCACAGAAACTCTCTGAAAACCTCCAAATCAATCCAGAAATCAAATTAGGAAGTTGTGATTCTCATGAAACTTAATAATCATCAGATTACCATCGTTAGATTCTTCAATCAGTAAGTATTCTTGAGTATTTAAGAATTTGATTTTGATTGAATTTGGGTAAATTGATGATTTGAGAGATTTGGATGTTAGAAATCATGTTATAAGTGTTACATATTGATTATGTGATAATAATTGTGGTTTTAAACGGTTAGAAACCTTGTTTTTTGAGATTTTGGATTATAAACCCGTGGGTTAGGGTTTTACAGCTCGAAACTGTGCTGGGACGAAGCCTGAAGCCGGCGGCTTCATGCCGAAGCCGGCGGCTTGTCCCGAGTCAATAGAAGCCTGCGGCTTCTGAGCCTAGCCAGCGGCTTGTGTTGTGGTGTAGGGACCCGGCGGGTATAAACAATGCCCGGCGGTTGGTATATGCTTTAAAACGTAGTTTGCTTCTGTTACCACTTTTAGTAATTTAGCCGGCGGGTGATGGTTAGAAGCCGGCGGCTTCAAGGGTGAAGACGGCGGCTTGGTTCACTGTTATAGCAATTCTTGTTTGATTGTTAACAGTAATGTGATTAATATTGAATATATGTTAATAGATGATAATGATTATATTATAAATCATTAGTGGATAGTTAGGAACTAGTAATCTTGATGTAGATTATGTTAAGTTCCTAATGTTAAAGATTGATATAAGTTCAGTATTTATGATTTGATTACTAACTTATATTTGATTGGTTGATTCTCAGATGTGGAGAAGGCTCAGTGATATTAGACTACTGAGTGGAGGTCTGAGGTAATCGGTGAGTGGATCTGTAACCTCAGTGTGATTTAGTTGTAATGATTTGATTTACAACAAGTAATTTATAGTATTACTTTGATAGAATATGTTTGTTTGAGATATCTTGCCATGTTAGTTTGGTTGTTTGTTTACTTGGCGGTTTGAGCTAGAATGTAAGATTCTGAGGTCAACTTGAATTGAAAGTTGGACTTGGTTGTTATTGTAGACGACAGGAGATCTCAGAAACTTGAAATGTTGGTTTGGAGATCTAGGTCGTGTGTGATTAACAACTGGTTATCGGTAATTCTGTATAGGCCAATACAGATGATTGATAAGAGTTCCTTGAGTGCCAAACCGGTATTAGGGTGTCTCAGGGACCACCGATCCTCATGATGTTGCTCGTATGACATTGATTGGATGTCGAGTGATTGATTGATTTTCTGTTTATTGTTATTTGATGTAAACAGATTGTTAGGCTAAGTTGGACTGTTGCTTATAGTTTCATTCACTTAGCTTTATGCTAACCCCACCACAGTTCTTCCTGCAGGTTGAAATAGATGGGACATATTGGGCAGGGCAGGAAGTGTTTGACTGGATGGAATGTTTGACAGGCTTTTACTCTGATGTTATTTTGATAACTAAAGAAATGTTTTGAATTATATAACACCGAGTTTGTTGAAATGTCATGTAATAAGTTTGAAAAAGTTTATTGACATTTTGAGTACATTGATAGTATGTTTTAAATATACGCTTCCGAGTCGTAATTATTATATTATTGTTTATATTGAAACGAGGGGTGTTATAAGTTGGTATCAGAGCAATAGTTTGGGTGAATTGGACTTGATAGAATGTTCAATCCTAAACTTTGATGAGTTGAGTCAAACATTCCAGTGGGTGTGGGTTTAGTTGATTAGTGAATGTGTGAGAAAGTGATTAGTTGAATATGTACTAACCCTTAACAAGTTGTGAAGTTGTTGTTTGATTGCAGAGACGGAGGAACATGAGTATCTGATTGGTATATTTCATGTTTCCTCAATACTCGTTGGCTTAAGATTGCCAGGTAATCTTCGATAAGCCTATGTTAATTTAAATTAACTTGAATTGTTTACTCTGTTATGTTGAGTAAGCTTTGTTGTGAAGTTAATTTAGTCAGACTGATATGATTCCCCAGTTTTGAGTCAACTAATGATTGTTATAGGTTGACATGAGGATAGAGGTATTGAATGGGATACTCATTGTGGTGGTTATTTCTGATTGAATTGAAAATGCATAAATGTGATTAAATGAGTAGATAAAGAGTTGATTAAGGTTTAACATGATTGATGTTGGAACCTAAGGAGTGTCTTTATTGGTGAGACAAAATAATTGATAGTATTATATTAGTAGATTGATCACAAGGTGTGATTTGAATCCTGTTTAAGGATAGTGGTGTCATTTGATTTAAGAATGACTGCTATTTGAGAAAATATGTGTTTATGTGGCTATATGATGTGTTAGGATTATAGCTAAACACTTGATATAAACCAACAAAATGATAGGTTTATGAGAAATATAGCTTATGATAAAGCTAAATTGATTGAGAAAGTGATAGGTCTTTCTGGTTAATTGTAAATTAATAGATGAAATATTTAAAAGTAACATGATTGAGTAGGCTTGTTGTGACAGTGATGCTTGATATGATAGCATAGGTCAAAGTGATAATAATAATTAAGTAAGAAGTGTCCTGAATTTTGAATGTAAATAGGGACATTGATTAGTGTAAGTAATGAAACAATGATGATGAGTTATCATGTGTTTGAGGTTTCAGATAAGTGATATACTGAGTAATTCAGTTGTTGAAAATTAGAACATTGTGTGTATGTGAGATGGCTTACATATGTAAGGTTGAATATGTAAGTAGTAAGCTGATTTTGAGTATGTATCAGCTGATAGGAACTATTAAATAGATTATGATTGATTTGAAATCATGAAGTATTTAATACATACATGAGATGAGAGTAGGTCATATTGATAATTATAATGTAGAGTAGCCTGAGAATGGATTGTGAAGAACATAATCTTGCAACGCCTGATCACCGTTGTTATATTATGTTGTGTCACATGAATTTGTTGAGGCTACTTGGTATAAAAGAAATGTAATGTGATTTAGAAAACTGAGCATGAGAGTATGCTAAGTGGTTTAATAGTTGTTTTGATAAGAAAACAATTGGTTGATAGAACTGTAATATCTAGAATGTAAATGTGAGAGTGTAAATAATGTTTGTCATTGATAGTTGTTTTGTTGATGAACATAAATGACAAATTGGATTCTGTTAAATAGGTAATTGTGATTGATAATGATAGATTACCTGTAGGTGGATTTGTATAGTGTTTAAATGAATCACTATGTTGTAGCTGGCTTGTATGAAGCCAAAGTTGAGATAGGTTGATATTGTCTTGCTTGAGGAATTTCTAGTATTATTGAATGTAATAATGTGAGGTCTATGTTTGAAAGTAAACATACAATATGAAATAGCTTGTATGGAGCCAAGATTGATGTAGGTTGACCTTGTCCTTGTGAAGGATTGATAAGATTATTGAATGTAATAATTTGAAATATATGTTTGAAAGTGAACATATAAGATGAAATGGTTTGTTGTGAGTTAATATTGATAGTATGTTAACTTTGAAAGTCAAACCATGAATAGTGAGTTGTGTATAAAATTAATTGCTTGTGATTGGTTTGAGGATAGGTCAAACTTGAGAAACAGCAGTTGGAGGATTTTATTGATTGGTTGATTGAGATCAAGGTTGACACATAGTCAACTGTTTGTGTTGAAATAGTCTAACATAGATTGAAATGTTATGATTGTGTGGAATGTGATTGAATTCCTAGATTGGTCACATTATGTTGAAACGGGTCATTGAAAATCCAAAGGAGATAGATGAATGATCTAAGTTTGTGAGACTTGAGTTATTACTTAAAGCTAGTATTAAGTAATTGAAATAGTGTTAAGTATAATTGAGTATTCAGTTGGGTAATATTTAATATTTGAACTGAATATGTGTTGAAAAAATTATACAGATGTGAGGTCATTGTATGACATGACAGTTATAATTTGTTAAGGGATGTAAATTAAGTCACATTGATTAGAATTGTGATAAGAAATTTCTTACCAGTGTATGAGGCTTGTGATGATAGCTTTGATTGGGTAAGAATGTGAGATAAGAAATAATTGGAAGTTATTATTATTAGTTGCCTAGGTTGATTGGTATCTTATAGTGAATCATTTAAGTATTGAAAGAATTTAATGGATTCTTTAGTTATTTGTTTATTGTATACAAATAAAGTAAGTGATAAAGTGATGAATTGGGATTAGATCCAATTAAGAAATTATATGAAAGTATATCTGGAGTTGGACTGTGTTAAAGGTCTAGTTTGACCTTGGTTGATAAATTGAGGTATATGAATTGGAAAGTTGTTCATATTTTAAGAAATTGTATGTGTTAGGAAGTAAGGGAAACCTTGAAATTGATAGGTGATGATTGTATTCATCAAACTTTTTGGAAGTTTAGAATGAAATGTTTAAGTTATATACTAGTTGATAAGTATATAAGTGAAACATAGAGTTATTGATTGTTCCATGTCCTGTGGTATGGATATGTGATGAATAGTAGTATTGAGAAGGCTTGATAAAGACTTTAACAGTCTGAATGACCTAGTATATAGAATGAAATGGAATTGTTGTGTATGTGTCCATTTTAGAGAATATCTAAAATAGTGTAGGTATGTATGTGTGGTATACATGATAATAAATGGCATGATAAGTTTTAATAGAATGAATTAAAATATGCCATAAGATATGTGGAGGTCAGTTAATTGTGATTAACTTGATGTAGATTTTGTTGAAATGTGTTGTAAAGTAGCACATTGTGATATTGTGATACTTGAATTGTGGTATCATAATGTTGATTAGGATTGACTTAGTTGCTAGATTGATGGAATTTAGTACTAAGTGATTATGTGATTAAAGTTGTATAACTTCTAATTGCTTGTGATTAGTAGTTTAAGATTGTAAGGTTGAATTAAATTAACTGGTTGCTAAGAGAATATTATTGATGTCTTACCAGTTTAAGTAATAAATAAGTTTTAACTTGATGGTTAGTTAGACTTTGGAGATATATAGTGAGTATTGATAGATGTACTGAACTGTATAATCATTAGTGTTGTGATTATTGGAAGTGTTATTGTTGTTGTTAACAATTGATAGGTTGTAATGAAAGGAATTACAAGTAGAAATAAGTCAATGTAGAGGTTGGTTGAATGTAGGTAATATTTGATTGTGGTACTATTGTTGATTGAGCAAAGTACTTGTTGATTGTAGTTTTACCTACTGAGTGTGACCTATGCTTTACTTATTTAGGTGATATGAATCTGGAGTACTTTTAAGCAAAAGATTTCATATGATTGTAGTGATATGTGAATATGATTGGTTATTCACAAGAGTATAGGTATGAAACTTTTGGATGAAAAGTTGACCTAGATTTGAATTTTAAATCTTTGATAGTAGAGATTTGAAATTGTTATCTGTTATTAGACTGATTGTAAGTCGTGAGTTGAATTTCATTTCAATATTGTTAGGAACATTGTGGTTTGATAACCACTGTTGTGATAATGTGATTGCTGTTGTATTTATAACAGGGATGAACAGTGAGAGTAGGTTAAAGATTTTAGCATGTTGCTAATTTCTGGTTGTGTAGACCTAGTAAGTGATGTTAGGTTTCACTTATTGTTGTTGGTTAAAGTGATAGGGTGCTTTAAACTTTTATCTGATTGGTGATAAAGGAATTAGATAGATGATTGGTTCCTATGAGATGTTGGATAGATGCACTGTATGTGTGCATAGGAAAAGATAGAAGCATGTACATTTGGATATGTGCATGTGGAAAGAATTCAAACAGTCTAAGTATAGTTGTAAGTTGCTATTGAGGACAAATGTATATTAAGATATATGTGATTATATCACATTAGTTAAATTGATTGAGGTTAGATTTCGGGGACGAAATCTCTTTAAGGGGGGGAGAGTTGTAACATCCTCGAAATGGACCTAGTTGTTTATATATTATTTCTTGATTTAAATGTGTTTGGAAATAATATTGTTTGAAATAGTGAAATAATTGGAATAGGATCCGAATATTCCAATGTGATAAGTGAAATATTAATTGTTGTAAATTAATATAGCTGACGGTGCGATAAAATGTTTGGACTCGCTAATGGTTTTCGGGTTCCAGGCAATAGATTGAGATGGGGTATTAAATTATACCCATATATTGAAGGCGGTTTAGGTTGGACCGACCTAAGTTTCTATATATATCCTTTCCTATTTAGGAAAGTTATTCATTTTCATTTAGAAACTCACAGAAACTCTCTGAAAACCTCCAAATCAATCCAGAAATCAAATCAGGAAGTTGTGATTCTCATGAAACTTAATAATCATCAGATTACCATCGTTAGATTCTTCAATCAGTAAGTATTCTTGAGTATTTAAGAATTTGATTTTGATTGAATTTGGGTAAATTGATGATTTGAGAGATTTGGATGTTAGAAATCATGTTATAAGTGTTACATATTGATTATGTGATAATAATTGTGGTTTTAAACGGTTAGAAACCTTGTTTTTTGAGATTTTGGATTATAAACCCGTGGGTTAGGGTTTTACAGCTCGAAACTGTGCTGGGACGAAGCCTGAAGCCGGCGGCTTCATGCCGAAGCCGGCGGCTTGTCCCGAGTCAATAGAAGCCGGCGGCTTCTGAGCCTAGCCGGCGGCTTGTGTTGTGGTGTAGGGACCCGGCGGGTATAAACAATGCCCGGCGGTTGGTATATGCTTTAAAACGTAGTTTGCTTCTGTTACCACTTTTAGTAATTTAGCCGGCGGGTGATGGTTAGAAGCCGGCGGCTTCAAGGGTGAAGACGGCGGCTTGGTTCACTGTTATAGCAATTCTTGTTTGATTGTTAACAGTAATGTGATTAATATTGAATATATGTTAATAGATGATAATGATTATATTATAAATCATTAGTGGATAGTTAGGAACTAGTAATCTTGATGTAGATTATGTTAAGTTCCTAATGTTAAAGATTGATATAAGTTCAGTATTTATGATTTGATTACTAACTTATATTTGATTGGTTGATTCTCAGATGTGGAGAAGGCTCAGTGATATTAGACTACTGAGTGGAGGTCTGAGGTAATCGGTGAGTGGATCTGTAACCTCAGTGTGATTTAGTTGTAATGATTTGATTTACAACAAGTAATTTATAGTATTACTTTGATAGAATATGTTTGTTTGAGATATCTTGCCATGTTAGTTTGGTTGTTTGTTTACTTGGCGGTTTGAGCTAGAATGTAAGATTCTGAGGTCAACTTGAATTGAAAGTTGGACTTGGTTGTTATTGTAGACGACAGGAGATCTCAGAAACTTGAAATGTTGGTTTGGAGATCTAGGTCGTGTGTGATTAACAACTGGTTATCGGTAATTCTGTATAGGCCAATACAGATGATTGATAAGAGTTCCTTGAGTGCCAAACCGGTATTAGGGTGTCTCAGGGACCACCAATCCTCATGATGTTGCTCGTATGACATTGATTGGATGTCGAGTGATTGATTGATTTTCTGTTTATTGTTATTTGATGTAAACAGATTGTTAGGCTAAGTTGGACTGTTGCTTATAGTTTCATTCACTTTGCTTTATGCTAACCCCACCACAGTTCTTCCTGCAGGTTGAAATAGATGGGACATATTGGGCAGGGCAGGAAGTGTTTGACTGGATGGAATGTTTGACAGGCTTTTACTCTGATGTTATTTTGATAACTAAAGAAATGTTTTGAATTATATAACACCGAGTTTGTTGAAATGTCATGTAATAAGTTTGAAAAAGTTTATTGACATTTTGAGTACATTGATAGTATGTTTTAAATATACGCTTCCGAGTCGCAATTATTATATTATTGTTTATATTGAAACGAGGGGTGTTATAATCTATTTGGACTTACGCTTCCGATTTATTATATTTAAATAAGTATAAATGAAGGGTGTTATACTATCAATTTTAGGTACAATATATCACATTTGTCACCGTTCAATTGTATACTAAGAGCACACACTGTTCAACGTCTTGAACGTCGAGTTAACGTTCACCGCTCTTCATCGGCGTTTAAAGCCCGAGCGTTCAATCACAAAGTTCAATGTTCAACGTTGTATATATTTAAAGGCTTTAATAATATTTTTTTTCTTTTTTCTTTTGCTCATTTTTGATTGGTTCAAAATAATAATTTTAGGCTCATTTGAACTTTGAGTTGAACATTAGAACACTCCCCCCTAATATTGTATATGTGTTAAACTTCAGTATTCAATTGAACATTAAACTGAACACCGAACACAATGACAATCACTCATTGTACTCTAACTATTGTATCGTATCATTGTATGAGTAGAATTGCTTTACAAACAATAATAAGTTGCAAGAATGGTTGATTGTGAATCAAGTATGAATTCAATGGTCAAAGTTGTTTATTTTCTCAGAATTAGATGAGATCATGTTTGTATTAACACATATTTGTATTGTGTGAAATAATAAAATGTCTTAATTAATAAAACTACGCAATTCCATAATTTTTTTTAGCTATAGAAGTATGAAAGATGATTGGATTTAATAGGAAGATTCCATCATTGATCACCCTACCTTTTCATATGAGGAATTTTGCCTAACTATTTCAAATCACAATATCAACTCTACGTCACATTAATGCTTAACTTTGAATAGTGAAATCTAAGTGGATTATTATACATACAACTTAACATGTGATCAATCTATCTTCTATCTATATTTATAAAACAAAGTTTTTCCTTATTTTTTAACTATGCCACATCATTTCCTTACCTTTTTCTAGAAGTCTCCTAACTATGCCACATCATTATATTAGTTTTTCCTTAAAAGAATTGATAATTCCTAATACTCTCATCTCCAAATTTTCAAAATTTTAGATTCCTAACAAAGTAATTTCTTCTATTTTTTGAAGAGTACTAATTCAATTTTAACTTTTTAAATTTATACATTACACTTAATGAATAATAAGTTTTTTCCTACATAAAAAATTTATTCATTTCTTGCCGCTATCATATTAATTGCGATTATTTAATATTATCATCATCAACTACCATGTTTTAATGAAATAAGTTTTGATAAAATATATGAAATTGATTATTTTTTATGCATTTTGGTATATATTTTCAACTTTCACCAATATTAATACAATTGAAAATTTTTTTTAAATAAAAACATATGATTGATTTTATTTTTCTAATTACCATGCATCGCAAGGGCTCAACAAGTGTTTTAAAACTTAACATAATTTTGTAATTGACGGTTGTGACTTTTTTCATTCACATGGTGACAATATCGGTGTTACCGTGAGAAATGGACACATGCCGAAATTTCAAGCGCTCTTAAACGAAAGGAGGAGACCACATCAAATTTGAGTATCAACTGCTGAAAAAATAAACACAAGTCCATCAATTATACTTTGATTTATGTTACCAGTCATTTTCATTTTCAATGATAATTGCTTCTATTAGTTAACAATATTAAGGTTACAAATTAATATAATTAATTATTATAAATGGTTGTACATCACACGGGTTCAAGACCTAGTATATATGTATATGTAAGTCTTATTATTGTTTGCATGATTGTTTAAATTGCAATGATAGACAATTTTTTTTTCTTATTTCTTTTTTTTATGATCGTCTTTTCGGCCTTTGACCGACTAATTCACAAGAGTCAAGTTCACCATTACACAAACTCGAATTTGGTAAAAAAGCTCTTCTAAAGGAAAAGTGGCGTGATCACACAAGAGTTGTCTTTTGTTCTCTTTTTTATGTCATTAAAAGGTTTGAACTACGTAACTCTAATTTCCCTATAATAGACAATTTTGACCAAGAAATATGACGAGTTTTCATATCACTACTCGAAACGACAAAATTTCTGTTTAATCTTTCTAAAAAAAATAAAGTAATGTATATACACTTCTTCCTTCTAATTTTTTTATTCATCTTACTATTTGTAAATATTCAGAAACGCAGAAAAATCCTATAAGAAACAAATATTATGATCAGTGTCATTTTTATTTCATCTTATGTATTTAAAAAAATATTTAATAACAATATAAAATTTGCACTTATTTAGCTGGATAAACAAAAGCTAAAACGATTACGATATGTTCAACCTTATCTTTTATTTCTTGATGGAAGACAATACGTACGATGAACATGTCTTTATATAGGCAAATTCCATTGGCTCAAAATTAAAACAAAGATGACATATACTAAATAATAATATTACTATACCTTTTTCTACGTATAAACAGGATTCACCTAATAGGGTTTACACGTTATATATTATATATTATTATATATATAAATATAATCAACATAACAAGCAATATTATATACATTTTTCTTTCATGGGAGTTGAAGGTGCATCACAACATTGTCCTTTTATTCCTGAAATGAAAAGCCGATCATCAAACTCATCATGCAATATTTTTCACCATCAAACCAATGGTAAGTTGGATCTTCGTTTAACGTTAGAGAATTATGATCGAAACCTTGATCAAGATACTACAAACGATGAAAATCATAATCACACATCACCAAGAATTTTTTCTTGCAAATATTGCTGGAAAAAATTCGATAGTTCTCAAGCACTTGGAGGCCATCAAAACGCACATAAAAGAGAAAGAACAATCGCAAAGCACAAAGATAAGGTTACCCATGGGCACCATTATCGGTTTTCTTCCAGTATGGCTTCTTTTGGGATCAAGGCTCACTCTAAGGTGGTTCATAAGCCAACTATGACTAATTATGCTGTCTTACCATTTGTTGGCACTAGAAAGTCTATTGGGGATCGAGCCATGATAGAGCGGTTTGAGCAGCCGGTGCACAATAGTGTTGGATTGTCATCAAGGATGAGGGTTGGTGGTGGTGGTAGATTCAACAGCGGTCTAAGGTATGGAGATCCCCGAGACTTTACATGGGGTGGTGGTGGCAGTGCTGATTCATATCTAAAATGTTGTCAAGATGATCAATTGCAAAAACTAGATTTGTCACTCAAACTCTAATAAGTATTCCGTTTTGTTGTTTAATTTGATTTGATGGAAAACATGCTAATGGTTTTCAATCAAATTATCTACATGTAAAAATTTGATACCATATATATCTCTACAGCTCTACTACGTGTGACTTATACCCGAACTATCACTCTTCTGAATTTTTGCATAAATATGACGAAAGTAAAGCCTTTACTTTTCAGTTGGGCCCAGGCCCAAGTCTTCTTGCAAAACGTCCTGCTTTCCGTTTCCGTTTCCGTTTAGTAGTTGCCCTGTTTAGTTTTGCCGTTTTGGTATGAAATTTTAAAAAAATGTAAAACTTATATTTGATAATAAGAGGATCGTATTTTTTTTTTCACACCTGGATGTTATGTTAAGTGACAATCTTCGACTTCGTGTATGTTGTAAGAAAAGATACAGGATTCAAATCACACATAATGCAAACAATTTATAGAGGTCACGTCAAACTCTTTAGGGCGAGTTTTACCATGGTCAAATCTATGTGACGGTAAGTTTGATCTATATGAAATAATGATCCGTCAAATGTGGAGTTTGAAGTTACGGCTCAAAAATAGATATTTACCTTTAAACACAAGATAAAAATATAATCACAATATTTGACAATTTAACAAGACAAAAATCATCTATCTAAAAGTAATATTTGACACTTTAACAAAACCTTGTCGAGTAAAAACTAAAAAAGCAAATACATACACAAAGTTATTATTATTATTATTATTATAATAATTTTTTTAAAGGCAATTCAAATAATTGAATTTTTTTGGTGTGAAAGTTATCTTCATTGATACACCTGTTTTTTTAGCTACAAATTTATTCCATGTCAACTTCCAAAACTTCTACTCATTAATTTCAAAATTTGAAACATCTATCTCCTCCAACGTATTAATTCGTTCCTGATAAAATACATAACTCTCCAACCAACTACAATTTTTTTCGTTAAAACTGAAAAAATGCTATGCGGAGTAAAGCCGGGAAAACATCGTAAACACGGGTCCGTGCCCGTGTTTCTCAATGTCTACGATCTCACCACCATCAACGGCTACGCTTATTGGCTCGGCCTCGGTGTTTATCATTCTGGTCTTCAAGGTTCGAATCCTATTATTAAACTTTCACCATATAATCATATCACATGATATATTACTAACAGTTTTGAATTATATTGTTATTTGTTTAGTTCATGGAGTGGAATATGCATTTGGTTCTCACGAACATTCGACAACTGGAATATTCGAAGGAGAACCGAAACGGTGTGAAGGATTTGTGTTTAGAAAACAGATTTTGATCGGATACACGGAAAAAGATCGAAGGGAGGTTAGAAAAGTTATGGAAGAATTAGCGGGCGATTATAAAGGGATTTCGTATAATCTAATTACGAAAAACTGTAATCATTTCTGTAATGACGCGTGTGTTAAACTTACCGGCAACACAATTCCACGTTGGATTAATCGTCTAGCAAGAATAGGTACATTTTATTTTACATAATGAATTATTTAACAAAAAGATTTGTTAGATTTGTGGTGGTTATTGATGGTGAAATATAATTTTGTGTTTAGGTTCGTTATGTAATTGTATAATTCCGTCGAGTTTAAGTTCGTTTAGAGTTGGAATTGAAGATAATAAAGTGCATAACGAAGGGGAGATTAGAAAGAAGTTAAAGAATCGATCTAGATTGTTTCGTTCGTCGTCTAGTTCTTCATTTTCGTTTGAGAAATCGTCGTTTGAATCGCCTACGGTTACTCGAACCAGAAGTCAGAGGAGTAAGACCTCATCATCATCATCCTTATCATCTTAACTAGGTTGATCAAATAGTTTTGTTTTAAGATAATTAATCATGTTAATTGTAATTGTTTTTTAAATAGATTTGGGTATTTTATATTATGATGTATCGTTGCTTGAGGAATCAACTTTATCCATGTTCAAATGATTCTATAACAAATGTAGATGATAGGTAAAGTAAAACAGGGGAAATCATAATGTCATTGAGTGTGGGCATTCACAATCTTCATATAAAAGCGTACGGCCGTTTACTTTTAGTTGAACTAGTAGATAACCCGCGCAATGTAGCGGAAACGAATTTTGAAATTGATTATTAAGATTAATCATTGAATAGTTGATGAAAATAATATGTCTTGGTGGAGGTGGTGTGGTGGAGGTGGAGGCGGTGCCCAAAAAAAAAATGAAAAAAAAAACATCATCGAAAGTATGCCTTGAGGGATGACAAATCAAAGAGGGGAAAATCCTAAATTTTATGGTGCAATTTTTCATAATTTTTCGATTTGATATTTGTAAAATAATTGATATTTGAAGTAAATGAGTTTTTGTAAAATAGGGAAATAATGTAAGGGGTATTTTGAGGTTTGGAATAATGTAATAAATGGTAAAATAGAGGGTAAAATAGGGATATAATGTTAGGGGTATAGGGTTTGGAATAATGTCAGGGGTATTTTAGGTATTTTCGATATTCCTCTAGTAAGTTTTAAGCCAAAATATGGAAATGAATAATATAGGAGTATAGATATAGATATAACATCCTAAACATGAAGTTTTAAACTATGTTTTTTTATTTGTGGACACACATTTAAACATAGTATGTTACATTACACGTGTACTCGTATGACACATGATAAGATCTATGTAATGAAGTTGAAATTACCTTAAATATTATCATTTGCATTTAATACTCAATAATTTAATTTAATTTTTATCCTTTTTACATATATATTAATCAAAATTATAATATTTAAATAAAATATCGAATTCATTAAATGCATATATATTTCTTAACGTGTGACACTGAGGTCATACATTAACAATACCCAAATGGTAAATACTGTAGTGGTTATGTTGAAACCCGTATTCGTAAACGATATATGAAGACTTATTACTTAAGCAACACTACAATTCTGTATTTACCAACTACCATTAAAGTATATCTACCAAGAGGCCAATGATACCTGGCCAACAACGTTTGGTTGGATCATTGATAGCTAAAAATGTTCATGAGTTTACACTTTTTTAGACTGAAAAATGATCAACACTATTTCTGCTTTTGCCTTAAATGAAAGTTCCAAACAATTGCCGGTAAATGGACCCGACAATATATGTAACATGACCCACTTCTCATATATCTTCCCTTTTTGAGTACTACTGTATTATTCAACCAACATAGGATCCCTATATAGTACGGACTATGTTATAATGGTTGGCAATTTTCGACACGATCCAAAATTCAACACGAAACCGATTAGAAAATAAGTAGGTCGGGTCAATGTTTTTTGACCCGCGAACCCGTAAACCCAAAACCCGCGAACCTGCTATTTTTTTAGTCGGGTTTGGGTCACCCAATGATTTTTTGAGTTGACCCGACAACCCAAATATATTCTAAATGTAGTTAAAAAATTAAAGTTTTATTTTAATTTAATAAACCAAAGTGTATAACGATGTTTTAGTATTTAATTTTGATTTTTATAAAAGACTTCTATGTTTATTTTATATTTCCAAATTGATTCATGTGACCTGCAAAAAAAATTATTTTGTTCATTCTTCATAATTTTAAGGGGTGAAAATTTTAAAATTGTCATTAATATCTTAAAAAATTTTTTTTTTACGTAATTTCAAAATTCTTGAGGGGGCAATTGCCCCCGCTGCCCCCATTCTAGCTCCGCCCTGTCAATGCAAGTATTATTGCGACTCTTTGTAAAAATGAACTACATATGATAATTAGAAAGACATAATTGTATTACTTCAAATATTGTTTTAGTATTAAACTTGAAATATAAAAACTATAAAAGCTGTTTAGTAAATAGGTTCCAAGTAAGTTGGAAAACATTTATTTTTTCATGACTATAATAAGAAAAATCGTTACTAAACCAACCACCTACCAACCCCTAACATGGATTATTTTAAAAATACTTTTAATAAAATCCTATTTATTTATTTTTTAAATGCTGAAGATTCCAATTAAATAAATCTCATCTCTAAGAAGGGGATTGAAGATTACAGATTACATAAACAAGAAGAAGTAAGCCCAACCGGACTAAACTCCTAAAAGGACTTGAAAATCAAGAACCAAATGTCCCCTCGGTGTTGCTAATCCAACAATCCCACCTACAACTCAAGTTCTTAAACCTGTTTCTAATCCAAAATAACAACGAAAGGGAATAAAATCCTATTTATTATTAATTTATTTACTTTCACCCGCAATTAGTAATTATTTTAGTTATATACGTGTTATTTACATACCCCCGGCCTCGTGTTTGTTTCTCGTCTGCTTCCGTTAAATTTGATTGTTAATTTAAAACAATTTGTGTAATTGTGCGCGTCTCTCTTCTGCAGCTTCCTCTAATCTTCCTCGTAAAACAAACCCTAACAGTAACACTGTGACACCCCCTTCCTCTATCTATCAATTAAGCTACGCGTTTTACTCGCTCCTACACACTCTTGTTTTACGTCAATTCTTTCTTATTTAAATATTGTGTAGGTCCACCTGTAGATTCTTATTTTTGAACCCTGCAATGCAATCCTACATTACATTAATTCCATGACAAACTTTAATAGTTTATACCCTAAATATATATATCAATTACGGAGTACATTCAATCATAAAGTACTGATCAATCGTTATTTCGGGCAATTTTCGTAACATTAATCAACTTTTTGTATTTTTGTAGTATATAATGAAGCTTGTGATTATGTGGATTGCCTGCTCTGATAATATAATGTTAATGATTTAGTCCATTTATGATTTTATAGTATTTTGTTAACATGAAATGGTCTATGTGTATATAATTATACGACAAATCCAGCAATATTGATGACTAGTAATAAACTTCTGACCCGCCAACTTAATAACTCGAGCAGGTCAATTCAACCCAACCCGAATTGCCACCCCTATTATTATTGTCAACTCAATCAAAACATTTGCAAGATTGAGATAAAATATTAATGGACGAAACCAAAAACTAAATAAAATTAAATTAGCTAATTACCTGTTATGAACAATTAATCGGTCATAGTATTTGGGTTGTCTGTCTATAGTCACATTACTTTTTGTAATGGTGTAATAGAAGGAAATATTTATTAGTTAATCCCACATTGGTGAACATATAATGTTTATTTGCTTCTATTCTTCGACTCACTCACTTAAAACCTCCCACAAAGTTGGTAGTAGATAGAAAATCCTCCTCAAGGGACACAAAATCCAGTTATCATCATCATAAATTCATGATATTTTTGACTAGTTGAATTATAATTCTCCATAGTAACTATATAATTATTTTGATTACATTGTAACTTCAATAAGATCAATCTACCAAATTGAATTATTCCCACATAAATATTATAAGAACGCATCATTCTTGAATGTTTTTTTCGTCAACAACATTACTGATGATGCTCCTTTCTTCAACAATACTATGAAGACTCGGTTGCCAATACTCAAGAGCTGTTATCAATTTCTTGGGTGATCCTTCCATTTTCCCATTGTTTCTTCGATTACTATCACCCGATGAAGACATTGTTGTTCCACCTTCATTACTCAAACCCGTTTTACGTTTTGACCCTGAAAACACACAACCAAAACATCTTTTATTTTCAGACTCGTTTCCACCATTAAACGACTTACCACAACTCCCATCAAGATCTTCAACCGAACAACAACTTGTATCACTATCAATTTCATCATCGTCTTCTTTAGAACTTTGACCTTCTCGATCCACTATCCCTGAAGAAATTGACCTTTTAATCGATTGTTTTTGAAGTTTTCTAACTGTCGATATAGGAACCACATAGACCTTTTCACCAGGCATTAACATGGTGTCCGGTTGCACGATTGCCCATGGTTGCTTAAACACGTTTGGGTGAGCCACACAACATTTAGGGTTACGACGGATTATTTCAGATGCCATAACGGGTCGATCGTGAAGCTCAGCATGCCCACCGGGGTGCACGATTTTAACTCTTAGATTTTTTGTACTATTTGTGTAGAGCCAACTTCCAATTCCCATTTTAATTAGATTTGTTATTGATTTTATGGTATAAAGATTGAATGGTGGTTATATTCTTGTTAATGGCTTAGCTTTGATCTTTGATAATATCGTGGTAACTATGTTGGATTTGGACAGTATTGTGGTCTACGTCAAGGACAATATATGGTTAATTTTGTGGTTTTGCAATTGCCAAAAGGGACATTTTTTAAATTTAATACAATTATTTATTTATATAAAAATCCCAACAATTGGGCTCCTATTTAACCCATACTGTTGGGAATTTGGCATATGGCCATATGGGTTAACACCACTATAATAGAATGTAGACGGTGATTCTAATAATACATACCGCTGTAATGTTAGAACGGCCCAAATTAAGGTTTAATTTTTTATTTTTAAAAATAAAATAATAATAATAAATGTCACTGTATACAGAGGTTTAGATTGTGAGGTGAACCTAATAATCACAATGACTTTGAGTCATGGCATTTGCTGGCATGAAACTTCCAATAAATGTGGGTGTTTAGTAAGTGAAAATTTAAAGGATGCAAATATGTTTTTCTGTCAAGTTTCAACGTGTTGAATGTCGTTTGATACGTTTTAAGCTTACGGTTGAACGTTTAAGTGTAATCGGCTAAGGCATTTCGTCGAAATTGATGGAACTACACCCTGAATAATTAACTCTTATAAAAAGTAACTATAAATAGATTTTATTCACAATTTCACATCGTACATAGAGTTAACTTAGTGATATTCTACATCTTTTCGGCGATGTGGTCTTGATTTAGAATTTTCAGGTACCAAATTGGTAGGAATTTAGAAACGCGTGGTTATAAACGGATTTATTTCAAGTTTTACACTAGTACTACTAAAAAATTTGGTTGATCATTTTTTTAATTTATTAAAAGATAATAACAACTAAAAGGAGATGTTATAATGTCTTAAGTTTATTATACCTATACTCTGTGTGTGTCAAAAACCCCAAATGAGTGCCGTTACATGATAAGAAAGTTTTATATTTCACATAATAAGCCTTATTGTAGCAAACTAAAAAAGTTGAAGGACCATTATCGCACTTAACCATTTACAGAGGGTCGTTGTGTAAATCACCGTATAATAACTCTGTAGCCCCGTCTATAAATTCAACATGTAATTTTAGGGTTTTCTTATACACAGGAAGAAGCCGCTGTTTATAGCTAGCATAAGTTAGGTTTTATATTCCCAATTTAAGTTGCTGTTGTACACCGCATCACTGATTTCTTCGTCAGTAACATGATTTTATGTTTTCTGATGAGGATGTCGTGTTGGTGGCGCACAAAATTAACTTGAATCAAACGAACATTCATTTTCGAATCTAATGGATTCCTTGATTGTCGGTGTTGTAAAAGGGTGGTGATATTTCCACCAGTTAATTTGACGAATACTCCACAGTCATGCATCAAGTACTTGTACTGTATACACGGGTGATGCACAACTGTGGTGGATTTATCAAGTTAAAGGGTTATAAATTTTGAATAAACAGGTTTAAATTGAGTTTGGGAAATGATGCTAAAAGATATCGATTTAATTTTCATAGGTGCATAATGTGCTCTGCTGAACGATTATTTGCACGTCAGTCTGATCCCAAACTCGTTTTTTTGCGTCATGTTTTTTTTTTTTTTTTTTTATGGTTCCAATCTGTGACTCTACTTTACAGTTTTTTGTTTTGTTTTGGAAATGGAAGCTAACTGTCTTTGAATGTAAATATTTTAAAGTAGGGTCAAAATGTTTTATATTTGTAATTTTATGAAAGGTTAGTAATATGTTTGATTTACATTTTTGTTGGTTTTGTAGGTATTTGTATATGGATTGTGGATCATAGAGTGAATTTAGATTTAAAATCAGAAATAGAAAATTAAAGTTTTTGCCAAGCATTATGTGGGTGAAATTGGTTGTTGGCATGAGCTTGACTTGTAGCAAAGTAGTCAAAAAATTTCCAAGTAAATATCAACAAAAACTCGAAAATAAACTGAAATAACTACGTGTAGATATCAACAAAATTGGTTAACAAGAACCCTAAAAAATAAAAACATTTAGGACGGACGATGTGTTACGACTACATGTGATGAGCTTCAAATTACTAAACCATGATTCTTTTACAACATAGTCTCCCTAAAACACCAAAAACTAGGAAAATGATTATTAAAGATATGAAACCCTTTCTTGTTATAATTTAGGGATGTTAATAGGGGGATTTTGATTCTGATCCGCGTAATCAGGGCGGAGCTAGGATATTTCGTATAGGGTGGCAAATTTTTTCTTTTTCTTTTTTCTATCATTTTGGAGGGTAAAACTTCAAAACTTTCACTAATAACCTTAAAAATGCCCCCTCTAGCTCCGCCCTTGCGCGTAATGGGTGGGAAAACTAAACTGTGGTTGAGTCATGAAAATCTATTTCTACTTTGAGATTTGGAGTGACCCATCAACCCATTAAAATAAAAATAACTGATTTAACTAATTTTAATATGTAGTTTCACAAATTACAAGTTTACAACGTATCAACAAAATTGGTAACAAGAACCCTAAAAAATAAAGTAAAAAACATTTAGGACGGACAATGTATGTGATAAGCTTCAAATTACTAAACCATGGTTCTTTTACAACTTAACATAGTCTCCCTAAAACACCAAAAACTTAGAATACAAGTATTAAAGATCATGCAACCCTTGATCTGTCTATACTTTACTGGTTATAGACTTATAATTTAGGGATGTCAATGGGTCGATCTTGATCCCGACCTCCACCAATTATGTGACGTAATGGGTCGGAAAACTAAACTATGGCTGAGTCATTTAAACGTATTTCTACTTTGAGGTTTGGAGTGACCCATAACCTATGTTCGGGTCAACCCATTAAAATAAAACTAACAAAAAATAACTAATTAAACTAATTCTAATATGTAGTTTCACAAATTACAAGTTTACAATGATCTACTTTCGGTATCCATGATGCAGCAATTCCATAAACTGTTGATAACTATTTCTTCAATAAATACGACATGATATGCTTTTTTATTACACTGTTGTTTCCGTGAAGTTTCTTGCTTTGTATATATGCAAAATTATGCATAAAGGATGTAACTATTAAATGGTTTATATCAATTATGATAATGTTTTCTATTAACTCAAGATTATGACATTGATAATACTAAAAATGAAATTTTCTTTAACTTACTAACTGACTCAAATGCCCAGGACATACTTTTCTTGCAAAGTTATGGTGCCATCGGTTGAATGTAATATTTTTCTAAAGATACACCAGGTTGTTTCGTGCTAGCAAGTTCCAATTTCACAAGGTACATTTTTCTTTTGCATTTTGTCAAATACTTGTTGTGCACTATCAATGTTTACCATGCTCTTACGTTTAATACATAGCTAATCGTAGAAAACTACTCCGTAGTATTTTCTGAAACTCGATTATTTCATCAAGCGGATGATATTCAAACGTCAACAACATTGCTATATGAAACGGATTCAATAAGTACAAATTTAAACGAAGGTTGCCTGAACAAAAAATATCTCAAAGACCCCACACAAATGGTACAACATTGCTGAAATAAAAGCCTAAGAAATGACTATTCAATCTAATTTTACATATAACGTATACTGATTGTAAACCAAAAAATAATCGATTAAAGTTTTATATCGGATGGGTCGACCCGAATCCATATCCATTTATACATATTAGTTGTATATTGGGCTGGATCATGACTCATTAACTAATGGGTCAGATCAAAACTATTCAATTGGATCTTGTTCCCGGTTAGAACATGACAAGATCTGCTTCCCCCCGCTCAGATAGACCTAAGCGGTTATACGCACAACTTTCCACTCATATAAACTTGATAAATTTGCTCCCTATCATTTCAGAGGACCAATGAATGATGGTGAGGTTTGCAAAGTGGAAATTGTATAAAATAAAATAAAATGAATGCCTTATAATAAAGGCATAAAGCTATAGTTTTAAAGCTTTTGCCAAATTTTGCTAGTAATTAGTGCTGGCAAATTCTGCTCACTTGCTTCACATTTGGGCAACTCTGGGTATAATGACATAAAGTTTGGGTTCTTATGGACTGAAGAAATTTTAGGAATGGGTTTAATTGGGTAAAACTCAAATCATGAATGGATCTAAATGTGTGACCATCATGTTATATTTTTCAAATTATATAGTTAAAAATATATAACTTATTTTGGAAGATACTAAATTTTAGTGAATTAGAACATTTTTTTATGAAATTTTTAAAGAGCCCGTTATGACCCGAGCCCGTTTAGACCCGCGTCCGATTAGACCCGAACCCGTTTATACCCGTGCCCATTTTAACCCGTAACCCATACCCACCCAACCCACCCATTTTGCCAGCTCTACTAGTAATATAGCCACATTTTGTTAAAGCTTTTGAGTAATTCAAGCCAATTTTATCATTGAAGCTTCCGAGTTATTTTGGGTGGGCCTTTTGCTTTCGAGAATAAAAGCCCAGCCAAAATAAATCTTGACCTGTACTTCAGTTGAAGTTTACCCATATCTTTGTTTGGGCCTACGGTCTTTTGGTAAACTACTTTGGTGAGCCCAAGAAAAGTAAACACAGTCAAATCTAAAGGAACTGAGAGTCTGAGAATATGTTAACATTATTATTTTTGTCCCCCTCTTTTCAGATTAGCAATAGCAATGTTGATATTTAATTTATTGTAATTATTATATATCATCAATAAAATATCAATAAAATCTACTTATACTTAAATTAGTCACAGTCGACTAATCTTAATTCGAAGCGTTACCACAACGAAAACAATTTCATCAACCAGTCGAGATCCTCGATATTGTAAATCAAAATGATAAAATTAACACAAGTTTAAAACAGTGAAAACTAACATGTACAAGTTTAAATTGTTTAGCATTAGGAAAGTTTTATGAGACCATAATGTTATGATAAATAGTTAAATACCATCTGTTTGGTACTTTGGTACATAATTACATAAAGGATGTGTGAGGACTAGTACTATCTGCATCTTGTGTTGTACATTGAATGGTCAAACGGTCAAAGTGTCTTGGCGGGAAAAAAGGAGGTTGTGGTTAACTGAAACCTAGCTTTTAACGAAGAGATGGACACACCCATTGATCATGCCGGTAGAACCGCTCATCATTTGAACTTTTCATTTTAATTCCTAAATTACCCTTATCCATCACTTTCTAATTTTTTAATATTATGTTTTTTTTATACTCCGTATTTATATTTATTATTATCTATTAATGATGTAGACCCCAGTAAAAACAAGTGGACTAATAAATGGTGTGCTAATCGTTATTTATAGGTTCCTTTGTCGTATTATAACTTTAAGCATAGCTAGATTTAAAGTAACTAATTTTATCTGAAAGTTAGCTATATCCAAATCAGCTTAATATAGATATTAATAAGTGATAATCAGACACATTAAAAAACACAAATATCTAAGTAGCAAACAAGTACAAGTAGATGGTTAAAAAATTATGCATAACGTATTATACAATTTGGGTAAAAAATACAGTAGTTATTTTAACAATTGTGACATTTTGGGTATTGTTTCTCAATGTCACATCACCACTGAATATGATTGAAGTTTTATGTTTGACATTTTTATTCATATTTTAAATGAAATACATTTTTTTTTTTTTACTAAACAAACTTGCTTCTGCTTAAGTACATTAGATATGATTATGATTAGTTCGTAATATATATAAATATATAATTGCCTACCTAAATATAATCTAAGAAAAAAGCCATTGCAAATATAACAATTCTGTGAACATTTTATAGTAATAAAACCTTCATAACATGACAACAAATGTATGAGTTTGATTTTAGAAAATGATATCATATTAAACCAACAATATGAAATTTTAACTTTTATTGGTTTATTCTTATGTTTTAAAGCATTGTGAGTTTTACACTTTTACCATAAAAAATTTAGAACGGAATAAATTAATAATAGTATTGAAAAATAACTTTTTATAACGTTTACTAATATTTTTCATAAGCAAAAAAAAACCTTAATCCAACTTATATTAAATATTAAATTAAATATAATAAAAATTATGTCAACCGGTTTTTAAATTAGAGAAATAATGAAAAGGGCAAAAAGGTAAATAGAGCATGCATCACGTCTTCAAGCTGTAGTGGGGTGTGTAGCAAAAACAAGATGTGGGGCATTTCAAAACATCACCACCAACATCCACACACACACTCTGACTGTGTGTGTTTTTGAGTGAAATTTTATTTCTTTCCTTTTTTAATTTTTTTAACTAAAAAGAAGAGATGATGAGTAAAGTGTCCCACTTGTTTTTGTAAGTGTGTGTTTTTATTTTTATTTTTTTTTCAAAACTCAACACACACATGCCCTCTCTGGCTATAGAATACAACATTTTGTCTCTTTGTTTTCCAATTTTGTTTTTGTTGTTTTCACTTTTTGTTG
Source organism: Helichrysum umbraculigerum (assembly GCA_949592205.1). Lineage (NCBI taxonomy): Eukaryota > Viridiplantae > Streptophyta > Magnoliopsida > Asterales > Asteraceae > Helichrysum > Helichrysum umbraculigerum. Next base: position 156,572,073 of record CATIUR010000004.1, read on the forward strand.
CAGATAATTGAACCTTGTTTTTCTGCAACAACAAAGAATTGGAAGAAGAAGAAGAAGAAGAGTAATGATGATAACCAACCATGGTGTTATTGTGTAGTTAATTCTGAAAACTCACTCTGTTTTCAAGATTTCTTTTTCTTGGGTAAGTTTTTATTATTATTATTATTTTCTGAATTTTTTTGAATGATTGTAACTTTTTATGATTTGTTTCATGTTTATAAGAAATGGGTTTTGTATAAAATTTAATCTTTATCTGTTTTACCCAGAGTTAGATTTTATAATCTTGAAAGAAATGGAAGAAGGGTTTCGAGAAGTTCAAAATATTGGTCTTATTCGCTCACTTTTTATTTTGGTCCATGAACTAAACCCTGTTTCTCCTTTTAATTTAATTCAAGTTTCTATAGTATTTTTTGTGAAAAATCATAAACTTATGTGTAATGTTTTTGTAGATGTTTTACAGATGCTAATCTAGGGTTTCTTTTGTGGTTACGGGTATCGATATGATTAGATTGTTTATTAGTCTCGAGTTCTCTTAGATGAATTTAATATATTTTTGAACAAATTTATCATTTGGGGTTCTATGTGTTTATATATCATTATGATTATGAATGCAAGTTCTGACATGATTAAAATATTATTTATTTATATTATATTTACTTATTTAGTTAAATGAATTTAATGAAATTTTTGAACAATTTCTCATTTGGGGTTTTCTGGGCAGATGTCAAAATGGAAGCTTTTGAGGCTGCAAAAGTTGTGTACAACAGAATACTAGAAACAGAAACAGAAACTATCACCCGAAAAATAATCGGTTACATATACTTACTAGACCATGCTGACCGTGAAATGATTCGCCTTGCTTTTGGCCCGGATAATTTGATTCAAACCCTGATACAAAAAGCCAAAACTGAGCTCAATTTAGGACCAAAACCCGTTCTTTCACCTCCTATATCACCGTCACTTCAACACGGCCTGATGTTTCATTCACATAGACCCTTTTCAACCCCCTCAGCTTTGCAAATACCAAACCATATGCCATTACACTATTCTAACATGGTTCATGATGATTGTAGGTATCAAAACCATGATCACTTCGTAGGCTTAAATGATCAATATGATGCTTTAAATAGAGAAATCACAAATTTTTCCGAAAATTGTTACTCCCCAGATGGAAATATTAGTGTTAGAGGAAGAAGAGATGGGAACCCGACTAAGATTTGCCATTATTTTAGTAGAGGGCATTGTAAACACGGCAATAGTTGTAAGTTCTTTCACGCGCAATCTATGGTTGACTTTAACTCGAATGAATATGAAGATCAAGCTGCATTTTCACCTGGTTCACTTGAAAAACTTGAGTTTGAAATCACGGAAATCTTGAAATCAAGAAGGGGTAATCCCATCTCGATTGCTTCGTTGCCTATGGTTTATTATGAAAGATATGGGAGGACACTTCAAGCTGAAGGGTACCTAACTGAAAGTCAAAGACATGGTAAAGCTGGTTATAGTTTGACTAAGCTTCTTGCTCGCTTGAAAAACAGTATTCGGCTCATTGACAGGTTTGCTTGTATCTTTATCTGGTTATGCTGTTATTTCTTTTGAGTTATAACTAAAACTTGTGATTGATTTAAGTTGCAGACCTCATGGGCAACATGCAGTAGTTTTGGCGGATGATGCATCAAGGTACATGGAAAACCGCTATGAGCGTAATAATCTGAATCCGGGTCCTATTGTTAGTGGTTCGAAGCAAATATATTTGACTTTTCCAGCCGATAGCACGTTTAGTGAAGATGACGTTGCTAACTACTTCAGGTAAAACATTGTAACTAATTTTTTGATATGGCAAAATGGGCGGGTCAAGTGGGATGAAATGATGGATAACAGCTTACATCAAACAATTGTGGTGCTGGTCTAGTTCATTTTACCCAAGACGCTGTTGTCCAAAATCAGTAAATTTCTAGTAAACGACTATTGTATCAAGTGATGATTAGATAATAATCTTCTAAGTAGTTTTTATTAAAAACATAACAACTTTATTTTTCTATAATATTTAAAAATGTAACTTATATTGATTGTGTTCTCTAGCACCTTTGGTCCTGTTCAAGACGTGAGAATCCCATGCCAACAACAAAGAATGTTTGGGTTTGTAACTTTTCACACTGCTGAAACTGTGCAAATGGTTTTGTCGAAGGGGAACCCACATTATGTTTGTGGCGCTCGTGTTCTTGTAAAACCTTATAGAGAAAAATTGAAAGTATTTGATAGGTAATTGTTACTCATTTACTTTAACTTTGAATATACATATGATTTATAACTCATATTTGCATTACATTGTCATTCAGAAAGTACTTTGAGAAACTTGAGTCTCCAACGTGTTACCATTCGCACCATATGGATATGGATCCTGATTTTCAAGCTAGTAAGATCTCTCTGTTTCCAAAATAATTCTGTATGCTTATTATTTGTGGACCCATTTTGAATCTTGATAGTGTTATAACAGGGTTTGAACCTTCAAGAATGTTCGGTAGGCAACTTGTAGACGAGCATGAGTTAGCAGTACAATTAGAGATGATGCGCCTTTCGCAGTTAGAGATGGCACGAGGACCATCCTACCTTGAAAACACCTTTGATGATGAAAAACCACTTGAAGGTAAGACGATTTCATGTTTTAAACTTAATCAGCCTTCTTAAAAAGCTTTCACGTGTTTGATTCCTTAATATTTCTTTCTCTTCTGTTTTTTAGATCATGTGGACAATAACTACACTGATCAAGAGTACTACTTCTTCTCTTACTATCATCTTTAATCTTGTTGCCTTTTGTCTTGGTAAACTTTGTAAATTAACTTGTGCTGTATTTTTATGTGTATTTGTGTAGTGAAAATGGCCAAGGTTTGGATCTTCCGGATAGCCCATTTGCCTGCAACAAGGGTTCTAACAAGCAAATGTAGTTAAAATTTCGATTGAAGAGAACATTTAGAGTGAAGTTGGAAGTAAATAATAGCAAATGGAAGAAGGAAAAAGGAGGAGAAGAATGGATAGAAAGAAGTGTAAGGAGATTTTACAGTTTTAGTTGTTGGCAAAGCAATGCAATGCAATGCAACAAGTATAGTTTTAGTTTAAATTATAAGGAGGAGAATAGATATGAGATCTATATGTGTTTTCTTATGCTAACTTTAATGGTAGATAAAGATTTCAAAACCATAAATATTGGGGAATTATGTTTTACTTTTCTTTTGACCGAGCGTACACTTAACATTATCTTTCAAATGTTATATTCGGAGACTCGGAGTGAAGCATGTATACTGGGTGACGTTACTCATTGATCAATGCTTCATGAGATCTTGGGGTTGAGCCTTACTGATACTAACATATTTTAGACGCTGTAACTGGTGTCGATAAAGAAATTTATGCATCTAAACATATGATTGATATGCCATTAGCGGAGATAATTAGAGAAAAAATATAATACAATTGTGAAAATAGTATATTGTTTAGATGCATCTTCGTATTTTGAACAGAGTTTGATCTATGTTTAAGTGCACACAACGATAAACTTAGAGATTGTATATTGATTATTATTATACATATAAAAAAAAGGACTGTTTTGATAACTGAAGTTAGTTATATTTGTATTGGTTGGAATTTTAAAAGGATGACATTGGTGGATGAGAAATTAGAGAAATGAGGTTTGACTGTCTTGGTTAAAGCACAAATGGGTCAAAAATCAAAATCCATATTCTATACACTATATTGTCATGTGAATTTGTGTGATTAAATGGTGGTAAAAAAGAGTTTCATCTTCATAATAAAATGTATTTTTACAATATCACATTGCAGCTACAAATTTCTCTGGTAAAAATAATATACCAAAGGGCTATTGTTTCACCTTCCAACTTTGAGATTGGGGATTCGACCTCGCCTCGCCTCTCCTCTCCTCTCATGATAAAGTCAACATCATTAGAGGTTATCAACCTTGACTTTTTACGGTCTAACACTACTTAAACTATCCCCATCTAAATTTCCTTTCAACAAAAATACAAAAACATATAAGAATCATAGATTGAGAAGAAAGTTAATTATTAATGGCAATAGTTAGGAGGAAAGAAGCATTAAGCTTTCACTTTTATATTGCTCAAAATGTTGAATCACTAGATTACTTATTATCCATAAATTGGGTCCAATTCAGCAATCCTCATCAAACTAATTCTAATAATTCTAAATGCATAAAGAAGGGGTCCAAAATCCATTGATGAGGTAGGAACGTATCTACATTACTTTCAACCAAAATGTCTCATCAGATTACCAAGGGCCACTTTCACAAAACACACACCATTCAAGATAATTAACAATTAACAAGTACATGTAACCTACAAAAATACCATATTTGATCACATTTCCAGGCTTCCAAGACAAACCCACAAAATAAAGATGACCAACAAAACATATGTTTTCAAATAGAAGTGTCGTTTTTATACATATACTGCTAAACGCTAATTAGCGTTGAGTGAAATAAATAACTATATGAATGGAACATGAACAATATCGGCTATACCTTCTTACTTACAATTCGTTCCCTCAAGTTCACATAAGAAATATTTTTATAACATATTTGCATGTTCGTACGTATACAAAAAGAATCGATCCGGCTGTAGACAGGGTTAATCTCGGTATTTTGTGGCCAAAAGATTTCAGTTTTCTGCTTGCAGAGCCACATTTGACAAATTGAACCTGTATGAATTAGGAACACAGAATGGTGATGGTGCCAAATAATACAAGATTTTATATCAATAGTATATAGATTTCTGGAGTCGGTCATATTTCATATATTTTTCAGCATATCAGAATCATCAAATTCAAACATAAAATAAAAGCTTTTGCCTCTTAAAAATCTTCTCTTTTTACAAGGGTTACTTTCTTATCAGAATTTTATTTAGCAGGTTAGATTCTGACTTATATGAAAGTTCGAATTAGAGGTGGAAAATAAGTAAGTTGGGTAACAGGAGCTCGAAAAACTTTATATCCATAGGATTATTGTTTAAAAGATTATTCAGATTTTTTAAAGAAAAATGTTAGAGAACTTATGTGTTTAAATACAATTCAGGGGACCTTCAAGGGTCAACATGTTAAGACCCGTTCAGCCCATTCGACTTGTTTCAAATTTTTAGCGAAGTTTTTATTTATTTTGCCTGTTAGAGATGATACATAGCATGGACCCATTTATAAGTGATTGGGTTGATATTTTCTACTCTGTGTAATCCTCATTATTCTTTTTCCCTTCCCTACTTACAGTTTCTAGTATCAAGATGTAAAAAAATAGCACTAACCTTATAAGCATCAGTTTGTTGACCATATCGGTTCATTAATTAACAAATGGACTACGACTTATTTCAAATCTAGTTGAAAAGAACCTGGATCACTACCTGCATTACCACGGAAACTGGATCACATCACGCTTTATAAAGGCATTAACCTTTGCACATAATAACTAAATAAATAAATTAAGATCACTTACCAAAATGGACACTCTACAAAGTACAAGCTCCCAAAGTATCAAAATTTTTGATGCGATAATCATAACATCACAACTTCTGACGGGTGAAACAGGGGTCATGATCTTTCATATTTCTTTGCCAAATCTTTAAGTAGTAGCCTTTGACGGAATGCTAAATATTTATCTAAGCTAGTTCCTGCCCACTGCTGGCAAAAACTTTCGTCAGTTGGAACAAATGAACTCAAAGGAAACGGCCCTTTTGGAGCTTTTTTCAGTGCAACCAGAAACCTATGGCGGGGACGAATTCTCTGGTCTAGGGATAAGCTTAGATACGTTGGGTACTTGGTCAAAGATTTGACCTCATTTTGAAGCTCATTGACCAGATACAAGTACTTGGGCTTCAAGTTTTCCTCAAGTGATAATGAAAACACCTGTGTATCAGCAAAAGGAACACATTAAAATAATAGAAGTAAAATGTAATCATTTTTATTGGCATTACAACAGTATGGAAGACTAGAACATACTCCTTATACCCACATTCCCAGAACCCTAAAAAAATTTCCTAACACACATTAGTAATGATTATAGAACACTAAGCTTTATTTTGATAAAAAAACGATTGCTGATTTCCTCATAAGTATTTGAGATATTTGATTAATAACCAACCACTTCTACTAAACTACGTGCCAAGTCAAATGTCGCTTATTTAGGGCACTGATGACTAAAAATCGAGGTGCAATCAATGGGTTGTTCAGATTTGATGTTATCTCTAACATGTCAAACATGTAAACAAAACTATCTAAAAATGAAATGGGTCGAACAGGTCAAAAGTCTCCCAAAGTGTATTCCCGAATGCATAAAACCTCATAAATCACTTTATTCATCAGATAGTATTGAAAATTATAGTAATTTTGTAATTATCTTTGACACACTAATTTGATACATTTTGGACAAGATATATTTACTTCATGTAGTTCAAGTTATGTCCAATTACCCAACCCGTCCATTTTGCCACCTAGACCTAAAACAATAAGATGTACCTGCGTGAGGCTAGTCGACACCTTCAATATGTCTGAATTGTGCATGCCGATACTCCTCAAAAAGTTAATTCTTGGTAATAACCCATCTTCAATGCTGTAATGAAGGAGCTGAGGATGCTTGGTGACCATCTTTACTATATTATCCCTAGGAGCTCCAAGTTCTTTACTAAGAAATCTATACCGAGCGTTCCACGAATTATCAATCCGTTGAACCAAAATTTGCGGGCTCAACTGCACAACTTTACTCAAATCACTTTCTTTAATACCAACTTCTTCAATCAAATATCTAACTGTAGGCTTTAATGAGTTTTCGACACTATAAGAGAAGATAGATGGGGTAGCAGTAATTATCTGCCCGATTCTTGAATCCTGAATACCCAAACTGACCAAGAACGCGACATGAGATTTGAGATTGCTTTCAACAGTATACTGCAAAATTTGTGGCTGTCTCATGAGTATTTTCTTTATATCTTTATTTTTCACACCCACACTCATCAAAAAATCCAATCTTTCTTGGGCTGCGTTAACGTTTATTTGAAGTGAGGGCATGTGTCTCCCGTACATTTGTATAAAGTGAGAGTCTTTAAGGCCAAAGGTTGTCAGGTAGTCGAGTAACGGAAACCATTTCTCATCTACGTCTACTTCCTCCAATAAACGTTGATATTTTTTCTTTGAAGACTTCCCTGCATCCTGTTAGTAGTTGAATAGATCAAGAGCCATTCAAATAGCAAAAAGAGTGGGTTGGGTAATGGGTCAAAATGCCTATTTTTTTAGTTAATATTGAGTTGGGTAATCCTTAAACACTTTATTTGTCCATTTTTATCGCTATATTATTCACAATGTTTAAATCAAGGACGGCAATTATAATCCACTGATTTACAAGGTTGTATTCAGTAAAATTACACTTTGGCAAAATATTGACCCATTTCATTATAGCTTTTTTTTTATGTACCCACCACATGACCTGTCGTAGAAATACATAACCCAGCTCTACCCATTCAAAGTTAGATGAATCAAAATTGCCACATCTATTTACACTATTCAATGTTGAATAATCATCTAGATGATAGAAACCAACCTTATCTTTTCCTGTAAAGTTGTTTCGGTCTAACATGACCTTTCCATTTCCGTTGATGATTTTTTGCTTCCTACCCGGTCGAGAAAACATGCTGCCTACGCAGCCTACAGATATAAGATATCATAATAGTATAATTCTAAAATATTTACTAGATCCTCAAGATTCAAATGAAATACCTCCATTGCCATTGATTGCAGATTGTGACTTGCGTCTGAGCTTATCATCCTCAAAACCTGGTCCTGGATCCTGCAGAAACACTGAAAAGTCAAAGAGGATAGTGTTGACTAAAACATCCGAATCACTAACTTTTTACTTTCTCTAACTGCACAAAAAAGTGGCACATCTTTTTTTTTCAACATTGAGTGTACTATAATTACATACGATGCTGAAAATTATACGTTAGATACACTAACAACAAAGCGAAAGTATGTTAAACTTTGTGCAATTAACGCCTTCTAAATATGGGTTCTCAAATACCACAAAATCATCACAAGTCCAGAACGCCTCGAGTTTTAAGTGTCGGCAGAAAGTCATCACCATTCGATTTTCTTGAAGTTCAAGAACTATATGCAAGAATCCAGTTATTGACATATACGAAAAATTACCCGATTACCCATCCATCCCATTACACAATCAATTTTCTTAATCCCAGCTTACCCATTTGAGCAAAAAATCTAAAAATTTCACTTAATACCAATTGTTGATTCCAACTTCAAATTATTGAACTTTTCAAGAAACCGACTAGAAATAAACACTAAAACACCACTCGTCAAACTCCAAAATGTCACAATTAGAGAAATTAACAGCTGTAGAACCCTAAAAATTCAAACTTTGGGAAAATCCAAAAGACCTAAAGCAAAATATGTAAGAATAAGAACATAATAAGACATAGGAGTATATAAAAATATGTATAGCTCACATCAGAAAGCCAATCATCTTCATCATCATCATCATCATCATCATCATCAACATGGTCATGAATAGATTCATTTTCATTGTCACTATCGTAGGGAGAGAGACGTTGACCGAACCTAGACCTGCGATTTGACTTTAGGATTTTAGCATTTGAATGTGATGAAGATACAGCAGACCTGCTATAGCTTCTTCTTCTTCTGTTTCTTGTGGTTGTTGAATTCAGCTCATGTTGTAAGTGAATTCTAAAGGTTTGTTGAAGATATAAAAAAGAGTGGTGATTTGGGAACAAGGAATAAAGACTGGAATTTGAGGGGATGATGATGATAGAGGGAACTGTCATTTGGGGGGATATGGATAAACTAAAACCCTAAAAATAGATTCAGTAGTATAAGAAGAATCTGTGGTTTCACTGGCGACCATGAATGCATCATTGTCTTGCTGTCGTGTCTTCATTCACACATTCGTTGATTACTGTTTTGATTCTTTAAACCCTGATTTGCCCACCCCGCGCTTTTATTTGCCAGGCCGGCAATAAATTATTTTAATTAAGAAGATAATATAGCATCATCAAACTTTTTGATTCCAAAGATTAGTTAAATCATTTTTCTAATAATAATTATAAACAATGTTTTGAAATCCGGGTCGACCCCGACGGTTAAATTGGTGGACGGTTAAACAGGTTGAACCGGGACCCGGGCATCTAACCGGGTCAATTAAGAGCAGGTTTTCAATAATTTTCGACTCGGGTTGACCCGACGGGTTTTCTGGTCTAATCGGTAACCCGGAACCCGACGGGTTAACATTTTTTTTTTGGTTGACCAATTGATTGAGAAATAAGAGATACTTTCGCTCATATCCTTGAAAAGTCTCAATATTACGCTAATATTCTTGTAAATGTCAAAATTATCGATGTACATATCGTTTATTTGAAAGTATTAGACTACTAAATTTACATATAGACTCCTCAATTATGACGTGTAACATAAATTAATATAAACTATTATGAATAACAAAAAAATCCAAACCGGTTGACCCGACAGTTCAACCGGTTGAACCGGACCTTCCACTTAGCCCGGGTCAACTCGAAAACCTAGTTTTAAAACATTGATTATAACCATAACGATTTTGCCTTTCTAAACAAAATAAAAAAATTATAACGATTTTGTATGGTTGTCATGAGAAATTTCAAACATACATAAGTGATTATTTTTTTTAAATTACTAATCACTTTAAAACTAGTTTTTCTGCATTAAGGGAAGGAGCTACGTTGAAGATAAGGTTAGTAGTCGCTACGGGTTCATCCATTAATGTAATGTAAATTTGTTATAAAATTTGCATTTTTCGCTGCATTTCTTGTATGTGCTACGGGTTCACAAAGATTTAAATACCCCTGCTACGAGTCACCTCAAATATTGGATCCACCACTGTCTGCATTAGAAATACAAATTAGTAGGCTCATTTGCTTAGCAAATCTCTGATTAGTCTTCTCAGATGGCGGCACAACGGTAGGCTCTTTTGCTTTGCAAATATCTGATTAGTCTTCTCGGATTGCGGCACAACGAGAAGTAGCAATATAGTAGTTCTCACTCATTTCTTTCCCTTTTGCTTATTTCTCTCCTGTGTATATCTAGGGGACTTTTAACTAGTTAGGGACTTGGACTGATCGCATTGACCGGATTCAAGACATATTTTCAATTCCTTTCGGATTTAAAGTAAATAATAATAATAATAATAATAATTTAGATTTATGAAATTTACATAAAACAAGAAAAGGTTAATATATTCGTAGGTCAACCAATCAATTTGCTTTTTGAAAGGAACAAAAGGTCAAAAAAGATCTCCACTAGTACACTGAAACATGGCAAAAATAGAAACCATTGTTCAAATAAAAGAATCCGATCATATTTTATTAACCGGTAATTATATTTTATGAACAGTAGGAAAATTATATGGGTCTCATTATAACACCCCTCATTCATAATACTGAATATTATATTATTTATCTCGGAAGCGTAAATTAAAAAATAATTTACTATTATACATAATAAAATATACATAATTTTTCAAAATATGATACACCACATAGATTAAAGTTATTCAAACCCTGTACACATATTACACAAACGGAGTATTATATAAACTCAAACTTTAGTTTATCAAAACTATATCAGAGTTACATGACGTCAAACTTTCCCTGCTAACAGCATCATCATCCTGCCACCCACATACCAAAAATATAACCTGCAGGATGTAAATAGTGGGATTAGCACAAAGCTAAGTGAATGAATTTATCACACACAATTCAACTTAGCATAACCATGAGTTTACACCAAATAACCGTAAACACACATATTTCAATGAGGATCGGTGGCTCTTGGGATATCATAATGCCCGGGGATTTCCCAAGAACACTTATCATACATATCCGTATGGCCATAACGGACGATACCGATAGCTAGTGGTTATTATAATCAAACGAAGGTTCTACACACAACGAATGAATCAAGACCCTGTGTAATTCACACAATAACCAAATAGCCCAACTAACGCGTTGACTTCAATAACACTGATACACAAATGTTCACATATCACATAGATTAATTCAGTAATTAAGACTAAATAGTCTAATAAACACATCTACATTTACTGGTTGCAACCACACAGTTACAACTAAATAAAAAGGCGAGTTCTAAATCCACTCACCGATACCTCAGGAGTCACCACACTCAGCTTCTAATCACTGAGTCTTTGGGGTATCTGAAACATCACACAACGCACAAGTTAGTAACTTGTCATCAACAAATAGTACTTATGTAAATGGAGACCTTACACAAGTAACCACATTATCAATCAATTTCAAACATAAATAACTATAACTCCCTCCAAAATACCAAAGCATTTTTTTTTTTACATTACGGAAGCGAACATTTAAAATACATCATAGGTTGCGTATAATACATATCAAAGGTGCAACCCAATATTCGTACAATCCTTAATACCAAATTATCATAATTTGTTAAGTACATACTTAGGTGTTATATTAAAATCTGACACAAAATGTTTTAAACCAAAACATATCCAAATCAGAGAGCGGTGCCAAACATTCCTCAACCCATACTTCAAGTTACCCACAACCAAAGCTAAACCTGCAAGAAGTAGGGAGGTGGGATTAGCACGAAGCTAAGTGAATAGATCCAAAACTATCAATCTATTTAGCTTAACAAATGTCTACAGCAAGTATTACACAGAATCAAGAAGGATCGGTGGTCCTTGGGATACCCTCATGCCGCGGTGGTTTCCCAAGTAACACTTAAAACCAACTGAAGGCCAAGTCAGTGATTAAACCGATAGTTTGGTACTATTACTACATACAACATAATTTCAGTGTTCAACACATGTACAAAGCACTTACGTTGACCAAAGTAGTAGTACCTAAACCCAACACATTAGTTGACCCCCCAACAAATCAAATAGTCCAACCCTATCATAGCATATAGGACACTAATCATCGTTCAAGGGATAACCATCATGGCAATATATTATCTAAGCAATCATTGCAATAAATCAAGTTTTCCCGTTGTAACCATGTTGTTACAACTAACTTAGACTGAGAGTCCAAGATCCACTCACCCTTGCCGAATACTGTTTCCACTCAAAGTTATAATGTTATTGAGTCTTCGTCGTATCTAAAAACACAACAAAGGTATACGAGTCAATATCTCATCTCAAATATCCGCAACTTGAATAAAAGTGCACCATTGTCATCAAACATGATAACTCAATTTACAACACCTTAACATGTATAAAATTCATAAATTAACCTATCATGATACCATGTTACATGTTACTAAATTATATAAACATATAACATATCAATTAGAAAAAGAATTAAAATTCATAACTGGTTTGCTGTTCCAACTCAAGAAGCCGCCGGCTGGGTCACCGGACCCGCCGGCTCAACCTACTAACCCGCCGGGTTCAAGGTGATTTGTGGCATCAGAACAAAGGTGCATTTTAAAGCCTCTAGGAGCCGTCGTTTTGGGTTTAGGAACCACCGGCTTGGGTAATGAACCCGCCGGCTTGGGTCCTCAACCCGCCGGTTCCCTTAGTATTACAAGCAAGCCGCCGGCTGGGGTCCCCAACCCGCCGGCTTGTTCTTCGTTTACAGCACCAGCAGGTGCTGTTCAAAACCTGCTCGAAACCTTAACTTCCAATTCACCATTTTCAGTTGTAAAACATGATTTTGACCAGAAATTAACCACAAGCAACATCTACAAACATGTTATAACAACAAACAAAGATCATCAAGCCTCTATATCCAAACATGCATCAATCTTTCAAGCTATTCAAAACCTAACTCGAAATTTCATATTTGCAACTAAGGGAGCACATAATTCAAAATTCAAGCATGAAATCAGTCTCACAAGAATCATATGTACACATTTAAGCACAAAGTAACACCATTTCATCATTATTCTAAATCAATCAATGAACTCATGAAGAACTCATAAAATACTTACAATCTTGATGAACTAAAGGGAGATGATGGTAATGATGTTGAAGACAACCAATTTATGCACAATCACAGCTTTAATTAAGTCCTAGAATCTGATTTTTTTTTTTTTTTTTTGCAAGAATTCCTTTGAGAGCATGTGTGTGTATTTTCTTGAGTGAGTTAGGCAAAAGTCAGGAAATGAAAGAATAAAGGTCGACTGACTCATTTAACCCAACTCAAATACAGTGTAATATTATACCCGTCCTAAATCTATTGTCTGGAACCTAAAATCATTTGCGAGAAAATACATTTTATTATACCGTCATCTAATTTAATTTAAAACAAGCAATAATTCATTTATCACTATAAGTCATTTGAGCATTTGACCTATTAATTTCAATTACCCAAATAATACCAAGTATTCGCAATTAAAATTAAATAACAATAAAATAAGGAAAATACCGTATTCCTACTAGCCCAAATCGAGGATGTTACAAATCTTCCCTCCTTAGGGAGATTTCGTCCCCGAAATCTAGCCATGCCCAAAGAGACCAGGATAACGCGTTCTCATGCTAGACTCGATCTCCCAAGTTAGGTTCGGACCTAAACTGTGATTCCACTTAACCAACACCATGGGTATATCATTCTTTCGAAGTTTAGTCACCTTACGGTCTAAAAGCTCTATGGGTTCTTCTACAAGTCTTTGACTTTGGTCAACACGCAAGTCTTGCAATGGAAGTACTTGGGATTGGTCCTCCACATTGCATTTCCTTAAATAGCAAACATTGAAAGTATTGTGAATATCCGACAATTCCGGAGGAAGATCTAAGGATACAGTTTGGTCATTGACTACTTGTCGAATTTTAAACGGCCCAATGTATCTAGGTGCTAGTTTACCACATTTCCCAAATCGGATAACACCCTTCCAAGGTGAAACCTTCAAGTAAACCAACTCACCTTCTACAAAAGAAACGGGTCGACGACGTAGATCGGCATATTGCCTTTGCCTATCAGGAGCCGCTTTCATTCTATCACGGGCTATGGCTACCTTATCGGAGGTAATTTGTACTAAGTCTGGACCAGAAAACTGTTTCTCGCCCGCCTCTAACCAACAAGTGGGTGTTCTACATTTACGACCATACAACAACTCGTAAGGTGGCATACCTATACTAGAGTGATACGAATTATTATAAGCAAATTCGACCAACGGTAAATGGGAATCCCATGATCCTCCATATTCTAATACACACGCATGCAACATATCCTCCAAGGTTTGAATGGTGCGCTCCGACTGACCATCCGTCTGAAGGTGATAAGCCGTACTCAAGTTAACTCTAGTACCCAATTCTCGCTGCAAACTCTGCCAAAAACCCGATACAAACCGAGAATCTCTGTCGGAAACAATCGATAACGGAATACCATGTCTAACCACAATCTCATTGATGTACAACTGGGCCAATTTACTCAAAGATGCCGACTCACAGGTAGCAAGGAAATGAGCACTTTTGGTTAATCTATCCACAATCACCCAAATCATATCGTTACCCTTAACCGTTCGAGGTAACTTGGTCACAAAATCCATGGTAATATGCTCTCATTTCCACTCGGGAATCTCAAGCTGTTTCAAAGTTCCATAGGGTTTCTGATGTTCGGCTTTTACCTGAGAACAAATATGGCAAGATTCTACAACTCGAGCTACATCCAATTTCAAAGTAGGCCACCAATACAATGGTTTCAAGTCATGATACATTTTGGTGCTCCCTGGATGAACCGACAATCTAGACTTGTGAGCTTCTAACAAGATCACATCTCGAAGACCACCAAACAGAGGAACCCAAACTCGATTATGAAAAGTCTTTAATCCACGAGAGTCATCAATCATCAAATCCTTTCTTTTATATATAGCCTCAGATTTCAAGTTATGATCCAACAATGCCTCCATTTGAGCCGATTTCAAGTGATCAATCAAATATGAAAAAATCTCCAACCGCATAAAACAAACCTTTTCTGATTTCCCTTTTCGACTTAGCGCATCCTCCACGACATTGGCCTTACCCGAGTGATATCGTATCTCACAATCATAGTCTTTGATCAATTTCAACCATCGCCTTTGACGCATATTAAGCTCTTTCTGAGAGAACATATATTGAAGACTCTTGTGGTCCGTGCAAATAACACATTTAGTTCCATTAAGATAATGCCTCCAAATTTTCAAGGCAGAAACCACAGCCGCTAATTCCAAGTCATGGGTAGGATAGTTTATCTCATGAGGTTTCAATTGTCGCGAAGCATAGGCAATGACACGATCACGTTGCATCAAGACACAACCTAACCCCGCAGATGAAGCATCGCTGTACACTATGAAATCATCGGACCCATCAGGCAATGCTAAAACCGGAGTCTGACACAACAACTGTTTCAAATTCTGGAAAGCATATTCTTGTTGATCACCCCATAGAAATTTCACATCTTTACGAGTTAACTTAGTCAAAGGACCCGTGAGGTTAGAAAAATCATTAATGAACTTTCTGTAATACCCAGCTAATCCAAGAAAACTCTTAATTTTAGAAGGAGACTTAGGCGCTTGCCAATTCATGACGGCCTCAATTTTAGATGGATTCACTTTAACTCCATTCTCACAAATGATGTGACCCAAAAACTGTACCTCACGCAACCAAAACTCGCATTTGGAAAATTTAGCATACAATTTCTCCTTTTTCAAGGTTTCAAGAACCAATCGCAAGTGCATCTCATGATCCGATTTAGATTTGGAATAAACCAAAATATCATCAATAAACACTATTACAAACTTATCAAGAAAAGGTCGACAAACTCTATTCATTAAATCCATGAAAACCGCTGGAGCATTAGTCAACCCGAAAGGCATAACAAGAAATTCATAATGGCCATATCTAGTGCGAAAAGCTGTCTTAGGAATATCCTCCTCACAAACCCGCACTTGGTGATAACCCGATCTCAAATCAATTTTAGAAAAATACGAGGACCCTTGCAATTGGTCAAACAGCTCATCAATTCGGGGCAAAGGGTACTTATTCTTTACGGTTCTTTTATTCAATTCCCTATAGTCAATACACATCCGAAGGGTGCCATCCTTCTTTTTCACAAACAACACAGGTGCACCCCAAGGAGAGGAACTAGGTCTAACAAAACCTTTATCTAGCAACTCCTGAATTTGACTCATCATTTCTCGGATTTCGGAGGGAGCTAATCTATAAGGGGCCTTAGCTACGGGAGTGGAACCGGGAATCAATTCAATTCTATACTCTACATCTCTAATAGGAGGCAAGCCGGGCAACTTATCGGGAAAGACATCCGAGTATTCCGAAACCACTCGGACGTCAGTGACCTTTTTCTTTTCTAATTTAGCGTCAACAACATAGGCCAAGTATGATTTACACCCCTTAGCTAGAGATTTTCTAGCTTTCATCATCGAAATCAAGGGAATACTACCACTTACTCGCTCACCCCGAGCCACGACATATGACTCATCCGAAGTAGGAAGTCTTATTAGCTTTCTATGGCAATCAATGTTGGCCTTATTTTGGCTCAACCAATCCATTCCCAATACCACATCAAATCCAGGAATGGACATCAAAAGAAAAGAGACAGGAAAACTATGGTCTTCAATCAAAATACTAGTTCCAGTCACCGATGTGGTAACCGGAACCATTTTACCATTCGCTACTTCAACCTCAATAGGATTTGAAATAACAGAGGGAGTCAATTTCAATTTATCACAAAAGGACATGGATATGAATGAACAATTAGCTCCAGAATCAAATAGGACACATGTGTGACACCCCCAAATTTAATGATTTGCGGAAGCTCGATTTGGGTGTCACTAATCAATATACAAAGCACATAAGATATATAATGAACGACCACTATATGCGTCATTTTAAACTTGTATTAATAAAGTAAACGTTTACATCAAAAATAATGTTACATTAGCTCGGTTCCTGAAATTGAGAGATTACATAGCATAATTACTTTTACAAAATATAATAATGCAATCAAATCTCTAGTTGTATGTATGATGACTCGAGCTAAAATTCCCTGCTTGTGCAGCCAACCTACTGCTGGGTACCTATGATAAATACTAAAATGGGTCAGCGAAAACGCTGGTGAGCTCACAGGTTTGTATGTCAATGTATAGTTGTAAGAACCGCAAGATTTATATTGAATTTAAAATGCAATTAAGCAAAATAAAAGTTATACAATCCATGAGCACATAGTCTGAGCTTAACTTGAGCGCTAGGTCCAATTAAGGAAACCTAACTGGTTTGCCTCCTACGAGTGTCTAATCCACACTCGTCTTCCCAAATGCTAATACATCCGTTTGACTGGTTAGTGCGTGCTAACCCGGATGAGGATTGTCAATCCCATATGATATCATATACTAACATTCACGCTAAAATATTAGAGACTATGCTATAGAGGACTTTAAATTGATTAGCTTGAAACTCATGTAGTATTTGAAGGTTGGTACTTGCGTTCTACTTGTAAAACAAAATAGAGTAGTAATATCACACCCCTAGTACTAAAATAGTGAAAATGGGGCCATGAAACTCACCTGAGTCTTGAAGTGTTTAATTTAATAAACTTGAAGTAAATAGCTGTGTATTGATGTCCAAGGACTTGAAACCTGAATGTGTTCACGACACTTGATTGTTATTAATTGTACCGGTATCTCGAAAGACTACCTTTGTAGCTGTTATACAACTATATATATATGTCCAAATTACTACGATTTGGTTGATTGTTTTGTTACAAGTTACTACGACTTGTTTGATTGAATTGACACAAGTTACAACGACTTGTTTGATTGAATTGATACAAGTTACAACGACTTGTTTGATTTTTGAAGTATGTTTTGAAAACGCGTACGGCCCGTTGGTGGTTTAGTTGAAATAATAATCTCGACATATCTATATTTGTTTGAAGTGTTATGCTTGAAAAACATGTTTCAATGTCCCTTAGAAGTTATTTTGTTTAATCGTTTGAAGTTCCAAATGTCTAACACTTAGCTTGGAATTAAATTGTAAATCTGCTGTGTTTTGCGACACTATATGCGACACAAGGACACGTCATGCGACACAACGGTTGTGTCGCATTATAGATGCGACATAATACCTATACGACACAAGAGTTGTGTCGCATAGGTTCGGAATGCTAAATCAATAGCGACATAGTGGTTGTGTCGTATAGAATACGACATAGTTTGCGACACAGAGTACGACACAATATTGTGTCGCATGAGTTACGACACTACAGGTTTGGTACGACACAAGATGCGACATAACGGCCAAAATACGACATAGTATGCGACACAAGGCTTGTGTCGCATTGAAGAACATCAGCCCAGAAACTTTCGACTGACAGAATTTTTAACCCCAAAACCCAAATCAAACTCATTTTTAGGTTGTAAAATCGTGTTTTCTTCATATATTTGGACATATACATGTTATATAACTCATAAATATGTAAAAACAAGCTAAAACGAGAAGTTTCGGGAATTTTTCGGAAACTTACAAAGTGGCGAAATGAAAATCCGAAAAGATAGGTATGTAGATCGTGATGCGGTGGTTCCTTTTCTCTAATTACTTTGTCGATTTGGTGCCGTTTGGGGTTGCTATTTGATGATTTTATGGGATATTGGTGAGGTTTGGTTTTGAGAGGAAATGAGAGAAAGAGAGAGGAGATTTGATGGTGGTGATGAAAAATGGGGGAAAGAAAATGGGAAAACCCCATTTTTGGTGGCATGGGGGCCGGCCCACATGGGCCCCACTCATGTGTGGTTGGCTCCAAACTTCGTACCTGCGTATTCGCGCTCCGTGTGGTGTTCGTTTTCCGATTGATTATACGTTAAACAATTGTTTTAAACGTTTAATTATACATTTTAGAAATACGAACATTCATTAGATATTTTTATTGAAGTATTTCATAAAATGCTTTATAGTTGCGTTATACAATTTAATACATAAGCTTGTTTCGTTTTGTCGGTCGGTCGGGTTTTCGTGGAGTTGGTAACGTTTTAATTAAAAACGTACGTGTTTGCTATATTATCAACATAATATAAAGTGGTAATTTGTGTAATTAAATTATTCCACGTAATTTAATAATTGATTCACCAACGTCCGTATTTAATTTACCGAAATACATTCGATTTGAAACTCGTACGATTTAAACAAACCGCATAATTGTGTAGATATATATTCAACAATATATATATAATAATTGATACATTAATTAGCCTAACACAAACTAATTACATGTATTAAAACTTGATTAGGCACTAAATCCTAGTCCTAAATTGACGGGTGTCACATTCTCCCCCTGTTAGAAGAATTTCGTCCCGAAATTTATGTTGAAGTCGCGTTTGATGTTGAGTCAGTGAAGAGTTGAGGATACTTGAGTCGCATTTGGTCTTCCCGTTCCCAGGTGAATTCCGGACCGCGCCGCGAATTCCACCTAACTTTGACGATGGAAATACGACTTTGTTTAAGTTGTTTGACCTCACGGTCCATGATTTCGGCGGGTTCCTCAACAAAGTGAAGTTTCTCGTCAACTCGAATTTCATCGAGTGGAATGATAAGTGTCTCATCAAACAGACACTTCTTCAGATTTGAAACATGAAAAGTGGGATGCACGCTGCTGAGTTCGGATGGTAGTTGCAATCGATATGCCACTGGACCAATCCTTTCGAGGATCTCGAATGGTCCAATGTATCTGGGATTTAACTTCCCTCGTTTGCCAAATCGGATTACGCCTTTCCAAGGCGATACTTTGAGTAGTACTCGATCCCCAACTTGGAACTCGAGTGGTTTGCGTCTCACGTAAGCATAACTTTTCTGACGATCATACGCGGCCTTGAGCTTGTTTTGAATTTCGACGATTCTCTCGGTCGTCTCGTGAATGATTTCTGGACCTGTGAGTTGGCTATTCCCAACTTCGGTCCAACAGATAGGTGACCGGCACTTACGACCGTACAGTGCCTCGAAAGGTGCAGCCTTAATGCTGGTATGATAACTGTTGTTGTACGAGAACTCGCACAATGGTAGGTGTTTTTCCCAATTTACACCGAAGTCTACTACGCAGGCCCGTAGCATGTCTTCTAGCGTTTGAATAGTTCGTTCACTTTGGCCGTCGGTTTGAGGATGATATGCGGTACTCATATCAAGTCGAGTACCCAGGGATTTTTGAAGTGATTGCCAAAATTGCGAAGTGAAACGACTATCTCTATCGGAGATAATTGAGATTGGGACACCGTGTTTGGTCACGATTTCCTTCAGATAAATACCGGTGAGGCGTTCCATTTTGTCGGATTCTTTAATTGCCAGAAAGTGAGCAGACTTTGTGAGACGATCCACGATCACCCAAATGGTATCGCAACCGCTCGAGGACTTGGGTAGTTTGGTTATGAAGTCCATGGCAATTTGTTCCCATTTCCATTCAGGAAGACTGGGTTGTTGAAGTAAACCAGAAGGTTTTTGATATTCGATTTTGACCTTGGAGCAAGTAAGGCACTTGCTGACATAGGTGGCGATTTCAGCTTTCATGTTCGGCCACCAGTAGAAGTCCTTGATACCGTGATACATTTTATCGGATCCCGGATGTATAGAATATTTGGACTTGTGAGCTTCATCCATCACCAAGTCTCGTAGATTCCCGAATTTAGGCAACCAGATTCGGTTTGAGAAATACCTAATCCCGTTAGGTTTGACTTCGAATTGTTTATCCATGCCCCGCAAGGCTTCATCTTTGACATTTTCGTGTTTCAAGGCTTCGAGTTGAGCAGTGAGAATGATATCGCTCGTTTTGTACATGTTTATCTCTCGCGATATCATTGTTTTTGTACTTATTTCTAGTCGATTTCATGAACTTTTGGTATTTATTTAGTTGGAAATTGATTTCATGTATTAAGATTAAAGATTGAGAAAGAAATGATGAAAAGATGGAGGATTTTGCTGATTTTGCTATGCTGCACCGTTTTGGCCATATCTCCCTCATACGAACTCGGATTGAGGTGATTCATGCGGCCAAATGAAGCTAACTCAGAGCTCTACAACTTTCCAGAAGATAGTCAGCTGAAAAGAAAAGGCTCATAGCCGATCTGCTAAAGTTAGCCGAACGGCTTTCAACGACTAAAATGCACACTCAGATTAAGCTCAAGTTCTGTAACCGTTTTTCAAAGAGAAAGCCGATCTGCTAAGCTTAGCAGATCTGCTAAGCCTTAGCCGATCTGCTATGATGTGCGGGGAAGTCTATTTATGTGCTGTTTTAGGGTTTCGCAAAAACACACACTTCACCCCCGATTTGGGGCAGCCCCCATGGGCGATTTTTAGGGTTTTTAGTTTATTTTCATCATCTTGAAGAGCTCTAATCATCCTACTCCATTTGGTCACAAAGAATCATCATGCAAGCACACATTTTCCATTTCTACTTCACATTTAACTTTCAATCGACCACCAAAAATCACTATTTTCACTCTCAAATTTCTTAAGGATTTCAACTGGAGTTTGTGAGAGGAACATCAAGCAACACCATTTGGGAAACACTTGTGTAATCACTTTGGTATAAATTCAATTTAATCTAATTTCAAGTTATTTATTAATTTGTTTAGTGTTTATGATTTTTGCTTTATTATTATGATTATGTGTGGCTAGTTATCATTGTGCTTGTTTGGATGAAATAACTAGTTGATTAGGGGTGTAATCTTTTGGTGTACATTTATATGCTTGAGTTTGTGAATCATCCATGAATTTGAATGTATTTAGTTTGTTGTTGTTATAGAACTTTTGGTATTTTAGCTAAGTGATTATAGCGAATGTTTATTGCTTAGTAAAAATATTTGATTGTTATTTATCACTTGTGGAACAAAGCATTTGATGATTGTAATAGCAACTAGTTAAAAACAATCAAGTTAGCGACTATAGCGAATGTTTGTCGTGTGGATGATTTGCAAAGTCACAAAATCTTAATTTATGTTTAATCGAGAACCTTGTGTGATTGAACTTAATCTCTAGAATTTGACCATTTGGTAATTTACTAATTGATATAGCGAACGTTTTCAACCAAGTAAATTGCTATTAATTATTTGTCTATAAATGATTGAACAAAATTGCGAATGTAGCTTTGGAATGTGTCAAATGATTTAGCTAAATGGTGCAAGTTTGTAACCATGGCGAACGTCCTTTACTAGATTAAATCATAGGTTTGTTGATTGAAGTTGAACTATAGGTCTTAGCGAACGTTGAGCTTATGTTTGATGAATATTACCCTTGGCATATAGTATAACCGGCTATAACTCTACACCCCGAAATCACTAGTGAAATAGTCCAAGCAAATATTGTTTTTAATATCTGAAAGTTTCCAATCAATCACTTTGACTCTTCAGAGTTCACCTGCCTAGATTAATTAAAGTTTGTAGTTTTAAGCATCGTGACAACTCGGTCACACAAAACCCACATTTCCTTTTTATTTGTACAAATTAGTTACACTTGAATTGAATTCTTAAAACAACATTCCCTGTGTTCGAACCTAGACTTACCACTACTATACTACTACTCGACAGGGTCCACTGCCCGGTTGTGTTCAGCTGAAAAGAAAAGGCTCATAGCCGATCTGCTAAAGTTAGCCGAACGGCTTTCAACGACTAAAATGCACACTCAGATTAAGCTCAAGTTCTGTAACCGTTTTTCAAAGAGAAAGCCGATATGCTAAGCTTAGCAGATCTGCTAAGCCTTAGCCGATCTGCTATGATGCGCGGGGAAGTCTATTTATGTGCTGTTTTAGGGTTCCGCAAAAACACAGACTTCACCCCCGATTTGGGGCAGCCCTCATGGGCGATTTTTAGGGTTTTTAGTTTATTTTCATCATCTTGAAGAGCTCTAATCATCCTACTCCATTTGGTCACAAAGAATCATCATGCAAACACACATTTTCCATTTCTACTTCACATTTAACTTTCAATCAACCACCAAAAATCACCATTTTCACTCTCAAATTTCTTAAGGATTTCACTAGGAGTTTGTGAGAGGAACATCAAGCAACACCATTTGGGAAACACTTGTGTAATCACTTTGGTATAAATTCAATTTAATCTAATTTCAAGTTATTTATTAATTTGTTTAGTGTTTATGATTTTTGCTTTATTATTATGATTATGTGTGGCTAGTTATCATTGTGCTTGTTTGGATGAAATAACTAGTTGATTAGGGGTGTAATCTTTTGGTGTACATTTATATGCTTGAGTTTGTGAATCATCCATGAATTTGAATGTATTTAGTTTGTTGTTGTTATAGAACTTTTGGTATTTTAGCTAAGTGATTATAGCGAATGTTTATTGCTTAGTAAAAATATTTGATTGTTATTTATCACTTGT
Source organism: Helichrysum umbraculigerum (assembly GCA_949592205.1). Classification (NCBI taxonomy): domain Eukaryota; kingdom Viridiplantae; phylum Streptophyta; class Magnoliopsida; order Asterales; family Asteraceae; genus Helichrysum; species Helichrysum umbraculigerum. The sequence continues at coordinate 156,595,494 of CATIUR010000004.1, forward strand.
GGAACAAAGCATTTGATGATTGTAATAGCAACTAGTTAAAAACAATCAAGTTAGCGACTATAGCGAATGTTTGTCGTGTGGATGATTTGCAAAGTCACAAAATCTTAATTTATGTTTAATCGAGAACCTTGTGTGATTGAACTTAATCTCTAGAATTTGACCATTTGGTAATTTACTAATTGATATAGCGAATGTTTTCAACCAAGTAAATTGCTATTAATTATTTGTCTATAAATGATTGAACAAAGTTGCGAATGTAATTTTGGAATGTGTCAAATGATTTAGCTAAATTGTGCAAGATAGTAACCATGGCGAACGTCCGTTACTAGATTAAATCATAAGTTAGTAATTTGAAGTTGAACCATAGGTCTTAGCCAACGTTGAGCTTATATTTGATGAATGTTACCTTTGGCATACATTATAACCGCTTATAACTCTACACCCCGAAATCACTAGTGAAATAGTCCAAGCAAGCATTGTTTTTAATATTTGAAAGTTTCCAATCAATCACTTTGACTCTTCAGAGTCCACCTGCCTAGATTAATTGAAAATTGTAGTTTTTAAGCAACGTGACAACTCGGTCACACAAAACCCCCACATTTACTTTTCTGTATAAATTACTTGCACTTGGATATAATTCTTAAACTCACATTCCCTGTGTTCGAACCCGAACTTACCCAACTACACTACCACACGATAAGGTCCACTGCCCGGTTGTGTTTTGGTCTAGCTCGGTACTTTTTGGTTTACTTATCAACGATAAATTTTAAGACTAGATTTAGCACATCAAGTTTTTGGCGCCGCTGCCGGGGAATGTGATTGATTAAGAGTTTAATTCGAGTGTAATTAATTTATCCTTTTCTAGAATTTATTTCCAGGAAAGTTACTTTAAGAGTTTTAGTTGTTATTAGTGTATATATTTTTAATGTTTGTTTATTTTGTGTTGAGTGGTTACGTTTTACCGTTTTTAGTTTTGATGTTTGTAGCAGATTTGTGACTTAGCATCAATGTCATATTACTCAAATCATAATGGTTACAAACCTTTATGTGAAGAGAGTGATTATGATGATGTGCCAATAATATCACGCGAAAGGTGTGCACCACCAAGACACTACCAAGATAATTGGACTCAACTTTATCCATCAAGGACTTGGAATGAGGAACCTTTAATCACTCAAGAGATCGAACAACCAAAAATGTCTAATCTTGAAAGGTTGTTGAAAGAAGCAATAGAGCAAACAGAGAGGCATAGTAGAGAATTTGATGAAATCTTCTATTGGAATTTGGAGCCTTACCATGAAAGGCCATATGATACATTTACCATTGCAAATGAGCATTGGGATGATGTTGAGGCTATTGAGCATAATGATTCTTATTCTAACGATGGTTTTGCAGATTCTTCTAACTTTGTTTTTCAGGATGATAGTGATGATGAAATGAATGAGGAGGAAGAGGAAAATGAAGGCACTAATTACCCTCATGATGTTTCACAATCTGTTTTGCAGGAATCACACTCTCTTGAGCCTGAATTGACTGAAAATTCAGAATTAGATGACTCGGATTATGACAATTCTGATTTTGAAGACAACACGGAAGAAGAAGTTAAAGAGATTCTGATCATGCCTGATTTGGAAGCTGCTGAATTAGCAGCTGCATCTTCTATTTTGGAGGAGCACGAGACAAATGTTTCATGCCCAGATTTTCATGCCATTAGTGACTATGATGCTGATATAAAGGAACTACAAGGACTACTAGGAATTAGTGATTACGAGCTTGATGAGCTTGTAGAAAAAGGAGTTGGAGATGATCTAATCCTAGAGGCAGAATTTGAAAATTTGTATCGAGCTAGCAGTGCACAAGTGCAAACTGAAATAGGTGGTGGCGACTTAGATGATCCTTCAAGTGGAGAGTCAAAATCAGGTTTGATGTCTCATTCTTTTCCATGCTATTGTGAGTATATATTGTTGATAGAACCAAAACCACCAGGTTACTTGTTAGTAGAATCAATTTTTAGTGGTGGAATTGAGGAGTCTAACATTGTGCATGGGCAAATGAATAAATCTCTTGAGGTGGATAGATTGGCTAGGTTGGATAGGAGTATTGAGAGTGTGCATCTAAACTATTTTGAAGAACCACCCGATTATTGTTGTATCCTTGTAAAAGGTTTTTCTGAAAACGTGGGGATAACTAGTCATTTATACTTGAAAGTGGCACTCATTAAGATTATCATAAGGCCACTCGATGAATGGAAAGTTTGTGTTCACGTTATAAGTTTTAGTTGGAGGATGTTTTATCGAAATGACAAAACAAAGGAAGATATCCTCCTATGCGAGTATGATGAGAAAGGAGGTGGTTGCGTGATGAAGGAATGGCTATGAGAAAGCAATGGTTGAGTCTAGCTTCAAGACTCGGTAATAAACCAAGCACCTTGCGGGAGGTGAACCCGTATCTTGAAGTGATGATTGAAGATGGAAACCTTGTGCTATAATGAGAATGTACCTGAAAGGAATGGAAAGTTTGAAGGTTAATCAAGAATAAGAACATGCAAAAACCCCCGGGAAGTACTCGCTCCCTTTTACCTTTCACACTTATGCTTATTTCATATATTATAATTTGTTGCATTGAGGACAATGCAAATGTTATGTGTGGGGAGGTTATTATTCACTTGAATTAGTTTGTCCTTTTAAGATTAATTGCTTTAGTAATGTAATTGATAAATTTTGTTGAAAGTAATTAAATCTTACCTCTTGCATGATAAATTTGTCATAGAGCAACCTCATTGGGTGAATTGCATAACTAGCACATTTATAGCCCCACTAAAAATTGTGAGAAATCTTGAGCTTAAATTGAAAACACTTATCTTTAGTGTTTATATATTTCAATTGCTATGAGTGTGCCGGTGTTTGTAGTTTATTCTAGAACTTGCTTTAATGATGCATTTCAAGACCGCTGTGGGATCATATTCATGTGATATAGGTGAAGTAGACGATGAATTGGTATTCATTAGGTTTTAGATTTTCAGTTTTTATTTTAAAACCATTTATAACTAGTCCACCCAGGTCGTTAGCACTCATTTTTAGTGCTAAGAAACCCCTAGATACTTTTCACTTACATTTTCATCACAATTAATACCCTAGCCTTATTTTTGTGTAGTCAAAAGTTTAAAAGTTGCCTTGTAACATTTCAAATTGATTTATAAAATGTTATTTCAAATAAACCTTTTGAAGATTATTATATGAAGATTATTGATTCAAGGAAGCAAAACCAAGGTGAAATTCAAGAAACTTTTTGAGCAAACTAGAAGCACAAATGAAGTCATAGACAAAAGTTGATGAAATTTAACTAAGGAGGCAAGAATTGAAGAAATATTGTTAGATGATCAAAGTTGAAGCCTAAGGTTAATTGAGATCACATTTTCATTTTAGTTTCAAGGTAACACAACATACAAATTTTTGACTACCATTTTCAACAATTTATAAAAGTGTCTACCATATCACAAATTTCACCATCACATTTATAATTATAACACATTGTTAGAATACCTCTTTTGATACTTCACTTGGTGCTCACGCCTAGTCGGTGGAGATTTGATCTTTTGGCAAGCCTATGGTAATAACGCATCACGACTTGGATATTTGAGTGTTTATCTATTCCATTCCCAATCTTGATCAAATTGAGAGTTGAGTGATTGAAACACATTTCCTATTGAGAGGTGCTAAGTTGTGCATTCAAGCTTGACAAATTTATTTAAGGATTTCTATATTTATATTCATGCTACTAACATGATTACTTATGCAATTGTGGTTAGTTATATTTTGTAAAACCTTGTTCTTAAATTCTAAATGCAAGAGGTATATGTTTTGGAATGTAAATCATAGTTTGCTTGAGGACAAGCAAAGTTCAAGTGTGGGGATATTTGATATCGCTCGTTTTGTACATGTTTATCTCTCGCGATATCATTGTTTTTGTACTTATTTCTAGTCGATTTCATGAACTTTTGGTATTTATTTAGTTGGAAATTGATTTCATGTATTAAGGTTAAAGATTGAGAAAGAAATGATGAAAAGATGGAGGATTTTGCTGATTTTGCTATGCTGCACCGTTTTGGCCATATCTCCCTCATACGAACTCGGATTGAGGTGATTCAGGCGGCCAAACGAAGCTAACTCAGAGCTCTACAACTTTCCAGAAGATAGTCAGCTGAAAAGAAAAGGCTCATAGCCGATCTGCTAAAGTTAGCCGAACGGCTTTCAACGACTAAAATGCACACTCAGATTAAGCTCAAGTTCTGTAACCGTTTTTCAAAGAGAAAGCCGATCTGCTAAGCTTAGCAGATCTGCTAAGCCTTAGCCGATCTGCTATGATGTGCGGGGAAGTCTATTTATGTGCTGTTTTAGGGTTCCGCAAAAACACACACTTCACCCCCGATTTGGGGCAGCCCCCATGGGCGATTTTTAGGGTTTTTAGTTTATTTTCATCATCTTGAAGAGCTCTGTTAGTGCATGTTTAGTGTCTGTCAGTTGGTCTAGCTCGTAGTTTGTATTTAGATTAGCATTTCTGACTCCTGCGACGTAGCGCACTACGTCGCAGGTGCGACGTCAGGTATTGGGCCTGCGACGTAGCAGACGTCGCATGGGCTTGGGCCTGCGACGTAGCGTGCTACGTCGCAGGTGCCAGTTTTTGTATAAAAACGATTTGTGTTTTCTGTTTTAGGGTTGACGAAACCCTAAACGTAATTTGTCGAAATTCTCTGTAATCTGATCGACTATAAGCAATAATATTACGTTCGTTTGATATTGATTGCGTATTGATTGTTCGTGTGATTATTCGTGATCTAATTGTTATTTCCGCTAGCAATTAGAGTGACTCGGTTCGTTCTAGATCCAAAGTAAGGGACAAACAACTGGTATCAGAGCAAAAAGTGCTTGTTTTGCCGTTTCGGATCGAGTTTGGGATTTAAAAGAACGTGATATTCGTGAGTTTTCGTGTTTATTACGTTTGTTTTGTGTTTTTACAGGTTTTCGATCAGCATTATTGGGATTCTTGAAGGTTTCAGTCGTTCGACATTCGTGGTTTTGGTTTTAGGGTTAAAAATTCGTTTTTAGGGTTTTTGGCCGCTGTTCATCGCGTTTTGCGACGTACCACTGCGACGTAAGCTGCGACGTCGCTAGCGACGTAGTGATTTGGACTTTAATTAGTCCGTGAGACGTCCTCTGCGACGTCATCTGCGACGTACCTCTCTACGTCGCATAGTGTGGTTCTGCGACGTCCTCTGCGACGTCATCTGCGACGTACCTTTCAACGTCGCACTTTCTGATTCTTAATTGAATCCTTTGCTTTTTGCGACGTACCCATCTACTTCGCATATTCTTTGTGCGACGTACCCTTCTACGTCGCTAAGATCAGAAGTTTGATTTTTTTTTTCGTTTAAGTATTTACAATGGCAGCTGATAAAGAGGATATTAGAGGACTTAGGGAGATGATTAAACAAAGTAATGATATAGGTTCAAGTAATAAACCTCCACTATTTACTGTGGACATGGATTACGTATACTGGAGAGACCGAGTTGAGCAATATATTGACTTTCATTGTCCAGAATTATGGGGACCATTACGTGAGCGTTATGTAGCTCCTTTAGCTGATGGGGAATACCGTAATATTCGTCCTGCTAAGACCTATAAAGCTATGTCTCCCGAAGAGAAGAAAGATTTTGATACTGAAAGAAAGACTTTTTCAATGATCAAAATGTGTCTAACCAAGGATGTTCTATGGCTGTTCAGAACCCATGAAACAGCTTTTGATTTGTGGAAAGCAATTGAAACTCGTTGTGGAGGAAATGACAAGTATAAGGAAGCCAAGCTCGAACTGATTAAGAAACAGTACGATATCTTTGACATCCTTCCTAATGAAGACATGACTTCTTTATTCACAAGGTACTCACGGTTAGTTGGTGAGCTGTTTGAAGGAGGTTATACTTTTCCTTCAATTGAAGTAAATAAGAAGCTGCTGGATGTGTTGCCGAGTTCTTGGGATGTTAAAGTTCAATTTTTAAAGGAAAATGAAGAACTTGGAAACATGTCTTTGGATACGCTGATAGGAGATCTTCAAGCTCACGCTATGGAGATTAAGAAGAAAGAAACTAGGTCTGGTTCTGCTGTTCAGAATCCTAGTGTGTATGGTGTTCAGATCAACTCTGGAAAGACTTATGGATCTGGAGTTGCCTTTGTATCAAATACAAATGCTTCATCGAATTCTTCTTCTTCTGATGGGATTCATTCGGTTTTTATGACTGGGCCTTCTTCAAATCAACAACAGGTTCAAGTCTCACCTGCTATTCAGGAGCAAGCTGCCATCTACACAGCTTTCTTAAGCTCTTACAAGGATTTGGTTACTCAACCGAATCTAACTTTGGAGTTGACTAAGGAGGACTATGCTCAGCTTGATGAAGACGATCTGGAGCAAATGGATTTGACTTGGAATGTGGCAATGATCACCCGCAGAATTCAGAAGTTTTTGCAGAGGACAGGGCGTAAAAGCTTGGAGGGTGATGGAAAGACTGGCTTTGGATTTGACAAGAGTAAGGTCCGATGTTACAATTGTCAAAATTTGGGTCACTTCACCAGGGAGTGCGAGAAACCCAAAATGCCAGCATCGGGATTTACAACACCGTCTACTCCTCAAAAGGCCAAAGAAACGGAAGTTACCAAGAGAGGGATTGCTGATAATGCCCTGATTGCTTTTGAGCCTACAAGTCAAGATTGGACGCCTGTCTCCCAGCATTACCAACAGTGTCTGATGGCTCACATTGTGAATGAGGTACATGATGAACCGTTAAATTGTATTTCATGCATAAAGTTAACTGAATCTTTAAAGGCATATCAGACAGAGACAGCTGAATTGAGGAAAAAGAATGAAAAACTAACCGACTCAAATAATTTTTTAAAAGCTAATGAGAAACTTTATGAAAATCATCTTGAGGCTCATCGGTTAGATACTCAGAAATATAAATCTAAGGTTTTTAGTCAAGAAGATGCCATTAAAAGCTATCTTGTTGAAATTGAACTTTTAAATAAAGAACTTACAGATTTAAAAGCTGAGTATGAGAATTATAAGAGTAAAATCTTAGGTTCAAATTCCTCAACAGTTGTCTTCAATGAAATCCTTAGCAAGCATGGTACTAAAGGGAAAAAGAATGAGGGATTGGGATACAACTCAGTTCCTCCTCCTACTACTTGTTGTCCCCTGCCTGTTAAGGAAGGCTTTGAAGAGATTCCAGTTGACTGGTCCAAGCTCTATGGTTTAAAAGCTAAAGATGCTAAAGAGACCAACCATAACAAACCGGCAAAGGAGAAAACCATGCGGCCAGAGTACCCCTTGCCAAAGTTTGTTAAGTCTGTGCATGAATCTCCGGTTAGTGTTAAGGAGAATGTTGAAGTAAAGAATGAATCTCCTGTTAGTGTTGAGGAGATTGTTGAGATTGAGGACATTAGGGATCAGGAGTATCCAGAGGTTAAGAAGGTTGCATTTAAACCTGAAAAAGTGATTTCAAAGGTTGAACCTGAAATTAAGGTTCAACCAAATAAAGGAAAAGCAAAGGTTTTAAACTCGAAACAACAAACTTTACAGTCACCTGTAAAGATTTTGCAAAGAAAATCAGTAAATGAAAATGTTTCGTATGATAAACCTTCAACTTCAACCTCTCATCCAAAACAAACATCTTCTAAGACGTGTACTCAATGTTCATGTTCTAGAAATGTTTCTCCACATCCTGTGGTAATTCCTCAGCCTCAACCGTTTATTGAGACTCGTTCTTGTTTCTACTGCAAGAAACAAGGACATTTAATCCGTGAATGTCCAAAGCTGTCAAATCAGCGATATGGGAGAGAGATGCCTAGGACATCTGTTTATAGAAACTCTTTTTCTAAATCTCCACCTAGGCGTTACTCAAACTTTCCCAAGCCTGTTTCGAAACCAAGTAATGTTGAGCAAAAACCTTTGCCAATTCAAAAGCCCAACATTACTTCTATTACCATTTCCGAATCTTCAAAAGTTTGGAAACGTAAAGAGTCTGATGTTGACTCTTTAGTCGTCAACAATAACACATCAGATAAAAATTCTAATTTGTTTAAAGATAAAATCCTATCTGACGTGATTATTGTTGATGCCCACGGTCGACCTAAGTCTGTAAAGGCTTGGGTCACCGTTTCTCACTAATCTCCTTTGTTTGTGTGTTGCAGCAGTCAGAACGCGTTAAAGATAGCGAATGGTATTTGGATAGCGGCTGCTCGCGACATATGACGGGCGATGTATCTCTTCTTGTGGATATTAAACCACATGCAGGAGGTTATGTTGCCTTTGCTGGAGATTCTGGGGGAACTATTTCTGGAAGAGGAACGTTAACTAACGGCAATGTTAGTTTTGAAAATGTGAACTATGTGGAACAGCTTACGCACAACTTGCTAAGTGTTTCACAGGTCTGTGATAAGGATTATACAACTGCGTTCACAAAGACTGAGTGTGTGATACTGAAGCCTGGGTATGTCATTCCGGAAGAATGGGTGTTACTGAGAGCACCAAGAAAGGATGACACCTACATTTTGAATATGAGAACTGTTGAGACATCGAACGAGTATACGTGTCTCTTGTCTAAGGCTTCTGAAAAGGATTCACTGCTTTGGCACAGACGAATGGGACACATTCATTTCCGAAAAATGAATTTCTTGACTAAAAATGACCTAGTGCTAGGAGTTCCAAAACAGTCATTTGCTCTAACGGATGACTGTATCTCCTGCCAAAAAGGAAAGTTACGTAAGAAGTCCCATAAGTCTAAGCAGGTGAATTCCATAAATGCTCCATTGGAACTACTGCATATGGATCTTTTCGGTCCAGTTTCTACAAAGAGCATTGGTGGTCGGTCTTACTGCTTGGTAGTTACTGATGACTACTCAAGGTTTTCGTGGGTTTATTTTTTGACCACGAAAGGGGAAACTCCTGAGATTCTGGTGTACTTGTTGGACAAGTTGGCAAATCTGTGCAACTTGAAGGTGAAAAGGATAAGAAGCGACAATGGAACTGAATTCAAGAACTCAACTCTCGAATTGTTTTGCGCTACAAGAGGTATTGAGCATCAATTTAGTGCTCCGAGGACTCCACAACAGAATGGAGTTGCAGAAAGGAAGAACAGGACAATAATCGAGACAGCTCGGACTATGTTAGCTGACTCCAAGTTACCAATCATATTCTGGGCTGAGGCAGTTAATACTGCCTGTTATGTTCTCAACAGAGTACTCACGGTTAAGAAAAGGAACAAAACGTGTTATGAACTTTTTAATAACCGTAAGCCAAATCTACAGTTCCTAGAACCATTTGGGTGTCCATGTCTGATCATGATAACGAAAGATAAGGTTTCTAAGTTTGGTGATAAAGCTGTTGAAGGGATTTTTCTTGGATATGCAGTCAACTCTCCGAACAAAAGAGTCTTTAACAAATCAACGAATCAGATCGAGGAGCATTTTGAAGTGAAATGTTTAAGGTATACGGAACCTCCTCAAGGAACGGGTCCGGATTGGTTTTTCAACTATGGAAACCTCTTTAACTCTTTCAATATTCCGGAAGAAGATGAAACGGAAGAGTTGGTTTCTATACTGCATGAGCTTGATATTTCTCAAGATACACCCGTTACTAATAAACCATCCGACCCATCTCCTAATGCAACACCCGCACCTCCACCGACTAATCCTACACCTCCACAACCTACACCTACTCCTTCACCAACACCCACACAACCGAAAACAACTACCAAATCACCACCATCTACACCATCTCCTACTCCACCATCTTCGTCAGCTCCTTCTAAAACAGTTTACAACTATACAAAGGAGCTTCCATATGATCCAAATATGCCTCCTTTAGAGGAACCTCAAGAAGAAGATGAAGTGGAAGAAACAATGAACTACTCTCACTTATTTTCTCATGAAGATGAAGGAGAAGAAGAAGAGATAGTCATTCCTGAGTCTGCTGCTACTCCTGAAACTGAGGGAGATTTGAACAATTTGGGTGTGGATCTTGTGCCAGGTGCCATACCAGAAACACGTATACATAAGGATCACCCCATTGATGATATCATTGGTGATCCTCATGCATCTGTTCAAACACGACAGCAAACAAAGCAGACTTCAGCTCAGCAGCTTTTGGGACTTATTGCTCATATTGATTCATGTCATTTGTCTCAAATTGAACCGAAAAAGGTTGATCAAGCCTTAAAGGATCCATCTTGGGTCGAGGCTATGCAGGAGGAACTACAGCAAATAAACAAGATGAATGTTTGGGAAATTGTTCCTCTACCCAAGGGTGCTCACTTGACGGGTACTCGTTGGGTTTTCCGTAACAAAATGGATGATCGTGGGGCTGTTATTCGAAACAAAGCCCGTCTGGTAGTTCAAGGATATAGTCAACTAGAGGGTATTGACTATGATGAAGTTTTCGCTCCTGTTGCTCGTTTGGAATCAATTCGGATCTTTCTAGCTTATGCTTCTTTCAAAGGATTCCGAGTGTATCAACTTGACGTGAAGTGTGCTTTTCTATATGGAGATGTTGACGCAGTGATCTATGTGTGTCAGCCTCCCGGTTTTGAAGACCCAAAGCATCCTAATCATGTTTGCAAGCTGAAGAAAGCTTTGTATGGTCTTCATCAATCTCCTCGACTTTGGTATGAGCGACTTGCCACGTACTTACTGAAGAATGGTTTTGATAGAGGACAGATTGATAGCACGCTTTTCATCAAAAGGGAAGGAGCGGATTTGTTACTTGTGCAGGTCTATGTAGACGACATAATCTTTGGATCAACTAATGATCAGTTGTGCAAGGATTTTGAAAGATTGATGAAATCTGAGTTTGAAATGAGTGCTATGGGGGAACTCACGTTCTTTCTGGGACTACAGGTTGAGCAATCTGACAATGGAATTTATATCCATCAGTCAAAATATGTCATTGACATGTTAAAACGGTATGAATTGCTCAACTGTAAACACTATGGCACTCCAATTGAAGCAAGACACAATCTTGGACCTAATGAGGACGATGAAGACTGCAAGGAGAAAGACTATCGATCAATGATAGGCTCTCTCATGTACCTGACTGCCTCAAGACCAGATATCGTGTTTGCTGTTTCTCTCTGCTCACGATTTCAAGCAAATCCGAAGGTGTCTCATATGAAGGCAGTAAAACGCATTTTTGGATATCTCGCTTTTAGGCCATCTCTGGGTCTATGGTATTCAAACGAGAAAAACTTCGAGTTAACTGCCTATTCGGATTCGGATCTTGGTGGCTGCAAGATAGATATGAAGTCAACTACTGGAGGATGTCAGTTCCTTGGATCGCGCTTAGTTTCTTGGCAGTGCAAAAAGCAGACTGCGGTTGCTATTTCCACAGCTGAAGCCGAGTATGTTGCTGCTGCAAGTTGCTGTTCTCAAGTTCTCTGGATTCAGCATCAGCTGCGTGATTACGGGTTCAATCTCTCTATGACTCCTATTTATATAGATAATACAGCTGCTATATCTATAACTCACAATCCCGTACAGCACTCTAAGACCAAACATATTGAACTTAGGTTTCACTTCATACGGGATTGCTTTGAGAAACACCTTATAGATGTCGTACATATAGAGACCCTTAAGCAGTGTGCGGACCTTTTCACAAAAGCCTTTTTGCGATCACGTTTCATTGAACTGGTCAATCTAATAGGTTTAAGGTTCTTTCAGTCAAAGAAATGATTTGTGACTTGGATTTTTTTTAGATTTTTAAATTCAATTTTAAAAAAAAAAAAAAAAAAAAAAAAAAAAAAAAAAATCGCAACAGCCACTCTTTATGCTCTTTAGTATTAAAGAAAACGCAAGGTTGCTACAATTTTAAAATAGACGTTGAAGTTGTGTCTGTAAACAACTTGGGATATGATAGTACATCGGGTGACATGCACAAAATGGAATTTTAAGGTTTATCTTGGATGTGTCAGTAGATTTATCTGACACACTTAAAACAGTTTTTATTTAAATTATCTTCATCATACGATGTATTGGTAGGCATGCTACACACCGGTTTGTGAGTGAGTAAGAAGTAATGATAAAACTTGTCTATTACTTTGTGAAAAATGTTATATGATGTATGACATAAGTCTTAATTGATAAATGGAAGTACTATCATACACTGTCATACTTATGTCAATGTAAAATGGGCATATAGTAATAATATGATTATTCGCCTAACTAATGGTGACTATTGTTGTACTCACGTACAGACCTGAATCCATTAGTTACGCAAATAGTCTCAAACTTGTTATGTTCATACTAAGGGACCCTCTGTTGTACTTTGTACAGATCTGGGGCCACTAGTATCTTCATAGTCGGTTTGATGTATGCCTAAATATAAATATCAAGTGTATGTTACGAGAAAACCGAGATAAACTTGGTCTTGTAATCTCTACCTTGTGTGAATATGCAGTGTTTGTTTTACTGAAGTTTATCAGTATATCATATAATAGGTTTCACAAAATTAATATTCATTCTAACAATAAAGGTTAGCTCACAAATACGGATGTAACATGTTTAGGTGGACAAACAATACCAATAATTGTCTTGAAATAATTTTTATAAAAGGTGTTTTAAATGTGCCAAGTAAATTTAAAGTGGACAAATATACTGATGATCGAAATAACACTTACTATTCCTAATAAATGCATGTTATTCCGATATGATCCCTAAGCAGACAAAAACAACTCCGTCACCAAAAATAGAGTGTTAGTTATTTCTATTTTTTGTAAAATTAAAGAAAATACCAAAAAGATTTTTTAGTTTAGTTATTTTATTTTATTTTATTTTTATTCTATGTTATTTTCCCAAGTCACGAGTTATTTGGAAATTATTTGCTAAAATAACGAGTAAACGGTTTGCAAATTTCGAAATTGGATCACAACTGTTTTATGCGACGTCCGGCTCTACGTTGCCTGCGACGTCCCAGCCTACGTCGCACATAGGGTTAGACTTTAAATAGTATCCACTGCGACGTAACTCGTCACACTATTCACTATTCAAGTGCGACGTAGCCTGCGACGTACCAACCGGCGATTTGCGACGTAGCAATTCTTCGAGTTTTTTTCGTGATTTGTAGCTGTTTTCGTTCCGATTCACTCACGTAGTTTTCATATACTCGTTATTCCGTACACTTAGGTACCATATTTACCTGTTTTCACCATGTATTTTATTTTTAATCGCTATATATGTGTTACGGGTTAATAGGGTTTTGGTTTTGGTTTGAATTCGATGGTCAATTGGATGTTAAAATGGTTATAACTTATGTTTTCGCCATCACCATCGTAGGGCGCACCTTATTGTGTGATCAATTTTGAAAACCCCTAAATTCGACAATTAGGTTTTCTGGGTTGGGGATGAATGTTCGTTAGTGCGACGTACGATGCGACGTAGTCGCCTACGTCGCTCTAATTCGCAATTAATTAATTCCTACGTCGCCCTTCCCTACGTCGCCTTTTATGCGACGTCCGATGCGACGTATCACTCTACGTCGCTATTTTAATTAATGTGATTAAATTCACAATAAATTGCAAAATGCGACGTCCCCCTTTACGTCGCTCGACTTTTATGCGACGTACGGGCTTACGTCGCTTTTCAATTTATTTTGATTTTAGGCGACGTACAGTTCTACGTCGCTCTGTGTTATGCGACGTACGGTGCTACGTCGCTAGTTCCAGGAATTTTGATAAAGGTTTTTCCAAAAAATGTAAATTTTTGCTAACCCTTTTCGAGTTGCAATCTGTTTCTGTTTTTGCAGATATGGCTTTGACTTTTGAAGCTCGTCACAATACGGCTGCTTATCTGGTTGACACTTCTGATAAAGCTGCACCGTATCGTCAGATGATTGCATTTTTGAGACGTTCTAGGGTATCTCACGCCATTTCCGATACCACGGTGGTTTTTGGAAATCTGATCAACCCATTTTGGAGGAACGCAACTGTCGTTACTGAAAACGAAGTTAGACGATTGGTCTCTACCGTTCTGGGTACGGAGATCATTATTACAGAACAGAGCATTCGGGAACTTTTACAGCTCAACGATCAGCCGGATATGCCTATCGGTTTTGATCATATTTTTGTTACTGGAGCTATGCAACGAATAGGATATCCAGGAATTCCCTCTGATCAGTACAGGAAAGCGAATCTCACGCGTGTTTGGAGATATCTGATGCACGTGATTATCGTTTGTTTGGGGAATAGGAAAGGTGGAACGGATGGTATGAGCCGAAGTCTGGCTTCTGCTATGTTAGCATTGGTATACAACAAGCCGTTCAACTTCTCAGGATTTATCTTCAAGGCTATGGTTGATAATGCGAACGCTGGGGATCAGAAATGGATTTTATATCCACGTTTTGTTCAGTTGCACATTAATCGTCATCATCCAGATCTTCAGGCACAGGGTGATCCCGATCAGCTATTAAAGATTTCACCGATGATGAGTCGGATTTTCACTATTTGTGCAAGTTTTGAGAAAGGGGTTGCGGCAGCAACGGATGTTCCCTTATTCGGTGCTATTATTGATGAAAATTATGTTCCGCCCCCAGATCCTCAGTATATGGATGTTCTAGCACCTCAGCAACCGCAGCAACCGTTTGTGAACATTCCAGTTCAAGCTGCGGGGGAGAACATTCCTGCTCAAGCTGCGGGGGAGAACGTGGATGCTCTTTTGGAGAACATTGAGCAGTTCGGGCATGTGGATTCGGACAATCCAGCATCGCATGATACGGTCGAGAGTTCTGATTCTGAAGAACCGGCCAATGCAGGTCCTCAGGATGGGGGTCCGACGCCTGAGCATTCTGATGGTACTGTTCCGCATCCCTCTGAGATGGAACGTATCAGGCTTTCAGATTCATTCAGATTTCTGCGAATTCAGCGTCGGATCAGACAAGGACGCAAGTATGTGCCTCCACGGGATACGGGAAAACGTACACGCGACGGTGATGATCCTGCTGATGAGACTTATCAACCGAGACGTCGTGTTCGTCGTTCTTCGTCTACACGCGCTCCAGTCAATCCACAGCAGCAGGATACTTTTGAGATTCAACCGACTCCAGCTTTCATGCAAAAGATAATGGAAGATATGCAGCTGATGAAGCAAAAGCTGGAGGCTCAGGATGAGAAGATTGCTGAACAAGCTGCTTTGATCGAGGTTCAATCTAAAGAGCTCGAGGAAACGAAGAATAGGGTTAATATTTTGGAAGGCAGGTTACTTGCCTCGGGGGAGTCTGGGTCTGGGATACCCACTTTAGAGTCAAGTGAACCTGCGTCTGTAAATCCCAACCCTGTAATTGAAAATATTAATGAAAATATTTCTCTTTTGGATTATTTCTCTGTTGATGATATTCCAGGTCAACCAAGACCGCTGGCAGTTGATTACTCATTCGCTGACTTATCATTTATTCAGAGGATGGCCAGTGGAGTTGGCTCTGAGGAAGAAACAGAAAATGTGTTTGAGATGAACGAGGATGTCTCGATTGAAGAGGATCAGTTGGATGCAGATGAAACGTATGCTGATGCACAATCTGGGGAAACTTATGATGATGCACCAATTATTGAATCTGATTCAAGTGAAGACGAGAGTCCTGATAAAGCGCGACATGGAGAATCTAGTTCTGCTGCAACTCCAGCTCCAGAGACACAGGCACCGGACTCAGCAGCAAAGAAACTAACTGCTGAAGAAAAGAGAGAGAGAAACAAGAAATGGTGGCCTAAGGGACGAAATCCAGTTCCTATTCCAGTGAAATGTCAAGTGTACCGGGTTAGTCGGAATTATACCGGTGTTATTAAAAGCTGGAAGTGTCAAAGGAATCTGTTTATGATAAAGAGAGAAGATGGAGTTCAGTATTTTAGGATGCGTTTTGATAGATTGAGCACGTTGCCAAAAGGAGAGATTAATCGATTAGCTCAGCTTAAGTTGATTAATCCTTTCGAGAATGATTATGCTGAGTTCATTCAAAGATGTCTACGTCGGGAAGTATTATCGAAGACTTATTCGAAATTGAAGCCGACGTTGGGAACTCGGTATACATGGAAGAAAAAGATTGATCCAGTCACCAGGAAGCCTTTGGTTAAAGTTCACTATTCGCCGGCTAAATGTTTGACTGAGATACCTCTGGAATCAGTTCCTTATTATTTTCTGAGAAGACTTGTGAAATGGGAACTTGATCCGCAGACTGGCGAAGCGGTTATCACTTTCGTTCCAGATTCTGAACCGTGGCCAGAAGTTGGAGGTATATGGAATTTGAAGCAAGCAACGTTTAGGCTGTATGATCCGATGAGTTTAATTAATTTTCATGAAAAAGATTTAAGAAAACTCTATGATAATCGGATTCGAGTTGGTCAGAAGAATGAATTCAACAGACGATTAGCACAACAGTTTTACAATGTTGTTACTGTTTGCGTAGCTAATGGAATTCATGCCGACGGCCAGTTTCCTGCGGGCTGGGTTTAAAGAAGATTTTTGAAGACCAAGCTGAAGACACGGGGGAGTTTGTTAGTACATGTTTAGTGTCTGTCAGTTGGTCTAGCTCGTAGTTTGTATTTAGATTAGCATTTCTGACTCCTGCGACGTAGCGCACTACGTCGCAGGTGCGACGTCAGGTATTGGGCCTGCGACGTAGCAGACGTCGCATGGGCTTGGGCCTGCGACGTAGCGTGCTACGTCGCAGGTGCCAGTTTTTGTATAAAAACGATTTGTGTTTTCTGTTTTAGGGTTGACGAAACCCTAAACGTAATTTGTCGAAATTCTCTGTAATCTGATCGACTATAAGCAATAATATTACGTTCGTTTGATATTGATTGCGTATTGATTGTTCGTGTGATTATTCGTGATCTAATTGTTATTTCTGCTAGCAATTAGAGTGACTCGGTTCGTTCTAGATCCAAAGTAAGGGACAAACAAGCTCTAATCATCCTACTCCATTTGGTCACAAAGAATCATCATGCAAACACACATTTTCCATTTCTACTTCACATTTAACTTTCAATCAACCACCAAAAATCACCATTTTCACTCTCAAATTTCTTAAGGATTTCACTAGGAGTTTGTGAGAGGAACATCAAGCAACACCATTTGGGAAACACTTGTGTAATCACTTTGGTATAAATTCAATTTAATCTAATTTCAAGTTATTTATTAATTTGTTTAGTGTTTATGATTTTTGCTTTATTATTATGATTATGTGTGGCTAGTTATCATTGTGCTTGTTTGGATGAAATAACTAGTTGATTAGGGGTGTAATCTTTTGGTGTACATTTATATGCTTGAGTTTGTGAATCATCCATGAATTTGAATGTATTTAGTTTGTTGTTGTTATAGAACTTTTGGTATTTTAGCTAAGTGATTATAGCGAATGTTTATTGCTTAGTAAAAATATTTGATTGTTATTTATCACTTGTGGAACAAAGCATTTGATGATTGTAATAGCAACTAGTTAAAAACAATCAAGTTAGCGACTATAGCGAATGTTTGTCGTGTGGATGATTTGCAAAGTCACAAAATCTTAATTTATGTTTAATCGAGAACCTTGTGTGATTGAACTTAATCTCTAGAATTTGACCATTTGGTAATTTACTAATTGATATAGCGAACGTTTTCAACAAAGTAAATTGCTATTAATTATTTGTCTATAAATGATTGAACAAAGTTGCGAATGTAATTTTGGAATGTGTCAAATGATTTAGCTAAATTGTGCAAGATAGTAACCATGGCGAACGTCCGTTACTAGATTAAATCATAAGTTAGTAATTTGAAGTTGAACCATAGGTCTTAGCCAACGTTGAGCTTATATTTGATGAATGTTACCTTTGGCATACATTATAACCGGTTATAACTCTACACCCCGAAATCACTAGTGAAATAGTCCAAGCAAGCATTGTTTTTAATATTTGAAAGTTTCCAATCAATCACTTTGACTCTTCAGAGTCCACCTGCCTAGATTAATTGAAAATTGTAGTTTTTAAGCAACGTGACAACTCGGTCACACAAAACCCCCACATTTACTTTTCTGTATAAATTACTTGCACTTGGATATAATTCTTAAACTCACATTCCCTGTGTTCGAACCCGAACTTACCCAACTACACTACCACACGATAGGGTCCACTGCCCGGTTGTGTTTTGGTCTAGCTCGGTACTTTTTGGTTTACTTATCAACGATAAATTTTAAGACTAGATTTAGCACATCAGAGAATTTGAATGTTTAAATCGTTGTGAATGGTCATACTGAGGGCTCGGACCCGAAGTGGTTTCATTCGCTCTTTTCGACTAAGGGCATCAGCAACAACATTTGCTTTGCCTGGATGATATTTGAGTTCGCAGTCGTAATCGGTAAGCAACTCGACCCATCGACGTTGCCTCATGTTGAGATCCTTCTGATCGAATATGTGTTGGATACTTTTGTGGTCTGTAAAAATTGTGCATCTAGTGCCATAGAGGTAATGTCTCCAAATTTTTAGTGCAAAAATGACGGCTCCTAACTCGAGGTCGTGGGTGGTGTAATTCTTTTCATGAATCTTGAGCTGTCGTGAAGCATAAGCTATTACTTTGTCTCGTTGCATAAGCACACAACCGAGACCTTGATGAGAAGCATCGCAGTATACCACGAAGTCATCGGTGCCTTCGGGTAATGATAGAATGGGAGCACTGCAAAACTTTTGCTTTAAGAGTTGGAATGCCGACTCTTGTTTATCAGTCCAGTCAAACTTTTTGTCTTTCTGGGTCAGAGTCGTGAGTGGTATGGCTACCTTGGAGAAATTTTCAATGAATCGTCGGTAATACCCGGCAAGACCCAAAAATTGGCGTACTTCGGTCGGAGTGGTGGGTGCTTGCCAGCCCTTGATAGCTTCAATTTTTGATGGGTCAACGTGAATCCCCTGACTGTCGATCACGTGACCAAGGAATTGAACTGTTTTTATCCAGAACTCACACTTAGAGAATTTGGCGTAAAGCTCTTCGTGTCTAAGTAGCTCTAGGATGGTTTTGAGATGTTGCACGTGTTCTTGTTCGTTTCGTGAGTATATGAGAATGTCATCGATGAAGACAATGACAAACTTGTCGAGATAAGGCTTGCACACCCGATTCATAAGGTCCATGAATACAGCCGGTGCGTTGGTTAGGCCGAATGGCATCACTTGGAATTCGTAATGCCCATAGCGGGTTCGAAAAGCGGTTTTTGGAATGTCGGCATCGCGAACACGCAATTGATGATAACCGGATCGGAGATCAATCTTTGAATAACAACTCGATCCTTGAAGTTGGTCGAACAAATCATCGATTCGAGGTAATGGGTATCGGTTCTTGACGGTCAACTTGTTCAACTCTCGATAGTCGATACACATTCGGAAAGTGCCGTCTTTCTTTTTGACAAATAGGACCGGAGCTCCCCAAGGCGAAGAACTCGGCCTAATGAATCCTCTTTCCAGAAGTTCATGTAATTGGGCAGACAACTCCTGAAGTTCGGATGGTGCTAAACAATATGGTGCTCGTGCCACCGGCGCAGCACCCGGCACGAGATCAATTGAGAACTCAACCTGTCTTGGTGGTGGTAGACCAGGCAGTTCTTCAGGAAAGACTTCAGGAAAGTCTCGGACAATTGGCACATCCTCAAGTCGCTTCTCCTCCGACTTTTTCTCCATGATGTGTGCGAGGATTGCGGGATAGCCCTTTTTCAGAAATTTGCGGGTTTTCAAGCAAGACATGATATTGAGTCTCATCCCACCGGTCTCCCCCTGTATGATTAAAGTTCCACCGGTGACGAGAGGTATACGAATAACTTTGTCACCACAGATAATTTCAGCCCGATGCTTGGACAACCAGTCCATTCCAACAATGACATCAAAACTTCCTATCTTAACAGGCATGAGATCTATTGAAAAAATTTCGTCGGCTAGATTTAAAGTGCAATTAAGGATCACACTCTTGGTTTCCATAAGTTTACCGTTTGCAAGCTCTACAGTGTACTTAACATCTAAGGCAACTGGGGTGATGTCAAGTAGTGGGCAAAACTCATCGGAAATAAAACTCCTATCAGCGGCAGTATCAAACAGAATTGAAGCAGTTAAATTGTTGAGGAGGAACATACCCGTGACCACATTCGGGTCTTGACGGGCGTCCCCAGATTTGAGCACGAAGGCTTTTCCTTTGACGTTGTTGTTGTTGTTCTTCCGTTTGGGACATGCATCCCTGAAATGTCCCGTCTCCCCACATCCATAACAGGTTTAGGGTTGTTGGTTGTTGTTTTGTGATTTAGGGGCTTGGCAGTCTTTGGATGAATGCCTGTACTTCCTGCAGTTGTTGCAAGGAGATTTGCAGGGGCCATGATGGTGGTAGTTACACTTGGAATAATATGGTCTGTCCCCAGTGTAGGTGCGTTTGGGTTCGGTGTTGGTGTTGTAAGTTTGGATGACGTTGGACTTTTTGTTTTGGTGGCTGCAGTGGGATTCGGTGGATTTACGTTTGTTGTTGTTGGATTTCTCGCGGCTGACCACCAGTGCCATGAGCTCGTGTGCTAGCATGATAGCACTTTCGGTGGTGGTTGGTTGTGATGAGGCGACACTTCCCTGGATGCTCTCGGGAAGGCCGCGGATGTATTTCTTAACCTCCTTTTTCTCCGGTTCCACCAGACTAGGGCACAGGGACGCGTATTGCTGGAACTTGATGGTATATCCCTCAATATCGGTCCCCTGCACAGCTAGTTGCCAGAACTCCTCTTCTAATCGGTGTATCTCTTCCTCGGGGCAATACTTCTCTCTCAGTTTGTTCTTCAACTCGGCCCAAGGTAGTTGATTAGCTATCTCAAGACCCACAGAGTTGGCATGGGCGTTCCACCATGTGAGGGCTCCTTCCTGAAAAGTGTAGGCGGCAAACTTTACCTTGTTTTCCTCGGTGCAGTTGCATAGGCTGAAAACAGATTCTATGCGTTCTATCCATCGGCTCAAACCAATAGCACCTTCCGTGCCCTTGAAGTATAGTGGTTTGCAGCTCAGAAAGTCCTTATAGGAGCAGGGTCTGGGTGGTGGAGCATTGTTGGCTGTGTCCTCGCTACTGGGTGGTGGTGTTCGGACAGGCAAGGCTTGGGTCACACTGCGGGCAATCAGTCCCGCGATTTCAACTTCACTAAGGGTGATTTGTCGACGAGGAGGCATGAGGCTGAGTAAGCAAGAACAAGAAAAAGAAGTAAGATACTAGTTCGAAATTCATGATATATCACCACAGATGTACATATATAAAATGGTAATATACAACATCTCAAGGTAAAAATCAATAACGTGAGATAATTAATAGAAACCGTCAATTGATATTTAGAAGCCAAATGATTACAGACGATTTTGAATCACAAGTTTCAAAAATTACAGACTTAGATGTTTTACAAAAGCGTCGGGAATTGTTACATCCGGTTGAATTACATAGATCCTACAAAAGCATATTAGGGTACAGATTCAGCCTAAGCTAATTCTGACGTAAGTTGAGTTGTGGCAGCAGTGCAGTGAGATGATTCACAGACTCTGCAAGTCTGTTGGCAGTTCGGAGGGCTTCTTCGGTTTCCCTTAGACGTGTCTCGCACTGATGCAGCCTTGATTGTAAAACAGAGATTTCATTTCGGTTACCAATCACTTGGTTGTGGACAACCTCCATGGTTTCGATTGTTTCTTCCACTTGACTTTGAAGAGTATTCATGGTGTTGACAGTGTGCTCGTGATCTTCGGAGACTTGCTCGATTCGTTTGATGATCCCAGCTAGAGATCTTAGTATGTATTACTTTGATTGATTATTAATAAGCTTGCGGAATAGTTTATTAATAACTTGAAGAACAAACTTGTATATAACAGAATATCTAACCAAAAGCTTCAATATTATTAACAATAATACGAACACACAATTTGTGTTAGGGTTTACAACCTTGAAGCTAATAACTAGAATGAATTTGTCACCCTCTAGGGTTTTACAGGATCTCTATTTATAACATATAGAGTCCTTTACAGAATCAAACTATTATGGAATCATATCTATTCCATAATTCTCTCTATTCAACTATATCTAACCAACAGTGGTTATCTATATCACTAACAGGGGTAGTACTCGTATATTATCAACAGTGGTTGAGTACTTAATACAAAATACAAACTACACACTAACAGTGGCACTGTTAGACAAACTACTTGACAGCGGCAGCTACTAACTAGCAGTGGCAACTACTAACAGTGGTAGTACTTCTAACAGCGGCACAATACTTGTATTCTGAGCAAATCTAGCAGTGTCTCAGTTCTCAACAATCTCCCCCTAAACTTGATCATTCAGAGTAATGATTCAAGTTTCAATCCTTCTTTTCTTCTTATATCTCCTTCATCGTTTGCCTCTTATGCAGTTGATTGAACACCATGTATAAAGCTCTGTAAGCTCCTTCAGTAATGATGGTTGTAGATAACTTCAAATCAACCAATCTATTCAGCAGCCCTGTTCCCAGCACATAGTGTCGATCATCAAACATGTAGATCACCTGCCCATTGTTAAATACTACCATGTGTACTCCAGCTCTGGCAAAATATCTCCAGGTTATAACCCTTTGATGACAGTGAAAGAATAAGTGATACATGCTGGCTGGTTCAAACATGCTTTGCAATAACTCCATCATTTGTCTTTCAATCACAGCCTCAGAGTTCTTTCTATTCCTGATTCTGCTCACTTGATACAACTCCATAAGATCATCTCTTGTACAGATTCTGAGCAAATCAATCATACTCCCAACATGGTCATCAAATCCTCTTTCCCTTTCAATCTTGATCTCAAGGATCATTTTTCTGAAACCATAATCAATTGCTACTCCTTCCCAATTTATAATTCTAGCCTTTCTTGGTCCTTCAGAAATCTCCTTGCTATCAGTCAGAATCTTGATTCTCTTTTTCAGCTCTGGATCAAATCTTGGAATGTCAGGAATAACATTGTATTTAGAAATCTGATTTTTCCATGAATTTCTTCTGACTTCATTCTGCTTATCCTCTAAGGCTTTCTCTGCTGCCTCAGCAGCTGCTTTTTCTCTTCTTTCTTCTTCTTCTTTCAAAAACTTTACCATTTCCCTATCTGCCTTTTCTTTCTTCTCCTTCATCAATGCATTCAAATGCCTATTCTCTTCCAATTTCTTGGTCCACTCATCATCTCTTCCCATATACCTATTATATGCCTGTTCCAGCTTCTGCATATTCCATCCTTTAACAATTTTAGCTGGGGCATAATTTTCAGACAGAGCATTGATCATTTGTCTTCTCCTTTCAGCATATGGTAAAGGTTTACTCCTCTTTTTGGCTAATTCCTCTTGCTTTTTCTTTCTAGCCCTTTCCTCATTTGACCTTTTCATCAACAAAAATCCAGAAGATAACTCTTCCTCTTCATTACCTTTCTTCTTCTTTAAATAATCATGAACTCTCTGAGCAGGAAGCTTTAATCCTTGTGCAGTCTTTTCTTTAACAATCTCTGCAGCTTTCTGTGTAATAGTCACTACACTCAGATCATCCAAAATCATTTTAACATCATCACCCTCTTCTTCAGCTTTAGCTTCTGCAGCTCTCCTTATCAACCTTTCCCTTTCTTCTACTTGCATCCTTAGCATATCATGAGACTCAAGATGAGGTTCTTTAATTTCTTTCACTTTTGATTTTTCTTTTAACTTTCCTTTACCTTTGTCTTTTGGATCAATCACAGGCAATTTAGACTCAGGCTTGAGTGGTGAAGTTTGTTCTCTTATTGTAACAGGTACCTCTCTTGGTCTTGTTGTTGTGGTAGTTGTGACAGGGGTTGATATGACAGCAGTGGTGATTGGTGTATCAACAGTGGTAGGTGTTGGTGTACTAACAGGGGTAGATGTAACAGTGGTAGTGTTAGTGTTGACAGAGGTTGAAATTGTGACAACAGTGGTAGAAGTTTTGACAGGGGATAAAGTATTAGTTGGCTTTCTTCTGGGAATAGATTTCTTTCTTGTAAAGGTCTGCAACTTCTTCTCTTCATCAATTGACTTTGATTGCTCCCCCTTAATCTCAACTTCTTCTTCTTTCATCTCTTTTTCAACATCATCAACCACCTCATACACTGGCCTATCACTGAAACTGACTCTTTTCTTATTTTCCAGGTTAGCACCCATCACATCCCAAAAATATAATCTAAGTGCAGCTTTCTCAGGCAAACCTTTATTCAATGGAAATACCTGATAAACTGTTTCATCTGTTTCATCAGTCTGCTCTGCTCCTGCACCATCACTTGTATTAACATTTTCAGAAGAATCTTCACCAGTATATACCACCATTCTTCTGTCATCTGCAACATTTACCATCTCATCATCTAAACTTTCATGTATCACATAATCAGAGACATTGAGCTCCTCCTCAGCCTTATCCCTGCTCTGCACATAATCATCATCTTTATCATCAAACACTAACTCCACAGTGTCTTCTGATTGTGCCTCATTATGCTCACATATATCCATCTCAACTGTATTATCATCAAGCTCAATCACCCCTGTAGCTGCAGAATCATCATGCATCTCATCAATATTTATCATTGCTCCACTCATATCATCATGAGGTCCATGTGAATCATCATCATCATCATCATCACCTGCTTTTCTTGAACCATCATCTTCAGGCATATTATCATCATCTGCTTTCTTCTCCCCCTTGCCTGAAGATTCCTTTAAGTTATTCGCAGGTAGAAGAATATTGTTGACAGCCTCCTCAAGCATTACCAATCTATTCTGCACCTCAAGCAACTCTGCCTTCTGATGATCAATAATCTCCTTCTGCTTAGCAATTAACTCATCCTGAGCTTGAATTTTCTGTTGAGCCTCTTTTCTGTAAGCCCTTTCCCTCTCATATTTTCTCCACAGTTTATTGATATCATGTACAAGATAGGAAATCGTCAATTCATCAGTATCACTAGGCTCATCAACATTAGAGTGTGACCTCTTAGTTGAATCCTTGCCCACATCTGCCACTGCAGATGTCCCTTGGTTATTGGTACTGGGACCTACATTTGAATCATCACCCATAGGTTTATCAAACATAGTTGCCTCTGGTTGGGTCTGATTAATGTTACCACTATCCTGCCCTGCCAGTGGGCTAGAAACAGTAGTGGCAGCCCTTCCAGAATGAACATTTTCATCAAGTATGTTCACCTGTTGTGTTGGGACAGTTGACTGAGACTGTGGAGAAACAGGAATCTCCATAGCCTGTGTAGCCTTCTTGGATTTCTTGGCTTTAGATTGGGTAGGCTGTTTGTTCCCTTGTTTTCTTTTGATGCCACCTCCTGATGTGTGTTCAGAACCAACTTGTGTTGTTGGTCTGTCATCATTTGGTCCAGATGGTGTTGGTAATACACCACCAGTGGCAGAAGGAGTAACTAGCATTGTAGAAAATAATGCAGTTTCCTTCTTAGAAAAAGCATTCTGATACTGAGTCATAGCCTTAATAGTCCTCAAAGATAGAGTAGAACTAACAATCACACTATCCTCTGCTGGCAGATTTGACAATTGATTATTCAATAAAAGCTGAACAAATCTAGGGTACATAACGAATGTATCACCCTTTACATTCCTAACCATATTATCTAAGATAAATCTAGATATATTAAATTTAATACCCTGTGCCAAGCAGATAATAGGATATGCAATAGTAGAACTAAATTCATTAAAACTAGTTCTCTTTTGAGACAAACATACCAGAAAAGTATGAATGTAGAACTTCCATTGAGGACAAAACCATGACTTCAAGAAAGTATATTCTGATCTTGTCTTTCCTGAACCTTCATACCCCATATCCATAATGCCTTTAAACAAATCTTCTCTCGATAATTCCAGAATTCCACCTTCATCATCAAACTGTAAAAGCTCTCTTAGAACAATCTCAGTAACCATTACCTTCTTACCCTTGACAGTGGAATGAATGTGAGTAATGCCATTAACATTCCCTTCCTTTGCATTCTGCCAGAATTCTTGAATATGCGATCGAATTAATCGTGGACAAACAGTAAGGGCATGTGTAACTGGACAATTACTCAAAAAATCAATAATAGGGTGAAAATACTCATCGGCAAGTTCTTTATTCAAGAAAGCCCTCATATTGTGTTCAGAATGAACACTTAGCGTAGAATGATCAGAATCAGATGACAATGAAGATGCCATTGATGTAATTGATGAACGAACGAAGAGTGAATTACAATAAACAACTCAAAGCGAGAGCGATTATTGAAGGGTTTTGAAAATTTTGAAAGCGTAATTGAAAAAGTGAAGTATTTGAGTATTTATTTGATGACAGTGCCAAGCCCTAAAAATAGAACTAGCAGTGACACTGCTGGTTATACCCAACAGGGGCACAATTTACAAACAAACCCAACAGGGGTACCTCACTTGGTCAATTTATAGTCAACCCTTTCTAACCATCTAACAAAGCTAGCAGCGGCTGATAGTCTAGCAGGGGCATCCGACAAAGGAAACGCCAACTTAGAACTAACAGGGGCATAAACTTATCTTAGTTAGACAACGAATTTTTTTTTTTTTTTTTTTTTTTAACCAAAAAATAAGAAGAAACAAATAAAACATTAAATTCCAGCTCAAGTGATGTCTCTTGACAGTGGCTGAAACCTGCAATATTAAACTAAGAAAAACAACTAGCAGGGGTTAAATTACACACATATACAGCAGGGGTTTAAAATACATTGACAGTGGCAAAGGTAAACTAACAGTGGCACCATCTGTTATCATGATGAAGCTAACAGTGGCAACACCTGACCCTGTAACATACAATATATTTTACCCCTGTTAGTATCAAATCCAGACCAAAACACTACGTGAGATTGATCATACCAATATTAGTTATCAAAAATGTAAATCTTCCTACATCAAATGCTTTTGTAAAAAGATCTGCAAGTTGATTATCAGTATGAATTTTAAAAATATGAATCAATCTTTTATCATAACAATCTCGTATAAAATGATATCTGATCTCAATGTGTTTGGTTTTTGAATGCTTAACTGGATTCTGAATGATACTAATAGCAGAAGTATTATCAATATAAATAGGAGTGTTCATGAAAGTCAAACCATAATCCAGCATTTGATTCTGAATCCAAAGAACCTGTGCACAGCAACTTGATGCTGCAACATATTCTGCTTCTGCTGTAGAAGTGGAAACCGTGGTCTGCTTTTTACATTGCCATGACACTAATCTATTTCCAAGAAATTGACATCCTCCACTGGTGGATTTTCGATCCATGTTCTCACCACCATAGTCACTATCTGTGAAAGCCTTAAGCTCAAAATCTGATCCTTTAGCATACCAAAGTCCCAAATCAGGTTGACCTTTCAAGTATCTAAAGATCCGTTTCACAGCATACATGTGTGACTGCTTTGGATTGGTTTGATACCTAGCACAAAGACACACTGCAAACATAATGTCAGGTCTAGATGAAGTTAAATACATCAAAGAACCAATCATTGACCTGTACAAGTGCACATCTACTTCTTCTCCATCAGGATCAGAAGTAAGATGTTTGTGTGCCTCCATAGGAGTGCTAGCTATCTTCCCATCTTTATAACCAAATTTATTCAGAATATCCTGCACATACTTTCCTTGGTTAATAAAGATTCCATCTGACTTCTGTTTAACCTGCAATCCTAAAAAGAAAGTGAGTTCACCCATGGAACTCATCTTGAATTTCTTATGCATTAAACTCTCAAACTCTCTGCACAATGAGTCCCTAGTTGAACCAAAAATAATATCATCAACATAAACCTGTACCAACAATATATCTCTCTGAACCCTCTTGGTAAACAAAGTCTTGTCAATAGTACCTCTCTTGAATCCATTCTTGAGAAGATACTCGGATAGTGTATCATACCAAGCTCTTGGTGCTTGATGTAGCCCATACAACGCTTTCTTCAATCTGCACACTCTATCTGGATATGTTGGATCTTCAAACCCTGGTGGTTGGCATACATACACCTCATCATCAATTAGACCATGAAGAAAAGCACTCTTCACATCCATTTGATAAACTTTGAAATCCTGATAAGATGCATAAGCTAAAAATAACCTAATAGCTTCTATTCTAGCAACAGGAGCAAAAACATCATCATAATCTATGCCTTCTTCCTGTGTATACCCTTGTGCTACCAGCCTTGCTTTATTCTTTATCACTATACCTCTTTCATCTCTCTTGTTCTTGAAGATCCACCTTGTGCCTATAGCCCTCTTTCCTTTTGGTAGATCAACCAAATCCCATACATCTTGCAGTTTAAACTGCAACAATTCTTCTTGCATTGACTCTATCTAACTTGGATCTTTGAGAGCTTCCACTGCCTTCTTTGGTTCCATCTGAGAAAGAAAACAAACATATAATGAAGTATGTAAATCTTCTTCTCTTACCTTTGACTGCTGTCTGGTCAGAACAGATGAATTAATATCACCAATGACCAAATCCAAAGAATGATCTTTGTGAACCAGATACTTAGATGTTGATGTATCAAGCAGTTCTCTTTCCAAATTTGGACCCAAAAGATTATCCATTTCAGATTCTGAGTAAGAATCTCTTTCTTCTCTTTCTTGTGAAGGCTTTGGAGTTGCTTCAGAATCTGACAAAGAAGTCCTTTCCAAAACTTGAAATGGAGGACTTTGTTCATCAAATTTTGGAGAATCGGGCTCTCCTTCTGAATCATGCTCTGAAACTATATGAGAACCCTTTGAAGTAAATGGTTGATTTTCTGTTGGAATTGAACCATCTTCATCCTTTGAACCATTTTTGCTACTTGACCCACTTGAATCATCTGAAGGTTCATCTTGCTCTAACTGGAATGCTTCTGGAGGATCTGGAGACCAAATAGGAAACAATACATACTGCAAGTCATCCTTTTTAGTCTGACTTGTGCTTGAAAGCCCATCTTTACCTGCATCATTACCTGCATCTGTACCTGCATCTGTATCTGCACTAATAGACAAATCTGGATATCTAAAAGCATGGGTTAGTGCATCAATATCAAACAAAACTTCTGGACCTTTTCCTTCTACATTTGATGTATGTTCATTAAAGGTCACATCCATGGTCTCATCTATGATCCTAGTCCTTTTGTTAAATACTCTATAAGCCTTGCTTTGAATAGAGTATCCAACAAATACACCCTCATCTACCTTACTCTGAAACTTACCAAGATGATCTCTGGTATTTAAGACAGTACAAGGACATCCAAATGGTTTTAAAAAGCTAACCAAAGGTTTTCTCTTAAAGAATAACTCATAGGGTGTCTTGTTATGAGGTTTAATAATCAAAATCCTATTCAAAACATAACAAGCAGTGCTAACTGCCTCTGCCCAAAAGGACATTGGAAGTTTAGCATCTGCTAGCATGCTTCTAGCAGCCTCAATTAGTGTCCTATTCCTCCTCTCAGCTACTCCATTTTGTTGTGGAGTCCTAGGTGCACTATACTGTCTTTCTATACCTTTATCCTCACAGAACTTATTCATCTCATGATTCTTAAATTATGTCCCATTATCACACCTGATGATCTTAACCTTTTGATTAGTTGAATTCTCAATCCTAGTTATGAATGATCTAAGTATTTCACCTGTCTCATCCTTAGTCCTAAGAAAGAACACCCAACTCATTCTAGAGTAATCATCAGTTATTACCAAACAGTAAGATTTCTTCCCTTGACTAGCTACATTGGTAGGGCCAAACAAATCCATATGTAACAGGTGTAAGGGAGTGGTATTGGTATTCACAAGCTTGGTCTTATAAGAGGTCTTGTGTTGCTTGCCTTTGAGACATGCTACACAGTGGTCACTACATTCAAATAACTTTTCAGGTAAGCCTCTCACTAGCTTATTCCTAACAAGTTTATTCATGGTCTTGAAATTCAAGTGACACATCCTCCTATGCCATAGTTCAGATTCAGATACAGTAGCTTTAGAAATGAGACAGTTAACATTTTGAGATTCCATCTTGTTTAAATCACTACAGTATACATTATCCTTTCTTGGAACTCTCATTAAAATCTTATCTTCAGGTATTTTGAGTTTTTCAGAAAGTATAAGGCATTCTGTGTCAGTGAAATATACAGGATTTTGCTTATCTGTGATTTGACTCACACTAAGCAAATTGTATCTCAATTGCTCAACATAATAAACATCATTGAAAGTGAGCTTACTGCTTTTTACCTTACCTTTACCTGTGATTTTACCTCCTTTAGGATTGCTTCCAAATGCTACATCTCCTCCATCAAACGCTTTAAAGTCCTGTAGCTTTTTCCTGTCTCCAGTCATGTGTCTTGAACAGCCAGTATCAATATGCCATAAGCTTGGTGGCTTGCCCTGCACATATATGAGAAAAACAATTAGTTTTTCTTGGGAACCCAAACCAATTTGGCTTTGGGTTTCCCATGTGCACCTTTGACATCAACCATTTTGACAGTGATTGATCTCAGTGCTGCATTGGTTTTGGACACTTCAGATTTACACTCATTTTTATGTCTCCAAAAACAATCAATTTTTGATCTAACAGGGGCAATAAGCTTAACAGTGGTCACTTTCAAATTGGTATTGATAAGCCTGGCAGTGGTAGCTCTACTTGGTGTAAACATTCTTTTGGAATGCTTAACACTAGCAGAGGTAGCATGCCTAGCAGTGGCCAAGCCTTCCCCTGTTCTGTTCATGCCTCTGTTAGCCTTATACAGTGGCACTGCTGCATCATTAACAGTGGTTGCAGCCTTGCCTCTGTTTGGCTTGTTTTTCAACAATGGACTTGTACCTCTGTTCCTATTATTATTAGGATTGAAGTAGCAGTCCTGTTGAGTATGGTTGTACCTGCCACATATATAACATGCCTTTCTTTTCATACATTCAAACCCATTACCCAACCTTTGTGAAACCAATTGGTTCCAATTTCTCTGATTACCCCTGGAAATGGATCTATTTGCATTATTTGCAGAAATTAAATCAGACCTGTTTGATTTACATGCACACTTTTCACATTCAGATTTATCTTTTGACTTATCTTTTGATTCAGGATTAACTCTTTTGTGCACATAACCTAGACCAGATCTAGATTTATTGGATTTTCTAACTTGATCTAACTGAGCCTTTGCCTTCTCAACAAACATCTTTTTACCCTCTTCTAGTTTAGTACTATTTAGTTCAGAAACTAGACCAGTAATAGGCTTAACACAATCATCCACAGAATTACCACTAGATGAGCTATCACTATCACTCTCATCTTCCTCAGTCCAATCAGATATCTCAACTTTATCAAAATTCACATTATCAGCACAATTAACAACTGGATCTACCTTTTTAACCTCCTCAGACACACCTACCTTAAGTTTTTCTAAGTCAAACTCAAGCTTAGATGGGAAGTAAGTATGATTATAAGGTGGGGGTACAGCATTAAGGTTGTAACCTAATCCAAGTTTTAATTTATCATGAATTTGAGACTTGATTAAGTTTTGAACACCTTTTGAAGCATTTTCCAATTCATCAACTTTCAATTTTATTGACTCTTTATCAGAAATTGCCTCAGCCAACTTTGCACTTAGCATATCAACTTTTGTTTGTAAAGCTTTCTTTTCCCAATTCAGATATTTAATATCTAAGTGAAATTGTGATTCATTCTTTTCATAAGCTTTTATCTGTCTTTCTAAGTTTTCAATGGCTAAAGTTGAATGTTGACTCTTTTCCACACAAGCTTTTAATTCATTACACACAACCAGATTATGATCCCTATAAAATTTAACCATTTTCTTACATGCAGGAGAACATAATTTAGATTGTACATCATATGGAATGTCTGAAGGCTCTGGTTCTTCTGTGACAGCCATTAAAGCTTGATTCTGAACTACAAGCTCTTCTTGGTCACTCCAGTCAAATCCTCCCATCCCATCTTGTGCAACCAATGAATCAAAAGTGGTGTTCTGAACAGGTACCAATCTTCTTTGTGGAGCAGAACTATTTCTCATAATACCATTCTGAGATCCTCCAGCCTGTGTGCTCTTGCATTCTCTAGCAAAGTGTCCCATCTTGTGACAGTTGAAGCACTCCACCTTGCTCTTGTCAAATCCAGCTACACCATCTCTCTTGTAAGTGAAGTTTCTGTTCCCAGACCTCTGCATAAACCTTTTTGCCCGGATAGTAATCATAGCCATCTGCCATCTCAAATCCATCTCTTCAAGATCTTCTTCATTAACCTGTTCCAAATCCTCTGTTGTTAATGATGAATTAACATGACTCGCAAAGAAGGCTTCCAAGATATTATCATTAGCACCAGATGTGCTACAGCTACCAGATTCACCAACAGACACAAAAGCAGCATTGTTAGAGCTACTATTGGACTGTTTCAGAGCCATCACCTCAGGCTCAAAGTTCCTCAGATCATTGTATAGATCTTCAATCTCCTTTTCTTCAAGATCTGCACTTTGTCTAAGTCCCACAGTATACATATTCCAATCTGTGCCTAATGATCTTATAAACTTCCTATTCAAATCATCTTTATCAACCTTAACATTGTGATTCTCAAGATCACCCACAAGCTTTTGAAATCTATCAAAAGTTTGAGTCAGAGTTTCAGACTTTACACCTGCAAAGTTTTCAAACTGTTGTTTGAGAAGAGATCTCTTATTCTTCTTGGTGTTATCATTACCACCAAATCTCTTAACAATTGCTTGCATAAGAACCTGAGCATCTTCACAGTTTTCAAACTTCCTTTGATACTCATTAGGAATAGACAAAAGTAGAGTACTTAATGCCTTCCACTCTGTTGCTCTTTCTTTTCTCTCTGCATCAGTCTTTGGTGGTGGTCTTTCTTCCTTTTTACCATCTGCATCCTTAGTATAAACTGGTCCATTAGTAACCACCTCCCACATCATATAATCAGTCAGCAACATGTATTGTCTAATCCTAGTCTGCCATAGCTCAAACTCATCGGGTTTGAGCATGGGGATTTTTGTAGCTTGAATACCTTTCATTGTTTCAGTAGACATGTTGTTGTTTGTTGAAAAAGCTGCAAAATTTAATTACCTTCTTCAAGATCAAAGTAATACCAAGCTCTGATACCACTTGATGATCCCAGCTAGAGATCTTAGTATGTATTACTTTGATTGATTATTAATAAGCTTGCGGAATAGTTTATTAATAACTTGAAGAACAAACTTGTATATAACAGAATATCTAACCAAAAGCTTCAATATTATTAACAATAATACGAACACACAATTTGTGTTAGGGTTTACAACCTTGAAGCTAATAACTAGAATGAATTTGTCACCCTCTAGGGTTTTACAGGATCTCTATTTATAACATATAGAGTCCTTTACAGAATCAAACTATTATGGAATCATATCTATTCCATAATTCTCTCTATTCAACTATATCTAACCAACAGTGGTTATCTATATCACTAACAGGGGTAGTACTCGTATATTATCAACAGTGGTTGAGTACTTAATACAAAATACAAACTACACACTAACAGTGGCACTGTTAGACAAACTACTTGACAGCGGCAGCTACTAACTAGCAGTGGCAACTACTAACAGTGGTAGTACTTCTAACAGCGGCACAATACTTGTATTCTGAGCAAATCTAGCAGTGTCTCAGTTCTCAACATCGTTCCATTGCTGTAAGTCTCCAGAGCTCACGGGTCTCTTGCAGCTCAATATCCATAGCGTTAAGTCGTTGTTCGTGGTGATGTACTCTAGCGGTTAAGCCCGGTAGAGTAGGGTGAGTTGGATATGGGCTAGCTCGAGGCAACCTGGTGTCCCTCCTAGCTACCCTTGAGTTTCGTGATTCATGTGGGTAAGAACATGACGAATTTGGTGGTGTGTTTGCCATTCTGAGACAAAGCGTTAGGAAGAATGAGGCCTATATCCATATAATAACTTATATAATATAGCCTAAGATTGTAACGAGGCCTATCTATGTATACTTAGCATCACATAATAGCCTATTGGGTGTCTAGCACAGACTTGTTTGAGTCCCGATTCTCTCGAGGTCAGAGTCAACTAGTGTATTCCTGTTCAACATGATCGTTTCAGACCTTACATCATCTTTCTTTAATTGTACATAGTTGATCAGGCTATGTTAAATTAAAGTCGTATGCTGTAATTTCTGAACCAGTCATGCCTAATGAGGAAATACTGCCTAACGGTCATAGTCTAGGCCCATTAAATGCAACCTAGTTCACTATAACCTTAGGCTCTGATACCAATCTGTGACACCCCCAAATTTAATGATTTGCGGAAGCTCGATTTGGGTGTCACTAATCAATATACAAAGCACATAAGATATATAATGAACGACCACTATATGCGTCGTTTTAAACTTGTATTAATAAAGTAAACGTTTACATCAAAAATAATGTTACATTAGCTCGGTTCCTGAAATTGAGAGATTACATAGCATAATTACTTTTACAAAATATAATAATGCAATCAAATCTCTAGTTGTATGTATGATGACTCGAGCTAAAATTCCCTGCTTGTGCAGCCAACCTACTGCTGGGTACCTATGATAAATACTAAAATGGGTCAGCGAAAACGCTGGTGAGCTCACAGGTTTGTATGTCAATGTATAGTTGTAAGAACCGCAAGATTTATATTGAATTTAAAATGCATTTAAGCAAAATAAAAGTTATACAATCCATGAGCACATAGTCTGAGCTTAACTTGAGCGCTAGGTCCAATTAAGGAAACCTAACTGGTTTGCCTCCTACGAGTGTCTAATCCACACTCGTCTTCCCAAATGCTAATACATCCGTTTGACCGGTTAGTGCGTGCTAACCCGGATGAGGATTGTCAATCCCATATGATATCATATACTAACATTCACGCTAAAATATTAGAGACTATGCTATAGAGGACTTTAAATTGATTAGCTTGAAACTCATGTAGTATTTGAAAGTTGGTACTTGCGTTCTACTTGTAAAACAAAATAGAGTAGTAATATCACACCCCTAGTTGTAAAATAGTGAAAATGGGGCCATGAAACTCACCTGAGTCTTGAAGTGTTTAATTTAATAAACTTGAAGTAAATAGCTGTGTATTGATGTCCAAGGACTTGAAACCTGAATGTGTTCACGACACTTGATTGTTATTAATTGTACCGGTATCTCGAAAGACTACCTTTGTAGCTGTTATACAACTATATATATATGTCCAAATTACTACGATTTGGTTGATTGTTTTGTTACAAGTTACTACGACTTGTTTGATTGAATTGACACAAGTTACAACGACTTGTTTGATTGAATTGATACAAGTTACAACGACTTGTTTGATTTTTGAAGTATGTTTTGAAAACGCGTACGGCCCGTTGGTGGTTTAGTTGAAATAATAATCTCGACATATCTATATTTGTTTGAAGTGTTATGCTTGAAAAACATGTTTCAATGTCCCTTAGAAGTTATTTTGTTTAATCGTTTGAAGTTCCAAATGTCTAACACTTAGCTTGGAATTAAATTGTAAATCTGCTGTGTTTTGCGACACTATATGCGACACAAGGACACGTCATGCGACACAACGGTTGTGTCGCATTATAGATGCGACATAATACCTATACGACACAAGAGTTGTGTCGCATAGGTTCGGAATGCTAAATCAATAGCGACATAGTGGTTGTGTCGTATAGAATACGACATAGTTTGCGACACAGAGTACGACACAATATTGTGTCGCATGAGTTACGACACTACAGGTTTGGTACGACACAAGATGCGACATAACGGCCAAAATACGACATAGTATGTGTAACACCCCCAATTTTGACAGTTTGCGGAAGCGATGTTTTGGGTGTTACTGATCAATAATCACAAGCACAAAGGATACAGTGAACGACTCTAAATGAGACGTTCGAAAAGTTACTACATTAATACATAAGTAGTTTCAAAATACAAGCTCGAGTTCAAGTAAATTCCTAGAGATTCTAATACATAACAACTAGTACAAAAGTAATGTAATAAAATCTCCAAGCTTGTAAATGCATGCGACTCGAGCTAAGTAAGCTTATCCTGCTGGGCATCCCTACTGATGCTGTGTACCTGAGAAGCATTACTAAAACGGTCAACCAAAAAGGTTGGTGAATCTCACAGGTTTGTAAGTAAGTAAACAGTTTGAACACACAAGTAGTATTTGTAAATCATAGCCAGCCAGTAAATAACGATCACAGGTTATGCTCATCGTTAACTTAAGTTTTAATAAGTGGTGGTTGCAGGTTATGCTAACCGTTTGATACAATTGCCATGAGCCACCATAGTTGAAGCTTAACGTACAGTAAATATAGGTACCCCCTCATGAATGTAATCCAAAACATTCATACGGAACGAGTAAGAAACGCCCGTTTCTACAGGAACGGTTCGTGGTAGTGCTTGCTACCCCGGGCGAGGATTGTCAGTCCCATATGGATCCATATACTAAAACTCGCGCTTATCACATAACTAACAACTATGATTAAGGAGGATTTCATTGGATTAGTCGAAAACTCATGCAATTGGCGTATCCGTAATCTCGTACAGTATGTAAATCGTGGCAGCAAGTAAGTTTTGTGTGTTCATGTAAAACAGTAATGCATCTCACCCCTGAGTAAAAACAGTAAAGTAGGGGCTGTGAGACTCACCTGAGTCTGGCAGACAATGCAGTAAGTAAGCAAGTAGTATCCCGAACTAGCAACCCTCAGCGTCCTAATACGCATAAGGTTTAGTAAGTAAATGGAATACTTGTAAAGTATCCATGCTAGTTGTTCCCAAACTAGTTAATGTCCGTTTGTTTGTTTGTACGTTTGTATTTGTTTGTAAATCGTAGTTTGTAGAAAAGTTGTACGGTCCGTTGGTATCGATGTGTAATAATAATTCCATCCATTATTATTATGTGTTCGTAGTAATTGTACAGTCGTAAAGTATACTCGTATAATCGTTTGTTTGTATTACAACGTGTAGTGTTTGCGTAAGTTCCAATGGGTTTAATCCCCAAAGGGTACGAGTGAAACCTCGTATAAGCTAGCGTGTATTCCCGTACGTAAGTTGGGTACAAGTGTAAGTTTGTTGGAGTGTAATCTCCTAAGTATTTCGAGTGTAATCTCGTGCGTGTGTGTGAGTGAAATCCCACGTTAAATTTAGTATAATCTTGTACGTATTCGAGTATTTGTGTATACTTCCAAAAGTATAGTATTTTCATGTATAATCGTATCGTATTTGATTTGGTTGTTGAAAAGTGATTTTTAAACACTTAGAATGTTTTTGGCCTCTGTTTTTAGGTTTTTGCGACACTAAATGCGACACAGTCCTTGTGTCACATGATTTATGCGACACAACCCTTGTGTCACATGGATGCAACTTAATGCGACACAATATGCGACACAACCCTTGTGTCACATGATTTATGCGACACAACCCTTGTGTCACATGGATGCAACTTAATGCGACACAATATGCGACACAACCCTTGTGTCACATGATTTATGCGACACAACCCTTGTGTCACATGGATGCCATGCGACACAACATGTGACACAAGCCTTGTGTCACATGAAAGTTTGGTACAGCGACTGACTTCGTTTTTAAGCTCGGTTTTGGGTCAAACGACCTCGGTTTGACCCGAAACTTTTACACAAGTTCTAAAATGGCTAAATAACGTTAGAAAAATTGTCGTTTCGTTTTGGGCGGTCTCGAGATGTCGGTTTTCATTTAACGTCACTAAAACTAAACATACGTTCACTAATCTATTTTTCTAGGAAGATGGGAGCGTTTTGGAGGTAAACCTTCTTCACGAAAGTTGTAGGCAACGGAAAAACGAAGATTTCATGTTTAGAGTATATTTCTTAGTTTCGATCGTAGGATTTTATAAAAATTGCGAAAGGGGACTGTTTTCAGTGGTAGCTTTCGGTTTACATTTTCGAGTTCTAAAAACGAGTTTTAGCTTATGATTTGGACATTAACTAGCTAGATTATCAACTAGAGTAGTAAATAAAAGTATTTAAAAGAGTTTTAGTGTGTTGTTAACTTACAAGAGTCGGATTAAAATTCCGAAAAGATAGAGACGTAAAGGCTCGCGTGGTGATCGTTTTTGCTCCAAACTGTGTCACGATCCGAGGTGATTTAGTGGTGTTATTTGGTGGATGATGGTGGCGGTTTTGGGAGGTTTTTAGAGAGAGAGAGAACCGAGTAGAGAGAGGGAGGAGAGGAGATGGGAGGTTGAGTGAAATGGAAATGGAAGTGAGGTGGTAAGGTGGTGGTGTAAGAGTCAAGGGTATGGGGTGCCATATCCCCCCCCCCCCCCCCTTGACTGATTTTCAGCTGGGCCCCACCCCATGTGGGTGGGTTAAATTGTTCTCCCAAGTTTGCGTATATACCCGTGTTCGTTTCCCCGGTCGTTTAAACGTTAAAATGATTTTTATACGCGATTGAATATACGTTTTAAAATACGAAGTATTATTCGATAATTAAGATGAAGTATTTATCAAAATACTAGCTTTTTAAGTTATAAAACCTAACTTTATCTTGTTTTGTCGGTTGGTCGAGTTTTCGGAGAGTTCGATGACGTTTTAATTAAAACGTACGTTTTCCGTTATATTATAAACATAATATAAAGTAATAGTCAAAGTAATTAAATAATTTCACATTATTTAATATTTGTTTTACCAACGTCCGTATGTTTGTACAATTGTAGTTTTATATGATTTGTACGAATCGTATACGCGTTTATATATATATATTCCATCCATACATATACATAATAAGTAAATAACGTATATAATCATATTTCATATTATATACAAGTAATAAACACGTAATTAGGAAAATTTTAAATTGGTCCTAATTTTGGGGTTGTTACAGTATGCGATACAAGGCTTGTGTCGCATTGAAGAACATCAGCCCAGAAACTTTCGACTGACAGAATTTTTAACCCCAAAACCCAAATCAAACTCATTTTTAGGTTGTAAAATCGTGTTTTCTTCATATATTTGGACATATACATGTTATATAACTCATAAATATGTAAAAACAAGCTAAAACGAGAAGTTTCGGGAATTTTTCGGAAACTTACAAAGTGGCGAAATGAAAATCCGAAAAGATAGGTATGTAGATCGTGATGCGGTAGTTCCTTTTCTCTAATTACTTTGTCGATTTGGTGCCGTTTGGGGTTGCTATTTGATGATTTTATGAGATATTGGTGAGGTTTGGTTTTGAGAGGAAATGAGAGAAAGAGAGAGGAGATTTGATGGTGGTGATGAAAAATGGGGGAAAGAAAATGGGAAAACCCCATTTTTGGTGGCATGGGGGCCGGCCCACATGGGCCCCACCCATGTGTGGTTGGCTCCAAACTTCGTACATGCGTATTCGCGATCCGTGTGGTGTTCGTTTTCCGATTGATTATACGTTAAACAATTGTTTTAAACGTTTAATTATACATTTTAGAAATACGAACATTCATTAGATATTTTTATTGAAGTATTTCATAAAATGCTTTATAGTTGCGTTACACAATTTAATACATAAGCTTGTTTTGTTTTGTCGGTCG
Source organism: Helichrysum umbraculigerum (assembly GCA_949592205.1). Classification (NCBI taxonomy): domain Eukaryota; kingdom Viridiplantae; phylum Streptophyta; class Magnoliopsida; order Asterales; family Asteraceae; genus Helichrysum; species Helichrysum umbraculigerum. Next base: position 156,635,110 of record CATIUR010000004.1, read on the forward strand.
GTTGGGTTTTCGTGGAGTTTGTAACGTTTTAATTAAAAACGTACGTGTTTGCTATATTATCAACATAATATAAAGTGGTAATTTGTGTAATTAAATTATTTCACGTAATTTAATAATTGATTCACCAACGTCCGTATTTAATTTACCGAAATACATTCGATTTGAAACTCGTACGATTTAAACAAACCGCATAATTGTGTAGATATATATTCAACAATATATATATAATAATTGATACATTAATTAGCCTAACACAAACTAATTACATGTATTAAAACTTGATTAGGCACTAAATCCTAGTCCTAAATTGACGGGTGTCACATTCTCCCCCTGTTAGAAGAATTTCGTCCCGAAATTTATGTTGAAGTCGCGTTTGATGTTGAGTCAGTGAAGAGTTGAGGATACTTGAGTCGCATTTGGTCTTCCCGTTCCCAGGTGAATTCCGGACCGCGCCGCGAATTCCACCTAACTTTGACGATGGGAATACGACTTTGTTTAAGTTGTTTGACCTCACGGTCCATGATTTCGGCGGGTTCCTCAACAAAGTGAAGTTTCTCGTCAACTCGAATTTCATCGAGTGGAATGATAAGTGTCTCATCAGACAGACACTTCTTCAGATTTGAAACATGAAAAGTGGGATGCACGCTGCTGAGTTCGGATGGTAGTTGCAATCGATATGCCACTGGACCAATCCTTTCGAGGATCTCGAATGGTCAAATGTATCTGGGATTTAACTTCCCTCGTTTGCCAAATCGGATTACGCCTTTCCAAGGCGATACTTTGAGTAGTACTCGATCCTCAACTTGGAACTCGAGTGGTTTGCGTCTCACGTAAGCATAACTTTTCTGACGATCATACGCGGCCTTGAGCTTGTTTTGAATTTCGACGATTCTCTCGGTCGTCTCGTGAATGATTTCTGGACCTGTGAGTTGGCTATTCCCAACTTCGGTCCAACAGATAGGTGACCGGCACTTACGACCGTACAGTGCCTCGAAAGGTGCAGCCTTAATGCTGGTATGATAACTGTTGTTGTACGAGAACTCGCACAATGGTAGGTGTTTTTCCCAATTTACACCGAAGTCTACTATGCAGGCCCGTAGCATGTCTTCTAGCGTTTGAATAGTTCGTTCACTTTGGCCGTCGGTTTGAGGATGATATGCGGTACTCATATCAAGTCGAGTACCCAGGGATTTTTGAAGTGATTGCCAAAATTGCGAAGTGAAACGACTATCTCTATCGGAGATAATTGAGATTGGGACACCGTGTTTGGTCACGATTTCCTTCAGATAAATACCGGTGAGGCGTTCCATTTTGTCGGATTCTTTAATTTCCAGAAAGTGAGCAGACTTTGTGAGACGATCCACGATCACCCAAATGGTATCGCAACCGCTCGAGGACTTGGGTAGTTTGGTTATGAAGTCCATGGCAATTTGTTCCCATTTCCATTCAGGAAGACTGGGTTGTTGAAGTAAACCAGAAGGTTTTTGATATTCGATTTTGACCTTGGAGCAAGTAAGGCACTTGCTGACATAGGTGGCGATTTCAGCTTTCATGTTCGGCCACCAGTAGAAGTCCTTGATACCGTGGTACATTTTATCGGATCCCGGATGTATAGAATATTTGGACTTGTGAGCTTCATCCATCACCAAGTCTCGTAGATTCCCGAATTTAGGCAACCAGATTCGGTTTGAGAAATACCTAATCCCGTTAGGTTTGACTTCGAATTGTTTATCCATGCCCCGCAAGGCTTCATCTTTGACATTTTCGTGTTTCAAGGCTTCGAGTTGAGCAGTGAGAATGATATCGCTCGTTTTGTACATGTTTATCTCTCGCGATATCATTGTTTTTGTACTTATTTCTAGTCGATTTCATGAACTTTTGGTATTTATTTAGTTGGAAATTGATTTCATGTATTAAGATTAAAGATTGAGAAAGAAATGATGAAAAGATGGAGGATTTTGCTGATTTTGCTATGCTGCACCGTTTTGGCCATATCTCCCTCATACGAACTCGGATTGAGGTGATTCATGCGGCCAAACGAAGCTAACTCAGAGCTCTACAACTTTCCAGAAGATAGTCAGCTGAAAAGAAAAGGCTCATAGCCGATCTGCTAAAGTTAGCCGAACGGCTTTCAACGACTAAAATGCACACTCAGATTAAGCTCAAGTTCTGTAACCGTTTTTCAAAGAGAAAGCCGATCTGCTAAGCTTAGCAGATCTGCTAAGCCTTAGCCGATCTGCTATGATGCGCGGGGAAGTCTATTTATGTGCTGTTTTAGGGTTTCGCAAAAACACACACTTCACCCCCGATTTGGGGCAGCCCCCATGGGCGATTTTTAGGGTTTTTAGTTTATTTTCATCATCTTGAAGAGCTCTAATCATCCTACTCCATTTGGTCACAAAGAATCATCATGCAAGCACACATTTTCCATTTCTACTTCACATTTAACTTTCAATCAACCACCAAAAATCACCATTTTCACTCTCAAATTTCTTAAGGATTTCACTAGGAGTTTGTGAGAGGAACATCAAGCAACACCATTTGGGAAACACTTGTGTAATCACTTTGGTATAAATTCAATTTAATCTAATTTCAAGTTATTTATTAATTTGTTTAGTGTTTATGATTTTTGCTTTATTATTATGATTATGTGTGGCTAGTTATCATTGTGCTTGTTTGGATGAAATAACTAGTTGATTAGGGGTGTAATCTTTTGGTGTACATTTATATGCTTGAGTTTGTGAATCATCCATGAATTTGAATGTATTTAGTTTGTTGTTGTTATAGAACTTTTGGTATTTTAGCTAAGTGATTATAGCGAATGTTTATTGCTTAGTAAAAATATTTGATTGTTATTTATCACTTGTGGAACAAAGCATTTGATGATTGTAATAGCAACTAGTTAAAAACAATCAAGTTAGCGACTATAGCGAATGTTTGTCGTGTGGATGATTTGCAAAGTCACAAAATCTTAATTTATGTTTAATCGAGAACCTTGTGTGATTGAACTTAATCTCTAGAATTTGACCATTTGGTAATTTACTAATTGATATAGCGAACGTTTTCAACCAAGTAAATTGCTATTAATTATTTGTCTATAAATGATTGAACAAAGTTGCGAATGTAATTTTGGAATGTGTCAAATGATTTAGCTAAATTGTGCAAGATAGTAACCATGGCGAACGTCCGTTACTAGATTAAATCATAAGTTAGTAATTTGAAGTTGAACCATAGGTCTTAGCCAACGTTGAGCTTATATTTGATGAATGTTACCTTTGGCATACATTATAACCGGTTATAACTCTACACCCCGAAATCACTAGTGAAATAGTCCAAGCAAGCATTGTTTTTAATATTTGAAAGTTTCCAATCAATCACTTTGACTCTTCAGAGTCCACCTGCCTAGATTAATTGAAAATTGTAGTTTTTAAGCAACGTGACAACTCGGTCACACAAAACCCCCACATTTACTTTTCTGTATAAATTACTTGCACTTGGATATAATTCTTAAACTCACATTCCCTGTGTTCGAACCCGAACTTACCCAACTACACTACCACACGATAGGGTCCACTGCCCGGTTGTGTTTTGGTCTAGCTCGGTACTTTTTGGTTTACTTATCAACGATAAATTTTAAGACTAGATTTAGCACATCAAGTTTTTGGCGCCGCTGCCGGGGAATGTGATTGATTAAGAGTTTAATTCGAGTGTAATTAATTTATCCTTTTCTAGAATTTATTTCCAGGAAAGTTACTTTAAGAGTTTTAGTTGTTATTAGTGTATATATTTTTAATGTTTGTTTATTTTGTGTTGAGTGGTTACGTTTTACCGTTTTTAGTTTTGATGTTTGTAGCAGATTTGTGACTTAGCATCAATGTCATATTACTCAAATCATAATGGTTACAAACCTTTATGTGAAGGGAGTGATTATGATGATGTGCCAATAATATCACGCGAAAGGTGTGCACCACCAAGACACTACCAAGATAATTGGACTCAACTTTATCCATCAAGGACTTGGAATGAGGAACCTTTAATCACTCAAGAGATCGAACAACCAAAAATGTCTAATCTTGAAAGGTTGTTGAAAGAAGCAATAGAGCAAACAGAGAGGCATAGTAGAGAATTTGATGAAATCTTCTATTGGAATTTGGAGCCTTACCATGAAAGGCCATATGATACATTTACCATTGCAAATGAGCATTGGGATGATGTTGAGGCTATTGAGCATAATGATTCTTATTCTAACGATGGTTTTGCAGATTCTTCTAACTTTGTTTTTCAGGATGATAGTGATGATGAAATGAATGAGGAGGAAGAGGAAAATGAAGGCACTAATTACCCTCATGATGTTTCACAATCTGTTTTGCAGGAATCACACTCTCTTGAGCCTGAATTGACTGAAAATTCAGAATTAGATGACTCGGATTATGACAATTCTGATTTTGAAGACAACACGGAAGAAGAAGTTAAAGAGATTCTGATCATGCCTGATTTGGAAGCTGCTGAATTAGCAGCTGCATCTTCTATTTTGGAGGAGCACGAGACAAATGTTTCATGCCCAGATTTTCATGCCATTAGTGACTATGATGCTGATATAAAGGAACTACAAGGACTACTAGGAATTAGTGATTACGAGCTTGATGAGCTTGTAGAAAAAGGAGTTGGAGATGATCTAATCCTAGAGGCAGAATTTGAAAGTTTGTATTGAGCTAGCAGTGCACAAGTGCAAACTGAAATAGGTGGTGGCGACTTAGATGATCCTTCAAGTGGAGAGTCAAAATCAGGTTTGATGTCTCATTCTTTGCCATGCTATTGTGAGTATATATTGTTGATAGAACCAAAACCACCAGGTTACTTGTTAGTAGAATCAATTTTTAGTGGTGGAATTGAGGAGTCTAACATTGTGCATGGGCAAATGAATAAATCTCTTGAGGTGGATAGATTGGCTAGGTTGGATAGGAGTATTGAGAGTGTGCATCTAAACTATTTTGAAGAACCACCCGATTATTGTTGTATCCTTGTAAAAGGTTTTTCTGAAAACGTGGGGATAACTAGTCATTTATACTTGAAAGTGGCACTCATTAAGATTATCATAAGGCCACTCGATGAATGGAAAGTTTGTGTTCACGTTATAAGTTTTAGTTGGAGGATGTTTTATCGAAATGACAAAACAAAGGAAGATATCCTCCTATGCGAGTATGATGAGAAAGGAGGTAGTTGCGTGATGAAGGAATGGCTATGAGAAAGCAATGGTTGAGTCTAGCTTCAAGACTCGGTAATAAACCAAGCACCTTGCGGGAGGTGAACCCGTATCTTGAAGTGATGATTGAAGATGGAAACCTTGTGCTATAATGAGAATGTACCTGAAAGGAATGGAAAGTTTGAAGGTTAATCAAGAATAAGAACATGCAAAAACCCCCGGGAAGTACTCGCTCCCTTTTACCTTTCACACTTATGCTTATTTCATATATTATATTTTGTTGCATTGAGGACAATGCAAATGTTATGTGTGGGGAGGTTATTATTCACTTGAATTAGTTTGTCCTTTTAAAATTAATTGCTTTAGTAATGTAATTGATAAATTTTGTTGAAAGTAATTAAATCTTACCTCTTGCATGATAAATTTGTCATAGAGCAACCTCATTGGGTGAATTGCATAACTAGCACATTTATAGCCCCACTAAAAATTGTGAGAAATCTTGAGCTTAAATTGAAAACACTTATCTTTAGTGTTTATATATTTCAATTGCTATGAGTGTGCCGGTGTTTGTAGTTTATTCTAGAACTTGCTTTAATGATGCATTTCAAGACCGCTGTGGGATCATATTCATGTGATATAGGTGAAGTAGACGATGAATTGGTATTCATTAGGTTTTAGATTTTCAGTTTTTATTTTAAAACCATTTATAACTAGTCCACCCAGGTCGTTAGCACTCATTTTTAGTGCTAAGAAACCCCTAGATACTTTTCACTTACATTTTCATCACAATTAATACCCTAGCCTTATTTTTGTGTAGTCAAAAGTTTAAAAGTTGCCTTGTAACATTTCAAATTGATTTATAAAATGTTATTTCAAATAAACCTTTTGAAGATTATTATATGAAGATTATTGATTCAAGGAAGCAAAACCAAGGTTGAGCAAACTAGAAGCACAAATGAAGTCATAGACAAAAATTGATGAAATTTAACTAAGGAGGCAAGAATTGAAGAAATATTGTTAGATGATCAAAGTTGAAGCCTAAGGTTAATTGAGATCACATTTTCATTTTAGTTTCAAGGTAACACAACATACAAAATTTTGACTACCATTTTCAACAATTTATAAAAGTGTCTACCATATCACAAATTTCACCATCACATTTATAATTATAACACATTGTTAGAATACCTCTTTTGATACTTCACTTGGTGCTCACGCCTAGTCGGTGGAGATTTGATCTTTTGGCAAGCCTATGGTAATAACGCATCACGACTTGGATATTTGAGTGTTTATCTATTCCATTCCCAATCTTGATCAAATTGAGAGTTGAGTGATTGAAACACATTTCCTATTGAGAGGTGCTAAGTTGTGCATTCAAGCTTGACAAATTTATTTAAGGTTTTCTATATTTATATTCATGCTACTAACATGATTACTTATGCAATTGTGGTTAGTTATATTTTGTAAAACCTTGTTCTTAAATTCTAAATGCAAGAGGTATATGTTTTGGAATGTAAATCATAGTTTGCTTGAGGACAAGCAAAGTTCAAGTGTGGGGATATTTGATATCGCTCGTTTTGTACATGTTTATCTCTCGCGATATCATTGTTTTTGTACTTATTTCTAGTCGATTTCATGAACTTTTGGTATTTATTTAGTTGGAAATTGATTTCATGTATTAAGGTTAAAGATTGAGAAAGAAATGATGAAAAGATGGAGGATTTTGCTGATTTTGCTATGCTGCACCGTTTTGGCCATATCTCCCTCATACGAACTCGGATTGAGGTGATTCAGGCGGCCAAACGAAGCTAACTCAGAGCTCTACAACTTTCCAGAAGATAGTCAGCTGAAAAGAAAAGGCTAATAGCCGATCTGCTAAAGTTAGCCGAACGGCTTTCAACGACTAAAATGCACACTCAGATTAAGCTCAAGTTCTGTAACCGTTTTTCAAAGAGAAAGCCGATCTGCTAAGCTTAGCAGATCTGCTAAGCCTTAGCCGATCTGCTATGATGCGCGGGGAAGTCTATTTATGTGCTGTTTTAGGGTTCCGCAAAAACACACACTTCACCCCCGATTTGGGGCAGCCCCCATGGGCGATTTTTAGGGTTTTTAGTTTATTTTCATCATCTTGAAGAGCTCTAATCATCCTACTCCATTTGGTCACAAAGAATCATCATGCAAACACACATTTTCCATTTCTACTTCACATTTAACTTTCAATCAACCACCAAAAATCACCATTTTCACTCTCAAATTTCTTAAGGATTTCACTAGGAGTTTGTGAGAGGAACATCAAGCAACACCATTTGGGAAACACTTGTGTAATCACTTTGGTATAAATTCAATTTAATCTAATTTCAAGTTATTTATTAATTTGTTTAGTGTTTATGATTTTTGCTTTATTATTATGATTATGTGTGGCTAGTTATCATTGTGCTTGTTTGGATGAAATAACTAGTTGATTAGGGGTGTAATCTTTTGGTGTACATTTATATGCTTGAGTTTGTGAATCATCCATGAATTTGAATGTATTTAGTTTGTTGTTGTTATAGAACTTTTGGTATTTTAGCTAAGTGATTATAGCGAATGTTTATTGCTTAGTAAAAATATTTGATTGTTATTTATCACTTGTGGAACAAAGCATTTGATGATTGTAATAGCAACTAGTTAAAAACAATCAAGTTAGCGACTATAGCGAATGTTTGTCGTGTGGATGATTTGCAAAGTCACAAAATCTTAATTTATGTTTAATCGAGAACCTTGTGTAATTGAACTTAATCTCTATAATTTGACCATTTGGTAATTTACTAATTGATATAGCGAACGTTTTCAACCAAGTAAATTGCTATTAATTATTTGTCTACAAATGATTGAACAAAATTGCGAATGTAGCTTTGGAATGTGTCAAATGATTTAGCTAAATGGTGCAAGTTTGTAACCATGGCGAACGTCCGTTACTAGATTAAATCATAGGTTTGTTGATTGAAGTTGAACTATAGGTCTTAGCGAACGTTGAGCTTATGTTTGATGAATATTACCCTTGGCATATAGTATAACCGGCTATAACTCTACACCCCGAAATCACTAGTGAAATAGTCCATGCAAGCATTGTTTTTAATATCTGAAAGTTTCCAATCAATCACTTTGACTCTTCAGAGTCCACCTGCCTAGATTAATTAAAGTTTGTAGTTTTAAGCATCGTGACAACTCGGTCACACAAAACCCACATTTCCTTTTTATTTGTACAAATTAGTTACACTTGAATTGAATTCTTAAAACAACATTCCCTGTGTTCGAACCTAGACTTACCACTACTATACTACTACTCGACAGGGTCCACTGCCCGGTTGTGTTCAGCTGAAAAGAAAAGGCTCATAGCCGATCTGCTAAAGTTAGCCGAACGGCTTTCAACGACTAAAATGCACACTCAGATTAAGCTCAAGTTCTGTAACCGTTTTTCAAAGAGAAAGCCGATCTGCTAAGCTTAGCAGATCTGCTAAGCCTTAGCCGATCTGCTATGATGCGCGGGGAAGTCTATTTATGTGCTGTTTTAGGGTTCCGCAAAAACACACACTTCACCCCCGATTTGGGGCAGCCCCCATGGGCGATTTTTAGGGTTTTTAGTTTATTTTCATCATCTTGAAGAGCTCTAATCATCCTACTCCATTTGGTCACAAAGAATCATCATGCAAACACACATTTTCCATTTCTACTTCACATTTAACTTTCAATCAACCACCAAAAATCACCATTTTCACTCTCAAATTTCTTAAGGATTTCACTAGGAGTTTGTGAGAGGAACATCAAGCAACACCATTTGGGAAACACTTGTGTAATCACTTTGGTATAAATTCAATTTAATCTAATTTCAAGTTATTTATTAATTTGTTTAGTGTTTATGATTTTTGCTTTATTATTATGATTATGTGTGGCTAGTTATCATTGTGCTTGTTTGGATGAAATAACTAGTTGATTAGGGGTGTAATCTTTTGGTGTACATTTATATGCTTGAGTTTGTGAATCATCCATGAATTTGAATGTATTTAGTTTGTTGTTGTTATAGAACTTTTGGTATTTTAGCTAAGTGATTATAGCGAATGTTTATTGCTTAGTAAAAATATTTGATTGTTATTTATCACTTGTGGAACAAAGCATTTGATGATTGTAATAGCAACTAGTTAAAAACAATCAAGTTAGCGACTATAGCGAATGTTTGTCGTGTGGATGATTTGCAAAGTCACAAAATCTTAATTTATGTTTAATCGAGAACCTTGTGTGATTGAACTTAATCTCTAGAATTTGACCATTTGGTAATTTACTAATTGATATAGCGAACGTTTTCAACCAAGTAAATTGCTATTAATTATTTGTCTATAAATGATTGAACAAAGTTGCGAATGTAATTTTGGAATGTGTCAAATGATTTAGCTAAATTGTGCAAGATAGTAACCATGGCGAACGTCCGTTACTAGATTAAATCATAAGTTAGTAATTTGAAGTTGAACCATAGGTCTTAGCCAACGTTGAGCTTATATTTGATGAATGTTACCTTTGGCATACATTATAACCGGTTATAACTCTACACCCCGAAATCACTAGTGAAATAGTCCAAGCAAGCATTGTTTTTAATATTTGAAAGTTTCCAATCAATCACTTTGACTCTTCAGAGTCCACCTGCCTAGATTAATTGAAAATTGTAGTTTCTAAGCAACGTGACAACTCGGTCACACAAAACCCCCACATTTACTTTTCTGTATAAATTACTTGCACTTGGATATAATTCTTAAACTCACATTCCCTGTGTTCGAACCCGAACTTACCCAACTACACTACCACACGATAGGGTCCACTGCCCGGTTGTGTTTTGGTCTAGCTCGGTACTTTTTGGTTTACTTATCAACGATAAATTTTAAGACTAGATTTAGCACATCAGAGAATTTGAATGTTTAAATCGTTGTGAATGGTCATACTGAGGGCTCGGACCCGAAGTGGTTTCATTCGCTCTTTTCGACTAAGGGCATCAGCAACAACATTTGCTTTGCCTGGATGATATTTGAGTTCGCAGTCGTAATCGGTAAGCAACTCGACCCATCGACGTTGCCTCATGTTGAGATCCTTCTGATCGAATATGTGTTGGATACTTTTGTGGTCTGTAAAAATTGTGCATCTAGTGCCATAGAGGTAATGTCTCCAAATTTTTAGTGCAAAAATGACGGCTCCTAACTCGAGGTCGTGGGTGGTGTAATTCTTTTCATGAATCTTGAGCTGTCGTGAAGCATAAGCTATTACTTTGTCTCGTTGCATAAGCACACAACCGAGACCTTGATGAGAAGCATCGCAGTATACCACGAAGTCATCGGTGCCTTCGGGTAATGATAGAATGGGAGCACTGCAAAACTTTTGCTTTAAGAGTTGGAATGCCGACTCTTGTTTATCAGTCCAGTCAAACTTTTTGTCTTTCTGGGTCAGAGTCGTGAGTGGTATGGCTACCTTGGAGAAATTTTCAATGAATCGTCGGTAATACCCGGCAAGACCCAAAAATTGGCGTACTTCGGTCGGAGTGGTGGGTGCTTGCCAGCCCTTGATAGCTTCAATTTTTGATGGGTCAACGTGAATACCCTGACTGTCGATCACGTGACCAAGGAATTGAAATGTTTTTATCCAGAACTCACACTTAGAGAATTTGGCGTAAAGCTCTTCGTGTCTAAGTAGCTCTAGGATGGTTTTGAGATGTTGCGCGTGTTCTTGTTCGTTTCGTGAGTATATGAGAATGTCATCGATGAAGACAATGACAAACTTGTCGAGATAAGGCTTGCACACCCGATTCATAAGGTCCATGAATACAGTCGGTGTGTTGGTTAGGCCGAATGGCATCACTTGGAATTCGTAATGCCCATAGCGGGTTCGGAAAGCGGTTTTTGGAATGTCGGCATCGCGAACACGCAATTGATGATAACCGGATCGGAAATCAATCTTTGAATAACAACTCGATCCTTGAAGTTGGTCGAAAAAATCATCGATTCGAGGTAATGGGTATCGGTTCTTGACGGTCAACTTGTTCAACTCTCGATAGTCGATACACATTCGGAAAGTGCCGTCTTTCTTTTTGACAAATAGGACCGGAGCTCCCCAAGGCGAAGAAATCGGCCTAATGAATCCTCTTTCCAGAAGTTCATGTAATTGGGCAGACAACTCCTGAAGTTCGGATGGTGCTAAACGATATGGTGCTCGTGCCACCGGCGCAGCACCCGGCACGAGATCAATTGAGAACTCAACCTGTCTTGGTGGTGGTAGACCAGGCAGTTCTTCAGGAAAGACTTCAGGAAAGTCTCGGACAATTGGCACATCCTCAAGTCGCTTCTCCTCCGACTTTTTCTCCATGATGTGTGCGAGGATTGCGGGATAGCCCTTTTTCAGAAATTTGCGGGTTTTCAAGCAAGACATGATATTGAGTCTCATCCCACCGGTCTCCCCCTGTATGATTAAAGTTCCACCGGTGACGAGAGGTATACGAATAACTTTGTCACCACAGATAATTTCAGCCCGATGCTTGGACAACCAGTCCATTCCAACAATGACATCGAAACTTCCTATCTTAACAGGCATGAGATCTATTGAAAAAATTTCGTCGGCTAGATTTAAAGTGCAATTAAGGATCACACTCTTGGTTTCCACAAGTTTACCGTTTGCAAGCTCTACAGTGTACTTAACATCTAAGGCAACTGGGGTGATGTCAAGTAGTGGGCAAAACTCATCGGAAATAAAACTCCTATCAGCGCCAGTATCAAACAGAATTGAAGCAGTTAAATTGTTGAGGAGGAACATACCCGTGACCACATTCGGGTCTTGACGGGCGTCCCCAGATTTGAGCACGAAGGCTTTTCCTTTGATGTTGTTGTTGTTGTTCTTCCGTTTGGGACATGCATCCCTGAAATGTCCCGTCTCCCCGCATCCATAACAGGTTTTGGGTTGTTGGTTGTTGTTTTGTGATTTAGGGGCTTGGCAGTCTTTGGATGAATGCCTGTACTTCCTGCAATTGTTGCAAGGAGATTTGCAGGGGCCATGATGGTGGTAGTTACACTTGGAATAATATGGTCTGTCCCCAGTGTAGGTGTGTTTGGGTTCGGTGTTGGTGTTGTAAGTTTGGATGACGTTGGACTTTTTGTTTTGGTGGCTGCTGTGGGATTCGGTGGATTTACGTTTGTTGTTGTTGGATTTCTCGCGGCTGACCACCAGTGCCATGAGCTCGTGTGCTAGCATGATAGCACTTTCGGTGGTGGTTGGTTGTGATGAGGCGACACTTCCCTGGATGCTCTCGGGAAGGCCGCGGATGTATTTCTTAACCTCCTTTTTCTCCGGTTCCACCAGACTAGGGCACAGGGACGCGTATTGCTGGAACTTGATGGTATATCCCTCAATATCGGTCCCCTGCACAGCTAGTTGCCAGAACTCCTCTTCTAATCGGTGTATCTCTTCCTCGGGGCAATACTTCTCTCTCAGTTTGTTCTTCAACTCGGCCCAAGGTAGTTGATTAGCTATCTCAAGACCCACAGAGTTGGCATGGGCGTTCCACCATGTGAGGGCTCCTTCCTGAAAAGTGTAGGCGGCAAACTTTACCTTGTTTTCCTCGGTGCAGTTGCATAGGCTGAAAACAGATTCTATGCGTTCTATCCATCGGCTCAAACCAATAGCACCTTCCGTGCCCTTGAAGTATAGTGGTTTGCAGCTCAGAAAGTCCTTATAGGAGCAGGGTCTGGGTGGTGGAGAATTGTTGGCTGTGTCCTCGCTACTGGGTGGTGGTGTTCGGACAGCCAAGGCTTGGGTCACACTGCGGGCAATCAGTCCCGCGATTTCAACTTCACTAAGGGTGATTTGTCGACGAGGAGGCATGAGGCTGAGTAAGCAAGAACAAGAAAAAGAAGTAAGATACTAGTTCGAAATTCATGATATATCACCACAGATGTACATATATAAAATGGTAATATACAACATCTCAAGGTAAAAATCAATAACGTGAGATAATTAATAGAAACCGTCAATTGATATTTAGAAGCCAAATGATTACAGACGATTTTGAATCACAAGTTTCAAAAATTACAGACTTAGATGTTTTACAAAAGCGCCGGGAATTGTTACATCCGGTTGAATTACATAGATCCTACAAAAGCATATTAGGGTACAGATTCAGCCTAAGCTAATTCTGACGTAAGTTGAGTTGTGGCAGCAGTGCAGTGAGATGATTCACAGACTCTGCAAGTCTGTTGGCAGTTCGGAGGGCTTCTTCGGTTTCCCTTAGACGTGTCTCGCACTGATGCAGCCTTGATTGTAAAACAGAGATTTCATTTCGGTTACCAATCACTTGGTTGTGGACAACCTCCATGGTTTCGATTGTTTCTTCCACTTGACTTTGAAGAGTATTCATGGTGTTGACAGTGTGCTCGTGATCTTCGGAGACTTGCTCGATTCGTTCCATTGCTGTAAGTCTCCAGAGCTCACGGGTCTCTTGCAGCTCAATATCCATAGCGTTAAGTCGTTGTTCGTGGTGATGTACTCTAGCGGTTAAGCCCGGTAGAGTAGGGTGAGTTGGATATGGGCTAGCTCGAGGCAACCTGGTGTCCCTCCTAGCTACCCTTGAGTTTCGTGATTCATGTGGGTAAGAACATGACGAATTTGGTGGTGTGTTTGCCATTCTGAGACAAAGCGTTAGGAAGAATGAGGCCTATATCCATATAATAACTTATATAATATAGCCTAAGATTGTAACGAGGCCTATCTATGTATACTTAGCATCACATAATAGCCTATTGGGTGTCTAGCACAGACTTGTTTGAGTCCCGATTCTCTCGAGGTCAGAGTCAACTAGTGTATTCCTGTTCAACATGATCGTTTCAGACCTTACATCATCTTTCTTTAATTGTACATAGTTGATCAGGCTATGTTAAATTAAAGTCGTATGCTGTAATTTCTGAACCAGTCATGCCTAATGAGGAAATACTGCCTAACGGTCATAGTCTAGGCCCATTAAATGCAACCTAGTTCACTATAACCTTAGGCTCTGATACCAATCTGTGACACCCCCAAATTTAATGATTTGCGGAAGCTCGATTTGGGTGTCACTAATCAATATACAAAGCACATAAGATATATAATGAACGACCACTATATGCGTCGTTTTAAACTTGTATTAATAAAGTAAACGTTTACATCAAAAATAATGTTTCATTAGCTCGGTTCCTGAAATTGAGAGATTACATAGCATAATTACTTTTACAAAATATAATAATGCAATCAAATCTCTAGTTGTATGTATGATGACTCGAGCTAAAATTCCCTGCTTGTGCAGCCAACCTACTGCTGGGTACCTATGATAAATACTAAAATGGGTCAGCGAAAACGCTGGTGAGCTCACAGGTTTGTATGTCAATGTATAGTTGTAAGAACCGCAAGATTTATATTGAATTTAAAATGCAATTAAGCAAAATAAAAGTTATACAATCCATGAGCACATAGTCTGAGCTTAACTTGAGCGCTAGGTCCAATTAAGGAAACCTAACTGGTTTGCCTCCTACGAGTGTCTAATCCACACTCGTCTTCCCAAATGCTAATACATCCGTTTGACTGGTTAGTGCGTGCTAACCCGGATGAGGATTGTCAATCCCATATGATATCATATACTAACATTCACGCTAAAATATTAGAGACTATGCTATAGAGGACTTTAAATTGATTAGCTTGAAACTCATGTAGTATTTGAAGGTTGGTACTTGCGTTCTACTTGTAAAACAAAATAGAGTAGTAATATCACACCCCTAGTTGTAAAATAGTGAAAATGGGGCCATGAAACTCACCTGAGTCTTGAAGTGTTTAATTTAATAAACTTGAAGTAAATAGCTGTGTATTGATGTCCAAGGACTTGAAACCTGAATGTGTTCACGACACTTGATTGTTATTAATTGTACCGGTATCTCGAAAGACTACCTTTGTAGCTGTTATACAACTATATATATATGTCCAAATTACTACGATTTGGTTGATTGTTTTGTTACAAGTTACTACGACTTGTTTGATTGAATTGACACAAGTTACAACGACTTGTTTGATTGAATTGATACAAGTTACAACGACTTGTTTGATTTTTGAAGTATGTTTTGAAAACGCGTACGGCCCGTTGGTGGTTTAGTTGAAATAATAATCTCGACATATCTATATTTGTTTGAAGTGTTATGCTTGAAAAACATGTTTCAATGTCCCTTAGAAGTTATTTTGTTTAATCGTTTGAAGTTCCAAATGTCTAACACTTAGCTTGGAATTAAATTGTAAATCTGCTGTGTTTTGCGACACTATATGCGACACAAGGACACGTCATGCGACACAACGGTTGTGTCGCATTATAGATGCGACATAATACCTATACGACACAAGAGTTGTGTCGCATAGGTTCGGAATGCTAAATCAATAGCGACATAGTGGTTGTGTCGTATAGAATACGACATAGTTTGCGACACAGAGTACGACACAATATTGTGTCGCATGAGTTACGACACTACAGGTTTGGTACGACACAAGATGCGACATAACGGCCAAAATACGACATAGTATGCGACACAAGGCTTGTGTCGCATTGAAGAACATCAGCCCAGAAACTTTCGACTGACAGAATTTTTAACCCCAAAACCCAAATCAAACTCATTTTTAGGTTGTAAAATCGTGTTTTCTTCATATATTTGGACATATACATGTTATATAACTCATAAATATGTAAAAACAAGCTAAAACGAGAAGTTTCGGGAATTTTTCGGAAACTTACAAAGTGGCGAAATGAAAATCCGAAAAGATAGGTATGTAGATCGTGATGCGGTAGTTCCTTTTCTCTAATTACTTTGTCGATTTGGTGCCGTTTGGGGTTGCTATTTGATGATTTTATGGGATATTGGTGAGGTTTGGTTTTGAGAGGAAATGAGAGAAAGAGAGAGGAGATTTGATGGTGGTGATGAAAAATGGGGGAAAGAAAATGGGAAAACCCCATTTTTGGTGGCATGGGGGCCGGCCCACATGGGCCCCACCCATGTGTGGTTGGCTCCAAACTTCGTACCTGCGTATTCGCGCTCCGTGTGGTGTTCGTTTTCCGATTGATTATACGTTAAACAATTGTTTTAAACGTTTAATTATACATTTTAGAAATACCAACATTCATTAGATATTTTTATTGAAGTATTTCATAAAATGCTTTATAGTTGCGTTATACAATTTAATACATAAGCTTGTTTCGTTTTGTCGGTCGGTCGGGTTTTCGTGGAGTTGGTAACGTTTTAATTAAAAACGTACGTGTTTGCTATATTATCAACATAATATAAAGTGGTAATTTGTGTAATTAAATTATTCCACGTAATTTAATAATTGATTCACCAACGTCCGTATTTAATTTACCGAAATACATTCGATTTGAAACTCGTACGATTTAAACAAACCGCATAATTGTGTAGATATATATTCAACAATATATATATAATAATTGATACATTAATTAGCCTAACACAAACTAATTACATGTATTAAAACTTGATTAGGCACTAAATCCTAGTCCTAAATTGACGGGTGTCACATTCTCCCCCTGTTAGAAGAATTTCGTCCCGAAATTTATGTTGAAGTCGCGTTTGATGTTGAGTCAGTGAAGAGTTGAGGATACTTGAGTCGCATTTAGTCTTCCCGTTCCCAGGTGAATTCCGGACCGCGCCGCGAATTCCACCTAACTTTGACGATGGGAATACGACTTTGTTTAAGTTGTTTGACCTCACGGTCCATGATTTCGGCGGGTTCCTCAACAAAGTGAAGTTTCTCGTCAACTCGAATTTCATCGAGTGGAATGATAAGTGTCTCATCAGACAGACACTTCTTCAGATTTGAAACATGAAAAGTGGGATGCACGCTGCTGAGTTCGGATGGCAGTTGCAATCGATATGCCACTGGACCAATCCTTTCGAGGATCTCGAATGGTCCAATGTATCTGGGATTTAACTTCCCTCGTTTGCCAAATCGGATTACGCCTTTCCAAGGCGATACTTTGAGTAGTACTCGATCCCCAACTTGGAACTCGAGTGGTTTGCGTCTCACGTAAGCATAACTTTTCTGACGATCACGCGCGGCCTTGAGCTTGTTTTGAATTTCGACGATTCTCTCGGTCGTCTCGTGAATGATTTCTGGACCTGTGAGTTGGCTATTCCCAACTTCGGTCCAACAGATAGGTGACCGGCACTTACGACCGTACAGTGCCTCAAAAGGTGCAGCCTTAATGCTGGTATGATAACTGTTGTTGTACGAGAACTCGCACAATGGTAGGTGTTTTTCCCAATTTACACCGAAGTCTACTACGCAGGCCCGTAGCATGTCTTCTAGTGTTTGAATAGTTTGTTCACTTTGGTCGTCGGTTTGAGGATGATATGCGGTACTCATATTAAGTCGAGTACCCAGGGATTTTTGAAGTGATTGCCCAAATTGCGAAGTGAAACGACTATCTCTATCAGAGATAATTGAGATTGGGACACCGTGTTTGGTCACGATTTCCTTCAGATAAATACCGGTGAGGCGTTCCATTTTGTCAGATTCTTTAATTGCCAGAAAGTGAGCAGACTTTGTGAGACGATCCACGATCACCCAAATGGTATCGCAACCGCTCGAGGACTTGGGTAGTTTGGTTATGAAGTCCATGGCAATTTGTTCCCATTTCCATTCAGGAAGACTGGGTTGTTGAAGTAAACCAGAAGGTTTTTGATATTCGATTTTGACCTTGGAGCAAGTAAGGCACTTGCTGACATAGGTGGCGATTTCAGCTTTCATGTTCGGCCACCAGTAGAAGTCCTTGATACCGTGGTACATTTTATCGGATCCCGGATGTATAGAATATTTGGACTTGTGAGCTTCATCCATCACCAAGTCTCGTAGATTCCCGAATTTAGGCAACCAGATTCGGTTTGAGAAATACCTAATCCCGTTAGGTTTGACTTCGAATTGTTTATCCATGCCCCGCAAGGCTTCATCTTTGACGTTTTCGTGTTTCAAGGCTTCGAGTTGAGCAGTGAGAATTTGAATGTTTAAATCGTTGTGAATGGTTATACTGAGGGCTCGGACCCGAAGTGGTTTCATTCGCTCTTTTCGACTGAGGGCATCAGCAACAACATTTGCTTTGCCTGGATGATATTTGAGTTCGCAGTCGTAATCGGTAAGCAACTCGACCCATCGACGTTGCCTCATGTTGAGATCCTTCTGATCGAATATGTGTTGGATACTTTTGTGGTCTGTAAAAATTGTGCATCTAGTGCCATAGAGGTAATGTCTCCAAATTTTTAGTGCAAAAATGACGGCTCCTAACTCGAGGTCGTGGGTGGTGTAATTCTTTTCATGAATCTTGAGCTGTCGTGAAGCATAAGCTATGACTTTGTCTCGTTGCATAAGCACACAACCGAGACCTTGATGGGAAGCATCGCAGTATACCACGAAGTCATCGGTGCCTTCGGGTAATGATAGAATGGGAGCACTGCAAAGCTTTTGCTTTAAGAGTTGGAATGCCGACTCTTGTTTATCAGTCCAGTCAAACTTTTTGTCTTTCTGGGTCAGAGTCGTGAGTGGTAATGCTACCTTGGAGAAATTTTCAATGAATCGTCGGTAATACCCGGCAAGACCCAAAAATTGGCGTACTTCGGTCGGAGTGGTGGGTGCTTGCCAGCCCTTGATAGCTTCAATTTTTGATGGGTCAACGTGAATCCCCTGACTGTCGATCACGTGACCAAGGAATTGAACTGTTTTTATCCAGAACTCACACTTAGAGAATTTGGCGTAAAGCTCTTCGTGTCTAAGTAGCTCTAGGATGGTTTTGAGATGTTGCGTGTGTTCTTGTTCGTTTCGTGAGTATATGAGAATGTCATCGATGAAGACAATGACAAACTTGTCGAGATAAGGCTTGCACACCCGATTCATAAGGTCCATGAATACAGCCGGTGCGTTGGTTAGGCCGAATGGCATCATTTGGAATTCGTAATGCCCATAGCGGGTTCGGAAAGCGGTTTTTGGAATGTCGGCATCGTGAACACGCAATTGATGATAACCGGATCAGAGATCAATCTTTGAATAACAACTCGATCCTTGAAGTTGGTCGAACAAATCATCGATTCGAGGTAATGGGTATCGGTTCTTGACGGTCAACTTGTTCAACTCTCGATAGTCGATACACATTCAGAAAGTGCCGTCTTTCTTTTTGACAAATAGGACCGGAGCTCCCCAAGGCGAAGAACTCGGCCTAATGAATCCTCTTTCCAGAAGTTCCTGTAATTGGGCAGACAACTCCTGAAGTTCGGATGGGGTTAAACGATATGGTACTCGTGCCACCGGCGCAGCACCCGGCACGAGATCAATTGAGAACTCAACCTGTCTTGGTGGTGGTAGACCAGGCAGTTCTTCAGGAAAGACTTCAGGAAAGTCTCGGACAATTGGCACATCCTCAAGTCGCTTCTCCTCCGACTTTTTCTCCATGATGTGTGCGAGGATTGCGGGATAGCCCTTTTTCAGAAATTTGCGGGTTTTCAAGCAAGACATGATATTGAGTCTCGTCCCACCGGTCTCCCCCTGTATGATTAAAGTTCCACCGGTGGCGAGAGGTATACGAATAACTTTGTCACCACAGATAATTTCAGCCCGATGCTTGGACAACCAGTCCATTCCAACAATGACATCGAAACTTCCTATCTTAAGAGGCATGAGATCTATTGAGAAAATTTCGTCGGCTAGATTTAAAGTGCAATTAAGGATCACACTCTTGGTTTCCATAAGTTTACCGTTTGCAAGCTCTACAGTGTACTTAACATCTAAGGCAACTGGGGTGATGTCAAGTAGTGGGCAAAACTCATCGAAAATAAAACTCCTATCAGCGCCAGTATCAAACAGAATTGAAGCAGTTAAATTGTTGAGGAGGAACATACCCGTGACCACATTCGGGTCTTGATGGGCGTCCCCAGATTTGAGCACGAAGGCTTTTCCTTTGACGTTGTTGTTGTTGTTCTTCCGTTTGGGACATGCATCCCTGAAATGTCCCGTCTCCCCGCATCCATAACAGGTTTTGGGTTGTTGGTTGTTGTTTTGTGATTTAGGGGCTTGGCAGTCTTTGGATGAATGCCTGTACTTCCTGCAGTTGTTGCAAGGAGATTTGCAGGGGCCATGATGGTGGTAGTTACACTTGGAACAATATGGTCTGTCCCCAGTGTAGGTGCGTTTTGGTTCGGTGTTGGTGTTGTAAGCTTGGATGACGTTGGACTTTTTGTTTTGGTGGCTGCTGTGGGATTCGGTGGATTTACGTTTGTTGTTGTTGGATTTCTCGCGGCTGACCACCAGTGCCATGAGCTCGTGTGCTAGCCTGATAGCACTTTTGGTGGTGGTTGGTTGTGATGAGGCGACACTTCCCTGGATGCTCTCGGGAAGGCCGCGGATGTATTTCTTAACCCCATTTTTCTCCGGTTCCACCATGTAACAACTGACAAAAATGACAAAAATCCGGGTCCAATTTAAACTTTCTATTCACATATCCGATACAAATGTTATCAAGTACTCAAGTATTATATAAGGTATTATATAACCATAACACGAAACGATTAATTATTTATCGTGTACAAGTAAATCATTCGCTACAAAACTAATAAATAATGTATCATTGAAAATGATAATAATTATTTACGTGGGTTAAAATAAAACACATTTCGTTTTATTTCATTTTTACTCGAACGCAAGGAAATCAATCGAACTATATCCGTCAATCAAACTCAAAACTAAGTTATATTTTTATAACTCAATTAAAGTATTTTTATAAAATACTTCGCATAAAAACATAAACAATTTCGTATCAATAAAATTGTAAAATTTAAAAATATTATTTATTTTACAATCGGGTACCAAAACACGGGTCAAAATACCACGAAGCGGGACAAACCGGAGCCAACCACCTCCAATTATTGGAGATGGCCGGCCTTTCCTCTTTACTCCCTCCTCAATTCCATTTTTGGTTCCATTTCACCCACACTCAATCTCTTCCTCCTCTCCCTCTCGGCTCACACTACATCACCACCGCCATCATCATCAAATCGGCACCATCATCATCACTAGAAGGAGGAGTAACAACAACATCATCATCATCGTCTTCCATCATCATTTTCACCATTTTCGTTCTCATTTTCATTTGGTAAGAAAATCCCCGATCTCCACTCGATTTCATGTTTAAATTACTTATTTTATCATGTTAGATCGTTATACTAAGTTGGTTATACATGAAAATGAGTTTAAAACGGGTTTAGGTGTGTTTTGGAACGAACAGAGTCGAACCAGTTACGTGAATCCGGCGGATTCGGGTGAATCCGGCGGATTCCTGCCCAGAAAACATGAACACGGCGTATTCAATGGAATACGGTCGGATTCCCGTGGTTTGTCATGAATACGGTCGGATTCTTGGGAATCCGGCGTATTCCCTCTATTTTTCTGGAATACGGCGTATTCAAGGGAATACGGCGTATTCCCCACAAATGCCACCAATCCGGCGGATTCAAGGGAATCCGGCGGATTCCCCCGTCATATTTCATGATCCAACGGATCAATAAACTAGCCCTGCGAATTCTAGCTAAAACAGAACAAGTAAATTTTCGAAAACGTCGACGATTTCGCAAGTATTTTTAACGTGCTTCTCGATGAAAAATTTATTGTAACGGATCAGACTCAAATTCGCTCGGTCATTCAAAAACAGCAAAATGGTCAAGGCTAAGTACCTTAGCCTAGCCAGTTTTAAGCCATCCGGAGTCATCTAGGGGTCGAAAATGGCATATTTCAGTTTTCAGAACCGTACCAAATTTAGTAACTTATGAAATAAAATGTGACGGACATAATGAACTTGAATAACAACTAAACCTATACGATACGCTTTTAAAACCAATATCATTTATATAAATATCCATTCATTTATACGAAATCTCGCGTGTTTAGGACACTAGGAGATTACTGTTGGATCAACTGTACGTTTAGAAACGCTAGCACTCAAAGGTGAGTTTCCATAGCCCCTCCTTTCAAACTGTTATACTGTTTTGGGGTGGAATGCATACTCGTTGATTATTATTCAAAATCTATTTATGAAATCAATCATTGTAAATGATTTATTACAACTCGTATTAGACTAGGGCACTAGTCGCAAATGAAAAACTTATATGAGATAGGTTTCAGTAAAACGAACATTGATGGATAATATGGATTATCCTTACACATCACTCAGGTTTCAAGAACATCAATAGCTGTAGGCTAACACTGTACGACATTGGAACAATTGAAATCATTGTACTCTAGGCTAGAGTACATCAAACTTAGAATTCAAGAATCCAAGAATCGAGAAACTAGAATACTAAGAAACTAGATAACAAGACTTTAAGATCAAGAACAAGAACTCAAGGTCAAGAATACAAGAAAACATTAGAATCAAGAACAAGAACTCAAGGTTTAGAATACAAGAAACAATAAGATCAAGAACAAGAATTCAAGGACTAGAACACTAGAATCAAGAACTAGAATTCAAGGTCAAGAATGCAAGAACATACAAGAATCAAGAAACAAGAAAACAAGATTAGATCAAGGATTATGTGCTAGGTCAAGAACTTATTTGCAAGATCAAGAACCTATTTACAAGATCAAGAATTATGTGCAAGGTCAAGAATTCAAGATTTTCAAGGACAGAATCATAAAACAAGATTTTTAAGAACATACTTGCGCTTTACTCTCCTTATGTGATATGTGCTAATTATTTGAATTAATTGATACGTGTTAATTGCTAATCTGTGATATTATTATTTGTGTTATTATTGTGTGAACTGCTTAGATCAAGGAACTAGTTCAAGAATCACTTCAATTGAGTTCATCACTCAATCTAAGAAACTCAGGAATTCAACACTGTACACAGGGGTGTACTTCAAGCATAGGATTATAATCTTATACTTTAATCCTTGTCAACTAAACCTATGGACTCACCAGCTTATCGCTGACGTATTTTAGTATGCATTTCAGGTACAGCTTTAGTAGGATCGGCCCGTCAGGATCCTAGCTCGAGTCGCATGCTTTCAACAAATGGATTTCTTGCATAACTTTTGTATTACAATTATGTAATGAAATTATTTTTGCGAACTCGCAACATGTATACATTTTATTTTGGGAAATGTATAACTATTTTCAAACGTCTCATTTAGAGTCGTTCATTATGTACCTTTGTGCTTGTGATATTTGATTGGTAACACCCGACCCGACCGCTTCCGCAACCTGAAATCCGAGGGTGTTACAGATTGGTATCAGAGCCTAAGGTTATAGTGAACTAGGTTGCATTTAGTGGGCCTAGACTATGACCGTTAGGCAGTATTTCCTATTAAGAATGACTTGGTTCAGAAAGCACGTCTTACGGGTTTAATTTAACATAGCGTAGCTAACTATGTATAATTAAATACGGATGATGTGAAATCTGAAAAGGGTGATGCTGACCGGAAATACAATAGATGACTCTGATTTAGCTCGGACTATATTGACTTAGCGTATACTAGACTTACTAGGCTAGTATATATAGGATTTTATATACATAGGCCTCACTCGCTGACATTCTCGTCACTTCAAACTCAACATTTAGAAACGACGCACCAACTATTCCACCTATTTCATCGCGCGAACGCTATCAGTTTTTACTAAACGTGGTGTATTTCTTTTCCCACGTGGCAAAAATCATTCGACTCAACCCGTTGAAAACTTGAAACATGCTCAAAAATCAATAATACTTCTTCATGCATTAACTGACTCTGTGCACTTTCATGACGTACCTCAACTTGTTTCCTACACTTCTCTCACTTCTATGTTGATATTAACCTCCACAATTACAAAAATCAAATCTCATGTATCTTCATTTTTCTTTCTTGAAGAACCATGCCGCCAAAGTCAAGAAACTACACAGATGCTCAGATGACATCCCTCATTGCTCAAGCAGTGACTGAGGCTTTGTCTCGAGAACGACCACCAAATTCTCAAAGCACCACTGAAAATCCACCTGTTGCCAAACCATGCACCTACAAAGAATTCCAAAACTGCAAAC
Source organism: Helichrysum umbraculigerum (assembly GCA_949592205.1). NCBI lineage: Eukaryota > Viridiplantae > Streptophyta > Magnoliopsida > Asterales > Asteraceae > Helichrysum > Helichrysum umbraculigerum. Next base: position 156,659,451 of record CATIUR010000004.1, read on the forward strand.
CTCTCGATTTTGCTGGCACCGAAGGAGCTATCGGTCTGATCCGATGGTTCGAGAGAATGGAATCAGTTCTTCGCATCTGCAATTGCACCGAGGACTGCAAAGTCAAATTCGCCACCTGTACCTTTCAAGAGGGTGCTCTCACCTGGTGGAACTCTTATGTTCAATCCGTAGGGATTGATGCTGCTTATCAACTTCCATGGGAAAATTTGAAAACCATGCTCAGGGAAGAGTACTGCCCTCCGGAAGAAATACAAAAGCTGGAAGAAGAGTTCTGGCATCTCACTGTTCAGGGGAACAACATCCAAAGCTACACCACTCGATTCCAACAACTGGCACTTTTATGCCCAAACATGGTGGAGCCTGAATCCAAACGCATCAAGAAGTACATTCGAGGCCTTTCGGACCCTGTCCAAGGCAATGTCGCCGCATCCCAACCTACCACTATCCAAAGTGCCATCCGTCTGGCACATGAACTTACGGCCATGATCGATACCCCTACCGGAACCCACAACAAACGCATTCGGGATGGGAATCCCAATGACAATTACCAGTACCAATCACCAACCAAGCGACTAGAAGCGTCTAAGGCTTACGTCACTAGATCTAAGGGTAGTAGCAGTTATGGAGGCTATTTGCCACACTGTTCCAACTGCAAACATCATCATGTGGGCACCTGTAGTGAACCTTGTTCAAAATGCAATCTTAGGGGACACCCAGCTCAGGAATGTAAATTCCCAACCACACCTGTCAATTCCAACGCACCAAAAGTCTGTTTTGTGTGCGGTAACTCCGGACATTTCATGAAGGACTGTCCAAAACGTCAAGATTAGAACAACCACGTCTGCTAGGACGCTATATTATATTAGGGTACGTATCTTACTGTGACCCTATTTATTTCACTTATTCATATCAAGATTCACACTACAGTAGGTAGTCATTGTAAACGAAAATCTATCCCTCGCACTGTCTGTAGGACGTTAATCTTAACAAGGGGAGCAAGATAAGATCAGATATAGAACTTTGTGACTAGAGTCAATTAGTCTATAAACTATAGGACAAGAAAATCAAGATCAAGAAAGCAGATCTCAAGAAATCATAAGTCAAGAAACCTCAGGACAAGAAAACTCTAGGACAAGAAATCATAAGACAAGAAATCATAAGACAAGAAATCATAAGGCAAGAAACTATAGATCAAGAAAATCTAGAACTCGGATCATAACAAGAACAATAGATCAAAATACTCAAGAGAATCAATTCAATCGTCTTACTCTTAAGACCTCACTCACTTCTATCTCCGTCTTGAATTTCGGGACGAAATTCCTATAACAAGGGGAGAATGTAACAACTGACAAAAATGACAAAAATCCGGGTCCAATTTAAACTTTCTATTCACATATCCGATACAAATGTTATCAAGTACTCAAGTATTATATAAGGTATTATATAACCATAACACGAAACGATTAATTATTTATCGTGTACAAGTAAATCATTCGCTACAAAACTAATAAATAATGTATCATTGAAAATGATAATAATTATTTACGTGGGTTAAAATAAAACACATTTCGTTTTATTTCATTTTTACTCGAACGCAAGGAAATCAATCGAACTATATCCGTCAATCAAACTCAAAACTAAGTTATATTTTTATAACTCAATTAAAGTATTTTTATAAAATACTTCGCATAAAAACATAAACAATTTCGTATCAATAAAATTGTAAAATTTAAAAATATTATTTATTTTACAATCGGGTACCAAAACACGGGTCAAAATACCACGAAGCGGGACAAACCGGAGCCAACCACCTCCAATTATTGGAGATGGCCGGCCTTTCCTCTTTACTCCCTCCTCAATTCCATTTTTGGTTCCATTTCACCCACACTCAATCTCTTCCTCCTCTCCCTCTCGGCTCACACTACATCACCACCGCCATCATCATCAAATCGGCACCATCATCATCACTAGAAGGAGGAGTAACAACAACATCATCATCATCGTCTTCCATCATCATTTTCACCATTTTCGTTCTCATTTTCATTTGGTAAGAAAATCCCCGATCTCCACTCGATTTCATGTTTAAATTACTTATTTTATCATGTTAGATCGTTATACTAAGTTGGTTATACATGAAAATGAGTTTAAAACGGGTTTAGGTGTGTTTTGGAACGAACAGAGTCGAACCAGTTACGTGAATCCGGCGGATTCGGGTGAATCCGGCGGATTCCTGCCCAGAAAACATGAACACGGCGTATTCAATGGAATACGGTCGGATTCCCGTGGTTTGTCATGAATACGGTCGGATTCTTGGGAATCCGGCGTATTCCCTCTATTTTTCTGGAATACGGCGTATTCAAGGGAATACGGCGTATTCCCCACAAATGCCACCAATCCGGCGGATTCAAGGGAATCCGGCGGATTCCCCCGTCATATTTCATGATCCAACGGATCAATAAACTAGCCCTGCGAATTCTAGCTAAAACAGAACAAGTAAAACGTCGACGATTTCGCAAGTATTTTTAACGTGCTTCTCGATGAAAAATTTATTGTAACGGATCAGACTCAAATTCGCTCGGTCATTCAAAAACAGCAAAATGGTCAAGGCTAAGTACCTTAGCCTAGCCAGTTTTAAGCCATCCGGAGTCATCTAGGGGTCGAAAATGGCATATTTCAGTTTTCAGAACCGTACCAAATTTAGTAACTTATGAAATAAAATGTGACGGACATAATGAACTTGAATAACAACTAAACCTATACGATACGCTTTTAAAACCAATATCATTTATATAAATATCCATTCATTTATACGAAATCTCGCGTGTTTAGGACACTAGGAGATTACTGTTGGATCAACTGTACGTTTAGAAACGCTAGCACTCAAAGGTGAGTTTCCATAGCCCCTCCTTTCAAACTGTTATACTGTTTTGGGGTGGAATGCATACTCGTTGATTATTATTCAAAATCTATTTATGAAATCAATCATTGTAAATGATTTATTACAACTCGTATTAGACTAGGGCACTAGTCGCAAATGAAAAACTTATATGAGATAGGTTTCAGTAAAACGAACATTGATGGATAATATGGATTATCCTTACACATCACTCAGGTTTCAAGAACATCAATAGCTGTAGGCTAACACTGTACGACATTGGAACAATTGAAATCATTGTACTCTAGGCTAGAGTACATCAAACTTAGAATTCAAGAATCCAAGAATCGAGAAACTAGAATACTAAGAAACTAGATAACAAGACTTTAAGATCAAGAACAAGAACTCAAGGTCAAGAATACAAGAAAACATTAGAATCAAGAACAAGAACTCAAGGTTTAGAATACAAGAAACAATAAGATCAAGAACAAGAATTCAAGGACTAGAACACTAGAATCAAGAACTAGAATTCAAGGTCAAGAATGCAAGAACATACAAGAATCAAGAAACAAGAAAACAAGATTAGATCAAGGATTATGTGCTAGGTCAAGAACTTATTTGCAAGATCAAGAACCTATTTACAAGATCAAGAATTATGTGCAAGGTCAAGAATTCAAGATTTTCAAGGACAGAATCATAAAACAAGATTTTTAAGAACATACTTGCGCTTTACTCTCCTTATGTGATATGTGCTAATTATTTGAATTAATTGATACGTGTTAATTGCTAATCTGTGATATTATTATTTGTGTTATTATTGTGTGAACTGCTTAGATCAAGGAACTAGTTCAAGAATCACTTCAATTGAGTTCATCACTCAATCTAAGAAACTCAGGAATTCAACACTGTACACAGGGGTGTACTTCAAGCATAGGATTATAATCTTATACTTTAATCCTTGTCAACTAAACCTATGGACTCACCAGCTTATCGCTGACGTATTTTAGTATGCATTTCAGGTACAGCTTTAGTAGGATCGGCCCGTCAGGATCCTAGCTCGAGTCGCATGCTTTCAACAAATGGATTTCTTGCATAACTTTTGTATTACAATTATGTAATGAAATTATTTTTGCGAACTCGCAACATGTATACATTTTATTTTGGGAAATGTATAACTATTTTCAAACGTCTCATTTAGAGTCGTTCATTATGTACCTTTGTGCTTGTGATATTTGATTGGTAACACCCGACCCGACCGCTTCCGCAACCTGAAATCCGAGGGTGTTACACACCAGACTAGGGCACAGGGACGCGTATTGCTGGAACTTGATGGTGTATCCCTCAATATCGGTCCCCTGCACAGCTAGTTGCCAGAACTCCTCTTCTAATCGGTGTATCTCTTCCTCGGGGCAATACTTCTCTCTCAGTTTGTTCTTCAACTCTGCCCAAGGTAGTTGATTAGCTATCTCAAGACCCACAGAGTTGGCATGGGCGTTCCACCATGTGAGAGCTCCTTCCTGAAAAGTGTAGGCGGCAAACTTTACCTTGTTTTCCTCGGTGCAGTTGCATAGGCTGAAAACAGATTCTATGCGTTCTATCCATCGGCTCAAACCAATAGCACCTTCCGTGCCCTTGAAGTATAGTGGTTTGCAGCTCAGAAAGTCCTTATAGGAGCAGGGTCTGGGTGGTGGAGCATTGTTGGCTGTGTCCTCGCTACTGGGTGGTAGTGTTCGGGCAGCCAAGGCTTGGGTCACACTGCGGGCAATCAGTCCCGCGATTTCAGCTTCACTAAGGGTGATTTGTCGACGAGGAGGCATGAGGCTGAGTAAGCAAGAACAAGAAAAAGAAGTAAGATACTAGTTCGAAATTCATGATATATCACCACAGATGTACATATAAAATGGTAATATACAACATCTCAAGGTAAAAATCAATAACGTGAGATAATTAATAGAAACCGTCAATTGATATTTAGAAGCCAAATGATTACAGACGATTTTGAATCACAAGTTTCAAAAATTACAGACTTAGATGTTTTACAAAAGTGCCGGGAATTGTTACATCCGGTTGAATTACATAGATCCTACAAAAGCATATTAGGGTACAGATTCAGCCTAAGCTAATTCTGACGCAAGTTGAGTTGTGGCAGCAGTGCAGTGAGATTATTCACATACTCTGCAAGTCTGTTGGCAGTTCGGAGGGCTTCTTCGGTTTCCCTTAGATGTGTCTCGCACTGATGCAGCCTTGATTGTAAAACAGAGATTTCATTTCGGTTACCAATCACTTGGTTGTGGACAACCTCCATGGTTTCGATTGTTTCTTCCACTTGACTTTGAAGAGTATTCATGGTGTTGACAGTGTGCTCGTGATCTTCGGAGACTTGCTCGATTCGTTCCATTGCTGTAAGTCTCCAGAGCTCACGGGTCTCTTGCAGCTCAATATCCATAGCGTTAAGTCGTTGTTCGTGGTGATGTACTCTAGCGGTTAAGCCCGGTAGAGTAGGGTGAGTTGGATATGGGCTAGCTCGAGGCAACCTGGTGTCCCTCCTAGCTACCCTTGAGTTTCGTGATTCATGTGGGTAAGAACGTGACGAATTTGGTGGTGTGTTTGCCATTCTGAGACAAAGCGTTAGGAAGAATGAGGCCTATATCCATATAATAACTTATATAATATAGCCTAAGATTGTAACGAGGCCTATCTATGTATACTTAGCATCACATAATAGCCTATTGGGTGTCTAGCACAGACTTGTTTGGGTCCCGATTCTCTCGAGGTCAGAGTCAACTAGTGTATTCCTGTTCAACATGATCGTTTCAGACCTTACATCATCTTTCTTTAATTGTACATAGTTGATCAGGCTATGTTAAATTAAAGTCGTATGCTGTAATTTCTAAACCAGTCATGCCTAATGAGGAAATACTGCCTAACGGTCATAGTCTAGGCCCATTAAATGCAACCTAGTTCACTATAACCTTAGGCTCTGATACCAATCTGTGACACCCCCAAATTTAATGATTTGCGGAAGCTCGATTTAGGTGTCACTAATCAATATACAAAGCACATAAGATATATATAGAACGACCACTATATGCGTCGTTTTAAACTTGTATTAATAAAGTAAACGTTTACATCAAAAATAATGTTACATTAGCTCGGTTCCTGAAATTGAGAGATTACATAGCATAATTACTTTTACAAAATATAATAATGCAATCAAATCTCTAGTTGTATGTATGATGACTCGAGCTAAAAGTCCCTGATTGTGCAGCCAACCTACTGCTGGGTACCTGTGATAAATACTAAAATGGGTCAGCGAAAATGCTGGTGAGCTCACAGGTTTGTATGTCAATGTATAGTTGTAAGAACCGCAAGATTTATATTGAATTTAAAATGCAATTAAGCAAAATAAAAGTTATACAATCCATGAGCACATAGTCTGAGCTTAACTTGAGCGCTAGGTCCAATTAAGGAAACCTAACTGGTTTGCCTCCTACGAGTGTCTAATCCACACTCGTCTTCCCAAATGCTAATACATCCGTTTGACCGGTTAGTGCGTGCTAACCTTGATGAGGATTGTCAATCCCATATGATATCATATACTAACATTCACGCTAAAATATTAGAGACTATGCTATAGAGGACTTTAAATTGATTAGCTTGAAACTCATGTAGTATTTGAAGGTTGGTACTTGCGTTCTTGTAAAACAAAATAGAGTAGTAATATCACACCCCTAGTTGTAAAATAGTGAAAATGGAGCCATGAAACTCACCTGAGTCTTGAAGTGTTTAATTTAATAAACTTGAAGTAAATAGCTGTGTATTGATGTCCAAGGACTTGAAACCTGAATGTGTTCACGACACTTGATTGTTATTAATTGTACCGGTATCTCGAAAGACTACCTTTGTAGCTGTTATACAACTATATATATATGTCCAAATTACTACGATTTGGTTGATTGTTTTGTTACAAGTTACTACGACTTGTTTGATTGAATTGACACAAGTTACAACGACTTGTTTGATTGAATTGATACAAGTTACAACGACTTGTTTGATTTTTGAAGTATGTTTTGAAAACGCGTACGGCCCGTTGGTGGTTTAGTTGAAATAATAATCTCGACATATCTATATTTGTTTGAAGTGTTATGCTTGAAAAACATGTTTCAATGTCCCTTAGAAGTTATTTTGTTTAATCGTTTGAAGTTCCAAATGTCTAACACTTAGCTTGGAATTAAATTGTAAATCTGCTGTGTTTTGCGACACTATATGCGACACAAGGACACGTCATGCGACACAACGGTTGTGTCGCATTATAGATGCGACATAATACCTATACGACACAAGAGTTGTGTCGCATAGGTTCGGAATGCTAAATCAATAGCGACATAGTGGTTGTGTCGTATAGAATACGACATAGTTTGCGACACAGAGTACGACACAATATTGTGTCGCATGAGTTACGACACCACAGGTTTGGTACGACACAAGATGCGACATAACGGCCAAAATACGACATAGTATGCGACACAAGGCTTGTGTCGCATTGAAGAACATCAGCCCAGAAACTTTCGACTGACAGAATTTTTAACCCCAAAACCCAAATCAAACTCATTTTTAGGTTGTAAAATCGTGTTTTCTTCATATATTTGGACATATACATGTTATATAACTCATAAATATGTAAAAACAAGCTAAAACGAGAAGTTTCGGGAATTTTTCGGAAACTTACAAAGTGACGAAATGAAAATCCGAAAAGATAGGTATGTAGATCGTGATGCGGTGGTTCCTTTTCTCTAATTACTTTGTCGATTTGGTGCCGTTTGGGGTTGCTATTTGATGATTTTATGGGATATTGGTGAGGTTTGGTTTTGAGAGGAAATGAGAGAAAGAGAGAGGAGATTTGATGGTGGTGATGAAAAATGGGGGAAAGAAAATGGGAAAACCCCATTTTTGGTGGCATGGGGGCTGGCCCACATGGGCCACACCCATGTGTGGTTGGCTCCAAACTTCGTACCTGCGTATTCGCGCTCCGTGTGGTGTTCGTTTTCCGATTGATTATACGTTAAACAATTGTTTTAAACGTTTAATTATACATTTTAGAAATACCAACATTCATTAGATATTTTTATTGAAGTATTTCATAAAATGCTTTATAGTTGCGTTATACAATTTAATACTTAAGCTTGTTTCGTTTTGTCGGTCGGTCGGGTTTTCGTGGAGTTGGTAACGTTTTAATTAAAAACGTACGTGTTTGCTATATTATCAACATAATATAAAGTGGTAATTTGTGTAATTAAATTATTCCACGTAATTTAATAATTGATTCACCAACATCCGTATTTAATTTACCGAAATACATTCGATTTGAAACTCGTACGATTTAAACAAACCACATAATTGTGTAGATATATATTCAACAATATATATATAATAATTGATACATTAATTAGCCTAACACAAACTAATTACATGTATTAAAACTTGATTAGGCACTAAATCCTAGTCCTAAATTGACGGGTGTCACATTCTCCCCCTGTTAGAAGAATTTCGTCCCGAAATTTATGTTGAAGTCGCGTTTGATGTTGAGTCAGTGAAGAGTTGAGGATACTTGAGTCGCATTTGGTCTTCCCGTTCCCAGGTGAATTCCGGACCGCGCCGCGAATTCCACCTAACTTTGACGATGGGAATACGACTTTGTTTAAGTTGTTTGACCTCACGGTCCATGATTTCGGCGGGTTCCTCAACAAAGTGAAGTTTCTCGTCAACTCGAATTTCATCGAGTGGAATGATAAGTGTCTCATCAGACAGACACTTCTTCAGATTTGAAACATGAAAAGTGGGATGCACGCTGCTGAGTTCGGATGGCAGTTGCAATCGATATGCCACTGGACCAATCCTTTCGAGGATCTCGAATGGTCCAATGTATCTGGGATTTAACTTCCCTCGTTTGCCAAATCGGATTACGCCTTTCCAAGGCGATACTTTGAGTAGTACTCGATCCCCAACTTGGAACTCGAGTGGTTTGCGTCTCACGTAAGCATAACTTTTCTAACGATCACGCGCGGCCTTGAGCTTGTTTTGAATTTCGACGATTCTCTCGGTCGTCTCGTGAATGATTTCTGGACCTGTGAGTTGGCTATTCCCAACTTCGGTCCAACAGATAGGTGACCGGCACTTACGACCGTACAGTGCCTCGAAAGCTTGGTTAAGAGTACCCGCAAGTCTAACAGTCGTCCGATAAGCATGGAGCAACATACCAACAAAGTGGTCAATTTTTGTCCTCTCATCCGGCACCCATTGGTGCACAAACCTCAACTTTTCGGAGAATTGGGAAATAAGGTCGTCCATTGTCATATTATCCGTCAATTGCATATCTAAAAATTCACGTCTAATATGGGTCATATCGTATCCCGAACAATACTTTTTGCAAACCTCATTATAAAAATCAGTCCACCTAATGGAAGCCCTTTGTTGAGGAGACAAATGGGATGTAATGGAATCCCACCAACCCATTGCCGGACCTTTGAGAAGCTGGGCCGCATGCGGAACTTTGACTTCCTCTTCACACCTACATACCTCAAATTTTCTTTCAACATCCCTCAAACAATCCAAGGTCACGGAGGGATTTGAACTACCATAATAATCTGATGGTCCACTAGATTTAAATGTCTTAAAAGAACAAACTTTATGGTGAAATGGCGGAGAAAATATCAAAAACTGAAATCCCGATGACCCAGAAGATGCAAATGGGGCCGATGTCTGAAAGATATTTCAACGAGGCTGTTGGTGGTAGTGCGGTAATGATGAAGGAGTCTGAGATGTCACTAAAGTAGGTGGTACAGTGCTATAAACTGGTGGTGAAGTCTGAGAAAACTGCTGAGATAACAGGGCTTGTTGTTCTAAAAACTGCTGCTCAATAGCTTTAAGTCTAATATTTTCCCCTTCTAAGTGCAACATATAATCCTCTTGGCTCATATCCTCGGCTGAGAAGGAAGTACCGGTTTGCCCTTGGCTAACATTTTGGGCCTCAGGAGGAGAGCATCGGATACCGGAACACTGATGAAAGTAACGGTCGGGTTCTCATTATCTATCATATCCTGCATTACAACACATATCACAACTCGTTAATTGTTAGTACCTACATACTAAGCAATTATCTTATCATAGCTAAATCCCACACCCTGAAATGTTTGACTAACAAAATAGATTTGGGATTGAACATTTACAATTGTCCAATTCACCCAAACCTATGCTCTGATACCAACTTATAACACCCTCCAAAATACCAAGGCATTTTTTTTTAACATTACGGAAGCGAACATCTAAAATACATCATAGGTTGCGTATAATACATATCAAAGGTGCAACCCAATATTCGTACAATCCTTAATACCAAATTATCATAATTTGTTAAGTACATACTTAGGTGTTATATTAAAATCTGACACAAAATGTTTTAAACCAAAACATATCCAAATCAGAGAGCGGTGCCAAACATTCCTCAACCCATACTTCAAGTTACCCACAACCAAAGCTAAACCTGCAAGAAGTAGGGAGGTGGGATTAGCACGAAGCTAAGTGAATAGATCCAAAACTATCAATCTAATTTAGCTTAACAAATGTCTACAGCAAGTATTACACAGAATCAAGAAGGATCGGTGGTCCTTGGGATACCCTCATGCCGCGGTGGTTTCCCAAGTAACACTTGAAACCAACTGAAGGCCAAGTCAGTGATTAAACCGATAGTTTGGTACTATTACTACATACAACGTAATTTCAGTGTTCAACACACGTACAAAGCACTTACGTTGTCCAAAGTAGTAGTACCCAAACCCAACACATTAGTTGACCCCCCAACAAATTAAATAGTCCATAACTATCATAGCATATAGTCCACAACTCCTCCAAATTAGGTATATAATTATACTTACTTACATGCATTTCTTACGCTAATTCCCTGCGTTTGTTTTAAACTAAACCTATGATGTGATATGAGTCTAGCGAGCCCAAAATAATAATACAAAAAGTATTACATGATACGTAGTTATTTATAAATTACGTACAAACTCATCGGAACGAAGCCGACGAAAATAATTAACAAGATTTGGTGACATGGAATAATTAATAATTCGATTATTAATTACGAGTACTTATATATCTATAACATATAGATAAAACGGTTCAATTATACGTTTAACATAAAACGTATTATAAACGAACAGAAACAATTCTAAAACACGCATAAAAGGTCGGATCATAAAAACTCCAATTTTCTCATTTGTTTGGAAGTGTTTAGAACGTTACCTCAAAATATGAAATCAAAACTCAACTGAAATTTGGCGCTTATTTGGACGCGCGCAGTAAAATGTATAAAAATGTACAACTATCAAAAATAATGATAACCTCATTATTCTGAAAACATATTACGAACCAGGAGATCACCTACAAAATAAAAATATAAAAAGTTTATTTTTATATTGCTATAATTATACCCGTACTCGAAATTGTGGTACCACAAACCGACCACCTAACTCAATAATTGAGGGAGAGCCATACCATTTGAATTATTTCACTCCCTCCCCTCTTCTTCCTCTATGATCTTACAGCATAACACACACACACAATCATTTTCATCAATCTCCATTCCTTCCTCTCTAAGTTTTAACAAGATCAGAAGAGTAGCAGCAGCAGGAAGTGGAAGTTGAACAAAAGCCACTGACTTTATCATCATCATCACCATCGCCTACTTCTTTTTCATCTCATCATTGTAAGGAATCACTCCTTTTGATCTTTACACTCTAATTTCGTTATATAACTTGTTTATACATCATAATCTATACATATAACACATATAGATTGATGATTTTGCTAATGAACATGAAATGGGTTTATGAAACCAAAACTAGAAATCAAAAATTGATACATGAAAACTAGTTAAAATGTTGTAATAAGTTGATAAAAACGACATATAACATTGTTATAAACGATTTGTAACTAAATGGGAAGGATTTGAAACCCAAAAACTCGCGTTTGGTTGAAAATGGTCTGACTGGAACACAAGGACGCGGCGTGTCCTAAGACTACGCGGCGCGTCCTTTGCAAACTTATGATCCACACAGTGTGTCCATGTACCACGCGGCGTGTACATCGCAAACTCATAGTACACGGCGCGTATAGGTAGTACGCGTGTGCGTACTTTGCATATATATATATATAGTACACGGTGCGTACAAACCACACGGTGCGTTCTTTGCAAAATGAATAGTACGCGGTGCGTACTAAAGAACACGGCGCGTACTCCCTTGTTGTAGCCCTCTGAGTCGCGATCGTTTCGCCAGCTTGATCGCCCAAATCCGAGTCCGTATGAGAGAGTTATGGCCAAAACGGTGCAACATAGCTAAATCTGAAAACATTAACATTATATATATGTCTATATATATATATATATATATATATACAAAACGACACTTTCGGATTAACCACAAAACACAACGAGTATTGGAACGAGTACGATAAATATATATGTTTAACATGGCTTACAAACGTTTATATGTATATATATATATATATATATATATATATATATATATATATATATATATATATATATATATACGACAAAACTTTATACGGTTATTATAATCGTTAAAACTCGATTCAAAATCATTAACAATGATTTAATTAAACGTATACAATTATTTTGGAAACTTGACGATATTTATTTTATGAACGGAAATAAATACTACTAATGAAAGGTAACGATTTATATATGTATACGGACTTATGAAAAGTGTATGACATATACATTGAGACAAAACGGAAATTACATTGTAACAAGTGAGACTTGTGTTTTTGGAAACCTAAACTACAAACTATTTATATATATGATATAAATATATATATGTGAACGAGACTACGGACAATAATATGTATATCCACGAGGATATATATATTCAACTATATAAGTATATGATTGTATATATACTTACACACATCGAATAATTCGACAAACAAACATAATTTGGGAAAATATGAATTATTTTCAACAACCATCATCAACGGCATACACAAACTTAAGAAATTGATAGTTTCTTCAAACAAACGAATTATTAACGTAATTAAACTATGTACTTATGGTTAATACAATATTGTGTATAGGTTGACTACGTTTGGGATACATTATCATATATCGCTAGCATTCATATCCGAGCACTCACAGTGAGTTCACAAACCCCTTTTCAATGTTTTAATGTTTTAAAACCTCGGGGTGGAAAACATAGAAATCGTATGTATAATTGCATGCGACAACTGTTTAAATACTTGAAGTATTTACTTAAACTATTGATGAAATGCGATTTCATGCTATGATTGATTAAATACGGTATGTATTTGCTTGAACTGTTTATGAAGGGGTACTTCATACTTGAACTGTTTGTGAAAGGGTATTTCACACAACTATTTGAACTGTGTTTTATGAAAGGTTTTCATAACTATTTTGGGAATTTAGGCAACGAATCTTGGTACAGATCTAGGCTGAACGATGTAGTGCATAAAAGACCTTATGGCTACAGACTATAACCATTAGCTAGGTGACTCTAGCCACTGAGTATACGGATAGTACTATCGCCGTGACGACCCTCCTACGGTTTTGGGAGCGTATACTTACATGTCCTACTTGGCAAACAACAACAGATTCGGGTCGTGGTTTGGTTATAGGGTTAGATCATGTTACCTTACTCGACAGGTTTAGCTCACCTTTCGAGGGATCACCGTCTAAATATTCCCACAAAACTACTGTTTAGGAAGTGATTTCCTACGTACACTGATTTGGAAATGTTAATCTTTATTTAGGTTAACCTGTGTTTCCTACTACAATTACAACTGATTTGGAAATGTTATTTTATTGAAATAACTTGTGTTTCCTACTAAGTGAACAACTATTATTTGGAAATGTTATTTATATTCAAATAACCTGTGTTTCCTACTGATAACTGATTGGAAATGTTATTCTAAAATGATTAACTTGTGTTTCCTACACTACATACAAACCTGTGAATTCACTCAACAATTTTGTTGACGATTTACTCTATGTTTTTCAGGGAATTAGCAGCGTAAGTAAGATCTGCATGCATAATCAGGACGGACTACCCTGGATTTGTTAGGATGCCACTACTTTTGGGACACTTGGATTTCCTCTGTATAACTGCAACTACTGCAGTCATACCTATGAAATATACTTTTGATATTATGTATTTTATGAAATACTGATTTCAACCAATACTATTACTGTTACTACTTTTCAAGTGGTAACCTTTTGTAAAACTTTAACTAATGGCATCTTAATCTATTTCGTTCTGCGATAACCATATGCTCTGAGTATGTATGTATCTGTTGGTTGTTTTACTGCTCGCACCCCCGCCACGTCACTAAGCTTCCGTAATTTACTCTCGTTAACTGTAATTACCGTTTGGCGGGGTGTGACAGACTTGGTATCAAAGCCATTGGTTATAGCGAACTAGCAGTCTTTAAGTGACTTGGAACCTTAGAGACCTAGACTATAGCCTTGGCTAGAACATTTGTGCATTCATGCATACATACCTTGCATACAACTAACATACTACTGACACGTCACCTACGACTCCTTGTTGCAGCATGGCTGGATGATTTCCGATTGTAGTCACGAGCTCAGAGGAGGATCCCAGCGAGGACACTCGCCAGAGTGTTACTGAGTCAGGGATCGAGAGCCCACCCACTCACGTGAGAGCCATGTCTGATGACACTAGTGATGCTTACTTAGTGCCACCTCCGGCCACACCTCTGGAGCTCACTGTGCCTACCCTTGTGGCTGTGATCTACACTGTGATTAGGAGATCCGCTAGCCAGAGCAGAGATGTGATGGAGCTACTGAGCGATGCCTCCCGCACTGACATGGATATGGCTATGCTCCATCAGAGGATGGATTTTGTGGAGACTCACCGTCAGACAGACTGGCAGAGTCTAGCATCCACCCGTGCACGCGTTACAGCTTTAGAGAGGCGTGCTAGGGTGTCAGAGATTGTAGCTGGTGTGTGTGTGATGACTGCAGCAGTGATGGTTGCGGTTAGGATGTATTTACCATGGTTCCATTAGATCCGTGTATGGCGGTTTGTGCCTACACTAGATTAGACTACTACTTTTGATGTACACGTATGTATGTACTAGGTGTGTACTAGCAGCATGTTGGATGAAACCTTGTCATTAGAATGGGTATATGTATAGGAAACCCATCATCTTTTGTATAGCGCTAACCACCGATGGGTATATTAGAAACCCCATCATATTTTGTACGAAACTCATGTAACAGCGTTATGACTTTTTAATATATATTGTATGTTTGGTTTACATCTCGTGTTCGTTATACCTATTATCAACCATATCATTTCCTCTTACAACTGTTGACTTGTGGTTAAAACTATACTTTATCGATAACTTGTGATCAATTCTTGTAAACCCTGAAACATATTGCATCTTGATGATTGATTATTCTTGAGAACCTCTGAAATTAACGGTGCTAAACGACAATGAAAAGAAATATATATTGGACATTATATAATGACGCCTGGCCAACGTGATTATATCATGTTAGATACATGTGGGTGTTTCAAAGTTGTAAGGCACGTGTTGTAAAACCCTGTTCATTCATCCTTTCATGTCATTCATTTCTATTAAATGTGAATCTTTGATCTATTCACATTCACTATCCCAACATTAACACTCTGCATTTTATTCATCGCAGAGCTGAATCATGCCTCCCCGACGACGAGTCATTAGGAATAGTCAAAGAACGACTATGCCTCCACCTCCACCCCCTAAAACCACCGAACAGATGATCGCACGAAGAATAGCTGAAGGTATTGCCGAATATGAGGCAAGCCGTAGTCGCGAACATGGAGTTAACAACAGTGGATCTACCCCTGCTAATACTGAGACACCCGTGAATGCTCGCCGAGGGTGTTCATACAAAACATTTCAGGCTTGTAAGCCGATTTGTTTCCGTGGCACCGAGGGTGCAATTGGTATGATTCATTGGATAGAGAAAACTGAATCGGTATTGGACATTAGTGACTGTTCACCTGACTGTATGGTGAAGTATGCTACTTGCACTTTGGCTGACAAAGCGCTCACTTGGTGGAACAGTCAGATCCAATCACTTGGTCGACCAACTGCTTATTCAATGTCATGGGGGACATTTAAAAATTTGATGTTGGAGGAATTCTGCCCTCGCAGTGAGATGCAGAAGATAGAAACAGAGTTGTGGAACATTACCATGACTGGTGCTGATATTACTGGGTACACCACCAAGTTTCAGGAGCTTGCACGTCTAGTGCCACACATGGTGACACTAGAGTATAAGCGTATCGAACGCTACATATACGGTTTGGCACCACAAATTCGTAGCCTAGTGACATCGTCCAAACCGGACACTTTCAGGAGTGCTGTTTCTTTAGCCCAGAGCCTAACCGATGAGGCGGTCAGGATGGGGACAATGACTAAGAAAGCTGTGTCGGGAAAAAGTGAACCGAACAGTACTGATGTTAGTAGTTCTGGTGGTGCAAAGCGAAAGTGGAACGGTAGTGGTACTGACCGTCAGGGTCAGCAAAACAAGAAGAATTCTGGAGACTCTAAGGCATACGTTGCCACTGTCACTGAAACTAAACCTTATTTGGGTAACAAACCCAAATGTGATAAATGTAATCGACACCACGAAGGTGGGTGTGGTTATTGTGGAAATTGTAGAGCATGGGGACACAAAACCCGAGACTGCAAAACTAACCCTCCCCCACGGGCAAATACTGAGCGTCAAAACCAAGGGTGTTTTAAATGTGGTGAGTTAGGGCACTACCGCAACCGATGCCCTAAGCTCAACAACAACAACCAAAACCGCAACAACAACAACAACAACCGCGGTAACAACAATAATCGAGCCAACAACATCAACAATCAACCGGCTCAAGGAAGGGCATTCGTGATCGGAGCACAAGAGGCACGCCAGGACCCAAACACCGTTACTGGTACGTTTCTCGTAAACAACCATTATGCCTCTGTGTTAATTGATTCAGGTGCTGATTTAAGTTTTGTGTCTACTGAGTTTAGACCACTATTAGAACTTGAATCCCGTAAATTAGACAACAAGTATACCATAGAGTTAGCCGATGGTGAGTTGATCGAATCAGGAGAAATAGTACCGGGATGTACCTTGGAGTTAGAAGGTCATCTCTTCGAAATAGACTTGCTACTGGTTAAGTTGGGAAGTTTTGACGTTGTAGTCGGTATGGATTGGTTATCTAAGAACCGCGCTGAGATCATATGTTACGATAAACTGGTACGGTTACCACTGTCAACAGGAGAAACACTTGTGGTTCAAGGTGAGAAACGAAAAAGTGCTACAAAGATGATTTCATGTTTGAAAGCCAGTAAATATCTCCGAAAGGGGTACCAAGCATTTCTGGCACACATTGTAGAAAAGAAACCCGAGGAGCGACGTATAGACGATGTACCCATTGTACGCGACTATCCAGGAGTGTTCCCTGATGAGCTGCCGGGGTTGCCACCCCCATGACAAGTTGAGTTTCACATTGACCTGGTGCCAGGAGCCGCACCTATCGCACGTGCACCTTATCGTCTAGCTCCCTCAGAAATGCAAGAGCTATCTACACAATTGCAAGAACTCCTCGACTTGGGGTTCCTCCGACCGAGTTTTTCCCCTTGGGGAGCTCCGGTTTTGTTTGTTAAGAAAAAGGATGGATCTATGTGAATGTGCATCGATTACCGTGAACTGAACAAGGTAACTATCAAGAACTGATACCCGTTACCACGCATTGATGATCTGTTTGATCAACTGCAAGGGTCAAGTTATTATTCAAAAATTGACCTACGATCTGGTTACCATCAACTTAAGGTACGAGAAGAAGATGTACCGAAGACTTCTTTTAGGACTCGTTACGGTCACTACGAGTTCCTAGTCATGCCTTTTGGGCTGACCAATGCACCCGCAGTATTCATGGACTTGATGAACCGTGTATGCAAACCCTATCTGGATAAATTCGTCATCGTGTTTATTGACGACATTTTGGTGTACTCACGAACGAAAGAGGATCACGAACAACATTTGAAACTTGTTCTCGAACTACTGCAAAAAGAGAAGCTTTACGCAAAGTTCTCTAAGTGCGAATTTTGGATGCGAGAGGTTCATTTCCTTGGTCATGTGATAAACGACAAGGGAATTCACGTAGACCCGTCCAAAATTGAGGCGATTAACAACTGGGAAGCGCCAAAGACCCCAACTGAGGTATGATAATTTCTTGGTCTAGCTGGCTATTACAGGCGATTCATCGCAAACTTTTCAAAGATAGCCCAGCCACTCACCGCATTAACTCAAAAAGACAAGAAATTTGAGTGGAATGAGAAACAAGAAAATGCATTCCAACTGTGGAAACAGAGACTGAGCAGCGCACCCATACTATCTCTACCTGAAGGAGTAGATAACTTTGTTGTTTACTGTGATGCTTCGCATCAGGGATTGGGTTGCGTGTTGATGCAAAATGACAAGGTCATCGCATATGCATCACGACAACTGAAAGTGCATGAGAAAAACTATACCACCCACGACTTGGAGTTGGGAGCAGTTGTTTTTGCACTGAAGATATGGAGACACTACCTATACGGTACAAAGTGTACGATCTTCACGGATCATAAGAGCCTGCAACATATATTCGACCAGAAAGAACTAAACATGAGACAACGACATTGGGTCGAATTACTTAATGATTACGACTGTGAAATAAAGTATCACCCGGGTAAGGCTAATGTGGTAGCAGATGTCCTGAGTCGTAAGGAACGAATCAAACCTCGAAGAGTTCGAGCCTTGGGATTGACAATCCACTCGAATCTCATTACTCAAATTCGCGAGGCACAAGAACTTGCTTTCACTCCCGAACGTCTTAAGGATGAATCCTTGAAGGGAATGGAAAAGCAACTCGAGAAAAAGGACAACGGAGTGTTGTACTTTATGAATCGAATTTGGGTACCATGCGTGGATGAGTTACGCAAACTAATTTTGGATGAGGCACATAAGTCCAATTACTCAATACATCCTGGTGCAGACAAGATGTACCATGACTTGGAAGGCTTCTACTGGTGGCCTGGAATGAAACGTGACATTGCCACCTACGTTAGCAAATGCTTAACTTGCTCAAAGGTAAAGGCTGAATACCAAAAGCCGTCTGGGCTTTTGCAACAACCTGAACTGCCCAAATGGAAATGGGAACAAATAACAATGGACTTCATTACGAAGTTACCTAAAACAACGTCAGGAGCAGACGCCATATGGGTGATTGTCGATCGATTGACGAAATCAGCCCACTTTCTCGCTATTAGGGAAAAAGATCAAATGGAAAAACTAGCAAGAATCTATGTGAAAGAGATTGTTACTCGGCATGGAGTGCCACTATCCATCATCTCTGACAGAGATGCACGATTCACTTCTCGCTTTTGGCAAACATTACAACAGGCATTGGGTACTCGACTTGATATGAGTACTGCCTACCACCCGCAGACTGACGGCCAAAATGAGCGAACAATACAGACGCTCGAAGACTTGTTGCGAGCATGTGAGATAGACTTTGGAGGTAACTGGGATACCCACCTACCTCTAGCTGAATTCTCTTACAACAATAGTTATCACACGAGTATACAGATGGCACGTTTTGAGGCGTTATATGGACGCAAGTGCCGATCACCACTCTGTTGGGCAGAGCTGGACGACAGACAACTATCTGGACCCGAACTTGTCCAGGAAACCACTGACAAAATAACTCAAGTACTGAGCCGACTGAAATCGGCACGAGACCGACAAAAGAGTTACGCTGATAACCGCCGTAAACCTCTTGAGTTTCAAGTAGGAGACAAGGTCCTACTCAAAGTATCGCCCTGGAAGGGGGTAACACGATTTGGCAAACGAGGAAAGCTGAACCCACGATACATCGGACCATTTGAAATCCTTGCTAGGGTTGGTCCTGTCGCATACAAGCTCAAACTACCGCAAGAGCTTAGTAGCATACACGATACTTTCCACGTTAGCAACCTCAAAAAGTGTCTTTCTGATGAAACGCTTATCATTCCTTCTGACGAAGTCTTCATTGACTCCAAACTTAACTTTGTGGAGGAACCTGTTGAAGTTATGGATTCTAAAACGCAGAAACTTCGACACAAACGAATCAAACTGGTTAAAGTTCGTTGGAACTCGAAACATGGCCCAGAGTTTACCTGGGAACGAAAGGATGAAATACGAAAGAAATACCCTAACCTATTTGAGAGCGTGACCGAGACTCACGGCTCAACTTAAATCTCGGGACGAAATTTCACTAACGGGGGGAGAATGTGACACTCCTCCAAATTAGGTATATAATTATACTTAATTACATGCATTTCTTACGCTAATTCCCTGCGTTTGTTTTAAACTAAACCTATGATGTGATATGAGTCTAGCGAGCCCAAAATAATAATACAAAAAGTATTACATGATACGTAGTTATTTATAAATTACGTACAAACTCATCGGAACGAAGCCGACGAAAATAATTAACAAGATTTGGTGACATGGAATAATTAATAATTCGATTATTAATTACGAGTACTTATATATCTATAACATATAGATAAAACGGTTCAATTATACGTTTAACATAAAACGTATTATAAACGAACAGAAACAATTCTAAAACACGCATAAAAGGTCGGATCATAAAAACTCCAATTTTCTCATTTGTTTGGAAGTGTTTAGAACGTTACCTCAAAATATGAAATCAAAACTCAACTGAAATTTGGCGCTTATTTGGACGCGCGCAGTAAAATGTACAAAAATGTATAACTATCAAAAATAATGATAACCTCATTATTCTGAAAACATATTACGAACCAGGAGATCACCTACAAAATATAAATATAAAAAGTTTATTTTTATATTGCTATAATTATACCCGTACTCGAAATTGTGGTACCACAAACCGACCACCTAACTCAATAATTGAGGGAGAGCCATACCGTTTGAATTATTTCACTCCCTCCCCTCTTCTTCCTCTGTGATCTTACGGAATAACACACACACACAATCATTTTCATCAATCTCCATTCCTTCCTCTCTAAGTTTTAACAAGATCAGAAGAGTAGCAGCAGCAGGAAGTGGAAGTGGAACAAAAGCCACTGACTTTATCATCATCATCACCATCGCCTACTTCTTTTTCATCTCATCATTGTAAGGAATCACTCCTTTTGATCTTTACACTCTAATTTCGTTATATAACTTGTTTATACATCATAATCTATACATATAACACATATAGATTGATGATTTTGCTAATGAACATGAAATGGGTTTATGAAACCAAAACTAGAAATCAAAAATTGATACATGAAAACTAGTTAAAATGTTGTAATAAGTTGATAAAAATGACATATAACATTGTTATAAACGATTTGTAACTAAATGGGAAGGATTTGAAACCCAAAAACTCGCGTTTGGTTGAAAATGGTCTGACTGGAACACGAGGACGCGGCGCGTCCTTTGCAAACTTATGATCCACGCAGTGTGTCCATGTTGTTAGTCCCTGTTTAACTTAATAAACAATCTTACGTAATAAGCCTTGAATATATTATTGAGAAGTTGCGGAATCACACTCAATAATATTAAGAAGATCAATGAATATTAATTAAATTAATGAACACAATAATATACCGAAAGCTTCAATCTTATTAATGATATAAGACGAATACACTTGATGTATTAGGGTTACAGAAAACCTTGAAGCTGCGAAAAAATCATTAACCTATCTAGGTCTAAAGGATCTCTATTTATAACATATAGAGTCCTATACAATCTCCTACAAATATGGAATAAAATAACTTCCATAACCGACTCATACTTATCACAAAATCATAAACAGTTTTAACTACCATTCTGATGTAAACAGTTGTAACTGTTACACATTCAGTTGTAACTGCTTCAATTGTAATATACGACTAAGTACAAATATATAATCAGTGTTAACTGTTTCATATATAACTAACAGTTACTAATACATAAGCAGTTTTAACTACTTACAGACACATAACTATCAGTTGTAATCTATCTTCAATCAGTTGTAACACTTGTCTTCTCATCAGTTTTCTTCTATCAGTTGTAACTTCATAAAGACAGTTTTAACCTTCAAAGCAAACAGTTTTAATCACTTGTACTCTGTCTTCTCATCAGAACTTCAACTCAGACCTGAAACAGTTTTGACCCAACAATCTCCCCCTAAACTTAATCTGTCCTTCACAGCATTAAGTTTCTTCTAATCCTCCATTATAAGCTTCACAAAATTCTTTCAAAACTGTTAGGCATTTCTTCTCTTCTTCCTATCAATCTCCTCCTTCTTATGAATCTGATTCAGCACCATATATACCAATTCCAGAGCTACATCATCTAAAACTGCAGCTTGTAGCCTTGCATTTCTCAAGCCCATCAAAAATCTCATATTTATATCATAAAATCTATCTGTCAATAACCACATAAACACTGCATCCTCCATAACAATCTGATGTACTCCAGGTTTGGCATGATAAATCCAATTTCTGACCTTGCTAAAAGTAGCAAACTGAAATGGAAACTCTTCTGGTTCAAACATAGCCTTAATCCAATGCCATGTAACTTTCTCAACCAAATTATCAAACCTTTTCAAATCTAAATTCTTTTCCATCCCAATCTCATACATTCTCACCAAATCAGTCCTACTAATTCTCTTTATCAAATCCCTAAAAGATCTCCACCAAGATACATTTCCATCTGCTCTTTCAACTTTAATCTTGTGAATCTTAACAGGATTGACAAACTGCTCAATAGACCAATCAATGATACCAGGTAATTCAACATTAATTACCTCAGATTCCATAGTCTGTAACAGAATAAACTCCTTCAATTCATCAATATCCCTTTCTCTATCAGAAATTTCATCTAACTCTCTCTTCTTTTTCTCAAGTTCATCTTTCCTCCTCTTCTTAGCTTCTATCTTTTCTCTTTTTTCTTTTTCTTCCTTTTCTTTCAATTTTCTTTCCTTTTCAGCCTCTTTCTTTTCCTTTTCAACTTCCGGCTTTTTCTTCTCAGCTTCTTTCTTTTCTGTTTGTTTCTTTTCAATCACATCAGGATTCAACTCATCTTTATCCCATAACTCCTGCAATCTCTCTAAACTCATCTGTTTCAATGCATTCAAAGGAATATACCCACCTTTCAACTTTGCAATTAAGTTCTTCTTCATTTGAGCTTTTGTTGGTGGTTTTGCAGCTTTTTTCTTTCTTGCTTCCTCTGCTTTCTTTTTCTTAACCTGCTCTACAAGATATTCAATATCATCCTGTCTCTGTTCTTTCAATAAATATTCATCCCACTCTGCCACTTGCTCTTTTGTCATTTTCACAAACTTTCCTTCCTCAATCTCAACATCAATCAATCCCTCTGCATTTATCTCAGCCTGTAACCTTTGAGCATACTCAATATCATGAGCAGTTACTTCTGGTGGCACTGGTTTTTGCTTTTTCTTCTTTGGTTCTTCTACCAGTTTTCCCTTGCCTTTATCTTTTGGATCAATCTTTGGCAATTCTTTCTGTTGAACAGGAACAGCAGCAGGTTCTCTAATTTGAAATCCAGGCAAAGATGGTTGTTGTGTAGATTTCTTCTTTGGAGTTTCAACCTTCTTTCCTGTTCCAGTCATCTTAGCAGTTTTAACTGGAATGCTCTTCTTCCTAGTCTTTTCAACTTGTTGAGCATCAGTTTTTACTTCTTTTTCCACTGCTATCTCTGGTTTACTCACCTCTTTACCATCATCCTCATCAATCTTTAACTCCTCAGTCTTATCATCCAAATTAACCTCTACAGTCTGCTCCACTGACCCAACAACCTCAGTATGTTCAGAATTATTTTCTTCTGCCACTGGGTCATTCATCTCTGTTTCCACTGTCTCAAACACTGACTAATTAACCTCTGGCTCTGTAGGTGGTGTTGGAGGTGTATGCACAAATTCATCATCCACTGGTTGTTCCATTTCAATCTCTTCATCAACTTTTTCATCATCAGACACAACCTTATCATTCTCATTCCTCTTATCACCCAAATTTGTCCAGACCTTCTCCCCCTTTTTGAAAGCATTTTGTTTAAAATTATAAGTCTCCTCAGGTTCTGAAGTATCATGAACCACGTATTTCCTCCCTTTCTTCAAACATTGAATAACAATCCTCTCTAACTGCTTCACTTTCCTCTGCAACTGAGTAATAACTTCATCCTTTGCCTTATTCTTCTTCCTCTCCTGTACAAACTCAGCCCATACATAATCAACCATTTTCGTCAATTCCAAGTTAGTTCTAGCCTCAACACCTTCAGGATGTGAATCCTTTGGTGAATCATTGACATCATCAAACTCTGACTCATGCCTAGCATGATCATCAAAGTCCCCTTGATGCTTGGTACTGGGACCACTAGGATCATCTACAGGTGTAGAATCATATCCATGTGTTGCCTCTGATTGGGTCTTATTAATGTTACTTATGTCCTGCTCTGCCAGTGGGCTAGAAGCAGTAGAAGCAGCCCTCTCAGAATGATCATCCTCCTCCTCATTGATCATCTGCTGTGATGAATCATTTGTCTGAGACACCTGAGCAGCAGCAGCCTCAGATGCCTGGTTTTTAGCCTTTTTGGCTTTAGTAGGTTTAGCTGTTGTGGTCCCTTGTTTTCTCTTAGTACCCCCAACTACTGTGGGTTGAGAAGTGGTGGGTGGAACCATTCTCTCAGTAGTTGGTTCAGCTTCAGTTGGTAGTACTGATGCTGTGGTGGAAGGTGCAGGAAGCATTGTAGAAAATAATGCTGTAACCTTCCCAGAAAATTTAGTATCTCTCTTCATATTTACAAAAACTTTTGGTTTAAAAGAGACAATACCAATAATCTTTTCAAGTGCAGTTATATTAGGAATTTGTTCATTTAAGAACAACTGCACAAAACGTGGATACATCAAAAACTTAATCTTTGGCTGCTCAATGTTTCTAAGCATACCAGAAAATATCAGATTTGAAAAATTAAACCTTTGACCAGTTGCAAGACAAGTAATTGCATAAGCAATGTTGCTTCCAAACTGCTCAAAAAATTGTATGTATTAAAAATCTCCACTGATGAGAAAATAAGGTTTTCTGAAAAGTAAAAATTTCAAAAGAACCCTCATAACCCATCAATCGTAAAGTATCATACATAACAGTATCCTCTAAAGAAGATATACCTGCCTCATCATCTAGTTGTAATGAAGCTCTAACAGTAGCTTCTGTGATTACAACACGTGTATCCATAACTTCTGAAACGATTCTTTTAATCCCCTGTTCCTCTTCTATTGATGCATTCACCCAGAAATTGTTGATATGATCGTGAGATATTCTGGGTGCTACAGTGAGAGCATGACGAATATGTGAAGCACGAAGGAAATCAATGATTTCCACATACTCGTTTGCCTCTGCAGGTTTCATTAAGAATGCAATCATATTGTGATCTTTTCCAATCGGTAGTTGAACAGTAGACGAAGTCGATGCCATGATAAGAAATCAAGTAATCGAGAAGAATCGAAGATGATTTTACAGAATCGAAAATCAATGAGACTTATCGCAGTTGTTTGTATGTGAAATTTTAAAAGCGTAATGAGAAACCCTAAGTGTTGAGAGTTAAGTACTGAAATTAAATCAGTTGTAAGCCCTAATTTGATCAGATCCCCAATTATAACTAAAACAGTGTTAATTAAATAAAATAACACGTTCAGTGATAACTGTGAAAATAACCATCAGTGGTAATCAACACTTGGTTTCTCAAATGCATCATTTACATAATTAAGCTAGCAGTGCTAACTTGTACAAGCAGTACCAACCGACCAAGGCAGTGCTAACTTAATACAAGTAGTACTTCAGTTCTAGCAAAATCATATAAACAAAGCAGTGGTTGAATTTTTTTTTTTTTTTTTTTTTTTTTTTTTTTTTTTACCGAAAGCAAACTCCACAAACAGTAACACTTCATAAACACCTGCATAAGTTAGACTCCAAAACCTAGCAATATAACCTGCAGTGGTAATTCCAAACAAAAATACAAGTATACAGTGTTAACTATACACCAACAGTGGTGAAGTGATTATTACCACTGTTTATAATAAAATTAAGAAACAGTGATAACGATACACATTACACACAATCAGTGTTTAATTAACAAATCAGTATTAACCCAAATTGAAATCACAGTAGATATTATTCACAGAAAGCTGTAACAAAAGAAATAACTTATGACAAATTGATCATTCCTATACTAGTAACCAAGAATGTGAATCTGCCTACATCAAAAGCTTTTGTAAACAGATCAGCAAACTGATTATCAGTATGAACTTTCAAAATTTGAATAAGTCTTTTCTCATTACAATCTCTAATGAAATGATATCTGATTTCAATGTGCTTTGTTTTAGAATGTTTAACTGGGTTATTAATAATACTGATTGCAGAGCTATTATCAATAAAAATAGGAGTATTAAGAAAGGTAAAACCATAATCTAGCATCTGATTCTGAATCCATAGCACTTGAGCACAGCAACTTGCAGCTGCTACATATTCTGCCTCTGCTGTAGATGTAGATACAGTGGTTTGTTTCTTGCATTGCCATGAAACCAATCTTTCTCCCAAAAATTGACAACCTCCTGATGTAGATTTCCTATCCAAATTAGCTCCTCCATAATCACTATCTGTGTAAGCTATCAGATCAAAAGAATTAAACTTTGGATACCAAAGGCCCAATTTTGATTGACCCTTCAAATATCTAAAAATTCTTTTGACTGCTAGAAGATGTGATAGCTTTGGATTAGCTTGAAATCTTGCACATAAACACACTGCAAACATGATGTCAGGCCTTGATGAAGTGAGATACATAAGAGACCCAATCATTGATCTGTAAAGATGTTCATCCACACTCTCCCCCTCAAGATCTGCATGTAATTTCTTGTTTGTCTCAACTGGTGTGCTTGCAACTTTAGCATCTTTGTACCCAAACCGATCCAGTATATCATTCACATACTTACTTTGATGAATAAAGATTCCTTCTTTCTGTTGCTTTACTTGTAGCCCCAAGAAAAATGTTAATTCCCCCATGGAGCTCATTTTGAACTTTTCATGCATCAATGATTCAAACTCCTTGCAAAGACTATCCTTTGTTGAACCAAAAATGATATCATCTACATAAACTTGAACCAGTAGTATATCATTCTTAATTCTTTTAGTAAACAAAGTTTTATCTATTGCACCCCTTTTGAATCCATTCTGCAACAGATAATCTGAAAAAGTATCATACCAGGCTCTAGGTGCTTGATGTAAGCCATAAAGAGCTTTGTCCAGTTTGAAAACTTTATCAGGAAATTTAGAATCTTCAAACCCTGGTGGTTGACATACATAGACCTCTTCCTGTATAGTGCCATACAGAAAAGCACTCTTAACATCCATCTGATACACAATGAATCCCTTGAATGAAGCATAAGCCAAAAACAATCTAATTGCCTCTATCCTTGCAACAGGTGCAAAAACCTCATCATAATCAATCCCCTCTTCTTGTGAATACCCCTGTGCAACCAATCTAGCTTTGTTTTTTATCACTATACCTCTTTCATCCTTCTTGTTCTTGAAAATCCATTTAGTACCAATTGCCCTCTTCTCTTTAGGCAAATCAACCAATGTCCAAACTTCTTGAATCTTAAACTGAAGCAACTCCTCTTGCATAGCTTCAATCCAACTAGGATCTCTCAAAGCTTCAGTAACCTTCTTTGGTTCTGTTTGAGACAGAAAACAGGCAAACAAAGAAGTATTAACAGCTTCTGTATCAAGATTTACTTCTTCCTCATTTGTTGAAGCTTCAAACACCTGACTTTGATTTCTTGTTTTAACAGCTGATTCAATATCTCCTATTACATTCTCAAGTGGATGATCTTTATGAGTAATGTATTTAGATGCTGCTATTTCTTGAATACTCTCCTCTAAGTTGGTAAAATTTCCTTCTTGACCAGACTCACTACTTGATACTTCTCTTGCAATTCTCTTTGACAAAGGAGTAGAACTCATCAAATGTAGATAATTCAAATGTTCCTGCTCTGTGTCAAGATGCTTTGTAGGTGTCTGATCAACATTCACACCTGCCTTTGTATTCTTCTGTACTGGACTCATATCACTGTCTTCTGTACTGTCTTCAATAACAGGTCTATCAGAATCATCAACATGAGAAAATGATGTTTCATCTGATTTTCCTGTTTCCACATCCTGTGATGTCGTTGGTTGATCAGTATCAAACACTTCTGGGGGATCAGGAGACCAAATTGGAAATAATATATATTCCAATGAATCATTCTTCTTTCCAACTGATATTCCTGATTTTGCTCTACCTTCTTCATCACCTGTTCCTGCATTTGTACCTGCACTTGTACCTGCACTAGTATCCACATTTGTATATCTAAAAGCAGTATTAAGTGCATCAATATCAAACAGTGATTCAGGACCTTTTCCCTCAGGATTAACAGTGTTTTCATTAAAAGTAATGTGCACTGTTTCTTCTATGATTCTGGACCTTTGATTGAATACCCTATAAGATTTACTTTGAATAGAATAACCAACAAATATCCCCTCATCAGCCTTACTCTGAAACTTACCTAAGTGATCTTTGGTATTTAAGATTGTACAAGGACACCCAAAAGATTTTTAGAAACTAACCAAAGGCTTTCTCTTAAACAACAGTTCATATGGTGTCTTGTTATGAGGCTTAACAACTAATACTCTATTCTGAACATAACAAGCTGTGCTAACTGCCTCTGCCCAAAAAGACATAGGTAGCTTTGCATCAGATAGCATGGTTCTAGCAGCCTCAATCAGTGTCCTATTCCTCCTTTCAGCTACTCCATTTTGTTGAGGAGTTCTAGGTGCACTAAATTCTCTCTTAATACCTTTAACTTCACAGAATTTATCCATCTCATGATTTTTAAATTCTGTTCCATTATCACTTCTGATGATCTTTACTCTTTTATCCAATTGATTCTCCATCTTAGTTATAAATGATCTAAGTATTTCACCTGTCTCATCCTTTGTCCTAAGAAAGAAAACCCATGTAAATCTAGAATAATCATCAATAATCACAAGACAGTAAGACTTTTTCCCCATACTACTTATACTGGTTGGTCCAAATAAGTCCATATGCAATAAGTGTAAGGGTGTGCTATTTGTGTTCACAGATTTGGACTTAAATGAGGATTTGTGTTGCTTTCCCTTTTGACAAGAAACACAATGATCATCACATGAATAGACCTTTTCAGGCAAACCTCTAACAAGCTTGTTTTTGACAAGTTTATTAATGGTTTTGAAATTCATGTGACACATCCTCCTATGCCACAGTTCAGATTCATTCACACTTGCTTTAGAAATAAGACAGTTTAAATCAGGTTGAGGTGTCATATTTACTAAGTCACACTTATATACATTATCTTGTCTTGGAATTCTCATCAAAATCATGTTTTCTGGTATTTTGAATTCTTTGGACAAGATAAGGCATTCAGTGTCAGTAAAAAGAACTGGGTTCTTTTTATCTGTGATTTGACTCACACTTAGTAAATTATACCTCAGTTGTTCCACAAAATAAACATTATCAAAACTTAGCTTTTCACTCTGAACTGTTCCTTTCCCTGTGATCCTTCCTCCTTTTGGATTGCTTCCAAAAGCTACATATCCTCCATCAAAAGATTTAAAATCCTGCAGCTTTTCTTTGTCTCCAGTCATGTGCCGTGAGCATCCACTATCAATATGCCATAAGCTCTTAGGCTTGCCCTGCACAAATAGTCAAAAAAAGAGAATTAATTTCTCTTGGGAACCCAAACCAATTTGGCTTTGGGTTTCCCATGTGCATTCACATAATCAACTTTCTTAAAGATTATTGATTGTGAAGCACTGTTGGTATTTGGATCTGTTAATTTATCAGACTTAATAGGTGTCCAAATCCAACTAATTTTAGACTTAACAGTGTTCTTTGGCTTAACAGTTTTAACTGTTTTACCAAATGAAGATTCAGTGTTAATTTTGTTAACACTGTTTTTGAAATCAGTTACCACTGTTTTAGTCTTTGAGCTTTTGGCTAATTTTGTTATTACTGCTGCAGTAGATTTACCTGTAACAGTGTTTAACATGGTAGCCTTTGAGTTTATCTTCTGAACTCTGGCAGTATGATCAACTTTTGATTGAAAATTTTGTTTGTTAATCATATTTGCTTTTGTCCATGACTGTTTTCTAATCCTTTGAACATTCTCAGGATTATGATAGCAGTCATATTGAAGATGACCCATTTTTCCACATATAAAGCAAGACATTTCTTTAATCACAGTAACATTATTACCCAGTTTTTGTGAAATCATTTGATTCCAATTTCTTTGATTACCTCTGGGTTTTTTATTTTGAAAACTCTGTGAAGAAGAAGCACTTGCTTTACATTTACAATTCACACAGTTATTCACAACAGATTCAACAACAGGTTTAGTAACTGAATTAACTGTATTACTAACATATCCTAACCCATGTTTAGATTTGTTAGTATTCAGGCTCACCTTCTCTAAGTCCAGTTTAACCTTCTCCTTAAACATTTTCTTACCCTCTTCTAGTTTATCAGTTTTAAGATTAACAACTAGATCAGTAATTACTCTCTTCACATCCTTACATGTTGACTCAGACTTAGATGATTCAGATTTCACACTCTTCTCACTATCAGATGTCCTATCACTCTGATCATCTTCTTCAGTCCAGTCACTAACTTCACCTTCTACAAACAGATCATCATCAGATAAACTTTTAATTGGATCAGCCTTTTTAACCTCATCTACCATTTCTCTTTTAAGTGAATTGATATCAATTTCACTTTTGGGAGGAAAGTAGGTGTGATTATAAGGTGGAGGTACATTATTGTATCCTAATCCAGTCTTAAGTTTATCATGAATCTGTGAATTAATAAGTTTATTTACACTCTTTGAAGCATGTTCTAATTTACTTACATCAAGCCTTATACTATCTCTTTCACATGTGACCTCAGTAAGTTTCTTAGATAACAAATCAACTTTATCTTTAAAAGAGTCTCTCTCCCACCTAGCATATTCAATGTCATACTTAAACTGTGTTGCATTGACTTCATATGCCTTTATTTGATTTTCCAGATTTTCAATGACTGCTATGGTGTGTTTACTTTTGATTTCCCATTGTTTTAGTTCCTCACACACTTTTATATTATGATCTCTGTAGTGTTTAACAGTTTGTTTACAAACAGCAGAACATAATTTATTTTGTACCTCTGTAGGAACTTCTGACTTTTTGTCAGATTCTGCAATGGCCATGAGACATTGATTCTTCACAACATGCTCTTCTTGATCACTCCAATCCCATCCACATCCATCCATAGACACCAAAGCATTTGCTGAAGCCCCCTGAATTGGAATGTTTCTTGTCTGTGTTCCAGTGCTTCCAGATCTCTGACCATTACCATTCTGCTCTTGCCTAGGGTTTCTGCATTCTCTGGCAAAGTGTCCCATCTTGTGACAGTTGAAACACTCAATCTTGCTCTTATCAAACCAATTTGCATCATTCCTCTTGTATGCAAAGTTATTTCTACCAGTCCTCTGCATGAACCTTTTTGCTCTCTGAGTAATCAATGCAATTTGCCACTTGATGTCCATCTCTTCTAAATCATCACCATCAAATTGTTCCAGATCTTCATTAGTAAGTGAAGAATTCACATTACTTGCAAAGAAAGATTCTAATATTTGATCATTAGAACTATTTGATGATGATCCTGCTCCTCCTGAAACATGAGTAGAACCCATTTGACTTGATTCTGCTTTTGTTCCAGCCATAGACATAAAAGCAGCATTATGACTGTATCCAGTAGCTTGCTTCTTACTTTCCACCTCAGACTCAAAGTTCCTCAGATCATTGTATATATCTTCTAGTTCCTTAACTTCAATGTCTGAACTCTGCCTCAATCCAACAGTATAGATTGTCCAGTCATCACCTAATGATCTCAAGAACTTTCTGTTAAGATCTTCTTTGTCAATCTTAACCTTGTGATTTTCCAATTCTCCAACTAATTTAGTAAATCTATCAAAGGTTTGAGTTAGAGTTTCAGATTTCACATGGCTAAAATTTTCAAATTGTTGTTTTAACAGAGATCTTTTATTCTTTTTGGTGTTATCATTACCACCAAACCTCTTCTCAATTGCCTCCATTAATAACTTGGGATCTTCACAATTATCAAATCTGCTCTGATGCTCATTCGGAATGGATAGCAACAGAGTACTAAGTGCTTTGTACTCAGTAGATCTGATTTTCCTCTCTGCTTCAGATGTTGGTGGTGCTCTTGGTTGCTTTACTCCATCACCATCAAGCGTTACTGGTATACCATTAACAACAACTTCCCACATCTGATAATCCGTGAGAAGCATATATTGCCTGATTCTGACCTTCCATAGGTCAAACTCATCAGGTTTAAGCATCGGTATCTTTGTTGCTTGAATTCCTTCATTGCCTTCAGTCGCCATTGAAATCAAAACTTAATATCTGAACTAAACTCAAATACTAATACTAATAATCCCAGATCTTCCTGTCTTCAAAGCTTCACAAGCTCTGATACCACTTTGTTAGTCCCTGTTTAACTTAATAAACAATCTTACGTAATAAGCCTTGAATATATTATTGAGAAGTTGCGGAATCACACTCAATAATATTAAGAAGATCAATGAATATTAATTAAATTAATGAACACAATAATATACCGAAAGCTTCAATCTTATTAATGATATAAGACGAATACACTTGATGTATTAGGGTTACAGAAAACCTTGAAGCTGCGAAAAAATCATTAACCTATCTAGGTCTAAAGGATCTCTATTTATAACATATAGAGTCCTATACAATCTCCTACAAATATGGAATAAAATAACTTCCATAACCGACTCATACTTATCACAAAATCATAAACAGTTTTAACTACCATTATGATGTAAACAGTTGTAACTGTTACACATTCAGTTGTAACTGCTTCAATTGTAATATACGACTAAGTACAAATATATAATCAGTGTTAACTGTTTCATATATAACTAACAGTTACTAATACATAAGCAGATTTAACTACTTACAGACACATAACTATCAGTTGTAATCTATCTTCAATCAGTTGTAACACTTGTCTTCTCATCAGTTTTCTTCTATCAGTTGTAACTTCATAAAGACAGTTTTAACCTTCAAAGCAAACAGTTTTAATCACTTGTACTCTGTCTTCTCATCAGAACTTCAACTCAGACCTGAAACAGTTTTGACCCAACAATCTCCCCCTAAACTTAATCTGTCCTTCACAGCATTAAGTTTCTTCTAATCCTCCATTATAAGCTTCACAAAATTCTTTCAAAACTGTTAGGCATTTCTTCTCTTCTTCCTATCAATCTCCTCCTTCTTATGAATCTGATTCAGCACCATATATACCAATTCCAGAGCTACATCATCTAAAACTGCAGCTTGTAGCCTTGCATTTCTCAAGCCCATCAAAAATCTCAGATTTATATCATAAAATCTATCTGTCAATAACCACATAAACACTGCATCCTCCATAACAATCTGATGTACTCCAGGTTTGGCATGATAAATCCAATTTCTGACCTTGCTAAAAGTAGCAAACTGAAATGGAAACTCTTCTGGTTCAAACATAGCCTTAATCCAATGCCATGTAACTTTCTCAACCAAATTATCAAACCTTTTCAAATCTAAATTCTTTTCCATCCCAATCTCATACATTCTCACCAAATCAGTCCTACTAATTCTCTTTATCAAATCCCTAAAAGATCTCCACCAAGATACATTTCCATCTGCTCTTTCAACTTTAATCTTGTGAATCTTAACAGGATTGACAAACTGCTCAATAGACCAATCAATGATACCAGGTAATTCAACATTAATTACCTCAGATTCCATAGTCTGTAACAGAATAAACTCCTTCAATTCATCAATATCCCTTTCTCTATCAGAAATTTCATCTAACTCTCTCTTCTTTTTCTCAAGTTCATCTTTCCTCCTCTTCTTAGCTTCTATCTTTTCTCTTTTTTCTTTTTCTTCCTTTTCTTTCAATTTTCTTTCCTTTTCAGCCTCTTTCTTTTCCTTTTCAACTTCCGGCTTTTTCTTCTCAGCTTCTTTCTTTTCTGTTTGTTTCTTTTCAATCACATCAGGATTCAACTCATCTTTATCCCATAACTCCTGCAATCTCTCTAAACTCATCTGTTTCAATGCATTCAAAGGAATATACCCACCTTTCAACTTTGCAATTAAGTTCTTCTTCATTTGAGCTTTTGTTGGTGGTTTTGCAGCTTTTTTCTTTCTTGCTTCCTCTGCTTTCTTTTTCTTAACCTGCTCTACAAGATATTCAATATCATCCTGTCTCTGTTCTTTCAATAAATATTCATCCCACTCTGCCACTTGCTCTTTTGTCATTTTCACAAACTTTCCTTCCTCAATCTCAACATCAATCAATCCCTCTGCATTTATCTCAGCCTGTAACCTTTGAGCATACTCAATATCATGAGCAGTTACTTCTGGTGGCACTGGTTTTTGCTTTTTCTTCTTTGGTTCTTCTACCAGTTTTCCCTTGCCTTTATCTTTTGGATCAATCTTTGGCAATTCTTTTTGTTGAACAGGAACAGCAGCAGGTTCTCTAATTTGAAATCCAGGCAAAGATGGTTGTTGTGTAGATTTCTTCTTTGGAGTTTCAACCTTCTTTCCTGTTCCAGTCATCTTAGCAGTTTTAACTGGAATGCTCTTCTTCCTAGTCTTTTCAACTTGTTGAGCATCAGTTTTTGCTTCTTTTTCCACTGCTATCTCTGGTTTACTCACCTCTTCACCATCATCCTCATCAATCTTTAACTCCTCAGTCTTATCATCCAAATTAACCTCTACAGTCTGCTCCACTGACCCAACAACCTCAGTATGTTCAGAATTATTTTCTTCTGCAACTGGGTCATTCATCTCTGTTTCCACTGTCTCAAACACTGACTAATTAACCTCTGGCTCTGTAGGTGGTGTTGGAGGTGTATGCACAAATTCATCATCCACTGGTTGTTCCATTTCAATCTCTTCATCAACTTTTTCATCATCAGACACAACCTTATCATTCTCATTCCTCTTATCACCCAAATTTGTCCAGACCTTCTCCCCCTTTTTGAAAGCATTTTGTTTAAAATTATAAGTCTCCTCAGGTTCTGAAGTATCATGAACCACGTATTTCCTCCCTTTCTTCAAACATTGAATAACAATCCTCTCTAACTGCTTCACTTTCCTCTGCAACTGAGTAATAACTTCATCCTTTGCCTTATTCTTCTTCCTCTCCTGTACAAACTCAGCCCATACATAATCAACCATTTTCGTCAATTCCAAGTTAGTTCTAGCCTCAACACCTTCAGGATGTGAATCCTTTGGTGAATCATTGACATCATCAAACTCTGACTCATGCCTAGCATGATCATCAAAGTCCCCTTGATGCTTGGTACTGGGACCACTAGGATCATCTACAGGTGTAGAATCATATCCATGTGTTGCCTCTGATTGGGTCTTATTAATGTTACTTCTGTCCTGCTCTGCCAGTGGGCTAGAAGCAGTAGAAGCAGCCCTCTCAGAATGATCATCCTCCCCCTCATTGATCATCTGCTGTGATGAATCATTTGTCTGAGACACCTGAGCAGCAGCAGCCTCAGATGCCTGGTTTTTAGCCTTTTTGGCTTTAGTAGGTTTAGCTGTTGTGGTCCCTTGTTTTCTCTTAGTACCCCCAACTACTGTGGGTTGAGAAGTGGTGGGTGGAACCATTCTCTCAGTAGTTGGTTCAGCTTCAGTTGGTAGTACTGATGCTGTGGTGGAAGGTGCAGGAAGCATTGTAGAAAATAATGCTGTAACCTTCCCAGAAAATTTAGTATCTCTCTTCATATTTACAAAAACTTTTGGTTTAAAAGAGACAATACCAATAATCTTTTCAAGTGCAGTTATATTAGGAATTTGTTCATTTAAGAACAACTGCACAAAACGTGGATACATCAAAAACTTAATCTTTGGCTGCTCAATGTTTCTAAGCATACCAGAAAATATCAGATTTGAAAAATTAAACCTTTGACCAGTTGCAAGACAAGTAATTGCATAAGCAATGTTGCTTCCAAGCTGCTCAAAAGATGATCTCTTAGATGATAAGCAGTGTAAAATTGTATGTATTAAAAATCTCCACTGATGAGAAAATAAGGTTTTCTGAAAAGTAAAAATTTCAAAAGAACCCTCATAACCCATCAATCGTAAAGTATCATACATAACAGTATCCTCTAAAGAAGATATACCTGCCTCATCATCTAGTTGTAATGAAGCTCTAACAGTAGCTTCTGTGATTACAACACGTGTATCCATAACTTCTGAAACGATTCTTTTAATCCCCTGTTCCTCTTCTATTGATGCATTCACCCAGAAATTGTTGATATGATCGTGAGATATTCTGGGTGCTACAGTGAGAGCATGACGAATATGTGAAGCACGAAGGAAATCAATGATTTCCACATACTCGTTTGCCTCTGCAGGTTTCATTAAGAATGCAATCATATTGTGATCTTTTCCAATCGGTAGTTGAACAGTAGACGAAGTCGATGCCATGATAAGAAATCAAGTAATCGAGAAGAATCGAAGATGATTTTACAGAATCGAAAATCAATGAGACTTATCGCAGTTGTTTGTATGTGAAATTTTAAAAGCGTAATGAGAAACCCTAAGTGTTGAGAGTTAAGTACTGAAATTAAATCAGTTGTAAGCCCTAATTTGATCAGATCCCCAATTATAACTAAAACAGTGTTAATTAAATAAACTAACACGTTCAGTGATAACTGTGAAAATAACCATCAGTGGTAATCAACACTTGGTTTCTCAAATGCATCATTTACATAATTAAGCTAGCAGTGCTAACTTGTACAAGCAGTACCAACCGACCAAGGCAGTGCTAACTTAATACAAGTAGTACTTCAGTTCTAGCAAAATCATATAAACAAAGCAGTGGTTGAATTTTTTTTTTTTTTTTTTTTTTTTTTTTTTTTTTTACCGAAAGCAAACTCCACAAACAGTAACACTTCATAAACACCTGCATAAGTTAGACTCCAAAACCTAGCAATATAACCTGCAGTGGTAATTCCAAACAAAAATACAAGTATACAGTGTTAACTATACACCAACAGTGGTGAAGTGATTATTACCACTGTTTATAATAAAATTAAGAAACAGTGATAACGATACACATTACACACAATCAGTGTTTAATTAACAAATCAGTATTAACCCAAATTGAAATCACAGTAGATATTATTCACAGAAAGCTGTAACAAAAGAAATAACTTATGACAAATTGATCATTCCTATACTAGTAACCAAGAATGTGAATCTGCCTACATCAAAAGCTTTTGTAAACAGATCAGCAAACTGATTATCAGTATGAACTTTCAAAATTTGAATAAGTCTTTTCTCATTACAATCTCTAATGAAATGATATCTGATTTCAATGTGCTTTGTTTTAGAATGTTTAACTGGGTTATTAATAATACTGATTGCAGAGCTATTATCAATAAAAATAGGAGTATTAAGAAAGGTAAAACCATAATCTAGCATCTGATTCTGAATCCATAGCACTTGAGCACAGCAACTTGCAGCTGCTACATATTCTGCCTCTGCTGTAGATGTAGATACAGTGGTTTGTTTCTTGCATTGCCATGAAACCAATCTTTCTCCCAAAAATTGACAACCTCCTGATGTAGATTTCCTATCCAAATTAGCTCCTCCATAATCACTATCTGTGTAAGCTATCAGATCAAAAGAATTAAACTTTGGATACCAAAGGCCCAATTTTGATTGACCCTTCAAATATCTAAAAATTCTTTTGACTGCTAGAAGATGTGATAGCTTTGGATTAGCTTGAAATCTTGCACATAAACACACTGCAAACATGATGTCAGGCCTTGATGAAGTGAGATACATAAGAGACCCAATCATTGATCTGTAAAGATGTTCATCCACACTCTCCCCCTCAAGATCTGCATGTAATTTCTTGTTTGTCTCAACTGGTGTGCTTGCAACTTTAGCATCTTTGTACCCAAACCGATCCAGTATATCATTCACATACTTACTTTGATGAATAAAGATTCCTTCTTTCTGTTGCTTTACTTGTAGCCCCAAGAAAAATGTTAATTCCCCCATGGAGCTCATTTTGAACTTTTCATGCATCAATGATTCAAACTCCTTGCAAAGACTATCCTTTGTTGAACCAAAAATGATATCATCTACATAAACTTGAACCAGTAGTATATCATTCTTAATTCTTTTAGTAAACAAAGTTTTATCTATTGCACCCCTTTTGAATCCATTCTGCAACAGATAATCTGAAAAAGTATCATACCAGGCTCTAGGTGCTTGATGTAAGCCATAAAGAGCTTTATCCAGTTTGAAAACTTTATCAGGAAATTTAGAATCTTCAAACCCTGGTGGTTGACATACATAGACCTCTTCCTGTATAGTGCCATACAGAAAAGCACTCTTAACATCCATCTGATACACAATGAATCCCTTGAATGAAGCATAAGCCAAAAACAATCTAATTGCCTCTATCCTTGCAACAGGTGCAAAAACCTCATCATAATCAATCCCCTCTTCTTGTGAATACCCCTGTGCAACCAATCTAGCTTTGTTTTTGATCACTATACCTCTTTCATCCTTCTTGTTCTTGAAAATCCATTTAGTACCAATTGCCCTCTTCTCTTTAGGCAAATCAACCAATGTCCAAACTTCTTGAATCTTAAACTGAAGCAACTCCTCTTGCATAGCTTCAATCCAACTAGGATCTCTCAAAGCTTCAGTAACCTTCTTTGGTTCTGTTTGAGACAGAAAACAGGCAAACAAAGAAGTATTAACAGCTTCTGTATCAAGATTTACTTCTTCCTCATTTGTTGAAGCTTCAAACACCTGACTTTGATTTCTTGTTTTAACAGCTGATTCAATATCTCCTATTACATTCTCAAGTGGATGATCTTTATGAGTAATGTATTTAGATGCTGCTGTTTCTTGAATACTCTCCTCTAAGTTGGTAAAATTTCCTTCTTGACCAGACTCACTACTTGATACTTCTCTTGCAATTCTCTTTGACAAAGGAGTAGAACTCATCAAATGTAGATAATTCAAATGTTCCTGCTCTGTGTCAAGATGCTTTGTAGGTGTCTGATCAACATTCACACCTGCCTTTGTATTCTTCTGTACTGGACTCATATCACTGTCTTCTGTACTGTCTTCAATAACAGGTCTATCAGAATCATCAACATGAGAAAATGATGTTTCATCTGATTTTCCTGTTTCCACATCCTGTGATGTCGTTGGTTGATCAGTATCAAACACTTCTGGGGGATCAGGAGACCAAATTGGAAATAATATATATTCCAATGAATCATTCTTCTTTCCAACTGATATTCCTGATTTTGCTCTACCTTCTTCATCACCTGTTCCTGCATTTGTACCTGCACTTGTACCTGCACTAGTATCCACATTTGTATATCTAAAAGCAGTATTAAGTGCATCAATATCAAACAGTGATTCAGGACCTTTTCCCTCAGGATTAACAGTGTTTTCATTAAAAGTAATGTGCACTGTTTCTTCTATGATTCTGGACCTTTGATTGAATACCCTATAAGATTTACTTTGAATAGAATAACCAACAAATATCCCCTCATCAGCCTTACTCTGAAACTTACCTAAGTGATCTTTGGTATTTAAGATTGTACAAGGACACCCAAAAGATTTTTAGAAACTAACCAAAGGCTTTCTCTTAAACAACAGTTCATATGGTGTCTTGTTATGAGGCTTAACAACTAATACTCTATTCTGAACATAACAAGCTGTGCTAACTGCCTCTGCCCAAAAAGACATAGGTAGCTTTGCATCAGATAGCATGGTTCTAGCAGCCTCAATCAGTGTCCTATTCCTCCTTTCAGCTACTCCATTTTGTTGAGGAGTTCTAGGTGCACTAAATTCTCTCTTAATACCTTTAACTTCACAGAATTTATCCATCTCATGATTTTTAAATTCTGTTCCATTATCACTTCTGATGATCTTTACTCTTTTATCCAATTGATTCTCCATCTTAGTTATAAATGATCTAAGTATTTCACCTGTCTCATCCTTTGTCCTAAGAAAGAAAACCCATGTAAATCTAGAATAATCATCAATAATCACAAGACAGTAAGACTTTTTCCCCATACTACTTATACTGGTTGGTCCAAATAAGTCCATATGCAATAAGTGTAAGGGTGTGCTATTTGTGTTCACAGATTTGGACTTAAATGAGGATTTGTGTTGCTTTCCCTTTTGACAAGAAACACAATGATCATCACATGAATAGACCTTTTCAGGCAAACCTCTAACAAGCTTGTTTTTGACAAGTTTATTAATGGTTTTGAAATTCATGTGACACATCCTCCTATGCCACAGTTCAGATTCATTCACACTTGCTTTAGAAATAAGACAGTTTAAATCAGGTTGAGGTGTCATATTTACTAAGTCACACTTATATACATTATCTTGTCTTGGAATTCTCATCAAAATCATGTTTTCTGGTATTTTGAATTCTTTGGACAAGATAAGGCATTCAGTGTCAGTAAAAAGAACTGGGTTCTTTTTATCTGTGATTTGACTCACACTTAGTAAATTATACCTCAGTTGTTCCACAAAATAAACATTATCAAAACTTAGCTTTTCACTCTGAACTGTTCCTTTCCCTGTGATCCTTCCTCCTTTTGGATTGCTTCCAAAAGCTACATATCCTCCATCAAAAGATTTAAAATCCTGCAGCTTTTCTTTGTCTCCAGTCATGTGCCGTGAGCATCCACTATCAATATGCCATAAGCTCTTAGGCTTGCCCTGCACAAATAGTCAAAAAAAGAGAATTAATTTCTCTTGGGAACCCAAACCAATTTGGCTTTGGGTTTCCCATGTGCATTCACATAATCAACTTTCTTAAAGATTATTGATTGTGAAGCACTGTTGGTATTTGGATCTGTTAATTTATCAGACTTAATAGGTGTCCAAATCCAACTAATTTTAGACTTAACAGTGTTCTTTGGCTTAACAGTTTTAACTGTTTTACCAAATGAAGATTCAGTGTTAATTTTGTTAACACTGTTTTTGAAATCAGTTACCACTGTTTTAGTCTTTGAGCTTTTGACTAATTTTGTTATTACTGCTGCAGTAGATTTACCTGTAACAGTGTTTAACATGGTAGCCTTTGAGTTTATCTTCTGAACTCTGGCAGTATGATCAACTTTTGATTGAAAATTTTGTTTGTTAATCATATTTGCTTTTGTCCATGACTGTTTTCTAATCCTTTGAACATTCTCAGGATTATGATAGCAGTCATATTGAAGATGACCCATTTTTCCACATATAAAGCAAGACATTTCTTTAATCACAGTAACATTATTACCCATTTTTTGTGAAATCATTTGATTCCAATTTCTTTGATTACCTCTGGGTTTTTTATTTTGAAAACTCTGTGAAGAAGAAGCACTTGCTTTACATTTACAATTCACACAGTTATTCACAACAGATTCAACAACAGGTTTAGTAACTGAATTAACTGTATTACTAACATATCCTAACCCATGTTTAGATTTGTTAGTATTCAGGCTCACCTTCTCTAAGTCCAGTTTAACCTTCTCCTTAAACATTTTCTTACCCTCTTCTAGTTTATCAGTTTTAAGATTAACAACTAGATCAGTAATTACTCTCTTCACATCCTTACATGTTGACTCAGACTTAGATGATTCAGATTTCACACTCTTCTCACTATCAGATGTCCTATCACTCTGATCATCTTCTTCAGTCCAGTCACTAACTTCACCTTCTACAAACAGATCATCATCAGATAAACTTTTAATTGGATCAGCCTTTTTAACCTCATCTACCATTTCTCTTTTAAGTGAATTGATATCAATTTCACTTTTGGGAGGAAAGTAGGTGTGATTATAAGGTGGAGGTACATTATTGTATCCTAATCCAGTCTTAAGTTTATCATGAATCTGTGAATTAATAAGTTTATTTACACTCTTTGAAGCATGTTCTAATTTACTTACATCAAGCCTTATACTATCTCTTTCACATGTGACCTCAGTAAGTTTCTTAGATAACAAATCAACTTTATCTTTAAAAGAGTCTCTCTCCCACCTAGCATATTCAATGTCATACTTAAACTGTGTTGCATTGACTTCATATGCCTTTATTTGATTTTCCAGATTTTCAATGACTGCTATGGTGTGTTTACTTTTGATTTCCCATTGTTTTAGTTCCTCACACACTTTTATATTATGATCTCTGTAGTGTTTAACAGTTTGTTTACAAACAGCAGAACATAATTTATTTTGTACCTCTGTAGGAACTTCTGACTTTTTGTCAGATTCTGCAATGGCCATGAGACATTGATTCTTCACAACATGCTCTTCTTGATCACTCCAATCCCATCCACATCCATCCATAGACACCAAAGCATTTGCTGAAGCCCCCTGAATTGGAATGTTTCTTGTCTGTGTTCCAGTGCTTCCAGATCTCTGACCATTACCATTCTGCTCTTGCCTAGGGTTTCTGCATTCTCTGGCAAAGTGTCCCATCTTGTGACAGTTGAAACACTCAATCTTGCTCTTATCAAACCAATTTGCATCATTCCTCTTGTATGCAAAGTTATTTCTACCAGTCCTCTGCATGAACCTTTTTGCTCTCTGAGTAATCAATGCAATTTGCCACTTGATGTCCATCTCTTCTAAATCATCACCATCAAATTGTTCCAGATCTTCATTAGTAAGTGAAGAATTCACATTACTTGCAAAGAAAGATTCTAATATTTGATCATTAGAA
The DNA here is from genome assembly GCA_949592205.1 of Helichrysum umbraculigerum. Taxonomy (NCBI): domain Eukaryota; kingdom Viridiplantae; phylum Streptophyta; class Magnoliopsida; order Asterales; family Asteraceae; genus Helichrysum; species Helichrysum umbraculigerum. The sequence continues at coordinate 156,702,406 of CATIUR010000004.1, forward strand.
CTATTTGATGATGATCCTGCTCCTCCTGAAACATGAGTAGAACCCATTTGACTTGATTCTGCTTTTGTTCCAGCCATAGACATAAAAGCAGCATTATGACTGTATCCAGTAGCTTGCTTCTTACTTTCCACCTCAGACTCAAAGTTCCTCAGATCATTGTATATATCTTCTAGTTCCTTAACTTCAATGTCTGAACTCTGCCTCAATCCAACAGTATAGATTGTCCAGTCATCACCTAATGATCTCAAGAACTTTCTGTTAAGATCTTCTTTGTCAATCTTAACCTTGTGATTTTCCAATTCTCCAACTAATTTAGTAAATCTATCAAAGGTTTGAGTTAGAGTTTCAGATTTCACATGGCTAAAATTTTCAAATTGTTGTTTTAACAGAGATCTTTTATTCTTTTTGGTGTTATCATTACCACCAAACCTCTTCTCAATTGCCTCCATTAATAACTTGGGATCTTCACAATTATCAAATCTGCTCTGATGCTCATTCGGAATGGATAGCAACAGAGTACTAAGTGCTTTGTACTCAGTAGATCTGATTTTCCTCTCTGCTTCAGATGTTGGTGGTGCTCTTGGTTGCTTTACTCCATCACCATCAAGCGTTACTGGTATACCATTAACAACAACTTCCCACATCTGATAATCCGTGAGAAGCATATATTGCCTGATTCTGACCTTCCATAGGTCAAACTCATCAGGTTTAAGCATCGGTATCTTTGTTGCTTGAATTCCTTCATTGCCTTCAGTCGCCATTGAAATCAAAACTTAATATCTGAACTAAACTCAAATACTAATACTAATAATCCCAGATCTTCCTGTCTTCAAAGCTTCACAAGCTCTGATACCACTTTGTTAGTCCCTGTTTAACTTAATAAACAATCTTACGTAATAAGCCTTGAATATATTATTGAGAAGTTGCGGAATCACACTCAATAATATTAAGAAGATCAATGAATATTAATTAAATTAATGAACACAATAATATACCGAAAGCTTCAATCTTATTAATGATATAAGACGAATACACTTGATGTATTAGGGTTACAGAAAACCTTGAAGCTGCGAAAAAATCATTAACCTATCTAGGTCTAAAGGATCTCTATTTATAACATATAGAGTCCTATACAATCTCCTACAAATATGGAATAAAATAACTTCCATAACCGACTCATACTTATCACAAAATCATAAACAGTTTTAACTACCATTCTGATGTAAACAGTTGTAACTGTTACACATTCAGTTGTAACTGCTTCAATTGTAATATACGACTAAGTACAAATATATAATCAGTGTTAACTGTTTCATATATAACTAACAGTTACTAATACATAAGCAGTTTTAACTACTTACAGACACATAACTATCAGTTGTAATCTATCTTCAATCAGTTGTAACACTTGTCTTCTCATCAGTTTTCTTCTATCAGTTGTAACTTCATAAAGACAGTTTTAACCTTCAAAGCAAACAGTTTTAATCACTTGTACTCTGTCTTCTCATCAGAACTTCAACTCAGACCTGAAACAGTTTTGACCCAACACATGTACTACGTGGCGTGTACATCACAAACTCATAGTACACGGCGCGTATAGGTGGTACGCGGTGCGTACTTTGCATATATATATAGTACACGGTGCGTACAAACCACACGGTGCGTTCTTTGCAAAATGAATAGTACGCGGTGCGTACTAAAGAACACGGCGCATACTCCCTTATTGTAGCCCTCTGAGTCGCGATCGTTTCGCCAGCTTTATCGCCCAAATCCGAGTCCGTATGAGAGAGTTATGGCCAAAACGGTGCAACATAGCTAAATCTGAAAACATTAACATTATATATATGTCTATATATATATATATACAAAACGACACTTTCGGATTAACCACAAAACACAACGAGTATTGGAACGAGTACGATAAATATATATGTTTAACATGGCTTACAAACTTTTATATGTATATATATATATATATATATATATATATATATATATATATATATATATATATATATATATATATATGTATATATATATGTGTATATATATATATATATATATATATACACATATATATATATATATATATATATATATATATATATATATATATATATATATATATATATCTATACGACAAAACTTTATACGGTTATTATAATCGTTAAAACTCGATTCAAAATCATTAACAATGATTTAATTAAACGTATACAATTATTTTGGAAACTTGACGATATTTATTTTAGGGTGGTGATTTGTACACCACCAAAGATTTACCATACACCACTAGAGTTGCTTTACAGTGTTGTACAGTACAATACGATAATGCATAAAAATGGTGTATGGTTAATATTTGGGGGTGTACAAATCACCACCCTTTATTTTATGAACGGAAATAAATACGGCTAATGAAAGGTAACGATTTATATATGTATACGGACTTATGAAAAGTGTATGACATATACATTGAGACAAAACGGAAATTACATTGTAACAAGTGAGACTTGTGTTTTTGGAAACCTAAACTACAAACTATTTATATATATGATATAAATATATATATGTGAACGAGACTACGGACAATAATATGTATATCCACGAGGATATATATATTCAACTATATAAGTATATGATTGTATATATACTTACACACATCGAATAATTCGACAAACAAACATAATTTGGGAAAATATGAATTATTTTCAACAACCATCATCAACGGCATACATAAACTTAAGAAATTGATAGTTTCTTCAAACAAACGAATTATTAACGTAAGAAAACTATGTACTTATGGTTAATACAATATTGTGTATAGGTTGACTACGTTTGGGCTACATTATCATATCTCGCTAGCATTCATATCCGAGCACTCACAGTGAGTTCACAAACCCCTTTTCAATGTTTTAATGTTTTAAAACCTCGGGGTGGAAAACATAGAAATTGTATGTATAATTGCATGCGACAACTGTTTAAATACTTGAAGTATTTACTTAAACTATTGATGAAATGCGATTTCATGCTATGATTGATTAAATACGGTATGTATTTGCTTGAACTGTTTATGAAGGGGTACTTCATACTTGAACTGTTTGTGAAAGGGTATTTCACACAACTATTTGAACTGTGTTTTATGAAAGGTTTTCATAACTATTTTGGGAATTTAGGCAACGAATCTTGGTACAGATCTAGGCTGAACGATGTAGTGCATAAAAGACCTTATGGCTACAGACTATAACCATTAGCTAGGTGACTCTAGCCACTGAGTATACGGATAGTACTATCGCCGTGACGACCCTCCTACGGTTTTGGGAGCGTATACTTACATGTCCTACTTGGCAAACAACAACAGATTCGGTTCGTGATTTGGTTATAGGGTTAGATCATGTTACCTTACTCGACAGGTTTAGCTCACCTTTCGAGGGATCACCGTCTAAATATTCCCACAAAACTACTGTTTAGGAAGTGATTTCCTACGTACACTGATTTGGAAATGTTAATCTTTATTTAGGTTAACCTGTGTTTCCTACTACAATTACAACTGATTTGGAAATGTTATTTTATTGAAATAACTTGTGTTTCCTACTAAGTGAACAACTATTATTTGGAAATGTTATTTATATTCAAATAACCTGTGTTTCCTACTGATAACTGATTGGAAATGTTATTCTAAAATGATTAACTTGTGTTTCCTACACTACATACAAACCTGTGAATTCACTCAACAATTTTGTTGACGATTTACTCTATGTTTTTCAGGGAATTAGCAGCGTAAGTAAGATCTGCATGCATAATCAGGACGGACTACCCTGGATTTGTTAGGATGCCACTACTTTTGGGACACTTGGATTTCCTCTGTATAACTGCAACTACTGCAGTCATACCTATGAAATCTACTTTTGATATTATGTATTTTATGAAATACTGATTTCAACCAATACTATTACTGTTACTACTTTTCAAGTGGTAACCTTTTGTAAAACTTTAACTAATGGCATCTTAATCTATTTCATTCTGCGATAACCATATGCTCTGAGTATGTATGTATCTGTTGGTTGTTTTACTGCTCGCACCCCCGCCACGTCACTAAGCTTCCGCAATTTACTCTCGTTAACTGTAATTACTGTTTGGCGGGGTGTGACAAATATTATACCCGTTCAAAATTTATTGTCTAGAATCTAAAATCATTTGCGAGAAAAAACATTTTATTATACCGTTGATATCGCGTAAAAAGTCACGTTTTTACTACCGATATCTCTCTTATTCAGGAATGATTCTTGGCATTTTTACTCAAATATAGTACAAATCAATGAAATTATGCCAAGATGGTCAAAACAAGGTTGCACGATAAAAATCAAGCAAAACGGATGAAAAACGAAGATTCCACGCACGTTTGAAGATTCAAGGCATTAAAACGAGATTTCAAGACAAAAGTGCCCATTACCAACATCCATCTCATCCAAGATGTTCGTTTTCAAATTACGAATCCATCAGAAGAAGAATCAACAAAAACGGACGAAGAATGAAGATTCTACGTACGCCGGAAAATCCAAACGATTCGTACAAAACATCCAAAGATGGGAGACATATTTTTGGGATATCTTTTCATCAAAGTCTTCATTTTTAAAAAACGAATCCAACGCAAATAACTAAAATGGATGCATAACGAAGAAGATACGCACGAATCAGGAAACGAGCAAAAGAAAGCGAACCGGGGCGGCAGCATGGATGTACCAGACCGCCTGCCACCCAGCCGCCACCCCCTGCCATGCAGCCGGCACCTGCTACCTGTCACCCGTCCCATTTCCACTTTTTGGTCCTTGCGTGTACCCGGTGCACCACTTTTACATGCTTTTTGGTACCCGGTGCACCACCTTTACGCGCTTTTTGGTACCCGGTGCACCACCTTTTCCACCTTTTGCTACCATGAGCCTCAAGTTGCTAAAATGCACCAACTTTCAACTATAAATGGAGGCCTCCATGGTTCATTTGAAGACACACCTTTCATATCTTTCTTACTTCTCTCTAAGATCAATTTCTTACAACTTTTATTTTCTTTTTCCCTCTACTTTCTCTCTCTAAGTTAATTTAATTAATTTGGTGAGAGATAAGTAGGAGATTAATTATGTAGTAGTTAGTAGTAGCTAGCTTAGCAATTTAACGCTTTGGAATATTAGAAAGTAATATAAACATTGTTCTGCTCGCAATAATTACGGGTAATATCTATCATTTCTTTTATTAATTATTTGTAATGTTCTTGTTTGATGTTTACAATTTATTAACATTAGAAATGTTTATTGCCATGATATGCGAGTAGTTGCTTATATGTTTGCCATGATTTAGATAGTTATAATGAGATGATATTAAATATTGTGATGTAATATGACGGCCCCCATTCGACTGTTCTCAGATATAGTGCTGGAAACGCTTTATGCGGAGTACAAACGTACGGAAGTCTGAGAACGACCGAAGGTAGTTATATTACGGATCAATACTATAAAAGTGCTAAATGAATTTCTGTTTATAGTTTAATTTAATATTATGAACGAATGATGGCATGTTTGGCCAACCGCTTATGACCAGACTACCCCAACTTATTCCGGTAGGGTAAAACCTGTTTATGCGACTATTTATTCAATAGACCATGCCATGATACGGACATCTCTGACGACCGAGATTGGGAAATAGGATTCGAGGGTAGTCGTTGGCCGATGTGTTCAGTACATTTGGGAGAACTTCCGGTGTATTGTAATTGTTTGTGTTTATTATCCATGTGACATATCTTCTATCTGATTGCGGACAACTCTACGTTAGTTAGTTGATAGGATCGAAAAACAACTCATTCCAACATAGTTTAAATTTATAGAAAGAAACTTATATGAATGGGAATCATTATACTTTGTTTAAATATATGACACCAGACCTAATTTATGGAGTACCCTTTCCAGTTATCCACGTGACTACAACCTAGATATTAGGGAGTCATGAACCTTAATTGTGGTAAGTAGTTATCTGTGCCCATGACATGCAATAAGTAAGACACAGTGAAACCACTCGTTGTATATATTAGGTTTACATTTCTGCACTGCTTTACATTTAGTTAGTTTAGAGTGTCATCTTCACCGTCAATTGCTCTTGACCGCATGTTGGATGTGAGAAGCTGTGGATTTACTATGTAAAGTACACCGTCTATTACTGAAAGGCATGGTCTGCATATGAAACACGTTTTGACAAACTGTGAATAATCCAGGGATGTATAACTGTTTGAAAAGGAGAGGTCTAGGTCATAAATCAAAGTAATTAGAGCTTAAGAAAAGTATTAACAAGGTCTAGGAAGGAAAGTCCTAGTGACTTAGATACATAACCCCCTAGATCTTACATATTTGTTCTTTTGAACATAACAAGTTAATAATTTCCCCATCATAAACACAATCCCGATATTATATTATCCCAAGTCATGGTAAACCACGTCTTCCCTATCCTTAGTTGTTCCTTATATGCTAGCTAGTACATTTTAGTTTTATTGCTTTAGTAGTTTAAATTAGATAAAAACCCAAACAAAACCAACTATCTGAACCCTATCTTGAAGACTGAATTATCCAAACGAGCTCCGTTTCAAATTCGATCGTCTGGAGAGACGACCCTGATCATCCTTACCACGTACTAATATCAGGTACTTGTACCTAGTACCAGTAGGTAGTTTGGAGGTTTAGGCCCCGAGCAAAATAAATTTTAAAACACCCTGATCGCACCCTCAGTCGTTACAACAACACCAACGACACTGACGGTTGGGGGCGCATCAACCGTCATCTGATTTAATTTAAAACAAGCAATAATTCATTTATCACTATAAGTCATTTGAGCATTTGACCTATTAATTTCAATTACCCAAATAATACCAAGTATTCGCAATTAAAATTAAATAACAATAAAATAAGGAAAATACCGTATTCCTACTAGGCCCAAATCGTGGATGTTACAATAACACTACTATATATATATGGTATACACTTGAATTCAAAAATTATCATAATCACCAAAATTATACAGACAAACGTGATCCGGGCAAGGTTTGGTGGGATCGCGTTACACAGAAGAAAACATTCTGTGACGAAATAACACTTGGCAACGCGATCCGGAAGAAAGGGCTTGGGATCGCGTTCCTAAGTACAAAATCCGTTTGATTAAGGTTTTAACTAGCAAACGTGATCCTGGCTAGGGTTTTGGGATCGCGTTTGAGCTTATTACAGCTCAACATTATCCCTGAAATTGCACAGCTCCGAATCTAAACCAATTCTCACAAAATCGCAAATGCCAAATCGACAAGAGGAGCATTTTAACATCAAAGAGACATCATATTGAATCTAACTAACCTCTAGTAACATCAATTAACATCAAATAATGAAATTCCATTATCAAAATCCAAAGAACCCATTTAGATCATTTACTTGGTTTCAAAATCACCATAAAAGAACTTGAATTCATAAAATTAAGAACTCTTACCCTATGATGATCAAGATGATGATAGCAAGAAGAAGATAAAGATACTTGCAAGAATCACATCATCTAATTCACTAATTTCAGTTTTAAATTTGAAGTTCTTGAGATGATGTAGGGAACGTACAAGAGAGTAACTGAGGTTGAGGAAAAACAACATAAAGAAATAGTCGGCCTCTTTTAAATCGACTTCAATAAATTGGTATTTTATACCCGTTCCAATTCTATCGTCTGGAACCTAATTATCAATTGCAATAACTATTACTTTATTTTACCGTCAACTACAGAAATTTAAAACAAACAACAATTCACTATTCACAATAAGTCCTGAGACTTATTTATCTAAGTTTCGCAATTAAACAATAATATCAAGTAATTTACACTCATCAAATGATAATGAAACGTCTGATATAGGGTATGTTTGGCACAACTAGCTAGAGCTGGAGCTGGTAGCTTGTAGCTGGAGCTGGTAGCTTGTAGTTGGTAGCTTGTAGTTGCTAGCTTGTAGCTGGAGCTTTTGGTAATATTTGTGTTTGGCAGAGTAGCTGGAGCTTGTAGCTTATGAATGTAAAATGGCATAAAAGGACAAATATATTAATTTTAAAAGATGATATATAATTACTTGGAGGGTATTTATGTAATTTCATTTTCCATAAGCTACAAGCTACTTTGAAAAACTACTTCAAGTAGCTTATGGAAACCATACGCTACTCAAAATTTTGGTTGCCAAACGGAGCTTATGAAAAATACCACAAGCTACAAGCTCCCATAAGCTCCTACAAGCTGCGCGCCAAACACACCCATAATAATGTACATATGATTAATTAATTTAATTAATATAAAACATAGAAAATCTAGACCAAAGTTCAAATGAGTATAACATTTTTGAATGAGAATAGAGGAACCAATAGAATTGTGTCATGTGTCACTAACCTCACTTTCCCCCACATTTTTAAAAATTAAATATCTCTCAAACGGTAAGTCAAAAAATCACAAAAATTGCACCATAATAATCAGTGTTTAATTTTCTTCGATTAGAGATATGACAAGGTATACTTTCGACGATTTTTTTTTTCGTTTTCCGATGGGTTTTGAAAACGAGTATCACATGTAGTACCGGCGGGTAACACATGTGGTACCAGCAATTAACACATGTGGTACCAGCGAGTACCACATGTGGTACTAATTTTGTAAAACCCAAAAACAAAAAAGTCGTCAAAAGTATACCTTGTCACATCTATAATCGAAGAAAATTAAACGTTGATTATTATGGTGCAATTTTTATAATTTTTTGATTTAGTGTTTGTGAGATATTTAATTTTTAAAATCGTGTGGTAAAATGGGTATTATGACACTGTAACAACCCCAAATTTGATGATTTGCGGAAGCTTGATTTGCGGAAGCTTGATTTGGGTGTTACTAATCAATAACAAAGCACAAAGATAAATAGCAAACGACTCTATATGCGTCGTTTTTACAAAATATATTGATAACTGAAATGTTTACAACATTTAAAGCTTTACATAGCTCGAGTTTAATAAAATGAGATTTCAGTATATAAGTACTTGTACAAAATATACTAATGCAAGAAAATCTCAATCATCTGTATGCTGACTCGAGCTAATTCCTGAAGCAGAAACATCCTACTGCTGGGTACCTGCGATATATGCTAAAAGGTCAGCTATAAAGCTGGTGAGCTCACAGGTTTGAAATCAAGTAATATCGTATGAACCGCAAGATTTAAATAATGAATTGCATCCAGCAATTAAATAATGAATTGCATCCAGCAATTAAATAATGAATTGCATCCAGCAATTAAATGATAATCATCGTGTATACAGCCATGAGCACATAGTTGAGCTTAACTCGAGGGCCGGGTCCCCTATAGAGAATTCCGGGCGAGGTGCCTCCACGAATGCCTAATCAACATTCGTCTTCCCAAATATTAGTACGTCCGTTTACCCGGTTAGTGCTTGCTAACCCGGACGAGGAGGGTCAATCCTATATGGTACCATATACTAATATTCACGCTACAACGTATTAACAACTATGCTGACGGAGGACTTTAAATGATTAGTTTCGAAAAACTCATGTAGTATATTAAAAGTTGGTACTTGCGTTCACATGTTAAAAGTTTGAGCAGTATATCACACCCCTGAGTAAAACAGTAAAAAGAGGGGCTATGAGACTCACCTGAGTCTGAATGCGTTTAAACAAACGTAAGTTGATTAGCCAATATCGAAGTCCAAAGACTTGTAACCTGAGGGTGTCCACGACACGCGATGGTTATAAATATGATTGGGTATCTTAAAAGATCACCCCTGCAGTTGTTCGTCCAACTATAATGTCCAAATATCCACTATTTGGTTGATATGTTTAAGTGTTTGAAAAGTGTGCGACCCGTTGGTGACGAGTTTGAAATAATAACTTCAAGTATTATTATCAAGTTATCGATGTTTTGCACTTACAAAAGTGTCCCAAAGTGTTTTATAAGTCGTATCGTATAAGGATTTGAGGTTGTAAAAGTTCGACACTTAGTGAAATTTAAGTTAGAAAATCTGCTGTTTTATGCGACACTACATGCGTCACTTATATGTTCTATGCGTCACTTGTGAAGTGTCGGGTATTGGTGTCAGTGTAAGGGTATGCGTCACTGAGATAGTGTCGTGTATCATCTTATGCGTCACTTAAGAAGTGACGGGTTCCGTAACATTGCGGCACTCAAGCAGTGTCGTATAAGATAATGATTTTCTGAGATTTAGGCGTCACTTAAGGAGTGACGTGTAGTATAGCGGCACTAAAGAAGTGTCGGGTAAAATGGTATGGCGGCACTAAGGGAGTGTCGTTAAGTAGTGTCAGGTAATATCGAGGACGGCACTAGGGAAGTGTCGTTATATAGTGTATATGCGTCACTATGGAAGTGACGGTATGAGGTTCGGGTGACGTCATCGGTAGTAACCGAACGTCACTTGTTTCTACCGAAAGTGATAAGCTTCTACGGATAATAGCGACACTTATGAAGTGTCGCATGGTTTCTGCTGAAAGGTATAGGTATGCGTCACTACCGAAGTGACGGTATAGGTGTGATAGCGGCACTTAAGTGACGCTAGTATTGTTTTTGGCATTCATGCGACACTAAAGCCTGTTCGACGGATTTCGAGCAAAAATCATGTTTTCGGGTTTCCGATCGTTCCAATATTTTTACCCAACCCTTATAGGGACATTATAAGCATAAACAAACAACTAGAAAGTGAAAACACTAGAAATCGAGAGATGTCGGGATTTGTCGGAAACTTACAAAGTGTCGGATGAGAAATCCGAAAAAGTAGGATGATAGATCGTGATGCGGTGGTCGTTTTCTTCCAAAAGAGTAGTATGATCCAAGGCCGTTTGATGTTGTTATTTTGCGATTTTGTGAGATTTTTGGTGATGAAAAGTTGAGAGAAAAAGATGAAGGAGAGAGAGAGAGAGAAAGCAGAAAATGAAGAAAAAAGGAGGGGGAATGGGAGGTTATCTCCCATTTTCGCTCCGCGTTCTCGTTCCGTGTGGTGTTCATTTGCTCCGTCGTTTAAACGTTAAATAATTATTTTATATATTAATTGGTAAGTTTTAAGGTATAATTTATTACGCGATATTTTATGTAAATATTTTACAAATCATTTGTAATTGAGTTATAAGTTGTAAATTTGTTTATTTAATTTGCGCGTTTTAAAGCTTTTAAATTGTGTAGGTTCAGTTTGTACGATACGAATGAATGCGAAATATTATAATAATAATATTTTTGACATAAAAGCGTTATTTAATAAAATTTGTCACCAACGTCCGTATTAAATTGAATCGAAATACATTCGATTTAAAATTGCGTACGATTTAACCAAATCGCATATTCGTATATATTCAACAATATATATATTTCGATACATTAATTAGCCTAACAAGGAACTAATTACATGTATTAACATATGATTAGGCACTAATTACTAGTCCTAATTTGGCGGGTGTTACAGACACATTCCCTTATTCTCACCAAAAATTTTGTTATCATAAGACCAGCTGCAATGCAGCGTTGTGGGCAAAATTATGACCCAGAACGCCCCATGATGAGGGCAATGGGGGGCGTTCTGGGGGCAGCAAGCAAGGGACGACGGGCAAGTTGAGGGGCGTTTACGTGGGGCCGATCAATATTTAATTATTTTTTTAAAAAAAACCACTTTTTACACCTATATATATATACATACAAACTCTCATACTTTTTCACACAACAACAAATTAATATACAAATTAATTATCTATGTTGTTTTTATTTTTAGTTATTGTCTTTTTTATTTTTTAGGATCGTAATCTTTTTATTATTGTAATTTTAATTTCTAGGTTCGTAATTTTATTATTAATCGCAATGTAACGTTTTATTTTTAAGTATTAATGAATTTTTAGTTGTAGTTATTAAGTTGTATTGTATTTTTATTAATTATTGAAATGTATTTATTTTTGTTAAAAAATGAAAATTAAATTAAATTTGTGGGTCCTAGGGGCAACGATGAGCGTTCTGGGCGTTCTGAGTTTACCACTGCATGGGCTGACGTGGTGATGACGCTGACGTGGCGGCCAGAACGTCCATTGAAGCCCATCACCATTGCAAATGGTCTAAGAACTTAACTCTGGAAAATAAACTTAAAAGAATCTTAACTTAATCTTTAACAAAAGTGGATTAACGTTAACGGGTATCAATATTTTTTACAAACGTGTTACGGAAAGTATAAACGGCCTTTTCAGCCCAAATGTGGCCGTTAAACTACAGTGGCCCAACCAGCCCATGCAAAATTAAAATCTTCAACTCTGTCAAAAGCCACAGCTATATAGAAATAGTATTACAAATTACAGATACAGAGTGTGCAGCCATTCAACTCTACAAACAAAGATCAACAACGATAAAAGATGAATACAGACATCACAGCATCAGCTAAACCAGAATACCCAGTCATAGATCGCAATCCACCATTCACCAAAACCGTCGCTAATTTCAACACTCTCGATTACCTCCGTCTTACCACCATCTCCGGCATCTCCGTCACCGTCGGTTACCTTTCCGGTTACTAACCCATCTCGATCGTCACATCTATTTCTTCAATCCCACTTCAATTTTGTTAAATTTAAACTAAAAAGTTTCGATCTTTGCAGGAATTAAGCCCGGAATCAGAGGTCCTTCGATGGTCACTGGAGGTTTGATCGGAGTTATGGGTGGTTTTATGTATGCTTACCAGAACTCTGCCGGACGTCTGATGGGTTTCTTTCCCAATGACGGTGAGGTTGCTCGTTACAAGAAGTGATTTATGTTTTCCCCCAATTTTTCAAGTTAGGGTTTTCCCTAAATATTAGGGTTTTAATTTTGGACAATTGGGATAGCTGGTGTTTTGCTAATAAAGTTTCTAATTGTTGAGTATTACAAATGAATGGTTTATATTTTGTGACTGATGATGCATTGCTGATTTGGCATTTGGAAACAGTTGTGCTACCATGCTGCTCTGTGTATGCATTGTTGTTTGCTAATGAATCGAAATCGTTGAAAAATTTATGTTTATGCTAGGGAATTGATTATTATGTAGTATTGAGGGGTGTTTGGGTAAGCTTATAACACCTTATGGGCTTATCGAAATTTGAAGAAGGCGATAGAGCTCATTTTCATGTCTAATAAGCTCATAATTAAAGATTGTAGCCTTCTTGCTAAACTTATTGTCCTTTTTTAAATTTATATGATCCCGTATGCTGTAAAAGTAAGCTTACCGAAACACCCCTTGAGCATTGTATAATTAGATAATCAACAGGAACAACTTTTGGTGCCAAGAGGTTGTGTTTTTGTTGTTTGGGTACTTCATTTTAAATGGAGCCCCCTTGCTTCTATTGTAGAGCTAGACCTACTTCTATCGTGGGGCATGGATTGTAATGTCACTTTTGATGTTTGGCAAATTATTTTTATTCAACAAAGTAAGGAGAAATAAACTGATGAATTTGAGTCGCTCTGTATATCTTGTCCCTGCATCTATTATACCCCTGCATTTACTTTTGTAGAATTAGAGATGATCAAGGTTTAAGTAGTACAGTACATTACTACATTATAAGTTTATAAATATTCTCGATGTTTGTTTACCTATGTCTTCTAGTCCATAATCGAAGAAAGTACAGTTGGAAGAATGATTATAGTTTTACCGCACTAGGTGAAATTGTAAATGAGCATACCAATTATCACCCATACATTTTTTTGTGAATTGAGCTTCTTGGCGTTAGAAAACTTCTTTGTTATTGACCTGTTGGATTCTGGACGTGACTTCAACAACCAAGACGAGAAGTAGATGGTCACTTAATTAGTTGATTTGAGCTAGGTATAGTTAGGTAATTATATGTTCTAGGTCCATCTGAACAGGCATGCTTCTTTAAAGTCCAAATCGCTTTTTTACCCTAACGAATCAGAACTTGTAATTATAGTCACCTTTACACAATCACTAAAGAATGATTAGTGTGTTGCGAAATCACAACAATCAGTTCATGTTGCACATACCAAATCAGCATGTATACGAGTCTGCATGACTTTTTTTGTTGCTCTTGATTCGATTGCTTTCCACTCAAATCTTGAGCAATGTTTTATCAATACTCATGAATCACAGTCCTGGATTTTTTGGCTCTTGATTTGCTCCATCCCTGAATCTCTAGTCAAGTTTTCTTTAAAGCAGTTAGCTTATTTTGTCCGTGAACGTTCTGTTCATGATTCCTTGAATCAATCTGCAGACCGTGATTTGTTCATGAATGATTTCGTTGTGATTTACTTTTGATGTGACCTTGACTCCTCAAGGCCTTGAATATCCAGCGCATAATTTTTTAGGCAGAGATCATGAGCAAATTATGCAGTTCTTCAGTATTGATATTATCATAATTGTCATTTAATCTGCATAGTGTGTTGCTTGTAGTTTAATATTCATACGTTAATTTGAAGCAATGTTCTTTTTACAACACCCATGAATCTTTATGCATCAAGTGCCATTGTTTGTACTTTATTTTATATTTGTGCATAATTTTCTACATCCTTTTTCACAGATCCTTTAGCCATGAAAGATATGGGGGGATTATTATGGAGGAAATGAATATGCTATTGTCGAGCACCTAAATATATGTGACAAACAATTCAAAACAACGTCAATTTTGATGTAATCTTTATAGAGCGATAATACATGGATCTAGATATTAACTAAGTGCCACATGACATACTTCATTGTCTAACGTGTATGTATGGATGAATGTCGTGTACCTTAAGTTGATAAGTATGCATTTGACCTTGAAACTCAAATGATGACCACAAATAAAATCTAATCGAGTATGGTCGGAGCGAGTTAAGTAATGGTTCTAGTTCAACGGCCCCAATATAGTTTGTTATTGACTTATTGTGCTCAAGTCGTACCTACTATTTCTCTGTTATTGTCCAAGTGTTAACTTTTTCATGTTGACGAATGATGAATGTTCTTGAAACCTATTATATTTTTATTTTTATAAGAATAAAAGAATATAATCTTAATCTTTAAATAGGATCTAAGATTATTTGTTAACGAATACGTTTTAGTGCTTAAACGCACTTTCCTAAATATTCATGATGTGACAAATAGATAGGGGTGTGCATGGTCCAGAACCGGACCAAACTGTCTCGGTTCGGTTCAGTCCCAAGACCCGATTTGTAGCAGATTTTTGGAACAAGGACCGAATCATATGTTATCGGTTTGGTTCCAAAACGGATATGCTCGGTTCGGTTCAAAAATACCGACCCGATTGGTTATGCGTGATTTTATTGTCATTTTGTGTCTAGCCTATGTTTAGTAACCGTTAACGTGAGAAAT
Source organism: Helichrysum umbraculigerum (assembly GCA_949592205.1). Classification (NCBI taxonomy): domain Eukaryota; kingdom Viridiplantae; phylum Streptophyta; class Magnoliopsida; order Asterales; family Asteraceae; genus Helichrysum; species Helichrysum umbraculigerum. Next base: position 156,717,783 of record CATIUR010000004.1, read on the forward strand.
ATTTAATCACCAGTTTACATGATAATTATTTGATGGATTCATGTATTTGGGTCCTTTTGTGGAGCCTCCTTTAAAAGCATATATCATGTGTATGATTATAATATGTGAATGAGGTTCAAGGGGTAAAAAGCTACAGAAGCATGTTTATATCTCATTTTTTCAGTTGTGAGACAATCTAATTCGATGACACGGCTTGAAAAATAATGATTAAATAAATGAGCTATATATTTTGGAGTAAGTGCATAAACAAATCCAAGTATATAAATGTTTAAGAAAATTAAACAATAGACCACCTTGGTTAAATAAACTACCCAACGCTTTTAATAGCCACCCCAAAATGTACTTCTATAGAGGTTTGAACCCGAGACCTCTTGTAATCGGATATCAGGATATCAACCAACAGAACACTTTGGTGATGGTCATGTTAACCATTATATAATTTAGATTTAGATATAAAATTTATATGGGAACAAAATATAAAGTCATGAAGGTGTATAAACATATATACAAATGATTTAAATAACCAACCGAGTCCCACAAAGGTTATAAGGAATTTGGACGAGCAGTTGTTTTTTGACGATACGTAAGGAAGTTATATGATGTTATATGGCTATATGCTATATTCAATAAATGTATACGGATATTCGGTTCGATCAATTTTCCGTTTTTCTCGGGTTTGGTCCAAAACCGGACCGAGTCCCAAATATCTAAAAAACTATGGATCATGAACCGTACCATATATCCTTGGGTATTTCAATTACGGTCCGGTTGCTCCTCAATCCTCAGATATTTTTTATTCTTCCCATTTAATGCACAACCCTACAAAAGTACAAATAGATACGCTTCTAAGTTGTAACACTACATTAGTTTTAAGCAAAATTTACTACTAAGACCGACCAGTTAAATTCGGCTAACGTTGAACTCGTGTGACCAGGAAGGTGGGCTCATGTAGCGACAAACACGGTATTATAAACATCACGTTGACGACAAGACTTGCTTATATATGTACACTACAACCCCCTAAGCTTTTATCTAACTTTCATGTAGCCCCCTTTGGTTCTTCTTTCTTTTCAAGGTAGCTATTAATAATTACTCGTAGTAAGTATGTGATTCTTACCGAACTTGGTAAGGTTAAGCTAGTATTTTATTTTCGTAATCGTGTATAATGTTAATCAATCTTCTAATTGCTCGTGTTTGACACAATAAAAACTTTCAAATGTCTTATGTGTATGAGAAATGAAGAGTTGGCCATGAATCTAGAAGTGTGAGACGATACAAGCTACAGTATGACTTTATGGTGTTGCCTAGAGTTGTACATGCTTGACTTGATAGACGTAGTATTTTGACGTATGGTTGAGTTTGACGTATAAGAATTCGAAGTTAAAACATACGGAGTATTAAAATAAATTATACTTGATGAACAATAATGGTTAAAGCTCAATAAAATGATAGCCATATGTTAATAAAAAATGATTATAACTTGACATAAAAGGATTTAGTCCACACATGAGCAAAAAAAACTTGATAAGAATAATTTAAAAAAAAAAAAAAAAAAGTTTTACTATATCAAATTCAACATTGTATATGATATGAGCTTATGCATGTATTATAACCTGAACTATATGAAACCCAAGTGTATGAAGTTGTAACCAAGTATATCCAAATCACTACAGATTCATTTGCATAATAAAAATGATCTCATGATCAGATGATTAAATTAACAGATATAATAAGATGGGGGGTTTGATATGTAAATACATTAAACTATAAGGGTCCGAATTTACAACTCAACGGCGTTCACACGGTTCGGTAGACCAACGTCAGCATCCTGGTTAATTTCTTTAATCAAACCGCGGGAAAGCGGTTTCCTCATTCATCAGTCAAGGATTGAGTTTATTAAGGCAGGGTGGGGCTGTGGCCCGAACATGTTGAGTTAGTAGTGGTATATCGTTATTACTCGTCGTTTACACGTTGAGCTAGATAAAATGATTAATTCGAACTTTTTTATATAAGTATAATGAAATGAAGTAATTGTTAGTCTCTTATTTTTTGCATTGTAATATCTCAGAGTTAAATATATGATTATAAAGATTATCGTACTTTATTATTAACGGTAGTTTAATTGAAGTTTTTTTAACTAACGTAAATGTATAGCTATGTATGTTAATAAGTTAATAACACTAATTAAGAAAAAAAAAGTAAGATTAATCTTTGTGTAGCATAATAAACTTCATATTATATGCTAACACATTTTTTCTACGTTAAATGAATTTGGCCCCTACAAATAACTCGATCAAACTTTGTCACTGTCTTCGGTGTTCTACGAGTGACATTTTACAACCAAAAAAAGTTTATTTACTTATTTAATATTTGTTTAGTTTCATTTATTTTTTTACATAATCAGTTTATTTGGAAAATTAAAAGTTCAAAAACTTTTATATTCTTATTATTATTATCTGCTTCGGCTATGTTTGGCAACGGAGCTTATGAGAGCTTAAGCTTATTTTTTCAGCTTCAAGCTTTGTTTGGTAGATAAAATATTAAGAGCTTATTAAAAAAAATAAGCTTTTAAAAAGAAGCTAGTAGAACTAACTTTTAAATTAAGCTAGGAGCTTATGTAATAAAAAATTACATAAATACCCTTTATATAATTATCTATCATATATTTGTTTGTCCTTTTATGTCAATTTACATATTTTAAGCTCAAACTCCAGCTAGTTTTATCCAAACATTACAAAAAAGATAAGCTCAAACTTCTAGCTTTAAATATAAGCTCCAGCTACCAGCTACAGCTATAAGTTTCCAGCTCCAGCTACCAGCTACTTTTACCAAACACACACTTCACCTATAAATATATCTATTTCCAAGCTAAATTACTGTATTTGTGTTGACTCTATTGTAAAAATTTTTTTTTTTGGTAAATAAGAAAATATATTTGTTTTTGAATTTTTTTGATGCGAAATATTATTCGCTATAAATAGCCGAACACTCGTGTTGAAAGTGTCATAGTAGCAGTAGACTAGATTCCCTAAGCTTCTTCTGTATCCACCTTTCAAACATATCAATCTCCAGATCAATTGAAACCCTAGGTATCAACTTCACAATCAATACAATAATTCAACAGCAAATTTCGTCAAACAAAAGGTATGTCAAATCAATTTCACTCTCAAAGTTCTATTTGATCTCAATTTTATGAAATTATATAGCAATTATATTAACTACTGTTAGGTATGCATATAAGTGTGATTAAGTGCGTTTAACTTCTATTAATCTTCAAAATTATAGTCCTTTTATTAATATTATTATTTTATTATATTAATTATGTTAAGCTGCTTAATTATTGTTTCATTAAAAAAAAAAATTGTTCAGGCATTTGGTTTAATTCGAAATAGTTTCATGATTAGGGTTTTGATTGAACGTATTGCTGTTAGGATTTGTAATTTCTAGTATTGCAACTTTTATGATATCCTGTTTCCGAGCAAATTCGTGTGCGAAATTCAATTGATTTTGATATGGACGAATTTTTATGTGTTATTAAACAGCTGAACTTCAAAATTGGATTGTACTCGAATCTGAAAGGATGAATCGGAATTTATATCCGTCCAATATAAGTCAAGGAAACCGCTTTTCTGTTCAGACACCCGAATACGGTAACTACTCTTCTTCTACAGCCAGTTATTCATCAAATGGCAGCTCCATTTCACAACAAGATGCTCACTCGTACGTACCAGACACGTACAATTCACCTGACTGCATAAGTCGGGCTGGTTTTACAGATAATGCTGATGAGCTACAGTACAGACTGCGAGAACTCGAAAGCGCTATGCTTGGAACCGATCAAGATTTTATGGAAACGTATGATATTTCTTCTTCATGGGGTGGTGCTAATCAAGTAGATACGGACACAACAGAAGGTAAAACAATGACAGAAATGATATCAAGAAGAGACTTTAAAGAATTGCTTCTTGCTTGTGCTAAAGCTGTTGCAGAAAACGATTCAATAACCGCTAACTGGTTGATATCAGAATTACGCTCTATGGTGTCTGTATCTGGCGAGCCTGCACATAGATTAGGTGCATATATGTTAGAAGGGCTTGTAGCGAGGTTATCCTTTTCAGGTAGTTCTATCTATAAAGCCTTGAAGTGCAAAGAGCCAACTGGTGGTGAACTTTTTTCATATATGCGTTTGCTGTATGAAGCGTGCCCTTATTTCAAGTTTGGTTATTTGTCTGCTAATGGTGCGATTGCTGAAGCGATGAAGAACGAAAACAGAATCCATATAATTGATTTTCAGATTGCGCAGGGTGGTCAGTGGGTGACCTTAATCCAGGCTCTTGCCTCTCGGCCTGGTGGACCACCTAGTCTTAAAATCACGGGTGTTGACGATTCTACTAACGCCTATGCTAGAGGCGGAGGAGTTAGTATTGTTGGTAAAAGGTTATCGGATCTAGCGAAATCCTGTAACATCCCGTTTGAGTTTCATGGTGTGTCAGTTTCTGGTTCCGAGATCGAGATTGAACATCTTGGTGTTCAGCCTGGAGAATCATTAGCTGTTAATTTCGCATTTATGCTTCATCACATGCCAGACGAGAGTGTGGATCCGCAAAATCATAGGGATCGACTTTTGAGACTGACCAAAAGCCTATCTCCTAAAGTTGTAACGCTCGTTGAACAAGAATCAAATGTTAATACCGCCCCATTTTTTCACAGGTTTCAAGAAACTTTTAATTACTACACTGCTATTTTTGAATCGATCGACGTGACTCTTCCTAGAGACCATCAACAACGAATTAATGTCGAACAACATTGTCTTGCACGTGATATAGTTAATATTATAGCGTGTGAGGGGGCAGAGAGGGTCGAGAGACATGAGCTTCTTGGTAAATGGAGGTCGCGGTTTACAATGGCAGGATTTACACCATACCCTTTGAGCTCTCTTGTGAATTCAACCATTAAATCTTTGCTGGAGAACTATTCTCATAAGTATAGACTCGAAGAACGAGATGGGGCTTTATTTCTTGGCTGGATGAATCGCGATTTGGTTGCTTCTTGTGCTTGGAAATGAATCCCAATGCAAGTTAGGCAAAGTTTGTAAATTGTAAAGGACAAGCTTAACATCCTTCCTGTTATACATGTTACTTATATTATACGGAGTATATTAAAATGTTGAATTTATAGTAATGAATGCTAGCGTTTTTGATTTCTACCTATGTGGACGGTAATTTTCTTAAAGTAGAATTACAATTGTTCAATTTAGACATCCAGATATATAGAGCTGGAAATTTCGGTCTATTATCAGGTTATAGCAGTAGTTAGCTCATGAAACTGGATGTCAATAGGGTTGACCTATTTAAAGCTTCTTGATAATGGTGGCAATTTTGACCCATATACTTAAGAACGGGTTAATTTTGGCCCATTTACCATGGGCCAAATAGGTAAGTTTTGGGACTTAGGTATATGGAAACGGATCGAAGTGTTTTAACACGTTACCAATCCGACCATTTTGGCACCTCTACACATATACAACATAATTTATATGCTGCTCTTTGTCCTGGCTTCTCTCATGCTGAACAGTTTTACCACGAAGTTCCAAATTGTCAACAGTCCTGGTTCTGGTTTCAGAAAACAATGCAACACTCAATTATTGTTATAGTGCTGTGGATTTTAGCAATAGTCAGCTCATAAAGTTGGATGTCAAAAGGTTTGCTTCTGCAATTGTAAGCCGAAATATGCTTTATCAAGGAAAAAATGGGAGAGTAACGAGTTGATCCCCATAATCTGTAAGCCGAAATATGCTTGATCAAGGGAAAAATCGTAATGTTTGTTCAATCAAACAGATTTCTAATTTTGATGCATGTAATAGGGATGGCAATGGGCGAGAAAAAACCCACGACCCGTAGGTACCCGCTGTAACACCCCCAAATTTGTTTAGCGGAAGCATTTAGTTTAAGTACTGGGGTGTCACAATAATAAAGCATGCATACGTATCAGAACTTATGATTACAACAGAACATAATATATTAAGATGTCAAAAGTATTAATTACAAAATTTACGATTTTATCAAATCGTACAAGTTAAAAGTAATATGTATACAAAAGTGGATTTCTAGAATATGACAAAACAGTTTCAGTTATACTAGAGAAATCCATATGTTTTTCCAAAAGTTGGCATCCTAAAGCTTCACGGGTCGCCTAATTCTCCATGTGTTGGCGATTCTTACATGCGCAGCTAATTCCCTGAAAAACATAGTAAAAGTCAACAACTAGGTTGAGTGAATCCACAGGTTTTATGTTGTATATTGTTGTTTCAAGTTTTGTAGTCACATTTGTTGGATCAAATACGTTCATAAATAGTAATTGCCATAATAGTCGAGTAATGTTTAGTGGAACGTCATCCAAAGTATAAGTTTAGTGGGTTATTCGCCCAAAAGTTTCGGTTTATGTGGAATGTTGCCCAAAAATAGTTGTGTTGGGACGTTACCCAAAATGCGGTTCATGTGGGATGTTGCCCAAAAATAGTTGTGTTGGGACGTTACCCAAATCATATGTTTGAAAACGTGTTGCTGGTCGTTCTCCAGTAGTTTTAAAGTTTGAGTCGGTCGTTCTCCGACTAGTTACCAAATGTACCGGTCGTTCTCCGGTAAGATACCAAGTTAGCACCGGTCGTTCTCCGGTGAGATACAATGTTAGTACCGGTCGTTCTCCGGTAAGATACCAAGTTAGCACCGGTCGTTCTCCGGTGAGATACAATGTTAGTACCGGTCGTTCTCCGGTAAGATACCATGTTAGTGTCGGTCGTTCTCCGACAAGTTACCAATATGTACCGGTCGTTCTCCGGTAAGATACCAAATTAGTTTCACATAGTAATATTAGTTTTTGTATGGAATACCATTTCGTACAGACAGTTGTAATAGTTGACCGCAGTCATAAGCAGTTTGTATAAGTGTACCAAAGGCAATTATGTGATAGTTTGTATAACAGTTTAATAGTTCAAGTACTCTAATTGTTCGAGTAAACAGTATGATAAATAATCATATAGTAAAAGCAGTTATGGCAATCAGTAAAATCAGTAAGGCAGTTGACTATGTTTTCCACCCCAAAAGTAGTTAAAAACAGTAGAAGTAGGGGCTGTGAACTCACCTGTTGAGTTAAGTAGTGCGAGTGCTAGCAAACCTAAGCCCAAGTACAGTCCGAGATCTCCTAACGTCCTAAACGTACGAGATTTAATAAGTATGTGGATGTCTAGACTAATCATCCATGCTAGTGTTTGTACAACCAAGTCATGTCCAAATCGTTTGTTTAATGTTTATGTTTGTATTTCGTTGTTTGTGAAAATGTATACGACTCGTTGGTGAAAGTTTGAAATTAACATTTCGATAAAACAAGTATGTTTGTATAGTTCGTGTATCGTATAATATGTGAGTATTCGATGCCGGTTAGGTTCGACACTTAGTGAAAATCTTGGTTGGGAACCTGCTGTTATATGCGACACTAGGGGCGTCACTTGTTTTGGTTATGCGACACTAGGCTAGTGTCGGGTTAAGTGGTGATCAGGATGTTATGCGACACTTATGAAGTGTCGGTTAAAATAGTAGTGCGACACTTATGAAGTGTCGTGTGTAAGATCAGTGCGTCACTATCGGAGTGTCGTATATAAAAGAAAATCTGATTTTATGCGGCACTTGGTTAGTGTCGTATAGTTGTGTCGGTCAATGATTAGCGACACTCAAGGAGTGTCGGTATAGTAAAGTTGGTAGCGTCACTAAACAAGTGACGGTATATTTCGGGTTGTATGCGGCACTAATAGCGACACTAATGGAGTGTCGCTATACTGTTTTTGGTCACTCTGCGACACTATCAGCTGTTCGACGAACAGCTTGAAAAAGACGGGATTTGGTTTGTTTTTGGACATAATCGGTTGTATAAAACACTAAAACATGTTAATCTAAGTATACTAAACATGAAATATCAATTATAACTTCGAAATCTAAAGATTTGCGGGATTTGTCGGAAACTTACGAGTGCCGGATTTGAAATCCGAAAAGGTAGAAATGTAGATCGTGTTGTCGTGGTCGTTTTATTCCAAAGAAGTATGGTGATCCAACGAGTTTTTGTGGTAGTTTGTGGGATTTTTGTGTGAAATTTGGGTGGGTTTAGAGAGAAGGATGAGAAAAGAGAAAAGAAGAGAGAGAGAGATGAAATGAAAATGAAAGAAAGTTGGGAGGTGGGAGGTGGTTTTGTTCCACTTTCTGCCTCCGTGTTTGCGTTCCGTATTTGTTTACCCGATCGTTAAATGTTATTTTATTTTAACTATTATGTTTTTAATTACATTTTTCATTATTTTTAATTAGGATCTTTTTATGAAACCAAATTAATTTGGTTATAAAATTTTAAACTTTGTTTTATTTAAATTGTACGAATTAAACATTTTGCGTTATAAAATGATTTGTAAATATTTTTTGACAAAATATTTATTCGCTACTACGTTATTTAATAATTTCGTTTTATTAAATAATTTTGTTCACCAACAGTCGTATGTTTTTGTCGCGTTTGTTTTCAATCTATTCAGTACGTAATTACAACTAATTACAAATACATAATACTACGCGTATTATCTAGTTGGGCTATGCTAGACTTACCTCTAAAATGTGTTGTGAATTCACTCAAGTAGGGAATTAGCCTAAAATGCAAATGTTTAACGTTAATAATCGCGATTCATTTTTGCGGGGTGTTACATTCTCCCCTCGTTAGAGAAATCTCGTCCCGAGATTTAAAAGTCAAGTCGGATCGCCCGCGGCGTATGTTCTCCGATAAGTCATGTCGTCAATAATAATACCAATTTGCGTGGCGCTCAATTGTTGCCAGAAAAGTTTTAACGATTTAGTATACTCGCGGTATAGTTTAGTATGTTTCGGCAGTAGTAGTAGTTTATTAGGCGTTCTGAGTTGCCATGAAAGTTCAAAAAGTTTAAGTATGCTCGTGGCATAGTTCAATAAGTTGTGTGTTTCGTTACGTGGTCAAAAGTTTACCAAGTGTTGAGTTCGAATCGACATTCGAATAGTACATCGTTAAAGCGTAGTCTAAGTTGACTAAGATGTATTGATGTCGACGTAGGAAATCTTGTTGTGTATCTCTTGTTCTGAGAATTGTACACGCGTCCAGGCGTTGTCGGTGCGTAAACGTTACGGTTGTAGTTCAAAATGATAAACAGTTGTCAAAACAGTTGACGGTTCAAAATGTTCAGTTTGTTGTCCCGGTTGCGGTCAAATTCTGACAAAACGTTTGTTTGGACCCAGTAGATAAGTTTGATTATAAATCGTTCGTTGTTTTATTATAAACAAATTTGTGTAAATCGTTGACATTCAGTCAAATAGTGATCAATTCGTGATCAATGAGTAAATTTATGTTGGGTATACGTGGTTAAACCTTATCCCGTGTAAATCGTTTGAAAACTCTTCGTTTAGATATTTCGTTAGAGAACTTTGTCAAAAGTCTGACATGTTGTTTGTTGTGATTCACCAATTCGTGTTCGTTTAGAAAAATCATTCTGGTAATTAATTAGTAGGAAAATCTTCCAGTATAGTGGTTTGTGAAATAAACATTTCAAATATAGTTCATAGGTTTTGTTTCGATAAAGTTTGCTACTCGTGTTTCGTTTCGCAAGGTTAGGTCCGATCACCCGAGTGATTGTGTGAGACTCCGTCTCGATTATCCGGTAGTAGTACATAGCTAGGTTTCGTTCGCATAGTACCTGAAAGGCTCGTAAATCTCCGATGTATATACGATCTATGTTTGTTTCCCACCCGTCTATCCGGTTGGTGAGTCGTCGGTTCCATTCGTTAAACGTTTATTACAATTTCGTTCGATCGTTAGAGAGCAAGAGTTTGTTTGCAGAGTGGTCAACTCGACCGAATAGTTGTCAAACGTGACTGAGTATTAGTTCAAATAGTAGCCAACGCTAAAGTAGAAAATGTGAAGAATGAGGGTTCACATGTTTTCAGTTTTTCGAGTATCAAGAAAAGTTGTCGAATCCCCATCACGTATCTTACGACTATGAAACACCCATATGTACTTAGTATAATATAATCACGTTGGCCAGGCGTCATTATATGATGCTAAATACATACTTCTTTTCATCAACCGTCTAATACGATCAGGTTCATATGAGATCTGAGTACAATGAACGAGTCGAATGTGGTGAACAGTTCACGCGTATCGAGGTATCGCAACGATAGTTTAGATGTATGCAAATGTATGTATGCATGTACGTTCTAGCCAAGGCTATAGTCTAGGTCTCTAGGTTTCTAAGTCACCTAAAGTTTCCTAGTTCGCTATAACCAATGGCTCTGATACCAATCTGTAACACCCCCAAATTTGTTTAGCGGAAGCATTTAGTTTAAGTACTGGGGTGTCACAATAATAAAGCATGCATACGTATCAGAGCTTATGATTACAACAGAACATAATATATTAAGATGCCAAAAGTATTAATTACAAAATTTACGATTTTATCAAATCGTACAAGTTAAAAGTAATATGTATACAAAAGTGGATTTCTAGAATATGACAAAACAGTTTCAGTTATACTAGAGAAATCCATATGTTTTTCCAAAAGTTGGCATCCTAAAGCTTCACGGGTCGCCTAATTCTCCATGTGTTGGCGATTCTTACATGCGCAGCTAATTCCCTGAAAAACATAGTAAAAGTCAACAACTAGGTTGAGTGAATCCACAGGTTTTATGTTGTATATTGTTGTTTCAAGTTTTGTAGTCACATTTGTTGGATCAAATACGTTCATAAATAGTAATTGCCATAATAGTCGAGTAATGTTTAGTGGAACGTCATCCAAAGTATAAGTTTAGTGGGTTATTCGCCCAAAAGTTTCGGTTTATGTGGAATGTTGCCCAAAAATAGTTGTGTTGGGACGTTACCCAAAATGCGGTTCATGTGGGATGTTGCCCAAAAATAGTTGTGTTGGGACGTTACCCAAATCATATGTTTGAAAACGTGTTGCTGGTCGTTCTCCAGTAGTTTTAAAGTTTGAGTCGGTCGTTCTCCGACTAGTTACCAAATGTACCGGTCGTTCTCCGGTAAGATACCAAGTTAGCACCGGTCGTTCTCCGGTGAGATACAATGTTAGTACCGGTCGTTCTCCGGTAAGATACCAAGTTAGCACCGGTCGTTCTCCGGTGAGATACAATGTTAGTACCGGTCGTTCTCCGGTAAGATACCATGTTAGTGTCGGTCGTTCTCCGGTGAGATACAATGTTAGTACCGGTCGTTCTCCGGTAAGATACCATGTTAGTGTCGGTCGTTCTCCGACAAGTTACCAATATGTACCGGTCGTTCTCCGGTAAGATACCAAATTAGTTTCACATAGTAATATTAGTTTTTGTATGGAATACCATTTCGTACAGATAGTTGTAATAGTTGATCGCAGTCATAAGCAGTTTGTATAAGTGTACCAAAGGCAATTATGTGATAGTTTGTATAACAGTTTAATAGTTCAAGTACTCTAATTGTTCGAGTAAACAGTATGATCAATAATCATATAGTAAAAGCAGTTATGGCAATCAGTAAAATCAGTAAGGCAGTTGACTATGTTTTCCACCCCAAAAGTAGTTAAAAACAGTAGAAGTAGGGGCTGTGAACTCACCTGTTGAGTTAAGTAGTGCGAGTGCTAGCAAACCTAAGCCCAAATACAGTCCGAGATCTCCTAACGTCCTAAACGTACGAGATTTAATAAGTATGTGGATGTCTAGACTAATCATCCATGCTAGTGTTTGTACAACCAAGTCATGTCCAAATCGTTTGTTTAATGTTTATGTTTGTATTTCGTTGTTTGTGAAAATGTATACGACTCGTTGGTGAAAGTTTGAAATTAACATTTCGATAAAACAAGTATGTTTGTATAGTTCGTGTATCGTATAATATGTGAGTATTCGATGCCGGTTAGGTTCGACACTTAGTGAAAATCTTGGTTGGGAACCTGCTGTTATATGCGACACTAGGGGCGTCACTTGTTTTGGTTATGCGACACTAGGCTAGTGTCGGGTTAAGTGGTGATCAGGATGTTATGCGACACTTATGAAGTGTCGGTTAAAATAGTAGTGCGACACTTATGAAGTGTCGTGTGTAAGATCAGTGCGTCACTATCGGAGTGTCGTATATAAAAGAAAATCTGATTTTATGCGGCACTTGGTTAGTGTCGTATAGTTGTGTCGGTCAATGATTAGCGACACTCAAGGAGTGTCGGTATAGTAAAGTTGGTAGCGTCACTAAACAAGTGACGGTATATTTCGGGTTGTATGCGGCACTAATAGCGACACTAATGGAGTGTCGCTATACTGTTTTTGGTCACTCTGCGACACTATCAGCTGTTCGACGAACAGCTTGAAAAAGACGGGATTTGGTTTGTTTTTGGACATAATCGGTTGTATAAAACACTAAAACATGTTAATCTAAGTATACTAAACATGAAATATCAATTATAACTTCGAAATCTAAAGATTTGCGGGATTTGTCGGAAACTTACGAGTGCCGGATTTGAAATCCGAAAAGGTAGAAATGTAGATCGTGTTGTCGTGGTCGTTTTATTCCAAAGAAGTATGGTGATCCAACGAGTTTTTGTGGTAGTTTGTGGGATTTTTGTGTGAAATTTGGGTGGGTTTAGAGAGAAGGATGAGAAAAGAGAAAAGAAGAGAGAGAGAGATGAAATGAAAATGAAAGAAAGTTGGGAGGTGGGAGGTGGTTTTGTTCCACTTTCTGCCTCCGTGTTTGCGTTCCGTATTTGTTTACCCGATCGTTAAATGTTATTTTATTTTAACTATTATGTTTTTAATTACATTTTTCATTATTTTTAATTAGGATCTTTTTATGAAACCAAATTAATTTGGTTATAAAATTTTAAACTTTGTTTTATTTAAATTGTACGAATTAAACATTTTGCGTTATAAAATGATTTGTAAATATTTTTTGACAAAATATTTATTCGCTACTACGTTATTTAATAATTTCGTTTTATTAAATAATTTTGTTCACCAACAGTCGTATGTTTTTGTCGCGTTTGTTTTCAATCTATTCAGTATGTAATTACAACTAATTACAAATACATAATACTACGCGTATTATCTAGTTGGGCTATGCTAGACTTACCTCTAAAATGTGTTGTGAATTCACTCAAGTAGGGAATTAGCCTAAAATGCAAATGTTTAACGTTAATAATCGCGATTCATTTTTGCGGGGTGTTACACCCGCCCATACTGGGTGGGTAAACCCGTGAAATTTTTACCCATGGGTGGGTTACGGGTATGAACTTCTACCCGTTGGCGGGTCGCGGGCGGGTGATGGGTATGGACTTATACCCACGGGTAAACCCGACCCGCGAACCTACAAAACACATTATAGATAGTTAGATACCTTTTATTGCATATATATGTATATATAATGGTTAATTTGAACTATATAAAATAAAACTATTCATATAGAGACAAAAAGTATAGTTTTCATGTTTCGAATAGTAAACTTATCAAATGATCAAGAAAAAAATTACCAAATAAATTGATAGTTATCGAACTATTAGTCCGCATGCCTTAAATTTTAACAATTTAATTCGTTTAAGGATACGATCCATTGATTTGAACATGTTTTAAAACATTTTTATACATTAAAATTATATTAAATCTTTTGATATTTAGATAGAATGTTTATATTATATAAAACCTGCGGGTTACCCGCGACCCGCGGGTCACGGGTATGGGTGTAAAAATAAACCCGCTAGTGGGTATTCACGGGTTTGCGGGTACAAAAAACCCGTCGCGGACGGGTGATGGGTTTGACATATCCGTAACCACGACCCGCGGGTACCATCCCTAGCATATAACAAAAATATTTTTAGCAAACGTAATAAAAAAATGCCAAAAACATTTTGCAAGTAACGGGCATTTAAGCTTATTATTTCTAGTGCTATTTTGGCTAATTATGCATCCAAAGTCTGAAAGTAGTAATTAGCGAAAGTTGAACTAGAAAACCGAACTTTTGGGTTTGATAAACCAAGCTATATATTATAATAATGAATCAACTTTGTTAACTCAAATATTTGTTTAATTAGTGGTTTATAATTAGTTTTAGTTTGTCAGTTTTGGTTTTCCTTGAAGAATCCTAGATAGAATGATTGCATGATGATCACGGACTTTCGTTTAATAATATTTTTTAAGATATTTATGACATTTTATAAGTTTTGTCCCCGTAAAATTGAACAAATAATTAGAAAAACAAATTTTTGCTCCCCCATTTGTAAATCTTAGCTCCCCCATCACGAATACTTATTACTTTTTTCCACACTTTATAACTGTGAGGTTATCTCGATAATGATAGTAGAATCACCTTAATCTTCATCATCATTTTGAGATGACACAAAAAAGTCAGACATTTTATTTGAATCTTTGTTTCGCCTGCTAAGCTAGCCAATACATATCTATATCTATATCTATACTACTTAATAATGCATTTGGCACAATGTCTTAAAAGAAGAAATAATATTTTACTATTATACCCTCCTCTTATTTAATGTATAATAATCAATTCAATATCCAACATTTAAATCAATACACTTAATTATTATATTTAATATATCATAATCAATTTTGCTTTCAAAACTATACAATTCTAAATATATTTAAATTTTCATAACTTATGTAACTGACATAATATAATGATACATACATTATATCGGTTATAATTCTTTTGATAAAAATATAATGTTTATAAATAGTTTAATTATATTTATACTAATATGTAAGAAGTTGAAAGCTTTGCAAGTATTAAACTTTTAATAAGAGAACTATAAATTTTTTTACTACCTTTTAATGTATATAATAAAAAGTTTCAGTCATAGTCGTAAAAAGAAGAACAAGAAAATGACTATTTTACCCTTTTGATATTTAATTCAACTTAATACATTATTGATGCAATTAATAATATAAGTTAACATACCAATATCAATTTTGGTTACAAAATATGTAACTTCATTATAATTTGATTTATTTTACTGCATATCTATATATCTAATTGAAATGACATATTGTAATCGATATTAAGTTATCGATTGCATATAGTTTGGTATAAATCAATGAATGTCAAAAATATTTTTACAAATTTTTGTTTTGCATTATATATATATATATATATATATATATATACTCTTTTATAATAGACCTTTCAAATTTATATAAAAGAAGAAATTTGATCATAACCGACTAAAATATATATAGTTATATCCAATAAAAATAGTGACATAAGAATTTTAACCGTTTATGTATAAAAAATGTTAACTTATGATGTATGTATATAGCATGCTACAACTATAATATATCTTCATGTCGATTACAATGGACTCTGAAATTACTGATTTTCATATTAAAATTTTTAACATGTTTTTCCTTTAAGTTTTTAAACTACTATTTACTATCTTTGTATATTTTCTATCTTTGTATGTGTATAAAACAAATATAAGTGATAAATGAACTAATATGTCATCAAAACGGAGATTATTACCTGCTGTATTGCGTGGGTATTCTTCTAGTACTGTATTATATATATTGGATTGAAATTATGTATTAACTAGCTAGTTTTCAAATCAAGAAAACTATTCTTTTTAGTACTATAATTTATTTACAAGTATTAGTACGGATGAATGTCACAACAGATTGTGAAATTACATATTTGCAAATTACTCTTATAAAATTCATGCACGGCGTGATAGTTTAGCGGTGGGGGACACACACTATAAGGACGGTAGTCATGGATTGAAATCATGTCCCCGTGACTCTTTAATCATTGGTAATGTAATTTACTTTCATCATGTTAGTTGAAGACCGGTTGGTAAGTTGCTAAAGGGTCAGTTACATTTTTTTTTAGTCTAAAGATTTTATTTTTCTTTTTCTACAGTGACTCTTAATAGTAGTTAATTATCTCATATAGCTGTTATATGTAGTTAAGTGCGTGTGAATAGTTGTATAACAATTATATCCGTCATTTTATTATGATTATTCAAAAAATCGTTTTAATGATCTGACTTTTGCAAATATAGTGATAATAGTACGCGTTTTGAGAATTTATGTCTTACTTTTGTGGGTTCAAATCCGGTGGTGGACATATGTAAATATTCGTGGAAAAATTGTGCATATTCGTGGTAGGTAGGTGTGTGAGTTTGCCTTTCTAAACAAACAAATTGTTGGGTCTTAAAATTTGTTCTTAAATTTTACTAAAAGTAGAATAGAATGCTAAAATGCTTTATATGTATTATTATTATTATTATTATTATTATTATTATTATTATTATTATTATAGATATAGATAGATAACTCTACATTACCATATATATGTAATATTTATTTACTATTAGAATAAACATATTGAGAGTCCCGTAATCACTATTTGATTAGTGATTTGGAATCGCAAAGTGTAAAGTTTAATTGTAGAAGGGGGGATTGAATACAATTAAAAACTTTTTCTGATTTTAACTAATGTTAATTGAAAGTTCTTAATCGTTATAATAGAAACAGAGTATATCAGATAACATATATGACAATATCAAAGAACAATGTAATAGTAGCTGAAATGGTGAATTGTATTGATCATAAAATTCACAAGTGTTGAATGCGGAATGGATTAACCAAAGTTAATCCAATTCAAACACTTAGCTAAACTATTACAATCGAGATGAACAGCAGTGGACAAACACGCTGACTGTTCACTCTATGAATCGCTAAATCGTGCTTAGACAAACTACTCACTGACATACAAGTGATTAACACGAATTGAACGACTAGCCTCAACAGTACAAAACACTGAACTATTTATACTACAAGAGTTCCTAAAATATCGCCTACAAAATAGGATCTTGGAAAGACACGTGTCGCTGCTTGATTGTTTTGAACTCTGATGAAGCGACATTCTACAGGTCCCAATTCTGTTACCGCAAATATCTCGTTACCTTAAAACCAATCACTTGCTGCCACGTAATCTTTCGGACATACTTCGAACTGGAACACTCTTGCTGATGTATAGATAAGTACAATACTTTTTAGTACTTGATGATTGAGAGGCTTTATTGAATAGTCCCTGAAGATGCAGCAATCCTCCTCACTCACTGCGAGCTAACATGCTCTTGTAGAATGAATTGAACTAAAGATCTTCAGTGACTAGCTGTTATTCTGGCAGTGACTTTTGCCTTTATTGATTTGAAGAAGTAAGGCTCTCGCTGACGTAGATCAGCGACACACCAAGTTGAGCTTTAAATCTTCCTCAGCATATCGAACGGAATGAATGACGATCAGCGAAACCTATCATTAGCAACAGCAGCTTCGATACAATCCATTTCTTCATCGAGTAGTGAACAGTTGAGTTGGTCAGCGACATATGTACGAAAGTTACATGCTGGGACACAGAGATTTCCAAAAAAAAAAAAAATTGTGTAGTGCTCTGTTTTTCATCAAGAAGTTTTATTTAAAGAAGTTTTTTTTTTTTTTTTTTTTTTTTAAATTGTTGTAGCAAGATCTATGTTTCTACGTAGGCTTGAAAAGCTTTAAATTTGTAGAAATGATTTGAGTAAAACTTGATTTTGAT
The DNA here is from genome assembly GCA_949592205.1 of Helichrysum umbraculigerum. NCBI lineage: Eukaryota > Viridiplantae > Streptophyta > Magnoliopsida > Asterales > Asteraceae > Helichrysum > Helichrysum umbraculigerum. The sequence continues at coordinate 156,735,411 of CATIUR010000004.1, forward strand.
CTTGCTAATACTTCTTCTCCCTTTTTTTTTTTAAAAGAAATTATAACAGAATGATAAAGAAATGATCAGAAAGTGGGTGATTTGTGAAATGAGGTGAAGGGTTGGTTTTATAATGAAGTTATGTGAGAAGTATGTGGTGAAAAATGAAACGTCGTGGTTGATGATGGTGGTAAGTAGGGGTGGCATAGGGGTGATTATTTATGATGTTAAATGGGATAGGGGTGATTATTGTGGAGTTTGGTGGTATTAATGGTGATTTGAGAGGTGCGCTGGAAAAGTATAGGTGACATAAGGAAGAAATAGTGTCAGAGGTGCAATTTTGTGACACATCCCTTCAAATAATGATGAAAGAATCAGGGAGTTTCAGAATGCAAAAAGAATAACACTTATATTCAAAAGAAATACTAATCATAATTTTCAATTTGCCTGAGATGTTATCTCACTGATTTAGTCACAACTTAGAATACTAACTAAGTCAGAGAGATTTGATCGCTGGTAAATGTGAATCATGATTTTTATTCATTGAGTATGAGTGTTGTTTTATAATAATAATTTTCAGAGACTTATTTTTCGCTGAAAGAGTTACAGCTTAGAATACTAACAAGATCAGCTAAAGAATAGGTCTCTGAATATATATATATATATATATATATATATATATATATATATATAGGTGGGTTAAAATGAGAAGGTTAATTTTCGTGAGAACGTGAGAAACACTTCAAAATTGCTTTTTAACTATTCGAAACACATTTTCCTATAAAACTTTTTCAATAATTACTATTAAAATAACTTTTAGAAGCTATGATATAAATATAAATAAAAAATATAAACTTTTTTCCCGAACTTATTTTACAGTCGTTACTGTTGTGATTATTTAACATAATCACAAAATATAACATGATAATCACATGTGATTATTCTCTATTATAATGTGATTATCATGTGTTCGAGATAATCATAAAATATGGCATGATAATCACATATTATTCATGTGATTATCAAGTCATAAAATGTGATTATTATGAATAAAAAATTTAACAAAAATAATTAAAAATCTAAATAAAAAGTCGATTTTTTTTTATTTGAAAAATAACTTCAAAAAGTTATTTAAAAAATAAGCTACTAAGAAAATTTTGTAAAAAAACATATTTTGGATAGTTAAAAAGTGATTTTTAAAGTGTTTCTCACGTTCTCACGAAAATTAGCCTTCTCATTTGAACCTGAGACTATATATATATATATATATATATATATATATATATATATATATATATATATATATATTTAAAAATGAGTATAGATTATGTCTGATATGAACTATGTAATATTTTACTATATGATCTTTCACTGATCTAGTTACAACTTAGAATACTAACTAAATCAGTAAAAAAAAATATAGGACAATAACAATATATATCATATAGAGACATAACATATACTCAAATTTAAAAAAAAATTGAACCCTTTAAACAAAAAATAACTAACTGAGCTTGATAGCTGAGCTAGTCATTTAAGTTTAACATGCCAAGCTCGCTGATAAGAAAATTAAATCTTTTCTCATCTAAAGGTTTTGTAAATAAATCAGCGAGTTGGTAATCAGTTGAAATAAAATGCAATTCAATATCACCTTTCATCACATGGTCCCTGATGAAATGATATCGGACATCAATGTGCTTTGTCCTTGAGTGCATTACTGGATTGTTGGCAATGGCTATAGCGCTTTGACTATCACAATAGATTGGTATTTCATTGAAATCAAAGCCATAGTCAGCAAGCTGATTTCTCATCCAGAGAATTTGAGCAGTACAGGCACTTGCAGCAACATATTCAGCTTCAGCAGTTGAAGTTGAGACTGAGTTTTGTTTCTTGCTGGACCAGCTTACTAGCTTTTCTCCAAGAAATTCACAGCTACCAGATGTACTTTTTCTATCCAGTTTGCATCCAGCATGATCAGAATCAGAGTATCCTTTCAGGGAGAAATCTGAACCAGATGGGTACCAGAGACCAAGATTAGGCGTACCCTTCAGATATCTGAATATTCTTTTGACAGCGAGTAAATGTGATTCCTTTGGATCAACTTGATACCATGCTCTGGGAGCTTCTTTTAGTCCATACAGGGCTTTATCAAGTTTGTAAACATAACCCGGATGTTTTGGATCAATGAATCCAGGTGGTTGCTTGACATACACTTCTTCCTGCAGCTTGCCATTTAGAAAGGCACTTTTCACATCCATTTGATATACTTTAAACTTCTTGTGAGCTGCATAAGCGAGAAATATCCTGATTGCTTCAAGCCTAGCTACTGGTGCAAAGGTTTCGTCATAATCGATGCCTTCTTGCTGACAGTAACCTTGTGCAACTAGTCTAGCTTTGTTTCTTGTAACCACGCCATCAGCATCCATTTTATTTCTGAACACCCATCGTGTTCCAATTACTGATTTACCAGCGGGTTGTGGTACAAGCTTCCAAACTTTATTTCTTTCAAACTGAGATAGCTCTTCTTGCATGGCAGCTATCCAGTGATGATCAGTAAGTGCTTCATCAACCTTCTTTGGTTCCATTAGAGACACAAAACTTACAAACAAACAAAAGTTAGCAGTTGCTGATCTTGTCTGAACCCTGGATTGTGGATTATCAATAATCAATTGATTATCAATATGTTTTGTCCACTTAGTCATTCGCTGAGGTTCAGCAGTGACTTGATTACTTTGTGAGGGTTCAGAGGGCAAATCAACATTTGTAGCATGAGTATTGTTGTTATGTGAGTTTTGGTTTGGACATTGAATTGATGATGATGGGACATCTGTAGGTAAAGATGTTGTTCCTGAATTATTCACAGCTAAAGTAGAACTGGAATTGATTTCAGGAATATTATTTTCACCTTCAGAGTCAGATGAGAAATTTTTATATTCCTTATCATTTGATTTGATTTCATTTGATAAGTCACTATCCATTTTGTTAAAAACAAGATTTTCATATTCTTTTGGATCAGTGAGTGACTCATCATATGATTCATCAAAAGTAACATCCATTGATTCCTCAATACATTCTCTTCGTTTATTATAAATTCTGAAAGCTTTAGAGATGATTGAGTAACCAACAAATATTCCTTCATCAGCTTTGGGATCAAACCTTCCTAAGTGATCTCTTTTGTTTAGAATGTAGCAGGTACTACCAAAAACATGAAGAAAACTTATATCAGGTTTTCTCCCCCTTAATAGCTCATATGTTGTCTTAATGTGCCTTTTGACAATCAGTGACCTATTTTGAGTGTAGCAGGAAGTATTCACTGCTTCAGCCCAGAAATAGGTCTTAAGACCAGCATCAATGAGCATTGACCTTGCAGATTCAATCAAGGTTCTATTTCTCCTTTCTGCCACCCCATTTTGTTTGGGTGTTCTTGGTGCTGAAAATTTTTGAGAAATACCTTTTGAATCACAAAAATTTTCAAGGTCAAAATTTCGAAATTCAGTACCATTATCACTTCTCAGATGTTTTACCGTGATATCATTTAGATTTTCCATTTTCCTGACAAAGGATATGATCTCGTTGGCAGCTTCACTTTTGGCTTTGAGAAAAAATACCCAAGTGTATCTGGAGTATTCATCTACTATTACCAAACAGTACCTTTTTCCTCCAAGACTTGGCGTACTTACTGGTCCAAACAGATCCATATGAAGCAAGTAAAAACATTCTGTTGCTGACGAAGTCTGCTTACTTTTGAAGGACGAGCTGTGATGTTTTCCCTTTTCACATGCTGAACAAAGCTTGTCTTTATCATAAGACATTTTTGGTAGTCCAGTGACTAAACCATTCTTGCTTAGTTTGTTAATTGCTTTGAAGTTCAGATGAGAAAGTCGCTTATGCCATAACCATTTTTCTTCTGAAACGGTTCTGGAGTAAAAACATGTTCCTGACTGTGCTGAATCCATATTGACCACATAAGTATTTCCTTTCCTGTTTGCAGCAAGAACATCACTTCCCTTTTTGTTATAAACAACACCAGCTTCATGATCAAAAAGTACCTTGTTCTTGGAATCACAAAATTGACTGATGCTTAATAAATTGTGCTTCAAACCTTCTACATATGCTACTCGCTTGAACATTACATTACCATTGGTTAAGACACCATACCCTTTGGTTTTCCCAACTTTGTTATCACCAAAAACTACATCAGGACCTTTTTCATCCTGATAATCACTGAGCAGCGACTTACATCCTGTCATATGCCTGGAACATCCGCTGTCCAGATACCAGATGGTTTCTCTTAGAATACTTTTGTAGATGCTGTCAGAGTCCCACCCTGATGCTGAACATTTCTGAGCTACTTCCTTGATGTTTTCATGGAATTCAGCATCATTAGCCATTAAACAATAATCTTTGTCTAGGCAAAGCATTGCTTCTTCATCATCAGATGAAGAAGATGAATCAGAGTCGCTGAGTGAACTTTCTTCAGCAACAAATCCTTTTCTCTTCTTCTTTCCAGATTTTGACAATTCTTTCAGCTTCTTATATTTTGCCTTGTACTTGTTGTACTTGTCATTTCTGACATTTGGCATGGGTTCAGGGACTTGATTTACTGACTTTGATATGCATTCAGCTGCAAAATGACCAATTCTGCCACACTTGTAGCATTCACCTTTGGATTGAAATTTATCAGATGATGGAGCACCAGCGAATCTTTTTGGTCTGGTGTTCCTTCTAAAATTAGCAACCATCATGGCCATATCCTTCTCAAGCTTCTCCAATCCTTCTTCATACTCGTATTCTGACTGTTCTTCATCTTGACCACCTTCTTCTTCAGCTATCAGTGACTTTGAACTTTTCTTGGACACTTTTGACTTCTGTCTTTGATCGATTTCATCAAGCTCTGCTACAAGGGCATTGGATATCTTCTGACTTCCAAGAGTAGCACGAATATGCTCACTCTGATCAGCTTGCTTATCAGACTGCTCCCAATTGAGCAAGATACCATAGACTTGAGTTAAATTCAGAATTGAATAATCATTTCTCTGTCTGGTACACGTTGCAATGGTTCCCCAGATTTTCCTTGGCAGCAACTCAAGAAACTTTTCAACAACAAATCTCTGTTCCTTGCCTATACCAGCCTTCTCCATTTTGTTCATCAGTGACTGGTATCTAGTGTAAGTGGAAGACAGAGATTCATTTGGTTCCATTGCGAACAGCTCATACTGGCGAGTGAGATTGACTTCCGTGCAGCGAATAATATCAGGAGTTCCAATATATATATATTCCTAAGGGTATCCCACATATCTTTAGCAGTTCTACAAAGCCTGATTGATTCGAACACTTCATCAGGAAGTGCCATGCCTATGTAGATTTTAGCTTGTTTATCAAGTCTAACCAATCGCCTATCCTCATCAGTCCATTGTTCCTCTCTTTTAGGTAAAACCATTTCTGGTATAGCTGGAGTAGTAGCTGTTGCAATTACAGCAGGAACAATAGTAGTTGGGATATGTGGACCATTGGTTATGATATTACAGAGACGGTCATCAACTAAGTCTAAAAACATCATCATTCGGGACATCCAAGTTTCAATCCTTGAAGGATCAAAAGCTGGAGGTTTGGTTGTAGAACCATTTCCCTTTTGATAGTCAGAGTCAACACAGCTGTACTTTACAGATTCCATTGCAGACCTGGTTAATTGAAGTTAAACCAACTCTGCTCTGATACCAATTGAGAGTCCCGTAATCACTATTTGATTAGTGATTTGGAATCGCAAAGTGTAAAGTTTAATTGTAGAAGGGGGGTTGAATACAATTAAAAACTTTTTCTGATTTTAACTAATGTTAATTGAAAGTTCTTAATCGTTATAACAGAAACAGAGTATATCAGATAACATATATGACAATATCAAAGAACAATGTAATAGTAGCTGAAATGGTGAATTGTATTGATCATAAAATTCACAAGTGTTGAATGCGGAATGGATTAACCAAAGTTAATCAAATTCAAACACTTAGCTAAACTATTACAATCGAGATGAACAGCAGTGGACAAACACGCTGACTGTTCACTCTATGAATCGCTAAATCGTGCTTAGACAAACTACTCACTGACATACAAGTGATTAACACGAATTGAACGACTAGCCTCAACAGTACAAAACACTGAACTATTTATACTATAAGAGTTCCTAAAATATCGCCTACAAAATAGGATCTTGGAAAGACACGTGTCGCTGCTTGATTGGTTTGAACTCTGATGAAGCGACATTCTGCGGGTCCCAATTCTGTTACCGCAAATATCTCGTTACCTTAAAACCAATCACTTGCTGCCACGTAATCTTTTGGACATACTTCGAACTGGAACACTCTTCCTGATGTATAGATAAGTACAGTACTTTTTAGTACTTGATGATTGAGAGGCTTTATTGGATAGTCCCTGAAGATGCAGCAATCCTCCTCACTCACTGCGAGCTAACATGCTCTTGTAGAATGAATTGAACTAAAGATCTTCAGTGACTAGCTGTTATTCTGGCAGTGACTTTTGCCTTTATTGATTTGAAGAAGTAAGGCTCTCGCTGACGTAGATCAGCGACACACCAAGTTGAGCTTTAAATCTTCCTCGGCATATCGAACGGAATGAATGACGATCAGCGAAACCTATCATTAGCAACAGCAGCTTCGATACAATCCATTTCTTCATCGAGTAGTGAACAGTTGAGTTGGTCAGCGACCAGTGACTTTATCATGGTCAGCGACCAGTGACTCAACACATATATTTTGCTTGTATATACAAACTAGTAGGTTAGAATGCCGTGTTACGTACGGCCCTGCTCAAAAATGTTAATATTGAGTTTTATACAAATTTATTTGTGTATTATTTTCAAAATTGGTGCTTAATCGAAATGAAAAAGCGTTATCTTCTTCTTTATAGTTTAGCACGACAACGAAAACCATCAATGATTTCAATACTTCGTTTGATAGACCATGAATCACGAAGAAAGAAAATCACTTGTAAGATAAAGTGAAAATCAGTTACATATGATTTTATATAAGAAAAACTAACATGTTCATACTGACTAATTTGAACGTCCCTCCAACAAAATCCGTAATAAACAAAAAATAATTTCGTCTCATTTTTCACTAACTTTTATTTATAAAAACAGTTTATTTACTCTAATAGTTTTTTCTTCAAAATCACGTACACACATATTTAGTTAAATACTTAATTTTCTCAAAGTTATCAAATATGTCATTATCTTCAGTGGAAAAATCTTATAAATACTTTCTTGTAATAAGAACCTTCTAAAGAAATTGTACATTGTAAATTAATGTCCTAAAATACTCTTATACTGTTCTTGGTAAAAATATATTGAGAAAGCGAAATTTTTTGATAAAAATTTGTAAAAAAGATATATACATTAATACATGTCGATAGAGTAAACAAATATGTCAAAATTGAAGGACGGTTGATATGACGCAAAAAGTCATGTTTTCAAAGCCATTATTCCACACTTTTTGGGCACATCTTTAGTGAAAACATTCCAAAACAATCATTATTTACCAAAATTCACTAAAGTGCTCAGAAAATAGACGTTGCTACAAAAATCAGTAAAAACATCCGAATAACGAACAAAACGGAGCAAATAAGCAGCAACCAATTCTCGCACCCTCACTTATCCTATAATAAACATATTCTAACCCTATGATATGATGTAATAGGTAAAATCGAGACGATAAAATCAAGAATCATGCAAATCGGACAAAGGACGGAAAAGACTGGGCGGTTACAAACTCCTATAAAGTGATTTCGGCTATGCTAAAGTTGTACACATCCAATTTCAGTGATATTGGCACCATTAGAAGCGTAACGGAATTACGAAGACACATGCGAAAGAATCAGGTCAAACGGACGCATAACGAAGGAGATACGGACGTTTTAAGCAACGAACGAAATCAGACGGAGGCCGTATACGGCCTTGGCCACCGTATACGGCCCTTCATAGACCATATACGGCCCTCTACACACCGTATACGGCCCTATGAAGGCCGTATACGGCCCTATGTCCCCCATATGCTGCTCGTTTGTGCTTCGTTTGCTTGTACGTGGGTGCTTCGCGAGTTGTTCGGCTGATTTCAAGCTTTGCCTATAAATAGGAGGCCACCCCTCCATCATTCCACACACTTCACCATTCCATTCATTTCTCCATTTCCACTTTCTCTCTCACACACACTCTCTCTCTCTCTAAACTCTCTTTCTTTCTTTCTCTCTCTAGAAATTAGGGTTAGATCCAGTTAGTTCTCAGTTAATATTTAACTGAAACTAACGGAGGGACTACTTTTGTAATAGCATAGGGAATAGTCCAGGGGCTTTTATTGTAATATTGTCAAGGATATTGCGGAAGTTCTGCTTGTACTCTCTCTCTAAAAGCTTATTCAATCTACGCTTTATTAACGGTTACTTCTTTCCTTATCTGTTATAATGATAATTGCTATTGTTATTATGCTAGATTTAGGATCTGTTATTATGCGTAGTGAGTAGTTTCCTTGTGTGTTTGCTATGATGTAGTTAGTTTATATATGTGTGGGGTGATGCTGCTTTAAACATATAATTGGATAACATTATGAAATAACGGAGGTAACGTTATACGGCTTTCATTTGTATAGCGCCGGAAACATCACTTATGTGTGTAGTACGGAACGTGGAAGCTATGAAAGTCGTGGGCACAATCCTTTGTGGAAATAATGTTTCCAGTTATATTATATAAATGAAAACCGGTGATCTATTAATCTTGTATTTATGAATTTCTAAACCAAATCGTCTTTCCTCCAATTAAACGTGGTTAGAACCTTTATGACAAGGAGTCGCGAACATTGACCAAACGGTCACTACCTATCTATGTTTTCTGAAACTGTAAACATGGTCTGAATTGCGTAGCTGTGGAAATACTGTTTAAAACCTTTCGTATAGTACACCGTGAATCAATCAGGGATTTATTGGGAAATAGTGAGGGCTGGTTTATATCATAGATGGTTGGGCTTTAATACAAACGTAGTTTAAACTAGTCTAGAGTGACCATAAAGTATGTGACCCCGGAAAGACCACGATAAACGGCACTGTACTTCGTGTAACGTTGGAAACACCTTTTGGTGAAGTACAAATACGTGGAGCTAAGGAAATGTCGGTGGTTGAAGACTGTGTCACATCCTGGTTTGACTTCAAAGCTGTGGAAATGTTTGATCGCACTGTACACCGTTAGTACACCTAAAGATCAGGAACACCGTGGAAATGCTTAGATGCACTGTACACCGTTAGTACATCTTAGGTCTGGAAAACTGTGGAAATGCATAGTCGCACTGTACACCATGATGAAAGCTCTAGGCTAAAATATAACCATTAATATAAAGTTAATAGTCACCAAACCAAGTCTTAATCTTAAATGCCTTGTTTGACTTTGTTGTCCTCGTAGTGTTAAGAAAGGTCGGAACCTTAGTGGGTATGTTACTCTATCTCATGCACCCATGAACTAACATTCCAAGAAGGGTCGTTACTCCATCACTGGATAACGTTGAAGAGTTGAGCATCCTCCTCCGATCAGACTCAATTTGGCCTAGTATTCAGTGACATATTGATTGGTTTCCCCAATCAGTAGGGTACTAGTGTTTACACTACGAACAATTAAGCTTAGATAAGACACAAACCTTTAAAAGACGTTTTCATATAAAACCCTAGCATCACCCCCGCATAAGCTAACGAAGTCATAACAGACACATATCCTCCATACTGATTTTATCCCTATTTCTATTTTATTTACTTTTTATTTAGTTGCTTTAATTTACGGACCTAAGTAACAAAAACCCACTCAAAATCTGTTTGAAAAATCCCATCACTAAATCAAACAACTTGTCTTGATACTCCCGTTTCACAATACGATTAGCTTGAAGAACGACCCTAGGTCATACTACTGCTATACAGCTGTAGTAAAACTTAGGTCCCCAGCTCTTATAAATTTAAAACTCCACTGCCGTGTCCTCTTTCCGTTGCGTTGACGACCGTGACTGATCGGGCATACGACAAGTTTTTGGCGCCGCTGCCGGGCAGTTAATCGTAAGACTCTGAAGCATCCAGACGAGTTTTCTATTTAGTGATACTTCTTTCCCATTCTTATTTTCTTTTCTTTGTTCCAACCGACAATATCTTCCCGTATCCCACAACGATATTCGACCAGATCATTCGGATCTGAATCTCTCATTTTCGTACCCGATCCTGAGTCGATTATCCGCACCATCCGCAAAGAAAGACGTTACCGTTTTCCACAAATGGCCGCTCGTGTTACTCTCGCCGATAACACCAAACCATCCATCGAAGGACGAGGAGGACCGATTAACTATCCAGTGATTGACGGAGCTTCTTTTGAGCTTAAACACCACATCGTACAACTCATAAAAGATAACTGCCTATTCCACGGTCTACCCCGTAATGATCCCAACGCTCATATCGACAAATTCATTCAGGTTTCAAACTCCTATAAGCAGAATGGGGTTGAGCAGGATATCATCCGCTTATACTTGTTCCCCTATTCTCTCGCTTTACATGCCCTTACCTGGTTTGAGGGACTTGAGACCGGCTCAATCACCTCATGGACCGACATGGGTAATAAGTTTCTCGCTAGATACTTTCCCCCGTCCAAACAAACTTAGGCAAAGAATGACATCGCAAACTTCCAACAAGCCCACGATGAATCTATCTACTCAGCATGGGAGCGATTCAAGAGTTTACTGAGAAAATGTCCAAACCACCAAATGACGAAGACTGACAAGGTGTGCACCTTCTACCGAGGTCTTGATCCTAACCATCGCATCAATCTTGACGCAGCAGCTCAAGGAAACTTCATGAAACTTACTGATGATGAAGCATGGAGCTTGATTGAGGATATGACGATACATCACCACGATTGGAAGTCTGATGAGCAATCCTCATCATTACCCCTTTCCGCAAACAACACCCGCCAAACTGAAGCCATTAAGTCTCTGAGCGATCAAATTGAGACTCTGACAAAACAAATAGCAGATATGAAGAAACAACCACAGCAAATCCACCAAGTTCAGGCTTGCCAGAACTGTACCAACCATCCCGCTGAAGAATACGAGGTTGAGTACGAAGATCCTACCGACGGTTCAGTCTACTATGCCCAGTTTCCTGTCAGACCTCAAAATCCGCCCGGTTTCGCTAGAACTTCACCACCACGAACTCGAGGAAACCAATATCCTCCACGGAACAACCAACCCCCTTTCCAGCCCAGGTTTCAGCCACGATATCCGACGTACCCCCAACAACCACAACTTCCATACAATCAACCACTTCCATTAACCGCCACTGAGGATACCCAGCCTGGTGAGCCTGCAAAGACCATCATTCCAGTCACGAGTACTGATGACAACCTCAACAAATTCATCCAAGGTCAGACCGCTTTCAACCAAAAGACTACGGCTCGACAAGACCAAACTGATCTATTCCTTCGAAATCAACTCTCGGTCCTAAAAAGCCTTGAGAACCAGATCGGTCAGTTAGCCCAACGTCTCGATACCTGACCGCAAGGGACCTTACCAAGCAATACTATTCAGAACCCCCACGTCGAGGAAGCCAAGACCTTAAACGCTGATAAACCAACTCCTTCTATGACTACTTCTCCAAGGGAACATTCTCCTGTCCCGCCGACAGTTGAGACCAAATCAACGCCCACGCCGAGTCGTGAGGTTGAAATTCCTTTCCCTAACCGCCTGCACAAGAAATACAATACCAAGTCATTCAAACTTGATGGAAAATTCTTAGACACCGTGTCTAGAATCCCTTCTAGTACGAAGTACATCCGACGAATGCTGGCAACTAAGGACAAGATTCCTTCCACTCCTAAAGTCTCCATGAACGCCGAGTGTTCAGCCGTCATCCAGAATGCCTTACCGGAAAAGCTAGGAGACACGGGACGATTCACCTTACCCTGTTCCATTTATCACTCAGGCACAATACGCTCCTTGGCCGATCTTGGAGCCAGTATCAATCTGATGCCTTACTCGCTCTACTCCAGATTAGAATTAGGACCTCTCCAGCCCACTAAAATGAGCGTCCAGCTTGCCGATCAATCAGTCCGATTCCCGAAAGGCATTGCTGAGAACGTCATGGTAAAAGTTGACAGGTTTTATTTCCCCACTGACTTTGTAGTGATGGATATACAGGAAGACATTAACATACTCATTATCCTAGGTAGGCCATTCATGAATACTGCACGTGCTGTTATTGACGTATATTCTCAGGTTATCAGTCTGCGAGCACATGGACAAACAATATCATACAAGATTGATCAGACCGACTGTTCAATAATGGAGCATGCAGAGATATACGCAATATCCATGGGCAGAATTACTTCGGATGATGACACTTCTGACTCAGAGCCAGAACCATACAGGCCATACGAGCATACTTGTCTTATCTCAGCTACTGAAGAGTCAGAATCAGAAGACGAGGAAATGGAGGAATCTGAACCAGAAGAAGAAATAGAGGAGGAGGAAGATTCAGAGCAGGATGAAGAAGAAGAGGAACAACCTGAAACAGAACCAGAGGAAGAAACGGAACCAGAAGAAATGGAAGAATGCGAGGAAGGACAGGAAGAATCAGAGCCCGAGGAAGTATATCAGTCCACACCACCTCATCAATACCTTCCTGACTCATATTTACCGACAGCAGAGATTATGCAGATCGAGAACCTCGAGAACTTCATCCCTCTGTCACAAGATGAATCAGATGAAGACACACAGACTGATTACTCTCACGATGCAGAATTTGGTCTCACCATGGAGAAACTCATTGCATCAGCTATTGATCCCACCAAACCTCTCGTGTCTCCTCGACTTGACGCTCTGCTGAATATTGAGAAGACTATAGCTTTATCCGCACAGCACCCGGAGCTTCGAGACAAACTCTTGAGAAAGATTGCAGCATATAAAGCATCCCGACTTCCCCAAATGATTCAAACCTTTGACGCATCTGCACCTCGAAGTCAGTTCGAGAAGGGAAGTACTTCCGGATCTAGCCGTGATTCTGATTCTCAGGAGGAAAAAGACATCGAGATGGATTCCTCTCAGCCGATATCTCAGATTACTGATGACACTCTTCCACATTCCGATACTGTTGAGTTCCCTGATTTCCAGGCTAGGGATACTCCAGCTAAGGAAAGTGATGATGATGACATCATCTATACTGACGTTCCAATAGATATTCGGTCTGTCCGACTTCTTGCATCTTCGACTGTTCCCGCTTCTCCTCAAAATCCGACTATCTCCAACAATGAGGAAATGATAAGTGCTATTGAAGAATTCGAAAACGACATACCTATGATGATAAGCATTATCATTAACTCCACCAATGATTACACCCCACACCAAAGGAACCTGATTGAGAAATCATAGCCGAATCTGAGGTCAACCAAGCCGAGAATTCCCAAGATTACAGATTCTTCCACAACCGCCTAAATACATTTGCCGAAGACCTCGCTGCTCAGTTGCTACGAGAGCACCACGCTGCTGGACCAACACCTGAGGAGCTTGAGTTCTTTGAAGACTAAAGACACATGTACAGGAAGATCTATGATACACTATTCAGATCCGCATTTCCATATTCTGCTGAGCAACACGAGTTCTTAAATTCTTATCGCAGCAATATGTACAATGCTACTGGGAATCCTGACGCAGACATAGATATCCGGTTGATGAATGATCTTAGGGGACTCCTAGATTCTATGGCTAGGAATGATCATATTGATGAGACCTCTCCTCATAGGTTCTACATTGACTGCACCATCGAGTACCACGCTCACAAGATTACCGAAGATCTCGAGTACGAGAGTTCTGACGAGAGAACGCGTGTCATCCCTTCTTCTATACCTGAAGGTTCGATGGTTAACATCGCGAACTTCCTCACTGATCGAATCAAGGAAATCTTCGCTGAAGTACCTGATGAAGAGCACAGTCAAATATTCAACTACGGATTACGTGAGGTTTACGACATGATGAACAATACCTTTAAGAACTCCGACCTCACGTTTTCCCACTACCAGACCAGTCTCATCCAGGGTATTCATGAATCTATCCGAGAACTTGGAGTAAACTCCAGTATTGCAGATCACGAGACTTTACACCTGCAGTTCTTTGGATTTATGGACTCACTCAGACAACACCATCCTGAACGAGAGATGATTGAAGCTGATGGATTCTCTTTTGTAAATTCCCGCGGAATTATCTCCAGCACAGTAAAGGAGATCACTTGGGACCTGCTGCACATAAAAAAGATTACAGAGCAGCATCTGCAGAGCTTCCCCATATTTTCATCTGAGATTCCAAACATCGTCGACATCATCGCTCGCCATTTTCTGAGAATATACCCACGTAACCCCAGGATTCCACTTCTGCGCACTTCCGGTCCTGGTGGTTCCAGCACCAACTAAATCTGAAGGAAGGCAAAGTCGAGCTCTCGACTCTAAAAGCAGTGCTTCTCGGGAGGCAACCCGTGTAATAAGACGTGTAGAGAGAACAGTGTCAATAAGTGAAGATATATCTCTGACTATCCTTCACACTTGGTCGTCACCAAAACACTTTTATGATATTACAACTCATTTGCAAATAAACCACTCGTCTCAGAAATAAGGAAATCAATTTGAAAAATGATAATTCATGTGTTTCGAGCATTTGAGGTACTTGCATACTACTTTTATGCATTATGCTCGAACTCGTTTAAAAACACATGTTTTATAAAAATGATTTGTAGTAGAAAATATCTTTTCAAAATTCTGAGACGGTGATTTATCTTTCATTTGCAAATACTTTGAGTTTGTAAACTGGTACGACCAACGTGTTCACACTTACGAGATTGATTCACAAAGGGAATAATGGATGGAGAAGAAAACCAAATAGCAAGACGCTTGAAGCTGTGCCGCTCTTCATGAATGCAGAAAAAAAAAAGATCTTGGCAACACCTCTTTTCAGCAAATTCAGATTCTCAGCTTCTTTGTTGCTCGCTATCTGGGGAGTGTCTTAACCTTTACTCTCTTTTGTTTATGATTCTGTATATTATTTGCTTTGTTAGTTTAAGAAGTCTATACTCTATCCTAAGCTTATCACTAAGTGTGGGATTCCAGCCCAAAACAAACACTTGAGAAACATTTTCTTACATGTTCAAACTCTAAGTGTGGGATTTTACTTCCAGTAAATCTCAACTAAAGAGAACATTAGGGACAATGTTCCTCTAAGTGTGGGATAGCAGGTATAGAATACCTTGGTTAGTTTTCTTTGATTTTTAATGTCCGAAATAGTAAACTCAGAAAATGTTCCTAAAATTTTTCAAAATTTTTCAAAGAAAATTGAAAGTATGAGCTAAATCTATTGATTAACTCTGCTAATTTTGAGCCAAAATATCTTTTGAGAGGAGCTATTTTCTGATGTGAGTAATATATTTCGGAGTCTAGGGAAAATAAGGTAGAAATTGCTTAAACAAGAAATAATAATCTGATGGAAGCATGACGAAGCACATACAAACCCTATTTGCAGTGAGGTATCTTGAGCCTAATAGCATTCATTTTTAATGCTTCACTAATCATTTCTTGTGTGTGCCGATGCATGCATCTCTGAATTAGAACTTGCTCTTGACATACGCTTCAAGACCACATTGGTGTGTACCGTACGCGGTATATGTGCAATTAAATGACCTTGACATTCCCTAGGATATAAACCCCTTTTCACATATCTCTTCAAGCCCAAAACCCTTCTGATACTCACTTTTAGTATCGATGATCCACCTAGTAAACCCTGTTGAGCCTAAACCTTTCGTTTCATAAAACCCTCAATAAACCCTACTTCCCAAAATACCCCCAAACTTATCTTAGAATTTCTGAGGTTATGAGGAACATCTTTTAGAATATCTTATCCTACCCCTTTCGTGCTCTCAAAAAGATTAAAGAATCCTTGGTGTGCAAAATTGACACCGCGAAAAGACTCGAAACGTTCAAGATAAGGGATTTCTGAAAGAATCAAAAGAAGAAAAATATCCTTGGAAATTCTCTAGCAAAGAAATTCTGAAGAAGAAAAGAAAAATAGAAAAATACAAAAGCAGAAAAAGAAAATAAAAAGAAGAAAAAGAAGAAAAGAAAGAAAAATAGTTCCGCAAGAATAAAGCTTAAAGTCCTTTGAAGTATCATCAAGATTCTGATAGAAGACCAAAAGCTGCCTCTCTCTCCGTTCTGAAATAAAGTTGTTCATAATCTCAGTTGTTTTAAGATAAGCAACCCTTACAAACCCAAAAATACCACTATCCATACCTTTTACCCCTCACCAAACACTACAACCCTCATAAATGTCTTGGGATAATTAGCACCGTCCTCACCTAAGTGGTGGAGATCCGATTCTCGACCAAGCCTATGACGATGAGTGCTGCATGACTGGCTATTTGAGCGATTTCTTTTGTTCTAGACTGATAGGAAACCCGATACACTTTGAGTGAATTGAGTGACCACCTTTAGTGAGATCGCCTAGTCATGTGTACTCCAAGATCATGTGATTTGGATGTATGCCTAAGAGAATCTTTTCTTGTTTAAGGAAGGATCATCTTATCTTTCCCTATATTCCTGAAACTATCTTATTTTCATTTGACAGTGGTAACTCTTAAAAATGTTGAAGCTCGCTCTAAAAATTGTTTTAAAATGTTTTCAGAAACTGAGTGTTGCTTGAGGACAAGCAACGTCTAAGTGTGGGATAACTTGATGTGACGCAAAAAGTCATGTTTTCAAAGCCATTATTCCACACTTTTTGGGCACATCTTTAGTGAAAACATTCCAAAACAATCATTATTTATCAAAATTCACTAAAGTGCTCAGAAAATAGACGTTGCTACAAAAATCAGTAAAAACATCCGAATAACGAACAAAACGGAGCAAATAAGCAGCAACCAATTCTCGCACCCTCACTTATCCTATAATAAACATATTCTAACCCTATGATATGATGTAATAGGTAAAATCGAGACGAGAAAATCAAGAATCATGCAAATCGGACAAAGGACGGAAAAGACTGGGCGGTTACAAACTCCTATAAAGTGATTTCGGCTATGCTAAAGTTGTACACATCCAATTTCAGTGAGATTGGCACCATTAGAAGCGTAACGGAATTACGAAGACACAGGCGAAAGAATCAGGTCAAACGGACGCATAACGAAGGAGATACGGACGTTTTAAGCAACGAACGAAATCAGACGGAGGCCGTATACGGCCTTGGCCACCGTATACGGCCCTTCATAGACCGTATACAGCCCTCTACACACCGTATACGGCCCTATGAAGGCCGTATACGGCCCTATGTCCCCCATATGCTGCTCGTTTGTGCTTCGTTTGCTTGTACGTGGGTGCTTCGCGAGTTGTTCGGCTGATTTCAAGCTTTGCCTATAAATAGGAGGCCACCCCTCCATCATTCCACACACTTCACCATTCCATTCATTTCTCCATTTCCACTTTCTCTCTCACACACTCTCTCTCTCTCTAAACTCTCTTTCTTTCTTTCTCTCTCTAGAAATTAGGGTTAGATCCAGTTAGTTCTCAGTTAATATTTAACTGAAACTAACGGAGGGACTACTTTTGTAATAGCATAGGGAATAGTCCAGGGGCTTTTATTGTAATATTGTCAAGGATATTGCGGAAGTTCTGCTTGTACTCTCTCTCTAAACGCTTATTCAATCTACGCTTTATTAACGGTTACTTCTTTCCTTATCTGTTATAATGATAATTGCTATTGTTATTATGCTAGATTTAGGATCTGTTATTATGCGTAGTGAGTAGTTTCCTTGTGTGTTTGTTATGATGTAGTTAGTTTATATATGTGTGGGGTGATGCTGCTTTAAACATATAATTGGATAACATTATGAAATAACGGAGGTAACGTTATACGGCTTTCATTTGTATAGCGCCAGAAACATCACTTATGTGTGTAGTACGGAACGTGGAAGCTATGAAAGTCGTGGGCACAATCCATTGTGGAAATAATGTTTCCAGTTATATTATATAAATGAAAACCGGTGATCTATTAATCTTGTATTTATGAATTTCTAAACCAAATCGCCTTTCCTCCAATTAAACGTGGTTAGAACCTTTATGACAAGGAGTCGCGAACCTTGACCAAACGGTCACTACCTATCTATGTTTTCTGAAACTATAAACATTGTCTGAATTGCGTAGCTGTGGAAATACTGTTTAAAACCTTTCGTATAGTACACCGTGAATCAATCAGGAATTTATTGGGAAATAGTGAGGGTTGGTTTATATCATAGATGGTTGGGCTTTAATACAAACGTAGTTTAAACTAGTCTAGAGTGACCATAAAGTATGTGACCCCGGAAAGACCACGATAAACGGCACTGTACTTCGTGTAACGTTGGAAACACCTTTTGGTGAAATACAAATACGTGGAGCTAAGGAAATGTCGGTGGTTGAAGACTGTGTCACATCCTGGTTTGACTTCAAAGCTGTGGAAATGTTTGATCGCACTGTACACCGTTAGTACACCTAAAGATCAGGAACACCGTGGAAATGCTTAGATGCACTGTACACCGTTAGTACATCTTAGGTCTGGAAAACTGTGGAAATGCATAGTCGCACTGTACACCGTGATGAAAGCTCTAGGCTAAAATATAACCATTAATATAAAGTTAATAGTCACCAAACCAAGTCTTAATCTTAAATGCCTTGTTTGATTTTGTTGTCCTCGTAGTGTTAAGAAAGGTCGGAACCTTAGTGGGTATGTTACTCTATCTCATGCACCCAGGAACTAACATTCCAAGAAGGGTCGTTACTCCATCACTGGATAACGTTGAAGAATTGAGCATCCTCCTCCGATCAGACTCAATTTGGCCTAGTATTCAGTGACATATTGATTGGTTTCCCCAATCAGTAGGGTACTAGTGTTTACACTACGAACAATTAAGCTTAGATAAGACACAAACCTTTAAAAGACGTTTTCATATAAAACCCTAGCATCACCCCCGCATAAGCTAACGAAGTCATAACAGACACATATCCTCCATACTGATTTTATCCCTATTTCTATTTTATTTACTTTTTATTTAATTGCTTTAATTTACGGACCTAAGTAACAAAAACCCACTCAAAATCTGTTTGAAAAATCCCATCACTAAATCAAACAACTTGTCTTGATACTCCCGTTTCACAATACGATTAGCTTGAAGAACGACCCTAGGTCATACTGCTGCTATACAGCTGTAGTAAAACTTAGGTCCCCAGCTCTTATAAATTTAAAACTCCACTGCCGTGTCCTCTTTCCGTTGCGTTGACGACCGTGACTGATCGGGCATACGACAACGGTAATGAAACTTTTTGCTTCAAAAAGTGATAGTGTTTGATAAGAAATGTAAAATGAGATGTACGTGTAATTTTCGATACAGAAGACACATATAACAATTTTTAAGTAGGGTAAATCAAGTTTGTTACACGAGAGTGTTTGATAAAATATACAAACATGTAAATATGTTGAAAGTGTAAATATGAATGTGATAAAGATTTTAGAAGGTACTTGCTTATTTATGATTATTCTTATTTCTTAGTATAATAAGCAAAGATTATTATTTTATTATTATTAATATTATTAAGTTAAGGTAGTAATATATTTTGGTAATATAGAGATCATTACAAATAATATAAATTATTTATCAATGGTGATGATGTGTAACCATATAAGACAATATTGTCTTCCTTATATATATAGAGTAAAAAGAGAAGTAGGTTTAAAGAAAGTATGCTATTTTTTTTTTTTGTGTAACTATGAAATGAGAAAATAAAGGTATTTGATAAAATGCATAGATGTAGATGTGTCAAAAGTGTAAACATGAAAATGAAAAAAAAAATTAATAGAAAAGTTAATTATTATTATTATTATTATTATTATTATTATTATTATTATTATAAAATTTGATATAAAAAAATGAAAAAGAAAATGAATAAAAGTAAATTATTATTATTATTACCATCATTATTATTATTATTATAAAATTTGATATAAAAAAAATGAAAAAGAAAAATGAATAAAAGTTTGATGATGTGTCAAAAATTTAAGACATCATGCTTTCTTTATATATAGTAGAAGATATTATAAAATTTGATATAAAAAAAATGAAAAAGAAAATGAATAAAAGTTAATTATTATTATTATTACCATTATTATTATTATTATTATAAAATTTGATATAAAAAAAATGAAAAAGAAAATGAATAAAAGTTTGATGATGTGTCAAATATTTAAGACATGATGCTTTCTTTATATATAGTACCGTAGAAGATAGAAGATACATGTCAAAGGAGTGGAAACTTTTGTGATTTATCAGAGTAAATTAATTTAAGTTGTCCCTCGTGTTTTCATGTTTTCTTCATCGGTCGTCTTCAACTTGATTCACTAATAGTTCAAAATTTTAAAAAGTTTTTTACTTTAATATTCCAATTTTAAACTACCGGTGAACAGATGTATAAAAAAATGGACTGTTAAAACTAAAAATTAGAAGTTAGAGACGAGTGGTGAAGAAAACGTGAAACCATATGAACATTTGAAATAATTTACTCGATTTATTAAGATAAAGAATAGTGTTTAAGATCTTAAGCTAACACATACTAATTCACATGAAAAGTAATATACAGAGTTAGTACTTAATAATAGCTCCTATATATACACATTGTGTTGTTTATTAGACCTTTCCCATTGGTTGTAGTCGGTTCTCGTCACTTTCCAACCGACAAAGTGACGCTGATGGCACGGTCCGTCACTTCGCCGTCGGCTCACTTCTCGTCGGAAATCCGACGGATCCCATTTTTTTTTGTAAAGTGTATAAAACTAAAGGTAAATTGGTAAATGTGAGACCCAAAAATTAAAGTGACAGAATCATTGATGGTACGGGTCCGTCAGTTTCAATCAGTTTTTGAAAAAGCTAACGTGACATAGTCGATTTCAATCAGTTTTTTCAATCATTGGGTATGGTCTTATTTTTGTGAATTAATAATAATGTTTTTATTAGTAGTGGAACATACAACTAACAACTTGATGCGAAAGAAAACCTCATCCAATGCATATAATAATATTAAACTTAGATATGGTTTTATTAGTTAAATTATTTAATCAATTTTAATTATTCAAATCCAAGATTTAAAAAGCTCATCATCTCCTGTCATCTCTCTCTAGGCTCCTCCAAATATTCTTACACCAGAGGATTGCCCAAAACACACTGTCTCTCTCTTTCTCTCTCTCCTCTTTCTATTATTTGTTTATTTATATTTATTTATTTATATATACAACTACTACTATTCCCATCATCAATCCCAGCTGCTCCAAATTCCCATTTCTTTTCATATATTTTTCATTTATATATTATATTGACACAAAGGAGTGGAGGAATAACCAAGAAAAAATATGTAAAGTTTCAATTTTTATTATTTTAATGAATTTATTTATTAGTTAATTACAAAAATACAATAACAATACCTTACCTTTGGTGAAGAAAAACAACCCACACATCCTTTCCTCTGTTCTCAATTTTATTCATTAATAGATTAGATCTCATTCTTCATATCAGTATTTCCATTAATGGTGAGTGCTTGTATAAACAACCCAAACCCAATTTCATTTTGTTTTCTATAATTAATTAATCAATTCAATTTCTTTGATCTATTTAAATTGTGGGTTTTTAGGAATCTGAAATCTACTTGAGATTGATGTTTGAGGGATCCAATTTTCTTAATTTCAGTTTATGAACACTGAGAAATAGTAATCCGATCACTGTTTTGCACTGGATTCTATCAGGATAAGGTAATCATTTACTTGTTTTCAATCTTTTTTTTTTCATAGCTGCATTTTGATCTATTCAATTGGTATTTGTGTTAAATCCAGGATGGATTTATAAAATCTGTAGAATTTTGATTGATTTGGGTATGTTAATATGATAAAGTTTTGATTTTTAATAGAATCGTGATGTGTTTCAATCTTCTTGTTGTTGTAGGTGAATTGGGTTAGCATCAAAGTAAGTTTTTTAGCTGAGAATTGTGTTCAATTTCATGGCAATTCAACATGGGGTTATTGAAAAGATGGAATCGGATTTCGGTAAGCTGTTCATTGGTGGTATTTCATGGGATACTGATGAGGGTAGATTGAAAGATTACTTTACTAGTTATGGTGAGGTGATTGAGGCTGTGATCATGAGGGATCGAATCACGGGTCGTGCTCGTGGATTCGGTTTTGTAGTCTTTGCTGATCCTGCTGTTGCTGAAAAGGTTGTAATGGAGAAACATATGATCGATGGCCGAACTGTAAGTTTATTCAAACATTCTGATTATTATCTGCTCAAGTTGTAGGTAATCAGTTAGTTGTGAAGCAGAATCTGGTTATATAATTAGTTAGGGGTCAATTAATCATTTTCAAATAGAACTTTTAAGAGCAGTTGCAACTAAATTACGAAATTGATTCTAGTTATCTGATAATCTAAGGGTCCTTTTACATGTACATCCTTGAATAAGAGAATTTGCGGAACACTCGAACAGCTGATTATCGTGTTATCACAACTTCAAACAGAAGAAGTGCAGCCTGTATTGTTGCTACGGATTATCTTATTTTGATTATTCTATATCACATAATGACTTTCAAAAAGTAATGCCGAACACCGCATAATCTCATTATGATTTTAGTTTTCTCATTATTTAGGCACAAAGTATCCTACTGTTTGGGCAGCCCAAAGACCCATTAAGTATCCTACTGTAATAAAACTGATTACTATATGTAATAGAAACAATGGAATTCATAATCTTTCTTTCATAATCTAAATGATTAGGTTGAAGCAAAGAAGGCTGTTCCGAGGGAAGACCACCATGGACTGAATCGAAGCAATGGAAGCATTCAAGGATCACCGGGTCCCGGAGGGCGCACAAAAAAGATATTTGTAGGAGGTTTAGCATCGACAGTCACCGAGAGTGACTTCAAGAAATACTTTGATCAATTTGGTTGTATTACAGATGTGGTTGTGATGTATGATCACAACACTCAAAGGCCAAGAGGTTTTGGTTTCATCACATTCGATTCAGAAGAAGCGGTTGATCGAGTTTTGCATAAAACTTTTCATGAACTCAATGGCAAAATGGTTGAGGTCAAACGGGCTGTCCCGAAAGAGTTATCACCAGGGCCTATCCGGAGCCCGTTGATTGGGTTTAACTACGGGTTAACCAGACCTAACACGTTCCTCACTAGCACCTTCCCACAAGGTTACAATATGAGCTCAATTGGAGGTTATGGAGGTCGAACCGATAGCCGGTTTAGTCCAATTGCTGGTGGGCGTTCCGGGTTCTCTCCATTTGGTTCATCTGGTTATGGGATGGGTATGAACCTTGAGCCGGCTTTGAGCCCGGGTGCATTTGGTGGGACCTCTAACAACATGGGTTACGGGAGAGTTTTGAACCCGTATTTTGGTGGAAACTCAAATAGGTTCATTACCCCTATAGGATATAATCAAAGTAATGTGAGAAATGAGTCATTTATCGGTTCATCAACTCGAAACGTGTGGGGAAACGGTGGGCTCACTAGCCCGGGTGGGTCAGGTGCGTATTTGGGTTCTGGAAGTGGTGGATTTGGAGTATTTGGTAATGGGCCGAATTGGGGTTCGTCTTCTATATCTAGTCAAGGTGTTGTGAGCTCTTCCAGCTACAATGGTGGAAGTATTGGACCTCTAGGGGGTCCAGAAAACAGCTATGGCCTTGGAATTGGAAGAAACGGACCTAGTGTCGGTCATGAAGGGTCTTATGGTAATTTGTACCGTGGGGGTTCGATGTATGGTGACCCGACCTGGCAGTCTTCGTCTAATGAGCTAGACGGTTCTGGTTCGGGTTCATTCAGTTACGGGCTTGACAATTCAGAAGATGTTGGAAACTATAGCATTGCAAATAGACAAACTAATAGGGGTATGCATGTTACAAGTACCTAGGGTGTGTTTTAGTTGCAGAAATGTGGAGGTGTTCTGAAAAACAGAAAATGTGTTCAAGTATGAGTATTTCATACAAAATTTAGTTAAATTTTTAAAGCTCCATTCTTAGTTTTAAGCTGTTTGCTTCTGAAGAAGGGAAACTCCTTTTGACTTCTAAACTGTAAGATGAAAACTTTTGATGAACTAATTTTCAGAATTTTCACTTGTTATGATAAAACACCCTCAATTTTTAGAAAAATGAAGATGGGAACTTAGAGAAAAGTTTCTGTAACTAAATGCATCCTTATGTAGTTATGTTTTTAATTTTAAGACAATTGTTTCAAGATTGGTGTACAAAAACTTGATATTAACTAGTTTCATATGTGAATTATCGCAGGGATTGCTGCATAGAAGTTTTCAAGATTTGCATACAAGAAGGTCAATTTAGGAGGATCTGTTATTTTCGTAGATAACCCACCTCTTTAGTATACAACACGAGCAGCGTTAAGGGAAATTTCGTAGTTTGGTATGCAGATTCTTGAAAAGATATACGACGGGGTTAAAAGAAGGGATATGGTGGCAAGTTTTGATTATAATTGACGACATTAGGTTTCCGGCTGATTCCACTTTTGATGTGTTGTTGTGCATCTTTTCAACGAGGGTGGTAGAAGAGTAGATCAATAATATTTCTGTTTTTCTTTTGGTTGTTATATTTGTTCTTGTTGAGCTGTTGTAATGTCTGGCAAAGTTGCCAGTACTTGATATTGGTTTCTGAGAATGTACTTTTTTTCGGTTTATTCTGTTTGATTTACAAAGTGTGAATGATTAGAGATTCAAGTTAATAATTTGACTGAAGGTTCGTTTTTTCATGCGTTCCTGATTATTTCATCTCTTTGCTTCTGAAACGGGTTCTAATTATTTGATAAGTTTTCGTAGCTTGTTCACCTTACATTGTAGTATTCTTTAGAGTCTTTTATTCATCTTAATCACGTTTTGATTGTAATCATTGGTCCCATCATCGATACGAGTAGAATGATAATGGTCCCCATGAAATGGATAATAGTGTGAATGAATTCCATTCGTTTCGTTCTCCAATTCTTGGGTCCATGTCAAGCAGATAGGGCCGGTAGTCGTATCTATTCACACCGAATAAATAGTTCTGATAACCGAGCGAAATGTCTTGAAAATATTATTGAAAGACATATAAAAGCAGTAACATTTTGCGTATGTTGTTGAAGATTTTAAGTAGCTAATAATGGATTAAGATTATGGATTAAAGCTAGATTAGGAGTTAAGTGAACTGCTAATAAATTTAGAATAAATGCGGGGATAGCTCAGTTGGGAGAGCGTCAGACTGAAGATCTGAAGGTCACGTGTTCGATCCACGTTCACCGCATGTTATATTTTGTTAATTTTTCCTTTTTACATTGTTATTTTGATGGGAATTTATAAATTATTAAACAGAATTCTTATATGTGCGGGGATAGCTCAGTTGGGAGAGCGTCAGACTGAAGATCTGAAGGTCAGGTGTTCGATCCACCTTCACCGCATATTTTTTTTTCCCTCTCTATTTTTTATTTTCAAAATAACCATCCATCTTTTGGAAGTTGTCACAATACAACCCTGTAGCCAACTTACAGCCTATTGAATACTTATGCAGCCAAATGACTCTGACTAGAGATCAAAATCAATCCAAATAGCTATAGTATAACTATGGTTGATGTCCCGTTATGAGTTTTCGATATGGCATGATTCAATGCAGTGTAAGACCC
Organism: Helichrysum umbraculigerum; assembly: GCA_949592205.1. NCBI lineage: Eukaryota > Viridiplantae > Streptophyta > Magnoliopsida > Asterales > Asteraceae > Helichrysum > Helichrysum umbraculigerum. Next base: position 156,761,186 of record CATIUR010000004.1, read on the forward strand.
GATTCAATGCATTTTTATGTCTCAATGAATGCATACTTATTTACCCGAGTTAGTCATGTATGTATGTAGAGATAAAAAGTCAAAATATCTACATAACGTACAATGTGTTTGATAATCCTTTACAGTGTAATGTGAACTCATTAGAAAATTCAATTCTTTTATACTCTGTATAATACACCCATAACTTCGTTCAATTGCATAGGAATTAGATAAAGAAAAATCGTCATTTACATACATTTCGTCCGAAGAAATTACAAAAGATGCGTACTCTACTGTTACATAAAGTTATGTTTTCGTCCTACTAATTCTTCTCAAATGATGTAACCTATACGGCTAATCGGCTATACTCAAAGTAATAAACTAGCCATTTTATTAAACTACGTACATTCTGTTCAATCTAGTAAAATAAAATTAAGTTAAGCAGAACGTCGGTATCATAACTTGTGATTCATTCATTTCACTATATTTGGTTTTTAGTCCATAACAAACATCGCTAAAGGTTATTTTATCTGTCTGATCTTGAAGTTCACTGTCTTTTAGTCAATCTAATGAATTTATGTTCATTAAAAACGTGCTTTACAAATAAACCATGCTGAACACATATTTTTAAAAAGGTTAGTTCATTAAGTATATATTTAAGGCTGTATGGATCAAAAAGGATGATATGATAGTGCCTGTTAGCTAATAACTACAACAAAACCTACTACACATTTATGTGTTAAAAGCAAGTGTTTAAAAGAAACATTGATTACTAATTATAGTTGCATCAAGTCTTGGTGTCCATGTAGGCCCTTAATTAAACATATGATTGATTCACTTCACCTTATTGCTTTGTCAATTTCGCTTTGATTACATTATTATTGACAACACAAGCAATTGAGCATATCATTAATCTATCCAACAAAGTAAAACAAGCATCATTTAACTCATGATTTGTGTGATATATCCCAAGTTTAAAGCAATCATATTGAACAATCATACAACACTTAAGAGAGATATTTTTAGTTTTCCCACTAAGATTCTTGTTTATTCTACCCATTAGATCTACTTAAATTCATCTTTTATGCAATGTACAACAAAATCATGAAATTATAGTTCTACCTTTTAGCCGGAAAATTAAATGAATCGAGTTCTGCGTTTTGTTTCCTAAATTTTGCTATCTAGCCATACATATAGGTGTGATGGTCGATCTTAACAACCCAATAAACCTCAAAGGGACATCATAGTAGCATAAATTGTGCTTTAATAGAGATTTATGTAACTAAAAATCAGGATCAAATAATCAACTAATTGATTTAAACTTATGGATGGTTAGCTAATATTTACATTTATTTCAATGATCAATCTTCTTTTAACAATTCCCTACTTAATTTTCTGGATTCTGATTTTTTGACCCTGATAATTAGAAAATCATTACAATTAGGCATCGTACTTTATGGTCGGGGGTGTTTGGGATTGCATTTTAGAAAAATTATCAATTATTGCGTTTTCCATACACAAAAATCAGAAAATGATGTGGCAAATTAATTATGTACGTTTTCCTACAATGGAAACAAAGAGTTAAAAACGAACATACTTTTTCAAACCCCATTTTGAAAAGGTCTATGATTTGTATGCCACCAAACAAGTTTTATGATGCTATAGAGTATAATAGCACAAAACATATTCAGTTGCGTACGGATAAAAACTGATACTACACAAATCGTTATCTTTTGGAAAATGCAAAATTTGTTCCGAAAACGCAATCCCAAACTCTCACATTTAAAATGAGAGCCTTTCTGCGTACACAGGTTATGGCCTTATAATTCAGAAGATAACACATGAAGCTTTATAATCAAAGACCCTCAGTAAAAACAAGCGTAAAAGTTGTAAACAGAGACTAAACTCGAATTCAAAGGCAGGTTAAAACACATTGATCCATACTTACATACATTATAACAGGAACCACAGCAACAACAACATATACTAAAGCAGTATTAATCATCAGTCTTTTTAGATTCTAAACCCTAAATGTCATATGTGAATCAACCTTCTCAGGACCAACTCTTTAAAAGAAAGCCCGACTCCCATAAAACACACGAGCCTGTGCCCCATTTGGTGTCTCATTTTTCTGATCTGAGCCAGAGTTTCCTGAATCCGTACCCTCTTTTTCCACATCCAATGGTAGCTTCATCTTAGCCAACGACTCAGTAAACTGTTGCATACTCTTCATGTACAAATCCACAAAGTCCTGTTGCACCACCTTTTGCTCAAGATCAACATTTACCGACACTATAGGCTTTTTAATCAGATCCCCACCTAATGAATCACTCTTGGCGTCACCAACTTTCAGAGGTGAATCATATTCTTGATTTGCAGATTTTGAGTATGATTCGGAGCTTATAACAGGACCCGAAGCACATTGAGATCCATTAGTTGAAACACTCGTAAGGGGAGAGTCGGGTTTTTGGGTTTCAACAGTTTGAATGGTTTCCACAACTGGTGCTGTCTCTATTTGATCATCGGTGTCAGATGAAACTAAACTTTCTGAGCTAAGACCAAAATACTCTGTCACCATCATATGGTTTTCGTTCACTATCTTAGGATCCGGGAACTCAATTTTGTCAAGTTCAGCTAATTCTGAATCGGTAGTGGTTCCGTTGGTGGGAGCTGGTGGTGGGATAGCGATTACATCAGGGGAAGCTCCGGCGTAAGACAATGACAAGTGCACGAAACCGGAAGGTGAGTGGAAAAGATCAGTGGAAGATAAAGTGAACTCCTTTTCCAAATTTCCATTCTTCATGAGGATTTCAGATAATGGGATTAAAGTAAAACCTAACAGTTGATCTTCAAGATAATTTCTCACCCTACTTAACATATATATCTCGCATTTAAGCGAAGATTCAATTGTGGGAACCTTAAGCTGAAGGGTTTCATTAAAGACTGGATTTTTTCCACCCCCATTGACGGTTTGAGTAGTCACAGATTTTTCGGGGTTGCTGGTGATGCAAATTTTGGCATAAACATCCTGTTTATGGTATATGCAGATGTTTTGAATGTCCCTTGCTTGATGAATGTAAACCTCAAGTACACCAATAGATGTTTCGGGTTCGGGTTTCTTCGATATGAAAGTCGAGTTTTTTGGGAAAAGATCAAGATTCTGTTTTTCATGATCAGAAAACACAGAGGAGTTCTTGAATGGTGATACAACAGATTGAGGAGATTCCATGATGACCTGCAAGGCTGCAACAATATTAAGTTCATTAAAAAAGAATTAAAGATCAAGTAACAGTATAAAGTAGAGTCAATTTACACCCTTATGCAAGAAAAATTCACAAAAGTAAACAAGAACCATAGGTAATGAAAATATGAAAAATTGATGATTTCTAAGATGAAGAAACAGCAGGAACGTTTTACAGAAAAAAAAATTCATAAAATTAAACATGGACCCTATAGATTACTAAAGTTTATCATATTGAGCAAGTTCATAATTCTTAAATAATCACTCACCGATTTTGAGTAAAACCCTGTATAAACAACAGCAAAAGGTTCCACTTCTTGCTGAATACAAACTAGACCCACATACAGAAACAAACCTGAATTAGTAAAATAAGTCAGAAAACCCTGAACTTGATTTCGAACCCCGATTATTCAGTAATCAAATTGTGTAAAACCCCAAGTTTAATTTCAATATATAAACAAAACCCACGTCACAATCAGCTCTAATTTCGATAAAGTTGAAAACTTTAGCTCGAAAAACAGCTTCAAATCAAGAATCCAAGATAGTAAGAAAAACAGGTAAATAGAAAACTAATCTAAGAAAGGAAAAAAGAAGCAGCTAGAGCATAAACAATAACACTAGAAAGATAAATTAAAGATTCATACAAGAGTCCAAGAATTGAAAAAAGGTAGAATGAGCAGTAGAAAAGGGAAAGCAGAATACTCATAAAGGTCAGTATTAAATAAAAAATAAAATAAAAAGAAGAAGGTAAAGTTAGGTCATTTCTTGCCTTTTCTGTAAGCACCGAAATCAAGGATATTGGTGTAAATAATTGCAGTAAACTGCTGGGGGGGTTTTGATCCCAGGAAACGTGCAGGAAATCAAGTTCGAGAAGCGAGAACAAAGGAATATTTAAAACTGTTGAGGATAATAGAGTGCTCTAGTAGATTACAGTATACTGGCTTTTGGATTTAATTGATAGCTTTTAAAGACTGTGTGTGACTGTGGTGATGTCTATGAAAGCTTCTGCATTCGTGTGTTCCCATTTTTTATAAAGTTGGTGGGTATTTTTTCTTTACGTTTTATATCTTAAATTAATTTTAATTAGAAAGGGAAATAAACGTTTTCTAGACAGTTTTATTAGTCTACAAGATCTTATTATAATGTTGACACTTGTGATCTTATTAGAATCATGTATAGGTTAGTTTTGAAACATATAGTCTAGTGTAGTAGTGTGTATATTACTCCGTATATGTTAGTAATTACACTTAACGGTACACGATAACTGTATGGTTTCAGAGCCGCGTCTATAGGCTTTCACGTTATGTTTTTCACGGATGTTTCGTAGACCGAAATTATGGTTTTAGAAGAGGCTTGACTTTGGAGTCTGTTAGCTATTTTGGTTCAGTTTTTGGGTCTGTTTTATGTTTCTTTGGTTCATGGCTTATGCCTAGTTTGGCTTGTCGTGCTTCATATTGTACATTGTAATTCTTGATAATTAATACGGAGTATATGTCTCGGGTCTTAGGCCCATTTTTTGAACTACAAAAAAAAAAACCTAAGCAAATAATATACTCATTTCATCCCAATATTATTGTGCACTTTTCTATTTAATCATGTTCAAGTATAATTATTCGATTATAAAATCAACCAATCAATATGTTTGTAAATAGTAAAAATGAAATTATATTAGTGATCAAATGTAATAAATGTATTTTTCTTAAATGGTTAGTTTTTGTGTTACGACAAAAACTTGAGTAGATGGAGAACTAATAAAAAAAAAAAATAGGCATCCAAAAACGCCCTAAATATCCGCTAAAAGCGTTAAATGGATTACCTCAAAAAGGTTAAAAATGTTGTAATTACCGGATGTTAACTACGCAAAGGACCCACAGTTACGCATGCGATGACGAGGGTGGGAGTCCAATCAGGTGAGTGCGACCACAGCATAAGGAAAGCCTAGGCACGCTTTTGTTTTGCTCGTTAAATCATGTTTAGTCCCAAACGGATTTGAGATTGTCAACGGGACCCATCAAGTTTTGATACTATACACATGGACCCCTTGAGTTCTAGTATTATCTTTTCAATCCTCTGTTAGCGAAATGCTCTCCAAATTTGCATTAAGTAAAGTTGTGTATCGTAACTCATAATTTGTATTTTGTAGTAAGAAAACTAACCTTTGATTATCATAGGCTAAGAGGGACATTTATAGTAACGAAAAGTATTTATGTAGTAACTTTTTATTTCAAGTTGAAATTACTGATAAAGTTTGACTTAACAATTATCATTATGTATCCGATTAGTTTATATAAGTGTATTTTTGTTCCATAATAACTACCATCAATTTATCTTTGTACTGTTGGTTTATACGAATTTCTTTAGGAGACCAAACTCTTCTTATATAAGTCTTTCCTCAATTTAACAAATTAATAGTTAAAAGCAATATTTCATAAGGGGTGGTAATTTGTACACCACCAAAAATTAACCATACACCATTTTTATGCATTGTCGTGTTGTACTGTATAACACTGTAAAACAGCTTTAGTGGTATATGGCTAATTTTTAGTGTTATACAAATCACCACCCTTTCATAAGAAACCACCATCATTGTTCTCATAGAAGTCGTTAAGTTCACCTCATATGTTTTTTTGAACACTTTAAGGTTTCACTCCAACATCACAAAGCCTTGTGTAATAAGTGTCCCCCAACTTGCGGTCTCCGTAAGAGAGGAGGACGCAAGTAATCAACTTCGTTCAATGCCTTACTTATGGTCTTAAACAGTTGAACTCATTTCCAAATTGAAAGAAGTATAAAAGATGACTCATTCAAAATATAATAATTTATAGATTGTTGTTTATAATATGATTACAAAACGTATAGAAGCTTGATATACATTAACATTACACATAAATGTTACGAAATACCTTGAGTAATGCTAAACATGACTAATTACACAGACCCAAATTTTTTATTAGTTAAATTTTTTCTCTATTAGATTCCACCAATCAATTGATTAAATTAATCAATCAAATTTTTAGGTCTAGTTTTAGGTATATCAATTTACATCTATAAATCATTTTCCGAGTACAAACGGTATACCATAATTTTCTAGCATCTTGTTTTTTTTGGTAAAAATTCTAACATCTTGTTGGTTTATATATATAGAGAGAAAAGTTCAAGGAAGTACAAGAATTTCTGAAAGCATGGAATAACCAATGAGAATGCTTCATAAGTACAAAACCCATTTACCCCAACATCAATTATCTCACAAACGGCAAATCGAAAAATTATGAAAATTGCACCATAAAATTCAGCTTTTTCTCCTCTTCGATTTGCCGTCCCTCAAGGCATACTTTCGACGATTTTTTTATGGGTTTATAAATTATTAACACATGTGTTAGTGCTTGGTTGTACATTTAATTTAGGGTTAGGGTTTAGTAGGATTTAGGGTTTAGGGTTTTGTAGGGGTTAGGGTTTACGGTTTAGAAGGGTTTATGGTTTAGGGTTTAGTAAGATTTAGGGTTTAGAGTTCTGTAAAGGGTATGGGGTTTAGGGTTTTTGATAAAACCCTAAACCGCAAACCTTAAACCCCAAACCCTAAACGCAACACTTTAATACATGTGTTAGTAAAATGTGAAACCCACTAAAAAGGAGAAAAAAACTCGTCGAAAGTATGTCTTGAGGGACGACAAATCGAAGAGGAGAAAATGCTGAATTTTATGGTGCAATTTTCATAATTTTTCGATTTGTCGTTTGTGAGATAATTGATGTTGGTGGTAAATGGGTTTTGTACATAAGCATTCTCTTTGTACACATGACACAATATCATTGGTACTCCCATTCTTTAGAAAATTATTATACTATAATGATCTCATCTCTAAATATATACGGAGTACTTACTAAACACTACAACAAAAAAATCATTTTACCACACATTTTTTCCCACGAAAGTGTGGAAATTTTTTTGAAAATGATAAGATTTTCCACACTTATATATGTAAGAAAGAAAAACTCACACTATTAAGTGTGGCCATATTATAACTTTCCAACACTTAAAAGTGTGAAAAAAAATTTGTAACACATGATTTTTCCACACAAGAGAAAGTGTGGATAAATTTGGTGTTACAAATTTTTTTTCACACTTTTAAGTATTGAAAAGTTATCATTTCTCCACACTTTTAAGTGTTAAATTTTTTTCCCCACACTTATATATGTTAAGATTGTAGTAATTTTCACACTTATTGATGTAACAAATTTTTTCACATTTATAAGTGTGAATAATTTTACATATCCTTCACACATTTTTAAAAAGTGTGGAAAAAATAGTGTGGATAAATGACATATTTGTTGTAGTGAAAATTGCATAATAGACCTAAAAATATTTTGGCATGGAGCAATATACAATACTTGGCATAGAGCATTTATAAACTTGAATATTAGCATTATCTAGATAGGTAGGTGACTAGGTGTAGCATTTTGGTGTCTAGCCCAATAATTGTCGTTAATTTAATATTCATTGCCGTTTGATTAGTGATGATTTTAGGTGCTCACATAAAGACAAATACTCCGTAATACTACGTAAATAATAATAAAGATATTTATGATTTAATCAAATGTCATTTATTTATACAAGCGTTTATTGTTTTGTTTGATTATTTTATATACTTTACATTAATTTATTATTTTCATAAATATGAAATGTCTCGGCCTATATACTACTCCGTGCATTTTAGGCAATTTTTTCATAAACTCGTAACATTTCGACAACCAAAAAGCGTAGAAAGGCACATACATGCATTATCATATTTAATGTCTCCAACTCGTGGTCACTCAACTCACTATGGTCCCTGTATATGTCAACATGTGATCTTGTTTCTATGTTTTTCTGTTGTTGTTGATGATGTTGAGGGATGAGCATGAACACCGAAATACCGAAATCGAATCGGTACCGAACCAGATCGGTACCGAACCGGTACCGACCGATTCATATGGTACGGTATTCGGTTTTTGATTTGGGACCAGAAACAAACCGGTTCCAACCGGTTCGGTACCGGTATGGTACCATGCACACCAAAATACCTAAATCGAACCGGGACCGAACCGGACCGGTACCGACCGATACAAATGGTACGGTATTCGGTTTTTGATTTGGGATAAAAAATAAAGCGGTACCAACCGGTTCGGTCCGGTTCGGTACCGGTATGGTACCAAGCTCATCCCTAGTTGTACTTGTGTTCACACATGTGCTCTTTAATGGCATCTTTAACTTATACATTAAACATTACATTAAATTTGGTGCATAAAAGAATCTTTCATGAAAATATGTTTGCACCAAATGTATTTCATCTCCAACGTATGTACTAAAATGGCTTTCAATATTTACATATTGCCTCCTAAACTATTTTTACATTATACTTTACTTCAACTCATTATTTTTATGATTAATTAACCTTCCGAACTATCAACTTAAATGTGAACTTTATGTATTTACTTTTGTAAAGTTTCAATTAGATAAGTTCTTTGCATAAATCAATGTGTAGTTATCATAATTTTTTTGAAAATTATATATTATTGTTTCAATGATTATATTATCCAATCTAAAGTATAAGGTACTTAAAATAATCATACATATAAATAAGTTTTTTCAAACTTCGTACTTGAATAATAACAATATTTCAAACGTATGGGCTAAAATGAAATATTATATATTTGGTACAGAGTTTAGTGTGCACCAAATTTGGTGCAAAATCATAAGAAATTTAATGTACACTATAATTTGCACCAAATTTGATGAATTGGTTGAAGATGAATTTCTATACCAAAATATCAAATTTGGTGTTATAGTGTACACATTGGAGATGAGCTAAGTAATCATAATTTATTACAAGTGTTTGAAGGATACATTTCACAAACAAGCCTTCTTGGAAATTTTTCTGTTTAATATTTGCTAACATATTTTATATAGTTTGGTTGTAGTAAGAAAATGAAATGTTATAAGAAGTATTTTAATTTTTAGTGACATTGAAAGTTTTTTTATTTATTTTTTATATGAGATTTAGATTCTCTAATATTGATTGTAACATAACATGACATGTGTCATGTACTCGTGTTATTCATTGTGTTAGGGTGAGAGGAAAAATCTTAATTAGTTGTTGCTAAACATTACATAAGAATTGATAATATGAAATTGATAATGGCTTATTGATCTCTAACACTTAAATTTTGTATTGTTAACAACATCAAATATATTCCTTTGATAGATTTTGTCCTTTTCAATCAATATAAACTAAAAAAATATAAAGTATTATTTAAAAATAAATAAAAAATCTAATGGTAGGTCACATGGGATGCCAAAATTAGTGGCCTATGTTTGATCCTCTTTTGTCTTGAAAGTAAACATAGAGGACTAAACTTTATGGTCCTTATGTCAATATTAGTAAGATTATTTAAATATTCTAATTAGAATTTGAACCCATAATCCCTCCAAATTAGACTTTTGACAAATAGGTTATCCCTCACATATTTTATACCCCTCTTTTTCTCTCAAGTTGACAATTGGGTCCAAAAGTGACACCCTACTTGATAGAGACTAGAGATATAAAGTCATTAGGTTTTTTTTTTTTGTTAATGCTCTTTAATATAATTCCATGGATGTAGAAAGAGTCACACAATAACAGCGAAATATTGCAATTTTGACATTGAAAAGTCAATGTACAGTTATTACCGGTAATATCATCTTCGTATATATTACGGTGTAGAGAGTAGACTACATGCTGCTTTTTAAACTCTCATCTGCATATTCAATGCATTTACTTACTATATTTTGAGAAGATAAAAAAGAGATGATATAAAAAAAAGTCTTTTTCATAGTGAATGTTTATACGTTAGTCCATGTGATTTACACACATTCTCAATGTTATTTTATGTGTTCAGTATGTTACATAAAAAGTTCAAAAACTCAAATAAAATAAATGGACTAACCGTGAAAATGTGTTTAAATCACATGGATCAAAGTTGCTCAAAAATAAAAACAAAAACCGAAACAATCAACTTAAAGACCAAAGTCCAATTCTGGTTTACATAGGACCAATTGGGCTTGTTCAGTGTTCACAAACCGTTGAGACTGGGCTCAATACGAGACCCATTTCTTTTCTTTTTTTCTTTTTCTAATAACATTTTTTGATATTTCGTACCTAATGCTCATGATAAAGATAAGAAACTTTTGTTTACTTTACACAAAAAGGAACTATGAAGAAACATACGTAATAATAAAAAATATAATATTTATTAACCAATGATATCTTAAATCTTTGGGAACAAATAGCTAGTGGATTAATCACTAGCATATGAATAAACCAAGAAACTTCTAAAGAACATAGCTTTGGTTATCAACTAATCCCATTGCTATAAAGACACGATTCCACCACTAACTTAACTAATCCCAAACAGACTTGGAGACCTCAACCAATTATTTTTTGAAATTTTCATAAAATTTCTTATTTTCTTATACAATTATTATTATTGTCTATTGTAATATATCGACTTTTTAAATAGTATAAGTGCGTGGGGAGGAAATAGTAATAGTAATACCAATAAATAATGGAATGTGCTCTCTATAGTTAAATTAATCTATATGCAACCGTCAACCACTTATATATTAATTATAATAAATAGTGAAAAGACTAAGTTTTTTTAACCAACATTACTAACCAATAATTAATAGTTTATTGTTAAAAAAGTTTCCACGATAGTTGTCTAGTGATGGAAGAAATACAACATAAATGAAGAGGCTACATGTTCAAATCTCGTCTCCATGTCCGTTGAGCTCTCGATGAGGGCCGCTAGAAGCTCGATTACTTTTTTTTTTCGGTTAAAATAACCTTGAGTCTATGTTTACCAAAATCCACATATTATACATCATAGGTTAATCGGACAATTTTTAATGAGTGCTTTTTAATTTTTTCAAAATAACAAGATAGTATACTGTAGTTGTTATATTGTGTTCACTGTTGTTTTACAAAGTTAGTAAATACCTCTCTATCAAATAAAACAAAACATCTTAAGAAGATCTAACCCTTTAATTTGTTCTCTAATTGTCTCATCTAATGGTTCTAAAAAGTTTGATTATTAATCAAAGTTTATTTTTGCTAATTAGTCCTACAATTAAAGCCCTCTAATTAGAATAATTAAATTATGGCAACTTTTAAATAAATTAATAAGTGCTCAAACTATGTCAACTTCTAATGAAATGAACGGCTGCCCACCTCATGTGTATTTTTAATTTTTTAGAAAATAAAAAATAAAAAAGGTACTCCTAATCTTACATATGCTTTAATTATGTCACATTAGCAATGACCTAAATTGTTTGACAATTTAATATGAAAGAATGTGATTGGTTCTGTAAGAATATGTAGGTCGATGTTAGTAATTAGATTTATAAAGTGTCAACTATGAATTATAAGCGACAGCGGTTCAGATTCACATTAAAAATTGTATTTTTAATCTAAAATTTAAAATTGTATTTTTAATCTAAAATTTAGCTTAAAACGTGTAAAACATACAAAAAGAGTGGTAGGTAACACACCTAAGCATGGGCGGATGTTGATGGGGTGTGGGGTAGTTGTCCCACCAAAAAATTTCCAAATCATGTCAAATATTTTTTTTTTGAAAATATTTATGATATTTTATAAAGTTTAACACCCCCAAACCAAAATTGAAAAAATAATAAAATATTGTATTATACTAATAATATCTTAGTTCCGCCCCTACAAGTAAGTTATTTGTTATAACCAAAGATGATTGTATTTATTTTTAACATTTGCAAGTTTGAAAGATGTGTATTAATTTTGCGGCTATGTGTTTTTTAATCAATCATCATTTAGTAAAATTAGTGACTTAAGCTTAGAGCTTTTGTTAATGCTACCGAAAAAAAGGAATGGATGAAAGTTGTTGATACAATTGAGCTATAACCTTTTACTTAGGATTTGAGGTTAAATACGTCAACGTTTTTGATATTAAAAGTTCAGCCATGAATTCTTTGTTTAGACACTCCTATTAAATGTGCATGATAAATGGATTATAAGATTTTTGCTTCTTGTGTCATATTATACAATTTATCAACAATATTTGTTCTTAGATTTGTATAACAAGTCAATATTGTGATTCACATTATTATTCAGGTCGCGCAAGTGCAAGTCCATAAGATGAGATACCTATGTTACAAATATTACGTTCTCAGCTTAAATATTACATTATCAATTATATGATGCATACCGAATTACCGATTGAATCCGAATGTTACTAAAAAAGAAGAATTTAGTGATAATCAACTGCATCTAACATAAATGTCAACAATCTACTTTTACGATGTACAATATGGGTGTTTTAAAGCTTCCAATTCTACATGAGAACTGTAACTAGCAAAATGAATGGGTCAGGTTGGGTCTAGATGAGTTTGGGTTTAAATGAGTCCGGGTTTAGATGGGTCATTTAGGTGAATGGGTCTAAACGGGTCCGGGTCAAATGGGTCTCGAGTCGGGTCGACCCATCGGGTTTCCACCAAACTTTTTTTTATTTAAATGATAAATGAAAAAATGAAATGCGGTGAAAAAAAAAAAACTTTACCCGCTAGACCCTTCTAAACTCGTTGGTTAATTGTTACACAATTGGAGGTTATATTAAGCATTTAGACCCATAAAATGAGGGGAGACCCAACAAACCCATCCCTTCATATATATTAACCAACTTGACTCATAAATAACCAATGTAAGTAAAATTGTCACCCGTAAATTGAACAAATTATCAACTAATGTGTCCACTTCATCGTACTTTTTAATCTCTAATATAATATAGTAGTCATATAGTACATTTAAAAACATACAACCCGTATTTATAAAATGAATAGTACTGTGACTTATCTTATATTAGGAAGGGTTGAAAATACGAAAATTTATATATATATGAATATGAAATTACGTAATGTCAATAAACATTTCTATGTTATGAGTTACGTGAAATAACCTTTAGTTCAAAAGAGTTTCATGTCTAATCCGCATAGTCGTAGATCAATAAACTAGTGGTTTATAATAAAGAACAATAATAAATAATAATAATTTGTCTTGGGCCCCCATGGCAAGTTAAGATTGTGTATAAATAATATCAGTGCTAGGGGTGCACAAAAACAGGTTTTGCCAAAACCCGACCCGACCCGACCTGACCCGACCCGAAATCGGTTTTGGTCAAACTTGGTCAAAACAACCGGTTCGGGTTCAACCCGGTTTGGACACCCCAAAAACCCAACCCGACCCAAACCGGTTTGGGTAGGGTTCAAACCGGTTCGCGTTCAAAACCGGTTTTAAATTGGTTTTTTTTAATAAATAGTATTTTCGTCCGATCGTTAAGCGTTTTAAAGAAAATGAATGTTTTGGCCAATTTTTTTTCATTCAATTGGTAAAACATTAATAATGGAAACACAATTGATCAATAACCTAACCAAAAGTCTTCTAAATCTTCTTAAAAAAATTATTGAATCGAAAAAGTCTATATAATTCAAACACGTTCGAGCGTTAAGCCTTTTAAGGAAAAACAACGTTTGGGTCAAAAAAATTTCATTGAGTTGGTAAAACATTAGTAATGGAAACACAAATGATCAATAACCTAACCAAAAGTCTTCTAAGTTTTCTTAAAAAAATTATTGAATCAAAAAAAGTCTATATAATTCATAGTGAGCTGATACATTCAAGGATTTTTTTATTAAATGCAAGGAAACATGTGCATAAAAAGTGGTACTGTAAGCATAAAAAGTTGTACTTTTCCGTGAATTTAGTAAAAACTTCATTTCATTTATCAACTCCCAAATCAAAGTGGTTCGAGCGTTAGGTTTTTTAAGGAAAAACAATGTTTGGAGCAAAAAATTTTTATTGAATTCGTAGAACACTAGTAATACAAACATAATTGAATAATAACTTAAATAAAAGTCTTCTAAGTCTTCTTGAAAATATTATCGAATAGAAAAAAGTCTTCATAATCTATGTAATTTTCATAATCTTCAACTTGTATTAATCTTCAAGTCTTCAAACATCTTCAAAGTCTTCAAAAGTCGAAATCTTCTTCGGATGTAGCCTCGCGCGAAGCTTGATCAAAAGCAATTTCTTCGTCGGAAACTGATATAGTCACACCTTCTTCCACCTCAATATTGTGTACATCTTCTTCGTATTCCATTTCACCTTCAAGACTTGAAACATTTTGTATACGTTCCGCGGCATCCAAGTGATCCTTCAAGCAAATGCACATCTCTAAGGAGGTCGGTGTGAGTCTTGTTCTTCGTATAGATAATACCCTGCCACTAAGAGAAAATGCGGATTCCGAAGCTACCGTAGAAGCTTGGACGGTTAGTGTGACACCTGGTCAAAAATGACCAAAAATTTGGTCCAAATTTAAACTTTTATTTCAAGTATTATATACTTAAAATACCGAAGCGTACAAGTATTATATATATGATTATATGTATATATAACACAAAACAATTATTCAAAAATCGCGTATAAACAAATCTGACAGAACGCAGGAAGTCAATTACGGACGTTGGTGAAACTATTATTAAATAATATGAAATTATTTAATAACATTATTATTTACTAAATATTATGTCAATAATATTTAACAAGTATTTCGTATTGTATAAAACAATCCGTACGCGACAAGAACGTGTAATTCGCATCCGACAACCAAAATAATCACAAATTATATTTTCCTATCTTAAAACAAAGTATTTTTGATGAAATACTTCTATTAAAAATATTGAGTTTCGAACTGATAACGAAAATGTATATATATAACGTATAATGTCCAATTAACGTTTAAACGACCGGGGAAACGAATACCGCACGGAGCGTAAAATTGGGAAACAAAATTAGACACAAACCACACCCTTGTGGGGCCACTTGGGCTGGTTTTTCAACCCACAAAACAAGATCCATGATTTATGGATCTTGTTGTTGACCTACTAAACCAAACACACCCTCATGTCTTCACTTTCATTTTCATTTTCTTCTATCTCTCTACTCTCTCTCTCTCTCTCTCTCTCCCAAACGATTTGGGGCTGTCACCAGCCACCACCACAACCTCCTAACACCACCACAAGTCCACCACATCACCACCATAGAGCCACCATGAGCCGCCAAGCCGGAATTCAAGAAAACGCGAGGAATCGAGCACACTTTCTTCTTCTTCTCCTTCTCGACTAAACTAACATTGTAAGGACTTCTTAACTCACTTATAATACTTGTAATAACTTTATTTACATGATATATTATCCACTTAACCATTATCATGTCCAAAACAAAGTCGAAAAACGTATTAATAACTCGCAAATCCAAAACAGTGAGCTGTCCAGAAAAATGATGAATTTCAAATAATTATAACGACTTCATTTCTAAGCTAAAATGGACGTTTCTTAACTCTAGAATGTAGTTCAAGATGTTAGCTTTCCAAAAAAACTGATTTCTTAACATTTCGACTTCGTTTACTATTTTAAAATGAATTTACCGTAACATCGCGCGTTACTGTTCCGGCGGACAGAAAAGTCAGTGTTGGTAGAAAAATCATATAAAATAGTATGTTTTGAGTTAGATGGTGAGGCCTATGCCAAAAGTTCCGTATTTTAATTAGCTACAACTTTCGTGTTTCGCCCTCAGACCAGATCCTCTCGGATCTTAGTGCAAAAAGTGTATCTTTGAACGGAACTCGTTTTCGAACCAAATCTGACCACTTCTCACATTTATTTTTTTTTTAAATAGCAAATGAAATTATAAAATCACCATAAAATGCAGAAATGGACTATATTCATAGGTGAACATGTGTGTTTTTTTTTTGTTAGACTTGATTCGGACTAGAAGTTGGTTAAATCGAGAGGTTTATCGAGTCGAAATATGGAACTAAAGCCGTTAGGGACTGTTTTGATACAACTTTTAAAACCGACACTTCGAGCCATACATAAAACGTAACGAATGTTTTTTCCAAGCCTTAGAAATATATTTAAGACTTCGCTAAAAGTTTCGGGTCAAACCAAGGTCATTTGACCCCAAACTCGAATACGAAACCATACAAAAATATTTTTACACGAAACGAACAAAATTATAATTTTGGATTATAATTTCAATCCTTCACCAACGTTCCTATTTATTTACAAAACTCAAACGTAAACACTTATTAAATACTTTGGGGCATAATTAAACCGAACAAACACTTATACGGATGGTTTAGTTAAACATCACTTACTCGTTATAATCTCACGTGTTTAGGGTATTAGGAGATTATCATTGGTACAACGAGCGTACTTTAGGATTGCTTGCTCCTCAGGTGAGTCTCACGGCCCCTTTTTACTGTTTTACTATTTTGGGGGAGATGCATTACTTGTTTACTGAAATTACTTGTTTACTGAAATTCGTGTACAAACTTACTGTCTTACTGACTTATCTACTTATCGTTTTACCGAATTTACTTTCTACTTTACAAATTTGCTATTGTGTATACATACTTTGTTACCGACCTACAGACTTACTATTTTACAAACTTACAGACTTACTATTTTACAAACTTATAGACTTACTATTTTACAAACTTACCGACTTACTATTTTACAAACTTACCAACTTACTATTTTACAAACTCATACTTTCAGACCGTACAACCACACTACTTTGCAGACTTATAGACTTTCTGTCTTACCGACCTACCTACTTTACTTTCTTACCGACTTACTACTTTACAGACCTACAGACTTACAGTCTACAGACTCATTGTCTTACAGACTTACTACTTTACCAACTTATACTTACAGTCTTACCAACTTATAAACTTACTATTTTATCGACTTTACTTTCAACTTTACAGACTTTCTACTTTACAAACTTAATACATTACGGACTTATTCCTTTACAGACTTATTACTTTACAGACTTAATTACCTTACGGACTTATTTCTTTACAGATTTACTGACTTACAGACTTAACACTTTACAGACTTTACCGACTTACAGACTTTACAGACATACTACTTTATAGACTTTACAGACTTACCAACCTACAGACTTACAGACTTACAGACTTACCGATATACTGAATTGCTTGAGTTACGTTTAATCCAATGAAGGCCTCTTAATCATAGTTGTTAGTTATGGGATAAGCGCGAGTTTTAGTATATGAATCCATATGGGACTGACAATCCCCGTCCGGGGTGGTAGCGCCACCACGAACCGTACTCGTATAAACGGACGTTTTCTACTCGTTTCATATGAGTGTTTTTGGATTAGCACTCACAGAGGCAAATTACAGACTTGTTAAGCTTCGACTACGATGCTCACAGTAATGTATATCAGCTGCCCTATTGCATTATTGCAATGATTGATTACTGACTACTACCTGCTTACTACCATGGGTTACTACCTTATTGCATTGTTGCAATGATTGCTTACTGACTACTACCTGCTTACTACCATGGGTTACTACCCTATTGCATTGATGCAATGATTGAATTACTGATTTGATACATGCCTACAACCATGGGTTACTACCCGATTGCACTGATGCAATGATTGATTTATGACTGATTACATACGTACAATCACCCTTACTACTTTACTTAAATTGTACAAATACATTTATTACTTTACTGCTTTTGTGAAACTGTTGTACTAATATTGTGTTCAATTGATTTACTTACTACAAACCTGTGAGATTCACCAACCTTTTGGTTGACGCTTTTAGTGATGCATTCTCAGGTACACAACTTCAATAGGATTTGCCTTCAGGATCCTAGCTCGACGTGCTCACTATACCTTTGTGCGATGATTACCGGATTAGTAACACCCAAAACTCGCTTCCGCAAATCATTAAATTTGGGGGTGTTACAGTTAGTAAATCTCGGACCATGATGGTTAGAACGGGAAATTGAGATTCCCTTTCTTTCCACCAAGCCAAAATATCAAATTGTTCAAACTCATTGGGTAGAATAGTGGACAAAAAATCCGTTCCGGAATATCTCCCATATTCGCTAGTGGTGTTTTGGTTACCTTCACCCCTTGCCCGTTTATGGTTTTCTTGTCTTAAACTATTATATAAGTTTAGCATCGGATTGCTAGAAGAAGATGAAGAAAACATTGGGTTAGCCGAACTACCGGACACATGTGTTGTTGAACTATATTTTTGAAAATATACACCAACTAAATCTCCCAAACATTTTTTAAAATCCGTTTTTGCATTTTGTGAAAACATTGGGTCCGCGTAATTCAAATCCAAATTGTGACAAATGTTATCGATAAGCATTTCCACCCTGGAAAGGTTCAAATAAGGGTTCATTGCGGCGGAACAAGTAATTACCGGTGGCATTTCTTGAAAATATTTTTTTAGTTTTTCTTTCATGGGAGCCACCATTTGTTCAAATAAAGGACCTTCATATAGGTAGTCGTTTAATTTTGTAGTCATTAACAAAATTTGATTAAGCACCAAATGACTAGTTGGATAATAAACACCCGATAATAAAGTAGTCGCGTTTTTGAAAAGTTTGAGCAATTTGACTATCTTTTTAATAATCTCCCAATATGCGATTGGAAATGGTGTTGCAAGACCTTTTTGAACAAGATGATCATGAAAAACTTGTAAACAATCGCGTTGGTAAACCACATACAAACATATGGTAGGTCGAATTCCATCTGACGGGCATGTCCCAATTAGGGGTTAAAAAATAGAGTTCGTTTCCTTACACAATTTCATATAAGATTTGTATCTAGCTTTACCCCTTTGAAATATGTCTTGCAACATAGATTTATACGTCGTTTTTATGTCGTCTATTTCTTCAACCGCTAGTCCGGCTTGCACAACCAAGTTAATGATGTGTGCAACACATTGGCTATGATAAAAAATGCCCTTCAAAGGTGCTGCGTATTTTAGTATTAATTTTGAAACGGCGAGTGTATTATTACTCGCGTTGTCAAAAGAGATTGAAAAAACCTTTTCTTCCAATTTAAACGTTTTAATTATATGAGAATGTGAAAAATAAGTTTTGACCCGTGTGAGGATACTCAAAGTCTTCAAAAGCAATGGTACGTTTCATCATTTGCCAAGTTGCGGGATCAACCCAATGTGCGGTAACACAAAGGTACGAACCGGGCAAACCATGAGGAGCCAACCAAACATCGGTTGTTAATGATACACTTGTATTTAAATTCTCAAAACCGATTTTTAGTTGTTTTTTAGCTTCTTTCCACAATTTAAGGGCATCGCGTTTAAGAGTAGTACGACTTACATTGTTATATCGCGGTTGAAGTGTATTTTGAACCACCCTAGTAAACCGAGGGTTATCGAAGTGGTTGAACGGCAAAGCTTCTTGAATTACAAAACCCGCAAAAGCTTCTCGACATCGTTCCGCATCATATGTAAAAATTGTTCCATCTCGTGCCATCGAATATTGACCACTTGCTTCCGGATTATTTTTGAGTCCCTCACAATGCTTCTCGGTATGATTTCTCAACGTTGTGTTGGAGTCGGGTTTGAAGAATTTCCGACAACGTTTACAATGTGCCTTAGTTGTACCATCCGACAACAACACTTTGTCGAAACCACCCCAAATCTCCGGATTTCTTTTGTTAGACAATTGTTTCACAATCGTTGGTGCATTTGAAGAACCAAAACAATGGGAAGTAGAAAATGATTGAGTTGCCATGAGAATTTTGTATGCGTTTTTAGAGCGTTTTGAGTTTTTGTAGATATGTATTAGTGTTTGCAAGTTGTGAATGAACCTATACTCAAGCCTTGTATATATAGTAAATTTGGGATGGCAAAATTGTAAAAAAAAATGAAAAAATGGATATAAAACGGTAACAAAAAAAAAAAAGGGTTTAAAACTGGTTTTAAAACCGGTTTTCCAAACTGGTTCCGGAAAAACCGGTTACAAACCGGTTCTAACGGCTATATTCCCAAACCGGTTCCAAACCTACGGGTTGGGTCAAACCCGAACCGGTTTTGGTCAAAACCGGATTTGACCGGTTCGGTTTCGGGTTCAAATCGGGTCGGGTTCCTATAACCGGTTTCGATGTGCATGCCTAATATTCAGTGCTATAGCTCTCTGATTGGGCCTCATTGTTGTAAACTTATTTCGGCATGGGTTCTTACTTTAAACCAAGAAACTATTCATAAAATTCTAAAATGAAAGATGAAAGTTATGAGCCCAAAGTTAAGCCCATTTACTGTCCAAAGTATTTTCACCATCCTGTCATGGCCCATCTTACGGTTATATTAAAAAAAAAAAAAAAAAACTATTTTCCTTTGATAAACTGAATATATTGATTTTAATATATGTTTTATTAAAATTCAAATCAAAATATTGATTAATTAGATAAATCGGTTAAAAGGTTGTTTGTTGCTTCGTAGCCATTTAATAATTACTAAAGAGTAGTGATTCCTACCCGATCTGTTTTGTATAACAGTTTAACTTTCAACTTTAGTCATAACTCATAAACAATATTCAGAAGATTCCTAATAATTGTACTTCACATAAATGTCAAAACTTAATGCTTAAAAAAGATGCAACTGTCAAATATTAACATTAACATAAAAAATAAGATACCAAAAGAGAACACAAGAATTAAAGACGTCCTTCATACTTTATAGACCTTCACTTAATGCAAAAAAGAGACACTTTTTACAAGAATCCACATATTAATTACTGTTAAGATATAGAGTTCATACAAACATAAATTCATAGATACATATTTCCAATTATTACAATTTCTTCAAGATTTTGCAGCATTTTATAGTACCAGGAAAGTCAAGAAACTTGCAATCAACAACCTCCAAGAGCAAGAAGGGCAGAACCAATAATCCGAATTAGGAACGCCATTTAATCCAACACAAGCTGGTGGAAAAGAAGATGTACACGAATCGCATAACAATACCTCGCCACCATCTTTACAAAACCAACAGAATTCATCATGTCCTGTCACACGATCACACCTTTGTGGTGATTTAGAGGCTTCAGTACATTCGGATTCAACTTTTAATTGTGTTTGACAATCGCAAAGTGACCTCCCATCTTCGAGAAATAAGTACTCAGCTGGTCTATGATATGTACTTCCAGCATGCGCTTCGAATTTACTTAATAAAGAAAACACCCCACAGCAATCACATTGTATCCCCTCATCATAAACCCTACCTTTTCCAATAACTTTACCATCTTTTTTACGATAACAAACTCTCGAGCCACGTTTCATAATATTCTTTTCGATTAGTACAGAAAGCACGCACTTTCGTCTAGCAGATGAAGCTTTCACCTTTCATACTTTCCCGACTTTCATAATTTTGGCAACGTCTTTAAGCTTTTTTCCAGTTACATGAACTCTACCCAAATCAGTATTGTACACAGATTCAACCTCTTCAATTCTAATCCTTTTCCCGGGCCGAATATCACTCGAAAACTCTCCCTTTTTCCCCAAGTATGTCTCCTTTTCAATAAGCCCATCAATCTTGGAACTGCCCAAATCATCATGATCATGACTAGAAATCCTATCTTCATCCCATTCAACACTCGAAAACGCTTTCTCTAATTCCATACCAATTTCATCTTCTATCGATTCTTCAATCTTGAAACTACCCTGATCAAGATCATGACTTTCCACCAATTTCGGTTCATCTTTAACAAACCCATCACTCTCTAAACAACCCACACGAAGATCACCATTGCAAACCCTTTTTTTAGACCGATCATGATCATTCGAAAAAGACTCGTTTTTCACCAGGTTCGTTTCAAGATTATGATCATAAATCCTTTTCTTGGTCCGATTATCACTCGAAAAATCATCTTTTTTATCCTGTTTCTCATTAACCCCTAAACTACCCAAATCATGATCATGATCACAAACACTTATCTTTACCCTTTTACCACTCGAAAACTCGCTCTTTTTCTTCGACTTCTTGTCCTCTTTCTTGTCAATAACAACTTGACATGCGGACCTCAAAGAACAATAAGTTCTACCCAACGGTGATCGATATCGGAGTTCACGTCTTCCAAGTCTTTTCAAGACGTAAAAAAACTTCCATCCAACTGCAGAAAGATGGTTCTTTGCTTTTGATATTTATCTTTAACATCATCGTTTTTAATCCTGCCAATGTTAAGCCCACATGAATAATAATTCATGATGGCTTATGGGTTATACTCTGGCTGATAATGAACATAATCCATTTGAACTGACGAAATTGATAGACTTTTTTTTTTTATCGTATGAGCTGTATGAATAATACTAATCAATCAATTGAATCAATAATCTCCACAATCTGGAACTCTTAATACAAACCAGAAAACAAGACCAGAACCTAAGATAATCACCAATATAATGACAATCAATACAGAAATCTAAAACACTCAATATCTAGATGATATGATAAGATGAATAAATCGCCAGAGAAAAATAAAAATGCAGAGACAAAACTTGGAGAGAAAGGTTGTATCTCCAAAACCCTTGATCACGTACATGTATCAAGCCTTTTAAGGAAAAAGACATTTTGCACCCTCCAACTATCTTTAAATTGATAAGCATATAAATTAATCGAACTTGTTGAATAAGTAACTTCAACACCAACATAATCATAATTCAGAAATGACATAAAGCCCCTTCTACTATGATAAAAGATATATAACCAGAAACTCAACCATTTCAAGTTAAAACATAACAAAGACAAATAAGAAAGGATAAGATTGTCGGCACTTGGGCCGGGGATGAAGCTGGGCTTTCTTCTCGAGGGTGCATTATGGTGAGATAATCGGGTGGGTCTAAGTGGCCCGTCAGTGATTCCAAACTGCCTTTCAAAAAAAAAAAGATTGTACTATCATTATATAATTTTAACATGAGCTACTAGGGTTTAAGAATGAATTAATAATAATGATACGGGAAAATAAGGTATTACTTAATTTATTATGTAAGGAAACATATCTTAAATCTTATACATATTATACATATAATAAATTTATAAATCTTATCTTCTTATAAATACTAATAAAAAAAAGATAAATATATTATAGTGGACATAAGGGGTACTGCCTAACAGCCCAACTTTAACAATATATATAATTAGTCCATGGCCCAATAAATATATGTATATATCTAGTTAGCCTATTCTAAAGGTGAGACTGATATATTCCGTGAACCCATGGGCTCTTCTTTTATTACCGTGAGTCCATGACCCTATAATTATGACTTTGTTTATCTTATCTTGGAGTAATTGGTAAAAATAGATATAATACAATTCATTTTGTTTTCTTGCCTGAGTTGCCTCAATGAGTTATACTTATTTTCCTTTTGGCCGGGTATGATTTAAATTTATTTATTTGCTTTTTGTTTTTTTAGTTAATTTAAAACTTGGATATCGATGGGTTTTATAATTGTTTAGTTTATTTTGAGTTGCTAACTCATAACAAATCTTAATGGTTCATTTAAAAAAGAGAAAATTGCGT
This sequence comes from Helichrysum umbraculigerum, assembly GCA_949592205.1. Classification (NCBI taxonomy): domain Eukaryota; kingdom Viridiplantae; phylum Streptophyta; class Magnoliopsida; order Asterales; family Asteraceae; genus Helichrysum; species Helichrysum umbraculigerum. Next base: position 156,784,888 of record CATIUR010000004.1, read on the forward strand.
GGATCGTCCTTGTGGTTTGCACAAAATTGCACGCCGCGTCTCTGTGCTTTTTTTTTTTACCTGTATCATCCCTGTACTTTCACTTTGTTGCATGGATCATCCATGTACTTGCATTTTTTTTTACCTGGATCATCCCTGTACTTGCATTTTTTTGACCTGGATCATCCCTGCGTTCATAAGGCAGAAGGACGACCCATGCAACAAAGTGAAAGTACAGGGATGATCCAGGTAAAAAAAAAAAGCACAGGGACGCGGCGTGCAATTTTGTGCAAACCACAGGGACGATCCACGTAATTTTCTCTTTAAAAAACACAATAAATTTTACAAATAAATTGTTACCTATTTTCCAACTTTAGCTTTATTTGTGTCACCATATATCTACATGTTGATGAATGCAGCTAAAGAAAGGGAATTAGAGAATTTGAGAGTTTGAAGTTTAAACGATTCATGTGTTGGAAGTAACGTTGTGGGTTGCTACTTATTTAATCTGGTAAAATAGAAATGCTAAGGGCGTGTTTAGTTACAGAAAAGTTTCTTCATTTTTCTTTTTCAAATTCTCTAGAGAATGAGAAGTATTTTACTTCTCTAGAAAAGTATGGAAAATTTAGAAAACGTGTTTAGTTGCAAGGGATGGAGTTTTCCTTTCCAATGAATAGTGAGATGGAAAACTTAGAAAACCATCAAAAGTAGTTTTCAACTTTGTAGTTATAAAAAGGAAAACAAGGATTTTCCTTTTCTTAGAAAAGTTTTTTAAAAAACACGAATTTGAACACGTTTTCTAATTTTTTATTGTTTTCTTAGAGAATTTTCTAGAAAAATGAGGAGTTTTCTGTAACTAAACGCACCCTAAAGTGTTTGGATCAAAATATTTTGTACAGTTCATGTTCTTTCAACAGAAGCTATGAATGGATAATGAGTAGGGAAGTGATTGGTCAAAGGAATTGGCAACAATGGATTGTGGACCTAATCGAACGCTAGAAAAATTGGAGATGCAATGCAACCTTAGACAAGATGATGATATCGTAAGAGTACAATAATAAATGATATCGTAAGAGTACTATAAATGTACAAGCAAAATAAAAGAATGATATAGAATTGTGGAAATAACAACTCAAGTCAGTAACAAGTCAAAATCGGGTGTATGTGCTAGCGTAAGTGTAATGTGATGTCTTCTCCTTTTATGTGAAAGGTTCAATTTGCAACCTCTAAGATCAAGTCAATTTATAATCATTTATATGTTTTAGTTTGGATTTTATTTTTACTTTATTAATCTTACTTATCTACATCTACATCTACATCTACATTTTTATATATTGTAACAAAGTCATATTTAGGTAGTCATTTTAGTTTTAGTTGTTGGTATATATGTACACGACTTAAGCATGTCCGGAAATTAATGAGCTTATGGGGGGCGCGCACTTAATCATTTAGACACGATTAATTAATTAATAATGTATTAATTATTATACACATTTAATATAAACTAAACTTGAGGGACTTAAATGTTATGTGAATGGAACTTGTATTGGGTTTAAATTGGGTTTGTATTGGGTTTTATATGGGCCGATTATTAGGTCTCCATATACAACTCAAATACCTAATTAAAACCTATAAATACAAAGCCTAAGTTAGGGTTATTGAGATCCTAAATATACACACAATACCCTAACAAATTAAATCCCCTTTTCTTCCTTTTTGTAAGCCGTCGTTCAAAACAAACTCAAAGGATTTCTTTGGTTTGTTTTTTTTCCAAATTAAGCAAGAGGAAAAGACAAGAAAGTTTATTGCGTGTGTAGTTCGACTAGCATCGTTATCGCGTCGTGAAGGTGGTGTGCGTGCAACCCTAGAGGGTTTTACCATTAGTGAAACCTATTCCTTTCATTGAACGTTTAATTAGAGCTAGCTAAAAGGTACACATCTTGATCTTAACTAATTATAAATACGTGTTTATTATGCTTCATTGATTTTGTGACAATTTGTATTTATTTGCTATATTCTAACAGTGGTATCAGAGCCACACGTATAATTGTAATTAGTTAGATATGTTAAACATCAAATTTGTAAGGTGTTGGGTTGGTTGTTCGACTATCACAAGATTTTTTTTTTTTTTTTTTGGTTATTGCTGATGCTAGTCGACGAACACAAGGAAAGGAAAAAATAGTTTTTTTTTGTTTTGTTGTGATCACAAGTCAAACGAAAAGAAGGAATTTTTTTTTTGGTCTTTTGGTTTTGTGAGACAAGTGGAGCAACAAGACAAACAAGGAAAAAATATATATATTAAATTATTAATTTCTTGTTTTAATCAATTTGGTTTGGTGGTTGTGGTATGGACGTACGAACAGAAGCAGCAACAAACATTAAATATTTTTTTTTGTATAAACTAAGCTTTAAAACCCATAACAAAATTGGTGTTTAACAAGAATAATAACATGTTTTAATGTAAATTGTTTGTTATTATTAGTGTAATTTAAATTAGCAAATTAAAGGGTATTCATGAAATTCATGCATAATTTGTCATGGATATCACTTTGATATATATATTGATATGCTAGTTAGGATTAATTGTTAATTTAGATGACATGCTTTAAATATCGATTAATGTAACTATGTGTTACTTGTTTAAATTGTTTAATTGACAAGGATTACATGTCCATAGTTTGCCATGCTTTAGGGTTCTACCCACCAAAAATTGCATGAAAATTGATTGTTAATTGTTTAATAGTTTTAGTAGTTTAAATTACACATACTAAGACATAGTGGCCATAGGATCAATGCCCCTTAAGCTAGTCGATCGTAGTTTAGTTTAATTATTATTTGCCAATTGTTGACTTGTGACGCAAAATTGTTTTTAGAAAATAAAATTAAACTTGACTAAACGACTATGAAATATGATTTAGGATTTGTAATATTACATATTTATGACACATACGGGTTGTGCTCATATACCATAATTTGTTCCCATGTCATAAAATATCTAATTGATTACAAATTCATTTAATAAAATTGGTATCTTTTCATCGCTAAAGAAACACCGGCTCACCCATTTGAACAAACTATAAGAGAGCTATAAGCATGGAGGCTCTGTCTCCTTAAAGAAAGTGGGTTACTTAATCAGCCTTGTGCTAGCCTTACTTCTGCGGTTCTTTGTGCGTTCAAATGGAGCTACCGAGCTCTTTATGTTGATGTAAGATAAAATATTTTTTATTAAAACCTATGATATGAATATGGTGCATGCATATTCATACATATTTGATAACACATCGAATTGGGTTACCCTAAAACTTAAGTCATTGTCATCCAATCGTAAGAACACTTGCAGTTGCTTTTTACTCTGCGTGAGACGTAGGTAAATTGCAATCCTAAGGTAAATTACCACTCATCTTGAGACGGTGGTGGACTATTTACAGTTCTTAATTGGACGACTTAAAATGAGTTAAGCGGTGAGATCCTTAAGCCCGTGGCAAAAGATGGGATGAAACATGTTTACAGATTCACTTATGCTTGCTTCATAAGTATTATTTGTAAGTCCCATAATTTATAAGAATTGCACTAGTAATGCAATTATTGATCGTCACTTACCTTTTGAGTAACATCGTTACTAGCAGATCAACTGATGTAATGGTGATATGTCAATAGGATCCTAGCCTTGTAGAAAATCAATAGTTTACTTGGTTAAACTTGGGTAAATTAATTATTCTATAAGTATTAATTATAAAAAATACTGATTTTTGAACTTTATATGTTTTGTAGATGGCAACTAATCCTGCCCAAAACCAAAACACTTCGTCTTTCAGGCAACAATTTGAGAGAAAAAAACTTACCGGTTCTAATTTCAATGACTGGTATCGTTCATTGAGGATTGTCCTCCGATCTGAAAAGAAAGCTGATGTTCTTGAACAACAGCTTATGAACGCCCCTGCTGAAAATGCTACTGATGTAGAAAAGGCAGAGTATGCTGCTGCTTATGATCGTTACAATGATGTTGCTTGCTTGATGCTCGCAAGCATGTCGCCCGAGCTGAAAGAGCAATTTGAGTTCCATGGCCCATTTGATATGATAAATGAGTTAAGGTCATTGTACGAAAAGCAAGCTGAAGTGGAGTTGTTTGACATTGTTCAAAAACTACATTCTTGTAAGCATGAATCAGGGAAACCAGTCAGTCCACATGTTCTTCAAATGAAGAGCTATTTGGAGCACTTGGCAAGGCTCAACTATGTTTATCATTAGCCTGTTGCAATTGGACTAATCCTCTGTTCTCTTTCCAAGGAGTTTGAGGGATTTGTGCGCAATTACAACATGCATAGTATGAATAAGACTGTAGTTGAACTTCATTCTATGCTCATTGAGTATGAGAAAAACCTTCCCAAGAAAGCTGAAACTCCTGCTGTGATGATGATCAAAGGGGGTAGAATCCAGAAGAAACCGCAAGCTGCCAAAGGAAATCCGAAAGGGAAAGGCAAGAATAAGCAAGCTGTTGCTCGTATTCCCAAACCCAAGAAGACTCCTCCAACTAAGAAAGAGCATCCGGCAAAAGATGAGGTATGCCACCACTATGGTGAAGTGGGGAATTGGAGAAGGAACTGTCCTGACTATCTTGCCGAGTTGATGAAGAAGAGGAAGCAAACGACTGGTAATACTGCCAGTACTTCAGGTATCTTCACCATAGAATTATATTCTATTTCTAAACATGACTCTTGGGTATATGACACTGGTTGTGGTACTCACATCTGTAATACCTTACAGGGTCTTAGAGGATGAAGGAAACTGAAGCCAGGAGCTTTGCAACTGAGAGTGGGCAATCGTCTGCCAGCAGCCGTCGAAGCAATTGGAAATTATAATTTAATTTTATCTTCTGGTTTAGTAATTTGTTTAGACAATTGTCATTACGCACCTTCTATTACTAGAGGTGTTGTTTCAGTTTCTCTTTTGAAAGACAACGGTTATGTAAACTCGTTTACTGATAATGGTATTTCTATTTCTAAAAATGATGTTCATTATTTTGATGCTATTCCTTGTGATGGTATTTATGAAATAGATATGCGTGGTTGTATTTCAAATTATAATTCTATGTATCATGTTAGCAAAAAAAGAGCCAAGCCAAACTTGGAATCTACTTATCTATGGCATTGTCATATTGCTCACATAGGCAAGGATCGCATTAAAAGACTTCAACGTGAAGGTCTTTTAAAATCAAGTGATGATGTGATAAGCATCAAATAGATAGTATATTTTATAGTAATTTATCCCTATATTTATATACATTTTAGTGCATTTATATGATTTTATATTTGCAGAGATGTATTTTAATTAAAGATTGAAGAAAAAGGAACGAGAACGAATCCAAAAACTGAAGAAAATGAAGTACTTGAAGAAAATGAGCTTAAACCTTAAAGAATTGAAGACTAAAATGATAATATTGAAGAATTGGGCCAAAAATGAAGAATAAAATCCGTTAAAGAAAAGAAGGAAGCCTAAATAGGAGCGCAACCCGAAGTTGGAAGATTCTGGAAATCAAGACCAACCGGCGGTTGAATATATTTAATCAAAGGCGGTTCCAGACGTGGAGTTGGATGTGGACTCAAGTTAACCCAACCGGCGGTTGGGAAGTCCAACCGGCGGTTGGACTGGCAGTTTTGAAAACTATAAATAGAGGCCTAGTTCAGGGTTAACCATATACGATTCTTAGAATACAAAGTCGATTATTAGGGTTTAAGGTCGACTTAAGGTGCGAATTTGGAGGCTAAGGATCTAGGGTTTGAAGATTTTTAACCCTAGGAAAAGCTGGTTCGACAATTGGTTCGGTTTCTTTATCCTTGTAACTTTAATAACCTTATTGAGTTAATTTATAGATATTGTTTATTTGAATTACTTGTGAATTAGGTTTTCGTTATAATTATTTGAATGAATGTTTATTGAGTTTATTATATGAATTTATGTTTATGTTGGAACTATATTATTGAATGTTTATTATACAAGAATTGTCTATACTATAATATATTAATGATTGTTCGTGACATAATTAAACTGATTTATATTAAATGAGGATGACCATATTAAGTTTGTATAAATTAAGTGATTGTGTTTATGTCTTGATGTTAACCTTATGCGATAGACGAAGAATAATTCATTAATATAAAGTAATATTGTGATTTACGCCATACCGATGAAATTGTATTAATAAACTGCAGATAGATCTTATTAATTAGTAATACTTTGCGTAACCTTATGATTGTGTTGCTATGATGAAGATTAGTTTAACCTTAAGTAATTTTCTACATTATTAATTCACCAATAATAATAGCCAACAAGCAAATAGACATAAATAAGTATAATAAGTTTAGTAAATAATAGTTTGAATAATTATAATTTTCTATCCAATTGAGTATTCTTAAGTTGAACCTTATACTTATCTATTAGAATCTGTATCAAATTATAAATATATTCGTTCGGAACTAAAACGTCCCCCTTATCTTGTAATATTAATTGTACATTGGATCCTTTATTTGTGAATAATTGTAAATAGTTGTAATTAGATAATTAGTTATAAATTAGAATCACGTTCCCTGTGTTCAAACTTGGACTTACTTATAAGCTATATTATACGAACGGGTTAATCTTGCCTGAATTGTGTGATAGTATTATTTAGTATTTCCTTAATTTAAAACTTGTGATTATAATTGCCTATACTTAGCACACATCATGATGCATCATTTGATAAATGCGAGTCTTGTATATCTGGCAAAATGACAAAGAAACCTTTTTCACATCAAGTGGAAAAGGCTTCTGATCTTCTTGGGATAATACATACCGATGTTTGTGGCCCACTTAGACATGTGTCTAGAAAAGGTGCTAGCTACTTCATAACCTTTACGGTTGATTTCATTCGTTATGGTTATGTTTACTTGTTGAAACATAAACATGAAGTCTTTGAAACATTCAAAGTGTTTAAAAATGAAGTAGAATATCAACTCGGAAAAACCATCAAGATCCTTCGTTCGGATCGAGGTGGTAAATACTTAAGCCAAGAGTTTAAGGATTATCTAAAGGCGTGTGGAATCGTCCAACAACTTACTCCTCCATATACACCGCAGCATAATAAGGTGTCGGAGAGGAGGAATCGAACCTTGTTAGACATGGTTAGATCAATGATGAACCTTACAACTCTACCTCTATCATTTTGGGATTATGCTCTAGAGACTGCTGTACGCATTCTCAATATGGTTCCAACCAAAAAGGTTGATAAGACACCACATGAATTATGGCATGGGACGGTCCCTAATTTGTCTTACTTAAAGGTCTGGGGATGTGAGGCGATGGTAAAGAGAGACACGCCTGACAAACTTGAGCAAAGATCTATTAAGTGTATCTTTGTAGGATACCCAAAGGAAACGATGGGTTACTACGTCTATATCCCTTCTGAACACACTGTCAAAGTTGTGAGATATGCGGAATTCTTTGAAAATGATCTCGTACTTCAAAAAGACAGTGGGAGGGCGGTAAAACTTGAAGAAATTCAAGAAGATGCATCACCTTCTAAAGACACTAGTAATCATCAAATTGAACAAGAAAGTCTTGAGGTTCAAGCTGATGATGAGGTTCCACTTCGTAGGTCCAATAGGACTATACGTGCCCCCGAGAAGTTATGTCTAAATGTAGAAACTGAGGAGCATGTATTAGGGGATTTAAATGAACCTAAAAACTTCAAAGCTGCATTATCAGATCCAGAATATGAAAAATGGCTTGAAGCTACGAAAGTGGAAATGAAATCCATGAAAGATAATCAAGTTTGGAGCTTGGTTGATCTTCCACCCAATGCTCAAACCGTTGGGTGTAAATGGATCTTCAAGAAGAAGACCGACATAGATGGAAATGTACACACCTACAAAGCTCGTCTTGTAGCGAAGGGTTATACTCAAGTCTACGGAATTGACTATGAAGAAACCTTCTCTCCAGTGGCAGACATTCGAGCTATTAGGATTCTTATAGCCATAGCTGCGTACTATGACTATGAGATTTGGCAAATGGATGTCAAGACTGCCTTCTTAAACGGTTATCTAGACGAAGAGGTCTATATGGATCAACCTGAAGGTTATATTGACCCATCTCATCCCAACAAAGTATGCAAGCTTCAAAGGTCCATTTATGGACTCAAGCAAGCATCTAGAAGTTGGAATAAACGGTTTGATGAAGAGATCAAAAAGTTTGGTTTTACTCAAAACCAAGATGAGCCATGTGTATACCTCAAGGCTAGTGGGAGAAATGTTACTTTTCTGATCTTGTATGTGGATGACATATTAATCATGGGAAACAACGTTCCAATGTTACAAGATGTAAAATCCTATCTTGGAACATGTTTCGCAATGAAAGATTTAGGAGAAGTGGCATTTATACTAGGAATCAAGATCTATAGAGATATGTCAAAGTGGATGATTAGTTTAAGTCAAAAAGCTTCTATTGATAAAATTCTAAAGAGATTTAGGATGGAAAATTCCAAGAGAGGGAATACTCCAATGCTCGAAAAGCTTGACTTAAGTAATAAACAAGGTGCGTCTACACCTGATGAGGTGAAGCAAATGCAAAATGTTCCTTATGCTTCAGCTGTAGGATCTATTATGTATGCTGTGAGATGCACTAGGCTTGATGTTGCGTTCGCGCAGAATATTGTAAGTCGTTTTCAACAGAATCCAGGGGTAAGTCACTGGACTGCTGTTAAGAACATTCTTAAGTACTTGAGATCTACTAAAGATATGGTTCTGGTTTATGGGGGAAATCCTGCAGCTGAGCTTAAAGTAACTGGTTATTGCGATGCTGGGTTTCAGACTGACAAAGATGATATGAAATCTCAGTCAGGATACGTCTTCACCTTAAATGGAGGAGCAGTAGATTGGAAAAGCAAGAAGCAAACTACTACTGCCATGTCTGCAATAGAATCTGAGTACATTGTTGCCTCGGAAGCCGCCATGAAAGCTGTTTGGATTAGAAAGTTTATTTCTGGGCTCAGCGTGGTTCCCTTAATTAAATCACCTATGGAATTATATTGTGATAATTCAGGTGCAATCACAATTGCCAATGAACCTGGAGTTCAGAAAGGTATCAGACACTACCAAAGGAGAGTTCACTATGTTCGAGAACAAATCGAACTAGGTGAAATCAAGTTACTCAAAGTTCGCACAGAACATAACTTAGCTGATCCATTCACTAAAGCTTTATCGAGAGCAAAGCTTACTAAACATGCTGAAGGTATAGGACTTCGTTTAGCTAGTTATCTCATGTAATTCTGTGATTAGTATTTGGATATGAGATGTAAAACATTTTATTTATTAATAAAATAAAGTACTTGGTAAGTTTGTTTTATTTAAATATTATTGTATCTCATTTTTGCATGTTTAATCCTTGAATAATTTATTATTATTCTAAACTATCCAATGTCGATTGACTCTATGGGAATATAGTCAAACTAAGACATATTTGAGTGATTTGTTAGAAAGGGTCTCACTAAACTCACATGATATTCATACAGATGCATATCGGATTCCCCAAATCATCGAATTATTACTTTATGGATCGTCGTCATTAAGGAATATTCGAAAATGATTATTTACTGAATCCTTAGACTTGAGATGCAAGTAGGTTCAGCGTGTATGGATTGCATCTTCTTGATATAGTTCTAACTACTCGTAAATGGTAGTTATACAGGACTATTTTCAGAAGTGTAGTGAAATGCATGACTAACACGTGCAGTCAATACAGAATTTGTTCCTTTAATACGTTATTGAAGAATGATACTTCTAGACCACTCATTAGGTATTAATCAGATGTGTGTATGACCATACCAGAATGAAATCTAGATGTGTCTCGATTCATTTTGTAATCTTGATTAATTATATGAAATGAGAAATAGAACAGTTAAATCATGAAATGACATTGATCCATATTCATGATTAACACATGTATCTGAAACAAAGGGATCGTAAATGATGAAATCATTATCTGAGACTTTATAAAACGAAACTCAGGAATTTCTGGGAACATTGAAGTGTTGCTAGATGCTAATAAATGTTATTGCTTAAGACATGTCCAAGTGGGAGATGTTGGTATATATGTACACGACTTAAGCATGTCTGAAAATTAATGAGCCTATGGGGGGGGGGGGGGGGGCGCACTTAATCATTTAGACACGATTAATTAATTAATAATGTATTAATCATTATACACATTTAATATAAACTAAACTTGAGGGACTTAAATGTTATGTGAATGGAACTTGTATTGGGTTTAAATTGGGTTTGTATTGGGTTTTATATGGGCCGATTTTTAGGTCTCCATATACAACTCAAATACCTAATTAAAACCTATAAATACAAAGCCTAAGTTAGGGTTATTGAGATCCTAAATATACACACAATACCCTAACAAATTAAATCCCCTTTTCTTCCTTTTTGTAAGCCGTCGTTCAAAACAAACTCAAAGGATTTCTTTGGTTTGTTTTTTTTCCAAATTAAGCAAGAGGAAAAGACAAGAAAGTTTATTGCGTGTGTAGTTCGACTAGCATCGTTATCGCGTCGTGAAGGTGGTGTGCGTGCAACCCTAGAGGGTTTTACCATTAGTGAAACCTATTCCTTTCATTGAACGTTTAATTAGAGCTAGCTAAAAGGTACACATCTTGATCTTAACTAATTATAAATACGTGTTTATTATGCTTCATTGATTTTGTGACAATTTGTATTTATTTGCTATATTCTAACATTAGTAACCCCTAATCTAATATCCACCATTAACAAATTATAATTGATAATCCAGACTACTGATCTTAATTTGGTATAATGGCTACTTAAATAGTGGAAATTAATTAACTTAATGTCTAAATTAACCCCAAACATATTTATTACCAAATGCATTTGAAATACAACCATAATTGCCAAACACATGTATTATTTTTTTAAATATATACCGATCTTGTGTATTTCCATTTAACTTTTACGTTTTATAATCATTAAATGCAACTTTTTTAGTCATAAATTTTTATTTTTTTTTAATATGAGTATTTGAATGATTTGGTTTTATATAGAGATTCGAATGATGAGAGGGAGATGATAAATTGTTATTTATATGTTATTGTTGTTAAATATGAGAAAACAAACCATGAGTACTTAAATTATATGAGAAAAGGGTATATGTGATTAATTGATAAATTTGTTAACATTTGAGTATTTGATAAATGAGAAATGAGTTTATGTGTGACCTTATGTGGTCCATAAAAGAGTTGATCATGTGTTACTTGAGCTAGACCAACCAAATTGCAAGGTAAGTAATGGGGGATGAGATTCAAAAGTTGACAATACTTGAATTCTTGAGTGATAACCAAGTGTGTGTCAACTTGAGGTGATTATATGAGGTAACATTGAGATTTTTGAGTATATCCAGTGTATATGTTACAATAATGGTAGGATTCAAGGGTAACAATGAGACTTGATAAATCTTATTGATTATGCCTTAACACCATTAGTTCAAGCTTCTTTAAGTAGAAGCTAAATTGAGTATGTTGTGCTCATTTGAGTAGGAGTCAAATTGAGTTTAAATTAAGGATCCTTAACCATGAGTATTGTTTGTTGTTTTATTGTTGTTGTTGTTGTTGCATATATACCCATTACTTACTAATTAAGCATGATGCTTACCCCATTATATTATTGTTGTTGTGTAGGTACATTGAGAGGGTCAAGTGGTAGATTGGGCGAGGAGCCAAAGATCGCTTATTGGTGGGCTTGCTATCAAGTTAGTAAGTCAATCCCTTCTATAAATCATGCTCTAGATATGAAGAAAGCCCCATTTTGTGAAATCGTTGATCATTTGAGAATGATAACTATTGTCGATAAAACTTGATCTTTATTGAAGTTGTTAAATTGAGTCTTGTATTGAAATGGGTCAAATTGTGGTAAAACGAGTTTTGAAGTGTTTACAATTTAAATGTTTTTGTAAGGTTGGAGTTGTTGATGTTGATAATGATTTTTGAAAAGTATTGAAATTGAGTGAGGAAAACAATTGCATTAAGTTTGTTATTGAGTTGTATAGTTGAGTTGTGGATTTATCGATTGTACTTTTTTAAATGGTGGAAATTACTCGATTTGAAAAGTGGTCAATTTGCTGTAAAAGTGTGGTGTTTTGATTATAAATTGGTACATTTTGATTGCTGAAAAACCTATACATTGAATTTAAGTTTTGAGTGTCAAAATATGGAATTGAGTTGAGATTTAGAAACTGAGTATTCTGTACTTGAAGGCTACCCGGCGGGTAGGCCTGGTACCCGGTGGGTACTTGGTTTACCCAGTGCAGTACCCGACGGGTATACGTGACTGAAATGGGTAGCTTATATGTTATTTTAAACAGAGAGTTGAGTCGTGTTGAGTACCCGACGAGTACCCCTGCCTACCCGGTGTGTACCTGCCAGTTTACACGATTATTTTGTTTTGAGTCCTAATCAAACGAGCAACTGTTATAACGAGTTCATCTAATAAGTTCGAGTTGCGGGACCTTAATAAAAGAGTTTTTAGTGGATAGTTATGTCATTAAAAGTGGTGAGATATTATTGAAAGAGCTTCTAATATGAGTACGATTGAGTAAGCATTGTGTTGAATTTTATTTAACACCTTTGAGAAATGGGGATTTTACTAAATGAGTTTTCAATCCGAGAACAATTTATTGAGATATAAAAAAAATCGAGGCGTTTCGTTATTGGTAATTATAACTAATAATATTTTTTTTATAAACACGACTATAAAACGGGGCGTTTCATTATCTGGTATTTAATTTCAATCTTATTAAGTGTGAAAAAAACAAAAACAAAAATCAAAGGAAGCATTTAGATGTCGATTCAGTGAGTGAACTGGTTTTCAAAATACTGGTTAAAAGTAACTTACTATATATTTTTACAAACTGTCTCTTTTATTTACATTTTAGTGTTTCTTATAATTTTTATCTTTATAATTTTATCTTGATATAATATTAACAATTTGTATCTTATTAGGGTTTAAGAATGAATTCTACCTAATAGAGGGAAGAGACTGATAGCAAAGTTCTCGTCTTACAAGTCTTTTTGACACGTTAAAAAACTTCCACTTAATTGCGGAAAGATGATTTTTAACTTTTGATATCTTATCTTTCATATCTTCATTCTTGATTCTGCCAATATGAACACCACATTAATAACAATTAATTGATTCTGGGTCATACTCAGGTTGCACATATTCCATTGAAACCAATGATGAATACGTAACATTAAAAATCGCCATATTCCATATGAACTGGAGACGAACATGCAACATTAAAACTCGCCATTAATGAAGAATTGAAGACGGAGAAACTATTCTTTTAATTAATTCAAGGAAAATAATATATCATAAATCTTATATCAATTTTCTATTGACCTATCATGTCTCTTTATTTTTTAAGTGAAACCTCATAAATTAAAGATTAAAGTCATAAATTAAAGAATCTATATATGCTTAGGATTTAAAATGTATATAATAATAATAATAATAATAATAATAATAATAATAATAATAATAATAATAATAATAATAATAATAATAATAATAATAATAATAATAATAATAATAATAATAATAATAATAATAATAATAATATAATAATAATAATAATAATAATAATAATAATAATAAAATATGCATCATAACATGTTTTACTATTAAACTTGTAAGATTCACTAACCTTTTGGTTGACCTTTTAGTGTTGTATTCTCAGGTGCTCGGCAACAATAGGGTTGCCCTCAGGACATGCTAGCTAGCTCGAGTCGCATGCATTATACACATATGGAGATTTCCTTACATTATCTTTTTGTAATACGGTTATGTATTAGAATCTTCAGGATCTTAATATGCGAACTCGCAATGATGTAAACTTGTAACTTAAACAGTGTAACTACTTTTGTAATATTTACAAAACGTCTCATATAGAGTCGTCTGCTTTACCTTTGTGCTTGAATACTTGATTAGTCGCGCCCAATGATTGCTTCCGCTAAACAGTGAAATCGGGGGTGCGACAAGAAGGCATCTCGTGGAAGCAATCAAGATCCTTTGCGTTCATCAAGTTTGCAACTCACTTACAAGCTTCAGAAGCTATATACTCGATGAATGGTAGGCTTCTTCAAGGAAGAAAAATTAGGGCTGGGTTTGCGAAGTTTGATATGTGGTCAGGTACTCTAATTAAATCCTATAATCAAGGTATGTCTTCTGGAATCGGTTTGGATGCCCCCCAAATGTTTTAATTTAATTCCTAACTTAGAATTGCAAGAGAATGTGAAATTTTCTGCTTGGTTATCGATAAAGATTGTATTTCAACCACTAAACTTATAGCTTTGTTAAGAAGATGTAATGTACAAGTGGATAGATGTTTTCAATGGAGTAACCATGGAATCGTTTTAAGGTGCAAAGATGATGTTAACTATAACATGTTGCTTAAATGTCCTGCTAGTGCCACTGATGGTTTTCTGAAAATTCAACCTATGGCAGAAAGATTAGGTAAATATTCTAGAATTGTATGGTTAGAAATCAAAAGTATCCCGGTAGAATGGTATGTCCTTAGTTGCTAAGACATGGCCGGGGTGACGTTTTATACATTGATAAGGAGTCTTATGAATTAAATCAGGCAGATTCATTGTATTGTTTGACCGAGGTTTCTGATCCAGGGCCGATTCAAGAATATGGGTGTGCTAATTTGTCGAATGGTCAGCGCATTCCAGTTTGGGTTTCAGAAATTGCAGCCGATGATAAGATTAAAAACCGCATCTATCATGTTAACACTTCAGAATTCGTGGTTCAAATGGTTCATTAAACCTCATCTATGCAGGAAGTTTTTCACGTTAATTCTACAACTTTTGCTCAAGAAGATGACGAGCAGCAAAGACCAGAATCGATCAGGACAGTTGACCTTCTATCTGCAGGGTCAATGAGAATTCAAAATTCAAATTCAAATAGCTTGGCCGTTCAAGAAAAGGGGGGAAATATGCTTTGTTCAGAAACATAAAAAATGTCCATACATCTTTTGATAGGGATCCGTTGGGTGGTGATATTCATGTTAGTAGGCCTAATCTAGGTGATCAGAGCAAGGTATACACTCAAGTATTTGATAGAGTTAAAGAAGCATTGGCTCACGAAGTTCAAGGTGGCTTTATTTCTCCTGCAAAAAAGGTATCTAATATAGGTTATGATTTCCCAGTAGGGCTTAACAAGGTTCAAAAATCCAATATTGTTGAGTCCTATTTACCGGATGATAATAATATTGAGGACCGTTCCTCTTTACCTATTGATCCTCTCATTTCTCAAGCTAACTCTCTTCTTCCAACAACTTTAGATGTTGACTCTTCGTTAGATCCTAAATCTTTTGGACCTGCTTCTACTTCTACTATAACTTATGCCTTCAATTCTAGCGATTCAGTCACTTTTTTCAAGGATCAAATACTCGCATCAGCATCAAATCCATCCATTCAAGGGCCATGTCATGGCAAGGAATGTCAATCTTCTTGTGATATTTTCACGAAAAATGTTCAAAAAATGAAAGAGCGCAAATCGAAAGAAAATTTAAAGAATTGTTGTGATGATGGTGGATCTCCTAAAGCGAAAAAAAAAAAGAAAGAAAAAAGGTAGACCTAAAGTCTCAAGTGCTCTAACAGATATTAATGAAGACCTGGCCGAAGTATCTACCCAAATGCTTTGTGTTGGTGATGATTTGGGTCCTTCAGTGGGGAAACTAATCAACTTGAAGAAGAAAAAAGAAACCGAAAATGGCTAGCTTTAGTCGTTTCATCCAGAACATGATAATTAGTGATAATTCCCGTGAAAGCAATTAGATTCATTGTTTTCGAGTTTAAATCCTTTTCAAGTGGTTTTCTTATGGGTTATAGGTTGCATGTTGTGGTTCATGAAGTGCTTTTAGTGGTGATAGTTCTCTTAATGAAGTGGGGAAGTTCAAGTTCAAGTGTTTACTTTTTGTTGCTGTGGTCTCTTTTTACATCTCAGGATTAAGGATTCTTTATGTTTGTTAGTGGTTAAGGTTTTCAAAATGCTCAGTGTATAGTTGAAGTTCTAGGTTCTTATGGTTTTTGTGTGCTAGTTCAAGTCCCTCATTAGGTTTATTTTGTCAAATTAAGCAGTGAAGTGTGTTCAAGAGTATGTCTATCTTCTATGCAGTGTAGTACTCAAAGAGTCTGTATTTTATCCTTCTCTGGTCAACCTTGTTGATTTAGAGTTTTTTAATTTAATTTGTATTTTTCGTAAAAAAAAATGGTTGTTTTCCAATATATGAAATTTACATGAGTTAATAGAGCTAGAAAATGGAAAGATAGGTATCATTAGTGTAAAAATGATGGGTTTTCCAAAATATGAAACTTACATGAGTTAATAGAGTGAAAGGTTGGTATCTATTGATTAAAATTAAAATATTGTATTGTTAATGGTAAAACTCAAATACTTATTACCATCATTAATTTCTAATTTCTTTTCACCATCGTTTATTAGACTCATTAATGAAATCATTATTGAGCAAGGACTAAAAAATTATAGGATTGGTGATAGCTATTTGCATATAATTCAACTTAATTAAATTAACAATAACATTTAAGACATCATCTTTGACTCACATATAAGAAGACCCAGCATCACTACATTAAGGGTACCCACATAAAAACCATATTTAAGTAAATGACAATTCTACCCATGATTTCACTATCCCAAAAAACAAAAACTTTCAAATAGTCTTTGAAACGCCCTAAAACTTTAGGAAATTTTTTTTTCGGTTCCCATAGCTCGGTCCCACATCTCGTATATTTAATACCGTATTTTCATCTTTACATTTTGACCAAAAACAAGACAACAGGGTATGCAATTTACCAGCCATGTAGTACAGGTAGGTAAAACAACCTTGTTTTAGCTAGAACAAGCTTGTTCTAAACAAGCTTTTTTTAGGCAAGAACAAGCCTGTTCTAATGGTAACACAGACTCAAATTTTTGACCAAATTCAAACACGCATATATTTTTACTCGTAAACACTTAGACTCTGAAATTTTACACGCACGTGTACTATGATGAAATGAACTTTTCCTTTTGACACTTTTTCAAAATTCACGAAAA
Organism: Helichrysum umbraculigerum; assembly: GCA_949592205.1. Taxonomy (NCBI): domain Eukaryota; kingdom Viridiplantae; phylum Streptophyta; class Magnoliopsida; order Asterales; family Asteraceae; genus Helichrysum; species Helichrysum umbraculigerum. The sequence continues at coordinate 156,802,029 of CATIUR010000004.1, forward strand.
TGACAAATCTGGACGTGTCACCAATTTAGTGCCATTTCGGCCACTTTGGTGAACATATCAAATCCCAAACCACATGGTCTCTAACTTAACCCTTTGGCACACTCACTTGATACTTGAAAACAAACTTAGAGAACACATTTGACCATTGATTCACTTTCATTTAAGATCTAAACAATTCTTTTCACACACAACCACATATTTGACCCATTTTAACACTCTCGACCCGTTTAACCAAAACAACCATATTTAACACCAATCACTTTCCTAATCTAACCCACAACATGTTTTCACTCTTTAAAACATAACTTCATCAATCGTTATACACTTTACTCTTTAAAACCATAATTGGGCGATTTACACAATTGATCATCAAAACAACAATTCAAGAGAATGAAACATATTCTAACCACAAACATGCTCCATATCCACGTCACTAACTTCGCATAAACTTTCTATCCACGTGTCGCTAGCAAAACATCAACCTACAACATAAACACTGAAACGGGTAAGCACAACTGCTTAGTGAGTACACAGGCAATTAAACAAGCAATCCACATAACACTTAACACATATCAACACGATTACATAAACACAAAATCACTAAGCTCTGAACACTGAACACTATGTTAACCGCAGTTAACTCCCTGATCACCAATGAATCTTTACACATGATCATTCCACCTAATTTAACCAACAACAATCAAAACACTAATCAACAACAACTTTTAATATAATCTTAAATACACTCATAAGAAACAAAACATATAACAAGCAACTTCCACTTGATTGTATGATACTCTTACTCGGAAGTAATTCGAAAACACATACAACCAATTCATACTCTATTAACAACATCATCACTATTTAATCCACATATCACAAGTCATCTTCCACCCGATTGTGCCACCTCTTGCTCGGAAGCAATCCGGAACCCACACAATCGAATCATACACAACAAATTCTTATCCTTTACCATTAAGCTAGTGACATACTCATTACTTGTCTAACATCAAGCTAATGAGATAATCACTACTTTTCTTACCAAGTATCATTTAATCACATAACAATTAAACATAAACAATTAATTTAACACAACAACTAAATTAAGCAATAAACATAATTAAACAAACATAAACAAATAACTTATTCCTTGATTGTGTAAACCTCTAGCCCGCAAGCTATTCGGTACTACACAATCATATCACCTGTTTAACCCCCGTATCACTCACCCCAAATATGATAATTCACAACAATGGCCACGTATGCTTTCCACGTCATTCAATCCCTATAATATAATACATAACACATAATAACACTTTTAGATACTAATCATCATAACCAAACTAACTAGTAATCATATCCATACTCTATTAACACCTCTAATTACACTTTTAATTTCATATGGTTTCTCCCCCACTTTGGTTAATCTTACTTCCTTACTACACCATTCATGATCATATTACTTCTTTAACATACATCATAATTATTCCACTAATCATACTTCACTACTTTAATTTATGTTCCAACATCATAATTATGCTCTATTAACATCACTAATTTCATAATTAAGCTTATTAACATGATTTATAGGAATCACCATGAACACCCATCTTACAATTCATCACATATCAACTTTACTACCTTAATTCATGTTTCATCATTATGATTACACTCTATTAACATCATAATTAACTTCTTTAAGCTTATTTCATGATTTCATAAAAAATCTAGCATGAACCCTAGAATCATCCATCATAATTTCATCACTTTCCTCATGTTATTTGATTACTAACAAGCTCTATTACACTCATAAACATTAATTCTATCAAATTAAAACCTTAATTTTGTATTTAAATCATCAATTTAACAAAACCCCATGAAAACCCATGAAACTTAAACCCTAGGTTATAATCATAGAGGAAATTCGCTTACAACATGTTAGAGATGCTCAAAGGATGATGATTATTACTTCTCTAGCTTCAATTTATGATTTAGAAACTGATTTTGGGTTTGAAGATGCTTCCTGCGTTTTCTTTTTAATTTGTGAATAGTCTGGAACTTCTTTTGGAAAGAAAGAGATAACTCTCCCTTTTTAAAACGTACATATATATATTTTCTGTATAAATTTTATCCCCTTTAAACTATATTGTCTGGAACTAGGAAATCATTCGCGTATTTTATTATTTCGTATCATTTAAAACTATAACACTTTAAAATATTTATACCCTCGCGTATTAAAATAAAACCTCGAAATTTGGGGTGTTACAGTCTTCCATCCTAATATAATTGTTCATATTTTTTTTTTCGAGCCGTCAAAAATTAATTATTCAATACTAAATATAGATAGGGTTCTGATTGAAATTATCATAATATCACTTGAAATTATTAGAACAAACCTTTTAAGAAAGTAGTAATTGAATAGTTAAAGGTAAAATATCATTATGTCAAACGTAAAGAAAAAAAGGAAAAAATATTGGTAGGTCTAAATGTATAAAACTAAATATAGGTCTAAAGATGTGATTGGTAGATTTGAAAAACTGATTGGATGAGATTAAGGGAGTACAAAAATCCAACCAATAAAAAAAATAGGCTTACTTGTAGATATATGTAAATATGTCTATTTAGCATTACTTGAAATAAAGCCCTTAAAAGCATTAGTCGAAAGAAAGCGGTCAAAATTTTTGTAATATTCATAAATCATAAATAAATCATATACTATATTCTAGTAAGGGGTCTTTTGTTTGGGTTTATAATGTCTTAAAAAGTGATAGTTGTATTATTCAGTAAGCTTAAGACCATTAAGATGTTTTGATAGTTTTTTCTAATTAAGTATTAACCTAGCTGAAAAATTACTTATTTAGTAAGTTATTTGCAATTGCTTAAAACTTACAATTGAAAAAATTTCCCCTAACTATGTATATATTAATGTCTCGCATAAATATATGTTTTGTTTATGTATTAAACAATATTTTTTTTCCCTTTTTTGGTCATGTAGTTTAGTTTTTCTTATTCATGACAATTTATTATTGGTTTTCTACAACGTTATATCAGTAATCTCTTGTAACTTTCTTTATTTTTAGGTGGCCATTTATAACTCAATGTTATGTTCATGCAATTTATGTAACGCCAAAAAATGATTAAGCATGTGTAATTCAGATGTTTGCACTTTTTATTTATCAAACGATCTTAATATTACGTATTCAGATTTCAACTTCCAACTCTTACTATTCGGAACTGATTTTCAGATTTCATCTTCCAGCATTTCAGAAAAAACAAAAGACCCTAAATATTTAAAAACTTTATGTGAACTTTTGACTTTTCCATCGGAGATTACGTATTTCAACTTCTATAAAATTATTATAGTAATTGTAACGCCCTTCAAAATTAAAGAAGTAACTAATCGATTACCTTCCGATTTAAACTAAAAATCATGACGGAAGCCAAAAGGTATCAATTAGTCACCAACTTTATAGTCGGCCACTTTAAAGTACTCAAACTTATTGTCTCAAAACATGATTAGTTGTTACAGTAATAATTAAACATAAGCTATCTGTGCTCTTAAACCAACACGCCAAAGCACCATTTACATTTACCCTCACCTTAGAAAGTTAGAAGCACCGTTGGTGAAACCACCAAATCATATCACTACACGAACCCAAAATCATACAAATTGAACCACCATGAACCACCACCAAAATCAAACCATAGATCCAATTTCTATCACAACGGATCTGATATTTATCCCCGACGGGGATGTGGTCTGATGTGACTTTTTTTGCGAGGGACTGTAATGTGACGGGGACGGTGGTGGTTGTGATGCCGGAGAAGACTGGCCAAAGGTGACGCCGGAGCTATGATGGTGCGACGGTTACTCCGTCGTTGATTGGCCGGAGGTGATGAGAATATGAGAGGAAGAAGTGTAGTGGTTCTAGAATTGGGGTTTTTTGGAAACATTCCAAGGCAATGTTTAACTTTCCTTCTATAAATCGATGGAATGTTGAGTTCCTTTATTTAAAGGATTTTCATAAAATTCCAATTCCTTCTAAGTCGGTTGCCATTGCTCCTCCCTAAAAACCCTAGAAGGTTTCTATATAATCTACGGCGATCAAATTATAAAGGTACGAAGACTCCTTTGTTAACAACAACAATCAACCGTGCTAATCAAATAGTAATCAACCGTCGAAAAATCACTTCCTCCTCAAATCCATCCTTCAGTTTTCTGGTAATTAATTTTAAACTCCATTCATCCATATTGTCTTCATGTTTAAATTGCTATTTAAACATCACTTTGTTACTTCAAACCGTTTCGTTTCGGCAATTCTGCAGTCGAATTAGAAACTTTGAATTATGTATGTTTATCATCTTATTCATGTAACGAAAATAAGTCACAGTAGGAATATGTCAGATCGAATGATATTTATAAAATTAAGAAATGCAATTGATTTGTGTACGTGTTATATATTGGTAAAATTAGCCCAAGTCCTTGCTATCCAGATTCTTCCCTTCTCCGTGCTAATCTACGTTCATAATATTTTTTTTACTGCAAAACTAGACTGAAAGAAGAAGAAAATTTGGAGCCCATTCTACACCAACCATGGCAGATCCTGATGTAAGTTTCATTAACATGAACTTTAGATTCAGAAGCTTAATATATAAAAACTAGAGGATATGTTAACAGTTAAAAAGATGATTTTGTATTGTAATACAGGAACGTAATAGATGGAGCCTTCAAGAAGAAATTGCAAAGGTATTTGACACCTCACTGAAACGTACTTTCAATCTTCAAGAAGCTGTTCCATGTAGTATTTCTACTTGCACCAAAGAGGACGGTGGTGATTACCTATGGTATATATGTTGTTTCTCATACTTGTGCACTTTTACTTTCTTTTGTATATATATATTTATTTATTTCTGAATGAGGAGTACTAATCCCGAAATTTTCTATTTGGTAATAGCTCCAGTGTCATGAACATATGGCCTGAAATAAAGAACGCTTGCGTTTATAAAGGACCAAAGCATGCTGGAGTGGTAATATTTATTTTGTGAGTGAAATATCATTTATTTTGAAAAAAATACAGCCTAGTATTTTTGTACTCTTTAGTATTATTTTTTTTTTTGTATAGGCCGTCAAGGATGATATCATGAATTCTGACTATAAGGACGTGATGGAAAGATGCGTCGTATGCGGTCCTGGTTTTGTAAAGTTTAAGTTATGTAGGAAATGGATAGCTAAGGTATATTATTTTTTTCCAACTGTTGTAAAACACACATTTTATTTCTGACCTTAATTCTTGTCTACTTTAATATCGTGACGTTTAGTTTTCTCCTTTCAGAGTCTTCATACGATGCTAACGGTTGGTATTGATACATGGGCACCAAAACTTTCTGTGAAAAAAGTAATTATATACTCTGTGTCAAGAATGACGGGTGAGGAAGGGAACATGAGCTATTTTCGATCCACTTTTATTGGAGAAACATTAGCTCGTATGCTTGAGTATTCTGGAGTTGTTGTGCTCCGAAAAAGAATCCTTGATACTGTTGCTGGGGTGAGCACATTTACTTTTTAGTTAACATCACACGTGGTATTGTTATTGTTACTAAATGTGTATCTTCTTGGTCACATGGCAAGTGCAACAACAGTTTTTTTTCATGGGATGTTATGGAGTATTTAATTAAAACAGTCCTTTTTGGTAAAATTTGAAACAACGCTAGTAATTGTAACTTTCTTGAAACAGAGGAAGTAATTCTTCGTCACCTATAAGTTATGTCAATTTTTTATGATTGATGATTTTGTTTTGGTCCCAAAGATATCCTCGCTGTCGTTAAGTATCCGATTAGAAGTCAGACACTTAGTCAGACACTGTTAGTAATTGTAACTTTCTTAAAACAGAGGAAGTAATGCATATATTCTTGCTAGAAAGTTAATATTGCAAGTGCGTTCAGAGAATTGTTTTGTTTTCCTTTCAGTTGGCTGTTGACACAATAAATGAATATTTCGATTTACATCAACATCTAACTTTCTTTCCGATTTGAAGTATTTATTCTTTTTCTGAGTTGCTTGGTCTTTTTAAGGTTTCTTGGATGTTTAAAATAATGAATTTCTACATAGGATCCTCTATACCGAAGACTATATCAGCTTTTGGGGATCGATGTGAAAGAAGAGGTGCATGTCTTTCCCCATTTTGATATAAAATAGAATGTAGCTCTTATTTTTGCAGTTTATGAGTTTAATTCCATTTATTTTCAGGATAAAAGCTTTTATGAATCCTACACTAGAGAAATTATTGATTTATTTAGGGAAAAGGGTTTGCCTATAGGAAGTGAAGGAGATGAGTTACCGCTTGTGGATCTCACAGTTTGGTGGTTAGTTTACTTGTTATAAATGCTGATTTTGTCAAAACATATATCAATTGGCTAGTAATACATTTTTCTTGGGAAAAAGCTCGAAAATTCTGTACTGTTTGCATATGTAGGCATGCACTTAAAGAGGAAAAGGCAGACTGGATAGTGGATGTGGCTGATGTAAGGAAACGAGTCCATATTGAAAGGTGCATCACTGTAAGTAACTTTTATACACCATAACTGATAACATTTAAAAAAAAGATCAAGAAATCGAATTGAATACTTATTGAGTTCAACATTTTTTTCCCCAGGCTGCTAAACGTGCAGGGTTGATTGCAAATGATCATTCTAAATTCCCTGTAAGTCATGTAGGATTTGGTCTTGTTCAAGGTGATGATATTGAGAGATTCAGAACTTCTGATACTAAGGTGGTTAAGTTGCTAAATTTGCTTGGCGAAGCTAAAAGTCGCTGTAAAGTGCTCCTTGCGAGACAAGGTATACTAAATGTATTCATTCTGGCTTTCAACCTGTTTGACCTGTTTCGATTTTAGTAGAATATCTTTGTATCCCAAATCAATCCATAATAAATAGGTTAATGGGTCGATTTAAAATGACTACATATGCATTCTTTTTAGCTGGCATGGCTGATGAGTGGACTGCTAATGAGCTTGAGCATGCTGCTGAAGCACTTGGATATGGTGCTGTTAAGTAAGATTCTCATGCTTTATCATATATATATATATATATATATATATATATATATATATATATATATATATATATATCATTGTATTTAGGCTATCAGTACCAATAATCTGAGTAGAGTGCTAAATTTTAATTTTTTTGAAGAACTTGCTATAATCAAATTTTTATATCCAAAAAGAGGTGTAGATAAATAAATGTTACCTTTTTATTTATATTGAATTAAAGAATGCTTACGGGCTTTATCCTTTGTTTTATAACACAAGATACCTTACTTTTTGGTCAAGTTTCGTGCATATTAATATTCTGTGCTTGTGTTCTTTACAAGGTATGCAGACTTGAAGAACAACAGATTGACTAATTATACATTCAGTTTCAATCAGATGCTTAATGAAGAGGTATTCTTATGATGTTTATCCATTACTAGTGATGTTATGCAATTGTTTATTGGACTTTCTCGTTGATTTGAAATCTTCTCATCGATCTTGTTTCTCATATGCTCACATTCATTGATAAATAGGGAAATACTGCTGTATATCTACAGTTTACACATGTTCGAATTTGTTCAATTATCACGAGTTCTAGTGAAGACATCAAGGGGTTAACAGTAAGAATTTCTTTTTGTTTCAATGTTATTTAACTTAATAGACACAAACACAGAGCCGATTTATGAAAATTTACAGTTAAATTGAGTGTGAAGTATTAAAATTGAATTGAAAAACTCTTATGAAGAAGCAAGTTAGCTAGTATTTCTGTATAAGATGGAGGTAGTTGAGCCGTTTTTATATATTAAGATCTTTTATTTGTTAGCGACAGGCTGAAGTGTTAATATTGAAGCACGATGATGAGCGTGAGTTGGGATTACATTTACTCCGGTTTACTAAGGTAAGATAATGATTGTTTAAATTTCTTGTACATTCTAACCATTCAAAAATGAATTATTAATGCTAATGAAATCTTTACATTCTAACTCAACAATTGTTATAAAGACGTCGGACTGTTTAAATGGCATCATGATGTTAATTAATAGAATATGAAAGATTGTCAAATAAAGTTTGAAATGAAATGACAAAACTTGTCTTTCTGAATATCGCCTTCTTTTCTATTATTTGTTTCATCAATTGGCTCAGGGATTTGTGAATTGTGTGTGAGCTGTTATAGTTCACATGCAATAGTCCATAATACTATTTTCTTCTTTTTGGGATTTTATCAAGATAACCAAGACTAAGTTAACATAGATGTCAGAATAAGTTTTCGGCCACCATTATACGTCGGATTCGGTCATCAACCCACTTGTTTCACTTTAACCAATACAATTTTAGTTTGAACCAAAAGGAATTTGATACTTATGTAGTAGAACTTCAATATAATTGGGTTACGAATCTTTAGCTGTATACGAAGAAAATACTAAGATAGGGACAAAATGCAAAAAAACAATGAAAATGCAAGAATTGAACCCTTGACTTCCTTGATAATGAGGGTGCTACTTAGCAACAATGTTTTTGACCGGTTGTGAATAAAGTTGGTTTATAAGTATAATATAGTTGAATATAATTATGTAAATTATATTATTCCATCAATAATGTAACTTTCCATTTTAGGTTCTCGGAGAGGTTTGCACAGTTCTTACGCCACATATCTTGTGTGATTACCTTTATGATTTATGCAAGAAGTTTAACAGTTTAGACTCTTCCGTGTGGCAGGTATATATTTACTTACATATACGATTTTTTTCATTCAATAGTGAATTTAGTCTCCGCTTATCTTAAATCAAACTTAATCTTCTAAAAGTGTATTTGATTATAGAAAGGCAAATCTGATGATTTTTGTCAAGATTTAACTTAACTCTGAATGTTTTGTTTTGGCAGGTTGTTGGGTCTTGTGAGGAGACAAGCAAATTATTATTGTGTAAGGCAACTGAAGTGGTAATGAGGAAATGCTTTGATCTTTTGGGGATCACTCCTATCTACTGATCGTTAATTTTACTTTTCCTTGATTATTGAGTGATCAAGACTGGAATGATTGATCAAGACTGGAAGCTGCCATTTGTAGCTTAATAATGGCAGCATATTGCCCTTTGTTTAATATTTTTATTATGTATTATGATTATGACTATGATATGTTATGATGTTGTCTTGCAAGCGTGAGTAACTCCCCTATCATAACTTGTTTAATGTCGTGTTGCAAGATGTCAACACGTATATAAGAATACGTTATTTTATGAGCCTCCCTTCCTGTTCATCGAAGAAACAGGAAAGAGATGGATGTATATAAGAATACGTTATTTTAGAACAGTTGACATGCGATATCATACCAACTTTACGCCTATATAAATAACATTACTTGGAAACAGTTCGAGTTTGTGATGCTATGACGTACCATAAAGTTGTAGGTGGTCATACCATTGGCTACAGAGACTTTTACAACGTAAGGTGAAGAAGGTAGCGATGAATGAATCATACATAACACCGAGAACCAATGGTTTTTGCTCAACGAGTCTCCTACAAACATTATACTATTCCCTCTTAGTCTCTCCAGCAAGTGTTGACCATCAAATCTATATCTATATAGATATATATTACAACAAAGAAATGAATATATAATGACAATGGCTCTTATAATTGTCTAAACATAATAATTAAGACCATAGAAGAAAAGTTAAAAGCAAAGGACCATTAGTTTAGCGGTATCGTGAGTTGACCCTCCAATTATGAAGTTGTGGGGTTGAGAAAAAATCTGTATTCGTGAAAAATGTATAAATTCGTGGTGGTTTATGACCTTTCCAAAAAGAAGGAAAAATAATTAGAGCAGGAAAATATAATGTTTAATAAATATTTAACGTTTACAAAGGTTCCGTGCGTCTACTTGCTACAAAATTGATGTTAGAGGAAGAAAAAAAAGACTATTCATTATGAAATGGACCCAAAAACATGAATATGTTAGTGACACATTCGTATTGGTGTTTATATTTTTTATGATGGACTTGATGATCGTTTGGACAGGATTAAAGCTTATGTACTCCAGCTTCAACCATTCCCAACCGTGGAACAAGCCTATGTCCATGTTTGCAGGTCAGACTTGTGGTAGACCGTGATGTTATAGTAACCAAAGTATGGTTATGGTATGCAAGGGATGCCAACAGTTACATAAGTCTTCACTTCATACAGGAAACAATAGAAGACCACACACTTTGATAAATTCAAAATCAGAAGGAGGGTGTACGCAATGTGGAAACACAAAACACAAGGAAACGTGTTTCGAAATACACGGATACTCGGATTGGTGGCATGAACTTAAGAGGGGGGGGGGGGGGGGGGGGGGGGGGGTGTATTGCATGAGGAGCCCTTGTTAATGCCGGAGAGACTAGTGTTAAACCTCAACTATCTTTTATTTCTGAGGCAAAGAATGTCAAATGGCTCAAGAAAATTACTTTTCAATAAGTGTTGGTTTTGCTAATGCATTTTTCCGAATTGCTGTTTGATTTTAAGCAACTGGATTCTAGTAAATAAGGAATCTCGTATTAATTTTCTAACGAGGCGTCCTGATGTCCTTACAAGAGGTCTTAGTTCGAACCTCCCTAGGCAAACTTCTCGGGGGTAGGCAAACTCAGACTCTACTGAAGAGTGCGATTGTTCAGGTTGATGCTGCACCGTTTAAGCAATGGTATCTTCAACACTATGGTGTTGATATCGGTCGCAAGAAGAAAGCAGTTGCTTTTGGCAAAAAAGAGGGAGATGTATTTTTTTGTTAAATCTTGTACTTTTTTTGCATTTAGCTGTGAAAATGTATCTTGTTGTACCATGTTGAATTTCTTTCAACTCCATTTGATTCAATGTTTATAGGCGTTTGGAAATTGGATGTGAGTTTTTTTAATAACTACTTTTATATTGAATTTGATTATGCAGTAATGACTAATGAGATAATAATGACATTATAAGTGCACATCTGGACACACACAAACGTTTATTGGAAAGTTCAATACTTGTATCCATTATGGGCTATAGATGCAAGGTTTTGTATGTGTTATTATGTTCTAGAGGATATTAAAGGGTGTAAATTTTCTAGTAATTGATTCATAGGGAAGCTGATGGTGCTACTGAGGAGACCAAAAAGAGCAACCATGTTGCAAGAATATTAGAGAAACGTCAAGAGGAACACAAACTTGACCAACATGTTGAAGAGCATTTCTCTGGTGGGCGTCTTTTAGCAGCAATCTCATCAAGCCCAGGCCAATGCGGTCGTGCTGACGGGTATGCAAATATATTCCTATTTGTATACAATATTAAAAATTCTAAATGGTGCATATGGTTTGAAATATATATCTGAAATCATTCTTATGTGGGTTGAATTTTGATAGGTATATATTGGAGGGAAAAGAACTCGAGTTTTACATGAAAAAGCTCCAAAAGAAAAAAGGGAAGGCTATTGCAGCTTAAACTAAACCACCTTATCATTTTTATTTATTTATTTATTATTAGTTTCTTAGAATATGAATTCCTATTCTTAATTCTTAACTAAAATGCACGGGACTGTAATTTTGCTCGGCAGTTTGATATTTAGAATTTTTGACTAAATGGATCTTGTAACCTCTATTGTTAATTGATCCTGGTTCCAATTAAATTAGTGTATGTGTAACATCCACTCCTCGAGTCTAGTTGTATTTTAATATTTTCTGACTTTTAATTATTTATTAGTGTGTCAGAAAATAGTTTTGTGTTGTTATTTGAAAATAATGGGTTAAAGAGTCACATAATTTATTGTGACTAGTAAATTGTTAATTGTTTTAAATTAACCTAGTTGACGGTAAAATAAAATAATGTTTCCCCGCAAATGGTTATTAAGTTCCAGACAATGATAAATACGGGGAATAAAATTTAACCAATTATGTAATAAACTCATATTTTGAGTCGGTTGTTGCTTCCTTATCTATATACATACGTACGTACCATACATATATGCATATAGGTAACAAACCATAGATTACTCCTTTAATTCATTTCTTCCATCAAATTGATGATGCCAAATTCGAATTTAAGCTTCCAAAGCATGGATAATCATCTTCTAATTCATTTAATCATGTGGTAAGTTTTAATTTCTTGAATTTCATAAACCCTAGAAATTGGGTTTTGGGTATTTGATGAAATTAGTGTGATTAATATGAAATTAAAGCTTGTAATGATGAAGTAGTAGTTAGTTGATGTTTAATATAAGATTTTAAGTTAAACCCTAGCATAAAGTTGATTAATTTCATATATGATCATAGATGGTTCATGGGTTTAGTTGATAATCTATGAATTAAAGCTTATAATGATCATATAATGCTTAGTTGATGTTAAAATCATGATTAGGTGAAGCCCTAATGTAAAAGTGGAGAATTCGATATGAACTTATGAAGAAATTCTATGAATAGAATTGGTTAATCAAGAATTAAGCCTTAAGTTTAAGGTAATGATGATATAATTGTTAATTGATGCTTAATTCATGATTCGTGACTAAACCCTAATCTAGAAATAAAAGAAATGATGTATGATCATAAGAAAAGTATATGGGTTTAGTTAGTTATTCAAGAATCAAAGCCTTCAAGTTTATGTTACTAATGTATAAGTGATAATTGTTGTTAATGATCAAATTGGAATTGATTAAGGATGATGAAATGTGATTAAGGTGATGGAATCACCTATATCATATTTTGATATAATTGACTAAATTGTGAAAGAAAGCTTTTAAGCTTATGTTATTAGTGTTTGAGTAATAATCATTGAAATTGGGATTATGAATCATGATGTAGTTACTTAACTAGGTTGTTTAATGTACTACATTAATATGATGTTATATAGATTTGAGACAAGTGACTGACTTGTGTTATGTTGATGTAATTCCAGATAAACAGAAGACTCAGTGACATTAGACTACTGAGTGGACAACTGGGGTATTCGGTGAGTGGATCTGTAACCTCATTGTAATTTAGTTGTAACAAGTTTGGTTACAACGGGTAACGTATTATTACTGTTTTATTATTCCATGATGATTATGGTTGTTAGTAATAATACTGTTGATAGACTTTTAGTCTGATATGATAAATATGTGATCATGTGATATTCAGCCTTTGGGCTTTGACGATATTCAGAGGCCAGCCTGGAGCTGGGCTTGGTTTGCTATTGGTTGGATAACACAGGGTCTTAGTACAAGTATTATTGTCGTAGCCTGTGTTATTTGTGTTAATAGCACCAAGTATTCGGTTAAACCGCTGTATTGGCCTGCAGTTGGTTTCAAAGTGTTCTATGAGAAGGTGTTACCTCAAGAACCACCGGTCCTCTTTGACGCCAGTTGTATTTGATATTATATTATGTTGTGTGTTCTTGGCTGAAGGTTTCCCCAAGAACCATAGATACTCAGTGATATCTTATGTTTACGATTATTTGTTGTAAACTGATTTGTTATTACTGAGTTGGACTGTTGGTGATAGTTCTGTCTCACTTAGCGTTATGCTAATCCCCCACATTAAATACTCCTTGCAGGGCATGATTTGATAAAGGGCTGGGCAAGGCAGTGGCACTGGAATGGAATGTTTGACAACTGAGCAATACTCTGATAAATGATTTGTGTAAATCAGTGTAATATGTTGTTTTATATAACCCCCGAGTTGATAAATTATGGTTTAAAATAGTTTGAATATTTTATGTTTGTTAAAAATAATGTAAACAATTAAGGTTTATATGGACTTACGCTTCCGATATATTATACTAAATGATAGTAAAATGAGGGGTGTTATAGTATGTGTTGTATATTTTACTAAAATGTTGATGTGTCTTCAGATTCTGTTTCTATTGAGGAATCGTTTTTAGGCTTCTTAAATGTAAGAGATACAATAGGGAAAGGACTTTTAGATGTCTTAAAAAATGAGGTTAAATCACTTGATCTTAATATAAATAACATACGAGGTCAAGGATATGATAACGGCTCAAATAAGAAAGGAATACGTAATGGTGTACAAAGTCAACTTTTAGATATCAACCATAGAGCGTTTTATACTCCTTGTGGTAGTCACAGTCTTAACTTAGTCTTATGTGACGGCTCTGTATTTTAATGCATTGACGGATTAATAGACATGAGGTAAGTGATGCAGCGACTCAACCAGAATTGCAGGGGTCAAGGGGCCGTACCCCCTTGTGGGTTCCAAGGGGCAGAGCCTCTGGCTGCGATCCCGAAAAATTGTTTAGATTCAATGAATCTTAAAAGACGGTTTATTATTTGAACGGTTGAAAACCGTCACTTTGGTTCTAACGTATTTTTTGCATTTTTTTGATTAAACAGAAAGAACTCACACATAAACTCACATGTTCAAAGATTTTGTTGCCGAAACTTTGAATAATCTCTAGTCTTATCCCAAAGTAGAGTTCGTAATCCCAAGCATTATATAGATAGAAATGTTTGTACTTCAAAAAATTAAAGATAAATATATTTATTGATGATATTAATTAGTTATATATATATAATATATATACATTTGGTAATTACCTATATATGTCGAGGCGGGGATGATATTACCCATTCGCCAACTTGAACCTGATAAGAATCCCCATTTATTGCTCTATACCCGACCCCATCCCCGGTAAATCATCCCCAACCTGATTCAAAAATTGCGAGGTTCAGGACTCCCCATAAAGTTCGAATCTTTTTACCATCCCTATTTGCAAATAACATACATTATTATTACTCCGTTATTTTGGAACTATTAAAGCTTTTCTATATCTATACTTACTAATATATAATGCATTTCAATTTTTTTATTTATTTTTAAGATAGAACCTACTAATTTACCCCTAACATTATTATTAATATTTGAAAAATCTACTTGAAATTACTAACATAACCCTACATATATAATTAAATCTTATATTATCATCATTAAACTTTAGTGTAATCATAAATACGGCATAACTTTTTAATCGTAAGGAGTTACGAGACATGTCAATTATGGACGAGAAGGTCGGAACGAGACGAACATGTTAGCAACTGCATATTGTGTGGGTTTAGAGTAACTTGTTTCTGAAAGAAATACAATAATAACAACATAAAAGATTGAATGCCTAAAGTGAGATGCATTTTAAGTTGTTTGGTATTTGCAAATGCAGGCTATACTGTCCTTGGGATTGTGTAAGAAAACACCATCAAGCAGTAAGCCAGAAAAGTCTATGGTGATCAACTATATATTGAGTTTATGTTATTCACTCTAACTGTGTGTAGGATGACTAAAAAAATACTCCGTAAGAAATATCTAAACCACAACCACAGGGTAAATTAGTAGATGGAGCCAATGTGAGAGCACCTAGCAAGAAGCGTAGTTTGGAGATACGGGAAGCTGAGGATAACCAGCAAGTTGAAGAAGCAACTATGCCCACCATTGAAGACTGCATGGTACAACACAGGTCCCTCATACCGAAGAAGGTAAAACAACCGGCCTGGCATGTTTCGTGTATATGTGCATGCACCTATATATGTGTGGATATATTGCTTTTATGGCTTTTGCATCGGATATATATTATTTTACGCCATGCATTGTTTCAATCATGTATAAGATTGTATACACATATATGCTATATTTTCATAACGTTATATATGTTTTGAATGAATCGTACACATTCAGTGTGGACACTTAGTGTGGTTTTTGTGTATATATGTGGGTCAGTGGGTGCGCTAAGCGCCAGTATGCGTGCAAAGGTATTCCTTCGGGATCATCAATTATTGGTGAAAAAAACTTCTTGCAATAGAAATTACTAGGTCTTGATTTACTTGTATTACAATAACATATAATTTTCCATGAAGACTTATATATATTTTTCTTCTACCTACACTAGAAACCAAGCGAACAGAGTGAAATTGCAAGAAAGAGGTTTAGATCATCCAAGGAGAATCATGCTGTGAATGTCCATGAAGCTCGAGATAATCAGGAATCGGTAGAAACCACCATGGCCACTTTTGAGGAGCACATGGTGCAAAATGAGTCTCTCAACATGGAGGTAAAACGACCATCATTTCCTTTTCTTTTCAGTTTGGTGTTTGTGTGTGTGTGTGTGTGTGAGTATGTGGGTTTGGACCTATGAGTGTAAAGGCGTCTGATCTATAATTGGCTCCGTCTACTTCTTGCAATGGAAATCACTAAGTATCGATTTACAATTATAGAAATAAAGATAAAATCTTTCGATATAGACTTGCTAATTGGTCATGGCCGGAAAGTGGTGACGTGTACATTAATTGTGAATAGTGTGTGTGTAAAATTAAAGTGAATCAATTGTTTTAACGAGGACTTTCCTAACTGGACCACCTGCATGATATAATTATATTTGCAAACTAGTTGTGAATGTCTTTCAATATTCATACAAATTTGCTACAGGTAAGATGCATATATACAAGCAATTGATTTGTAAACTTAACTTTGTTGTCCGGTATTTACAAATGCAGGCTACAACGGCCTCAGGATTGCGTCTAATAACACCATCTAGCCGTAAAAGCGATAAAGCTGAGGTGATCGATCGACTATCTATTTTAATTAAGTTACTCAATCTCATTCTGTGAGATGATAACAAATAAGTAAAACCAAATTTTAGTCATATGTTCATATCTTCTTGCGATAACTTGTTTTCGAAAGAATACAAATAAAACTAACTAAAAAGATTGAATACCTAAAGTGAGATGCATTTTAACTGGTTTGGTATGTGCAAATGCAGGCTATACCCTCCTTGGGATCATGTACGAAAACACCATCAAACAGTAAGCCAGAAAAGGCTAAGGTGATCAACTATATACTAATTATCTATTATTCACTCTAAATGTGTGTACGTAGGATGATTAAAAAAACAAAAAATGTCTAAACCATAACTACAGGCTAAAGTAGACGGAGCCAATGTGAGAGCACCTATCAAGAAGCGTAGTCTGGAGATACTTAAAGCTGAGGATAACCAGCAAGTTGAAGAAGCAACTATACCCACCATTGAAGAGTGCATGGTACAATACAGGTCCTTCAGATTGAAGAAGGAATAACGACTGGCCTGGCATGTTTCGTGTATATGTGCATGCACCTATAAATGTGTATAATTGTATATATTGTTTTCTTATGACTTTTGCATCGGATATATATTATTTTACGCCATGCATTATTTCAATCATGTATAAGATTGTATACGCATATATGCTATATTTTCATAACGTTATATATGTTATGACTGGATCGTATATATTCAGTGTGGACACTTCGTGTGGTTTTTGTGTATATATGTGGGTCAGTGGGTGCGCTAAGTGCGCGTGCAAAGGTATTCCTTCAGGATCATCAGTTATTGGTGAAAAAAACTTCTTGCAATAGAAATTACTAGGTCTTGGTTTACTTGTAATACAATAACATATAATAGAACTCTTTCCATGAAGACTTATATTAATTTTTTTTCTACCTACACTAGAAACCAAGCAGACAGAGTGAAATTGCGAGAAAGAGGTTCAGATCATCCAAGGAGAATCATGCAGTGAATATCCATGAAGCTCGAGATAATCAGGAAGCGGTAGAAACCACCATGGCCACTTTTGAAGAGCACATGGTGCAAAATGAGTCTCTGAACATGGAGAAGGTAAAAAAACCACCCTCATTTCCTTTTCTTTTCAGTTAGGTGTTTGTGTGTGTATATATATATGGGTTTGGACCTATGAGTGTAAAGGCGTCCGATCTATAATTGGTTACAATTTTTTACTTCTTGCAACGGAAATCACTGAGTATTGATTTACAATTGTAGATATAAAAGATAAAATCTTTCGATATAGACTTGCTTATTGGTCATGGCCTGAAATTGGTGACGTGTACATTAATTCTGAATAGTGTGTGTGTAATTAAATTGGATCAATTGTTTTGACTAGGACTTTCCTAACCGGAACACCTTCAGGATAATATTATATTTGCAAAAAAGTTGTCTAAATGTCTTTCAATATTCATACAAATTTCCTACAGTTTGCATATATACAAGCAATTGATTTGTAAACTTAACTTGTTGTTTTGTATATACAGATACAGGCTACATCGGCTTCAAGATCGCGTCAAATAACACCATTTAGCAGTAAGAGCAAAAAGACTGAGGTGATCGACTATCTATCTTAAGTTATTCGGTCTTATTCTGTGAGATGATTACAGATAAGTAAAACCGAATTTTAGTCATATGTTTGTATCTTTTTGCAATAACTTGTTTTGGAAAGAATACAAATAAAAATATCTAAAAAGATTGAATACCTAAAGTGAGATGCATTTTAACTTGTTTGGTATTTGCAAATGCAGGCTATACCTTCCTCGGGATCATGTGCAAAAACACCATCAAACAGTAAGCCAGAAAAGGCTAAGGTGATCGACTATATATTGATTATAAGTTATTCACTCTAAATGTGTGTAGGATGATAAATAAAACAAAAATATCGTAACCACAACCACAGGGTAAAGTAGACGGAGCCAGTGTGAGAGCACCTAGCAAGAAGCGTAGTCTTGAGATACGGGAAGCTGAGGATAACCAGCAAGTTGAAGAAGCAACTATGCCCACCATTAAAAAGTGCATGCTACAACACAGGTCCCTCATGTTGAAGAAGGTAAAACGACATGGCATGCTTCTCGAAATAACTTAGTTCGGTTTTGGTGTATATATGTGGGAGTGATAAGCACCAGTATGCGTGCAAAGGTATCCCTCAGGATCATTTATTATATTGGTGAAAAAGCTTCCTCCAATAGATATTACTAACTTGATTTAATTGTATTACAATAACATATAACATACCTCTTTCCATGAAGACGGACTTATATATATATTTTTTCTACCTACACTAGAAACCAAGCTCACAGAGTGTAATTGCGAGAAAGAGGTTCAAATTATCCAAGGAGAATCAGACAGTGAATGTCCATGAAGCTCGAGATAACCAGGAAACAGTAGAAACCACCATGGCCACTTTTGAAGAGCACATGGTGCAAAATGAGTCTCTCAACATGGAGAAGGTGAAACCACCCTCACTTCTTTTTCTTTTCAGTTTGGTGTTTGTGTGTATATATATATGGGTTTGGACCTATGAGTGTAAAGGCGTCTCACGTCTGATCTTTAATTGCTGACAATTTTACTTCTTGCAATAATCACTAAGTATCGATTTACAATCATAGAAATAAAAGATAAAATCTTTCGATATAGACATGCTTATATTATTCTTTTCTACCTTCATTTGAAACCACACTAGCAGGGTGAAGTACAGCGAGCAGAAGGGAGCACATCCAAGGAGATTGAAGTACCAGATATTCTTGAGGCTAGAAATAACCAGGAAATGGTAGAAATCACCATGGCCACTACTGAAGAGCACATGGTGCAAAATGAGTCCCTCCACTCGGAAAGGGTAAAACCACGTACCCTCATTTCTGTTATCTTCTATTACTACTGCTTTTTAATGTGTGCAGGCACCTATGTATGTGTTGTGGTTTTTCTTCTGGATATTAGTAATTTTTTTGCCACCATCTAAATTATATACAAGAATGCATATGCATAGATTATACGGGTTCTGTTTTACCCATCATATTCAAGATAGTACACTGTACTCATCGGAAGATAGTGTACTGAATGCATCCCAAAAATTTTCTAATACTTAATTATATTACATGGTATAAGATTCTGAATCTTTAATTTCTTGCATCTTTGTTAAGAAACTCCTTTTAAACTGATAAAATTTCCATGGATGTACCACATGGCATCGAAATTAGGCAAAACTTTAACTTGATCTTGATATGAAGGTTTTGACGCAATGCTATATTGTATGATGTGCTGCATCTCTTGTCACATAATGGCTTCTGCTTGATACATAGATACTATTTGAACCATTGAACGCCTAATTACCGGGAATATATAGCTTAGTATATAAAATTTCATTATTAGACTAGTTAAGATTTAGTTATGCTTCAAGGAATGTTTATTGGAGCTATTGGTATACTTGTTAAAAGCTGTTGTATACTTGATTATCTTCCGGTTTATTAGTGCAATATATACAGTTCACAATAGTTTAATTCCCTAAATCCCGCTTAGCGATGACTATCTAGTGAAAACAGGGAAAACTTTTTAAGTCGTTTTGCAAACTAATTAGGAAGGGGACAGGAAGTATAAAAATTGGTTGTCGAGTTAATAAATTACTTGGGCTATTATATTTTCCTTGCATATAATTAAGTTTTTATTCCACAATTTATTAAACATAGATTCATATAAAATATAAATTAATTGAGGTAGAGTCTTACCCAATATGAGCTAATTAATTATAAGATAGTTTTATCCACTGCAAAATCTGTGCGCGACAACTTCATTGATAAACTAGAGAAAAACAGTGTACAAAGACTGGGTCGTCCAAGGAGAATCAGACAGTGAATGTCCATGAAGCTCGAGATAACCAGGAAGCGGTAGAAACCACCTTGGTCACTGTTGAAGAGCACATGGTGCAAAATGATTCTCTCAGCTTGGAGATGGTAAAATTACCCTTGCTTCCTATTCTTTTCAGTTTGGTGTTTGCATGTATATATTTGGGTTTGGATGCAGTGGCGGATCTAGGAATATGAATTAGGATATGCACAATTTAGTGGAAATCTTCAATAAGCAACTTAATTTGATGGACAAAATTTTTTTTGCCCGGCAGTTTTTCCGACCATATGTGGCTATTTAAGTTTGATTTTATGTTTTACATTGGAATCCTTTAGCATTGATGTGGTTTATTGAATTCAAATCTTCTTGAATTCATTTGATCTTTAGGGTTCAAGTTATTTAGTTTGATTGATTTGGAACTGAATGAGGTTTAATGAGGAGGGTTTTTTAGTCTGTTGAAGTCATTTGGGCTAAATTAACAAAAACTAACTTCTAAACACTAATGCAAATATACAAATGATCAATGAGTAGTATGTGTTTACTTATTCATCACTTCCTAATTAGAGCAAAACTAATAACCCAAAAGACATGTTCCCTCCAATAGGGTCATTAAAATTTTATCTGTGGATTTCACCAAGTTGGCTTGGATGTTATAAAAGTTTCCTCTTTCAATGCCCAGTACGTATCTTTATTCACGAACTTGACATGTTAAAAGTATAAATTCGATGCATTAGATATTTAGTCGTATTATAAACACAACGACAATTCCATAAATTTACTCCTAATTTTGAGATTAATTAATGTAAAATATATTCTTTAGCCCCCCGTCCCATTCTTTTTAGGGTTTTGATAACTAGTGCCCTTAGGGCATTGGTTAACACTTCTATACTTATTCAAAAACTATTTAATAAACACAAAGTTACCATATTTATAACACATCTTAAGATAATATGATGATGATTCTAATTATTTATTGCAAGTATTCATTTTATACATGGTAGGTGATTGTTCATTTAATGCATTTTGTTTATATTTAGAAGTCTTAAACATTACCCAACATTACCCTAGGGGCATTATTTATCAAAATCCTTTTTGTTGTTATCTTCTTTTAAAAACCTGAAATATTGTAAGATATACTAAATAATCAAAAAAACATATTAATTAGTACTTCAATAAAATCTGAATTTAATATCTTTGGTTGCTATATGGGGGTTTGCCATTAAGGACTTGGGAGATGAGCCGGTGGCTCACGGTCTTCTTCTTGAATATTGAGAGTATTAAAGGGACTATGGAACTTGATGCATTTATTGTTGTTTTACTCTCGTTAATAAAGGTTAATTCTGCACTCTCCCTTCTTCTTCTTCTTCTTCTTCTTCTTCTTCTCAAGGGTGTTCACCTCCATTTCAGTGGGTATGCACTTTTAAGAACTTCATCAAAAATATCATAAAAAGCTAAAAAATTACATTGCAATTGTAAATCTAAGGGTATGCAAGTGCATACCCTTAGTTGTGAGTAGGTCCGCCCCTGTTTGGATGTATGTGTGCAAAGGCGTCTTTTAAGATCTTTAATTGGTGACACTGTTACTTCTGCAATAGAAATCACTAAGTATTGTTCTTTTCTACCTGCATTTGAAACCGCACTAGCAGGGTGAAATACAACGAGAAGAAGGGGGCACATCCAAGGAGATTGAAGTACCAGATGTTCTTGTGGCTAGAGATAACCAGGAAATGGTAGAAATCACCATGGCGACAGCTGCAGAGCACATGGTGCAAACTGAGCCTCTCAACTTGGAGATGGTAAAACCGCGTACCCTCATTTCCTTTTTCTTCTATCACTACTGGTCTTTAGTGTATATGTTCATTCAGTCACTTGTGTAGTTGTGTATGTATTGTGTTTTTCTTCTGAATATCAGTAATTTTATGCCACCATATTAATCATATACAAGAATGCATGCATAGATAATGCGAATTATGTTTCACCTGTTCTATAAACATCATATTCAAGATCTCAGTACACTGTCTTATCTGAAGACGGTGTACTGAATGCATCCAAAAACAGTTCTGATAATGTATGTGATTTCTTACACTGCAACAGATTCTGAATTATTAATTTCTTGCATTGTCGCTTGTAGGAAACTCAAATTTAACTAATTAGTTTTCCATCCGAAATCAGGCAAAACTTATTTAATCTGATCTTCATATCGAGGTTTTGATTGCAATGCGATATTGTATGATGTGCTGCATGAATCTAGCTCTTCTCACATAATGACAAGAATTATAAATATTGGTTGCTGAGTTAACTAATATCGTCCCACTGTTATATTTCCCTCAGAGGCGGATTTAATGAATAACTAGGGGGGTCACGGGCCCCCAATCATCATAGCCCAACTAGTAGTGTATTCTCAAGCCCAAACACTAAGGCCCCCATAAAAAAAATTGATAGGCCCCCTACAACTCTACAAGTCAAAGCTGAGCCCAAACGTGTATTAAGTATGGGTATTCGTTTCCAGCAAGTCAAACGAACCACACAAATTAATTCTTAGACTTTTTCATGTATTTGATTATTATATTATTAAAATAGTGTATTAATGTTAATTCTAAATTTACATGTAGAACTTATGTTAATTAATTGTTTGATGATATATAAGCTAGAATTTTCTAAGCTTTTCTAAAAACTGAAGCATTATACTGAATAACCAAAACATGAAGTATAATATCAAACTTGAATAACTTCAACTCGAAAAATTCTAAGCTGATTTTTTTTGTTAGTATTTTTTTAATATTTGTTCTTTAAAAGTGAGTATATATATATATATATATATATATATATATATATATATATATATATATATATATATATGTTTTCTGTACTGACTGGTTTAACTCGACCCGTTTTGCTGGTTATTCAACCTTTTATTATTATTAATACCTTTAGTATCAAGTGCCCCCCGTAAATAAATTTTCTGGATCCGCCACTGATTTCCCTTGCAAGTATCTAGAATATAGATTCTTACAAAATATGAATTGAGGGGGAGTCGTACCCAGTATGATCTAATTAAGTCAATTTTATCCTGTGCGTGATCTGAAACATTATATTTACATAGACTAGAGAAAAACAGTGTAGAAAGACAGGGTCATCTTTGAACTTCAAATTTTAGATGTGTTCATTTAAGTTTTACTTTTAGCCATGTCATGTGATTCTAAATTAACAGCAACAAAGAAACTAATTGATTATTTTATTTGGCATGATCAAGTATGTAATGCTTATATGTAGTACTGTTCTTTTCTAACTTCAGATGCAATCACAAAGACAGATTCAGAGTGAGAGGCAGGGAGAGATATCAGAGAAGACAGTAATATCTGGAGAAACACAAATAATGGAGATATCCACTGGTCATCAATCGCAGGAAGTCTCAAACGGGAATACAGAGGAAATAGTATCCTCTTTTGAAGAAACTACGGTAGTTAACAAGCCGCTTCTCCCAGATCTGAATTTACCATACGTAGAGGATGCAAGTCCATGATGGATATATCGACTATATATGATGATATGATCACAAACTAGTGCAACTCGTGGTAACAAATTTGTAAATGTGAGTTTTTACATATAAATGTTTAGGATATCTGCGCGATAAATTAATGCCAATAAATATATGCTTTAACTTTCTCAATGTGGTGGATATGCTTTTTGAAGTCTTAGTTGCTTATTGTAATGCAAGTTTCTAATTAAGAATATGTTGGTTTTTATAATGTTGCTAAATCACAACATGTATGTCCTAGCTAACTGCTGCATGTGATGACACTTAATTCGTTCATGTGTCATATGACAAGGAGCAACGCACATAAATATATTTTTCGATATAAGAAGAAATTACAAACGATACATTAGTGTTTGATGTAGTGTACGTACGTGTTGGATTTTGCTAGGTTCTGAAGTTGGGAATTGAAGAACTATTTTTGCATCTGTGGTTAAAGAATTGATATTCATTGAACTCGTTGCCCCATTTGTAATAACGATCAAGAGTCGAGAAACACTAATCTGTTACGCCATTGCCATAGAAGTATATAGGGAAGTTAAATTCTAAATGGTGGAGCTTGAACCTTAACAATTCAACCTCAAAAATCTCAAAAGTAAATTCAATCTCATTTTTGCGATTCTTTCCACCACTAGCTGATCTCGAAAACATGTCTTGAAGCAGTCTACAAACCAAACTTAGGTGGTTTTCTTCGGAAATATCGCAATGGAGTTACGCACTTTCAACGCGAAGGGTCCAAGCAAGGGCGGAAGTAGGATTTATAAATTGGGGGGGCAAAAATTTCTTTTTTCAATTATTTGTTCAGTTCGATCAAAAAATATTATTTGTTCAGTTTTAGGGAGCAAAACTTATAAAATATCATAAATACTCTTAAAATTTTTTTTTTCAGTGATTTGAAAATTCTTGGAGGTGCAACTGCCCCCGTACCCCCTCTACATCCACCCCTGGGTCCAAGGCGATCGAGACACCATTGGAGACGGATCTCATTTTATAGGAGCAACAATATTTATCTAAAATGGACTGAGTTGCCTTGAAATCGACTCAACAAAACACAATTTGTGTTAGATTCGCAAATGTAGCTAGCTAATTAAAATTAGTTCGGTGATTAAACCATTGTTAACTCGATCCGGTATTTATTAGTTTCTGATTTTTGTTAAATCATTGATATCATATACGTATTATATATGCAATTATAATCTGTACATAGATTTAATATATTAAACATGATCATAAAAGTATATTTATTAAGTGTTAAATAAAGTTATCATATAAACAAGTAATTTAACTTTTTGTATGCACCACTTTATAATTAAATTAAAGTATTAAACTTCTACTATTATCCATTTTTCAGTGTTGACCAGAAAGTAAAAATCATCATATAACCGCTGTATATTAAGTTGCAGCAACTATATACGTGTACCTTTCAAAAACTAAACACAAAAAATGTAAGCAATGAAGAATAAATAGCAAAGTACATAGGTAAGATTACAGTACTACACAGACACAGTACAGGTACAGGTACAGTACTGCACTTGAAAGATCTTTTAGTCCTCAGAAACTTCAGTTCAATTGTACCTTTACTATCTTCTCCCTACAATATTCCACCGGCCGGAATATATATAACTCTCCGGCCGGACTTCGAAAACACCACAACCACAAACGACTTCATACATCTATCCATCCATCTATAATATATATGTTATATTATAATAATATTACATGCATGCGTATAAAATTTAGTACTAATTACGGCACTAAACTAGTCCTTGCTTTTTTGTTGTAGCCACCGCCAAGGTTCAAACCGAGCTCTAAATTCATAGTTCTGTTGTTATCATTTTGATTTATTTTCATCATCATAGATGAAGTACTACTAAACAGTTGATCAACTGAGCTTACTGCATGACATTTAGTGGTCCCACTGCTAGTCCCGCCATCACATTTCTTCTTGGGTCCCACCGGCGTACACGGTGGAAACACCGACGGAATTTCGAAGTTAGTCCTAGCTTTAGATCCTCTCAGGCGTCTAGCGGCGGCGTCATACGCACGTGCGGCTTCTTCAGCCGTATCAAACGTACCTAACCAATGTCTACACCGTCCTATTCTGTCACGGATCTCCGCCGACCACCGTCCCCATGGCCGTTTTCTTACCCCTCTGTAACTCTTTTCCATTACCGGTGATTTTGGTTCGTCTGATTTTGAGCTTGAGTTTGATTCTGCTTGTTCGACTTCCTTTTGGGTAGTGATGATTGTGGGTGTGTTAGTGGTAGCGGTTTTGCCGAAAAGGACGTGTTCACCGACGACGGCGGCGATGCCATCTAGGGTGGTGGAAGGATGGGGTGGTTGTGTAGGATTTTGATCGGAGAATGATGGGGTTTGGTGGTAGTATTGATGAGAAAGATGATTGGGTTGGAAGTAGATGTTCATTGTTACTGTATTTTATTTTAATGGAAGATTTCAGAAAAAGTCAAACAGTAAGATGATTGTGAAGTACTAGTAGTGGTAGTGGTATCTTGAAGAGAAAAGAGATGGCAGTATATATAGGTGGTTTGCATGGGCACTGACAAATGTTCTCCTACCCTTGCCATATTCAGACACAATTAATAGAGTGTTTGATAAATACAACACACATTTTGATTTATACAAATATATTTCTACGGATGCAGTACAACATGTTAATGTACAGTTTTTTTGTTTGAATCAAAGTCCATGTTGTATTTATCACCTCCCCAATTAATATTAATACTGTATGAGTTTTGGTATAAACAATTTATCGGATATATCTTTGACCCTAATTTGTTCGGGTTGACGAACTTCATCAGATAATTCAAGACACTATCCAAATTACGGTTAATATAAACTAAAGAAATATCCATTCCTACCATTACTACGATAGAAACCCGTGCGTTCTTATTTTAATATTCCCTATATTATTTTTGTGATAACTAATGATCAATAATATATTGGTAAGAAATATAAAATAATTCTAAATAAATGTTTTTATAATTGTAAATGAGAAGAGTTCAATTGAGACCATTTATTTTGTGTGAGAATGGGGGAACCAACCACAATATGCCATGTGTCACCTTTTTCTCTCTCATTCACGTTTTTAAAAATTAAATATCTCACAAACGATAAGTCAAAAAATCATGAAAATTGCACCATATTTTTCAGCGTTTTATCCTCTTCGATTTGCCGTCCATCAAGGCATACTTCCGACGAACTTTTTTTTTTCATTTTTTTGGTGGGTTTTATATATTAATAACACATGTGTTAGTGATTGATTATACATTTGATTTAGGGTTTAGGGTTAGGGTTTAGAGTTAGGGTTTAGAAGGGTTTAATGTTAAGGTTTAGCAGGGTTTAGTGTTAGGGTTTAGCATGGTTTAGGGTTTAGAGTTTTATAAAACGTTTAGGGTTTAGGGTTTAGGGTTTAGGGTTTAGGGGTTTAGGGGTTAAGGTTTATGGTTTAAGGTTGGGAGTTTGGGGTTTCGTCCCGAAACCCCAAACTCACAACCCTAAACCCTAACCCCTAAACCCCAAACCCTAAACGCAACACTGTAACACACGTATTAGTAATGTGAAACCCACTAAAAATAATGAAGAAAAAAAAAGTCGTCGAAAGTATGCCTTAATGGACGGCAAATCGAAGAGAATTCAACGCTGAATCTGATGGTGCAATTTTCATAATTTTTCGATTTGTCGTTTGTGAGATATTTAACTTAAGGGGTAAATGGATTTTGTATTCTCTTTGTACACATGACACCATATCATTGGTTCCTCTATTCTCACACAAATTTTTAGTCTCATTTGAACCTTACCCAATGATAAATATATATACTCTTAAATATCATGCAAATGTATTACTCCGTATTATAGTATTCCTTGGGTCCGGAACTAAATTAAATGTTACTTTTCTATTTTGGGTTATCCCAAAATAAGTGTCCATCCAATTAAAAAAGTTTATCAATGGTTAACATGAAATTTTATAGATTCACATTATGATGGTCCAAACTTTTCTTAAACTGTATGCAAACTGATAGTGAACATTTAATTTGAGATTAAGGGAGTAAATTTTACTCTCCCCGTCTCAAGCTATATTGTCCCTCAACAAAAGCATTTTAGTTAAATTGTCAATCTTGCTTTTATATTTATATTGATTTAATAAATGAGTTATATATTGAAAGTAATTAAAAGAGGGTAGATGTGACCAAAGAGTCATTGACCTAATGGTATCGTTGTAACCCTTCTGATCATGAGGTTGTGGGTTCAAGTCTTGAGATAGAACAATTGTATATATTCATGAATTATATATACATTTGTGATGGTGGAGTGTGTAAGTACTTGCCTTTCGAAGGGAAAAATAAGGATAGATGTGAGAGTTTAATATTCTTTTAGGGTTATATTATGTAAATTGCCCAATTCTCTAAGACAAATAAAAAAACATTTAATTAAACAATACAATTGAAGATGAAGCAATAATGGTAAGTGGGAGCTAAGATCATTTTCAATGTGTGCACCATTTGTACTATTTTGTACTATAATAGTGCAAAAAATGTACTTCAGTGTATGTACTAAACTTTATACTATTATAGTGCAATCAAAAGTCAATGTGAAATTACATTATATTTGGTGTAGCACCAAACTTACCACTAAAATACTATTCACAATATAATAACAAAACATGAATCCATATAATTAATATATCTATGAGTATATTAAATTTACTCGGTAAATGTTGAGCAGGCAAGAAAGAATACATGCAAAGTTTCTTATTAGTCCATATATGATACTATTTATATAATAATATTTATTTTTATATAAGATTATTATTGAACCAAATAAACGTATTGAGCCAAATTAAAATTTTAAAATACATTTGTTTAATTATGTGTTTTAAATTAATTAAAAAAGATTTAGTGCAAAACATTGGGGTAACTTATTTTTTGTGTAAGCATATTTCATTAAGATTCCCATTTTACACTATAATAGTGCAAGATATCATACTATTTTAATGCACACATTGGAGTTGCTTTAAGTAAAAATACATTACGAGTATTGTTGTTAATATAAATGACTTCCGTGTAATTGGACAAAGTCATTTTGATTGTAACAGTTCTTGGAGGGGAGATGATGTTACAACATGATAATTTATGTTTGCACCAAACTGTACATATGTTAAAGCAACTAGTACAAGTTATCATAACACGGTTATGATGTATGAATAAAAATTATGTGTTGTATTTATCAACACCTTTCTTGGAGGCATGAGGATTTAAAATTAATGTACTTTTATTATTGATTATTATATGTAGTTATGATGATTAAAAAAGAGAGAGAGGGAGAGAAAAAAAGAGAAGTCTCTAAATGTGCTCGGTTGTGTTTCAACAACAATTAGTTTTAAGCAGAGTTTTGGGAGTCCTGAACAAAAACATGAATGATCGTCGAAATGAGGACTTATATCGAACTATAAAATATTTTTCTTATATTCTTGTTGTTGCGGCTCAATCAACTTTGAAACAAGTATAACATATTTTCCATCTTGCAATTAACAATCAAATTATATGTTATGTATATACACACAATCACATACATCAACACACATTTTGAGCCCCCTATAATTTGGAGGCTCTGGGCAGTCGACCACTTCGCCCACTCTCAAAGACGGATCTGGGTTTAAGATATTTTTCTTAGTTAATTCAAGCACACTTTCTTTGTTTTATAAAAATGAAATCAAATTGATACTTAAGTTACGGTTGGTATATCTAAATGACAATGATAAAACTATTTGAAGTTTTATCATCATTTTCATTTATGTTAGAACAACACTAACATAATAATTAAAGTAGCTAGGGGAGAGTATATATCAATATAGAAGAGTGGAGCAATTTAATGACAATGATAAATAAAATTAAAGAAATGGAAGAAAGATTTGGTGTATAGATTACGATGAGACCCACAATTCGTCATCTATAGTCATTCACACACGATTGTTTTCATTACCTCCTAAAATTACATAAATATCCTCGTAAGGTCCCTTTATTCCTACGTTTATTTCAAAGAAATTAGATGGGGGTAATTTTGGAAATACAAAAAGAGTGATTTGAAGGGTGTACATAATCTCGAGAATGTGGATAAACCCCAGCCGTTGATTTCATCGAGCGTCACGATTGCGTAAGATAAGAAGATTGTATCGTTTTGACAGTTTTGAAAAGGGGATGATTACTGCGTTTAACCGGGGGAATTTTCAGGTGTGATGGAGGTGCAGAGATGGGACCGTGGGGTTGAAGACAAATGTGTTTGTGTGTGGTGTGGGGTTTATTTGATTTACGAGGTTATATATAAAAAACTGGTGGTGCATGGTAGATCGTATGTGCAGCAATTAAAAATATGGAGATTTTCTTAGTCTACGTCAACCTTTTTTAGTTGAAATTTATTACAGATTCAATTATTTTTTTAGATATATTTTTAATTCAAATTGAACATAAATGATAACGACATACCTAACAACGTTCAATAATACTGTAGTTTATACTCCATCCGTCCCAAAATAATTGTCCACCGACAAAAAAACACGCAATTTATTAAAAAAAATAATCATTACTGCTTTCTCTTACTTTTTGCAGAATGAGAGTTTTTATACCCTTAAGCAATTAATTACTGTTTTCTTTAAAAGTTTGTAATAATAATTTCAAGTAAGGGTAATATGGTAATCACGACTAAAATTTCCTTTCTATGGAAGTGAACAATTAATTTGGAACGTCCGGAAAAAAAAACGTGGGCTATATTTTTGAGACGGGGGTAGTAACATTCATTAATATAATACTTGTACCCGTATCACAATAAACACATCGATCTTATAAATTTTGATTCACTGCAATTTATATAAATTAAAAATACAATCATTAATAGTCCTTAGAATTGTCGTTAACAAACCCCTTAAATTAGATATCGAGCTTAAGTTGAATTCACTAAACCAAATCTTTACTTTTACTGTGTATATTGTTAAAAATCAATTAAGTTTGTTTAAAACATGTTTATTGAACTTGCTACTCAATAAATATACCTTTTTTTAAATATAAAAAAAAAAACTTCTAAAAAAAATAAGAATCCAAAAAAGAAATAACTACTTATTAATTTAAACTTTAACCTTTTTAAATAGTTAAAATTATATTATTTAATAATCATATTGATGCATTTAAGTTTTTCATAATATTGTAAAGCTATAAACTCAGAGAAAATTACAATATCGATATCTATGTGAAAATGCATATGGAAGGGGACAGGGGATAGTCGGCCCCCAAAAACTATAAAATTATTGAAAAAAAGTATTTTTTTTTTAAATGATTAGTGGTTGTTTAGGAATTTTGAACCGCCAAAATTATAGATAGGAAAAAAAATTAAAAAGTTTACCTTCTCATATAAAAATTCCTAGCTCTGCTCCAGCAAATATCTCAATACTTATAATTCAAAAGCTTGTCAAACATTTCAATTATATCAAACAAACATAGAACTTGTGATTTTTCATCTAATATTGTTCAAATTCAAATATTTAAGTGATTCTTAATTGTTGTTGTTGTTATTTGAGTATAATTTATTGGTTTTCTCCATACCTTCTTATTCATAAGAATAAGAATGTAAATATGTAATTGATGACTATGTTTAGCTAGTTAAATATGTAACTAGAAACCTATTTGAGTAACGAGATTTGTAAATAAAAAATAACTAGTTTACATACTACGTATTACAAATCTTTTGAGAAAAAGGGTAATAGTAAACAAAAAATAAATAGTTTTGTTTAATTGTTAGATGTAAATCTTTATGCTATATACATTCTTGTGTCACTTTATTTTTAGTGCTAAATACAATTAAAAATCTATTTAATCATATTTTTTGAGTGTATATAGCATCTGACTTAATTCGATAGTTGTTTTGACTAATTATGTGGTGTTTAAATTATGGGAAAATCACAAATCTGATCCGTTGACCATCATCACTTAACAAACTAATCCTTTGACCAAGGCTTATCACAAAATACTCCTTACTTTCGCGCTAAAATGGGCAAACAAGGCGCTAACAATTAAAAATGCATAATTAAATTAATTAAATAATCCGGTTCAAAGCTTAATTAATTTTTAAACCCATTCAATCAGCAATTAACAACATTAATCGCGTAATAACATGTGGGTCCGGCGCTAAAGGTACTGGGTCCGGCGCAAGTGGGGCAAGAAGCAACCGAATTCAGCCACGTGTCATGACCCTGCAATAAAGCAAAAACACGTGGGCCCCTAGCGCCCTGACAGTGGGGCCGGCGCTAAATAATGTTTTTTTCTTTTTTTTTTTATTAAAGCTGAAACACTGATATGTTAAATCCAGTTATAAAATTTATCGTTGATAAGTAAACAAGAAAGTACCGTGCTAGACCAAAACACAACCGGGCAGTGGACCCTATCGTGTGGTAGTATAGTTTGGTAAGTTCGGGTTCGAACACAGGGAATGTGAGTTTAAGAATTATATTCAAGTGCAAGCAATTTATACAGAAAAGTAAATGTGGGGGGTTTTGTGACCGAGTTGTCACGTTGCTTAAAACTACAATCTTTAAACTAAACTAGGCAAGTGGACTCTTAAGAGTCAAAGTGGTCGTTTGGAAACTTTCGTATAATAAAAACAATACTTGCTTGGACTATTTCGCTAATGATTTTGGGGTGTTGAGTTATAACCAATTTATACAATGCATTTGTAAATCTTAATTAAGCATAGGATTAACGTTCGCTATCACCTACAAACCTTAACTTTAATCTACTAACCATACAATTTAATCTAGTAACGGACATTCGCCATGGTTACCGTCTTGCACATTTGAGCTCTAATTATCCCAACCCATTCCAAAACTACGTTCGCAATGTTTGTTCAATTACTTATAGACAAATAATCGATGATAACTTACCGAGTAGAAAACGTTCGCTATATCCACTAGTAAATCACCAAATAAGTTAAAACAATCAAACTAAGCTCAAATGCACAAGGTTCGCGATTAAACATAAAGTCAATTATCACAAGTTTATAATTCATCCAAAATGAAAGACGTTCGCCATATTCATCAACTCATACGTTTTAGCTCATTTGTGTAACTCATACCAAATTTCACAACCGCAAACAATGGCTCATTCATACATCGACATACAAATGACAAGTATTATAACTAATAACAAACGTTCGCTATAATTACAAGTTAAAAACACCAAATAGTTCCACAAATTGATTGAGCTAAAACATATAAATTCAATTTTCATAGAGGAATTGTAAACTCAAGCATAAAAACCCAAATTAATACACCCCTAATCTCTAGCTATTTCATCCAAGCAAGTAAATAAAACTAGCCACTAACAATCATACTCAAACTATCACAAATAATAAGTGAAATTAAAGGAAACATAATTATATTGAATAAAAATGCAAACCGAGTGATTACAATGTTTGGATGATGATTCTTCGTGTCCGAATGATATAATATGATGAGATATCTTCAAGGTGATGAAAATGGCTTGAAAACCCTAAAAAATCGCCATGGAGGCTGATATTTTCGGAGATGATGAGTTAGGTGAGAAATGAGGAAGAAAGGGTGTTTAAAGGGTCAAAAAGTGCTCTGCCGACACTAGAACCTGGCTGCTAAACACCCCTACCCGGCTGCTCCTCTAGGCTTAAAATGAAGGATTTTTTCTGTTACCGATTTTTGAAAAGAACCCGGCTGCTTCTCCTATTTTTCAGCAGACCATATTTTTCAGATGTGTAGATCTCTGAAATACGAACGTTTGGCCGCCTGAATCACCTCAATCCGAGTTCGTATGAGGGAGATATGGCCAAAACGGTGCAGCATAGCCAAATCTGAAAACTCTTTCATCTTTTCATCCATTCTTTCTCAATCTTCAACCTAAACACATGAAATCAATTTCCAACTAAATAAGTACCAAAAGTTCATGAAATCGACTAGAAACAAGTACAAAAACAATGATATCGCGAGAGATAAACATGTACAAAACGAGCGATATCAAATATCCCCACACTTGAACTTTGCTTGTCCTCAAGCAAACTATGATTTACATTCCAAAACACATACCTCTTGCATTTAGAATTTAAGAACAAGGTTTTACAAAATATAACTAACCACAATTGCAAAAGTAATCATGTTAGTAGCATGAATACAAACATAGAAAACCTTAAATAAATTTGTCAAGCTTGAATGCACAACTTAGCACCTCTCAATAGGAAATGAGTTTCAATCACTCAACTCTCAATTTGATCAAGATTGGGAATGGAATAGATAAACACTCAAATAGCTAAGTCGTGATGCGTTATTACCATAGGCTTGCCAAAAGATCAAATCTCCACCGACTAGGCGTGAGCACCAAATGAAGTATCAAAAGAGGTATTCTAACAATGTGTTATAATTATAAGTGTGATGGTGAAATTGTGATATGGTAGACACTTTTATAAATTGTTGAAAATGGTAGTCAAAAATTTGTATGTTGTGTTACCTTGAAACTAAAATGAAAATGTGATCTCAATTAACCTTAGGCTTCAACTTTGATCATCTAACAATATTTCTTCAATTCTTGCCTTCTTAGTTATATTTCATCAACTTTTGTCTATGACTTCATTTGTGCTTCTAGTTTGCTCAAAAAGTTTCTTGAATTTCACCTTGGTTTTGCTTCCTTGAATCAATAATCTTCATATAATAATCTTCAAAAGGTTGATTTGAAATCACATTTTAT
This sequence comes from Helichrysum umbraculigerum, assembly GCA_949592205.1. Lineage (NCBI taxonomy): Eukaryota > Viridiplantae > Streptophyta > Magnoliopsida > Asterales > Asteraceae > Helichrysum > Helichrysum umbraculigerum. The sequence goes on from CATIUR010000004.1 coordinate 156,836,783, forward strand.
AAATCGATTTGAAATGTTACAAGGCAACTTTTAAACTTTTGACTACACAAAATAAGGCTAGGGTATTAATTGTGATGAAAATGTAAGTGAAAAGTATCTAGGGGTTTCTTAGCACTAAAAATGAGTGCTAACGACCTGGGTGGACTAGTTATAAATGGTTTTAAAATAAAAACTGAAAATCTAAAACCTAATGAATACCAATTCATCGTCTACTTCACCTATATCACATGAATATGATCCCACAGCGGTCTTGAAATGCATCATTAAGGCAAGTTCTAGAATAAACTACAAACACCGGCACACTCATAGCAATTGGAATAAATGAACACTAAGGATAAGTGTTTTCAGTTTAAGGCTCAAGTATCCTCACAATTTTCAGTAGGGCTATAAATGTGCTAGTTATGCAATTCACCCAATGAGGTTGCTCTATGACAAATTTATCATGCAAGAGGTAAGATTTAATTACTTTCAACAAAATTTATCAATTACATTACTAAAGCAATTAATCTTAAAAGGACAAACTAATTCAAGTGAATAATAACCTCCCCACACTTAACATTTGCATTGTCCTCAATGCAACAAAATATAATGTATGAAATAAGCATAAGTGTGAAAGGTAAAAGGGAGCGAGTACTTCCCGGGGGTTTTTGCATGTTCTTATTCTTGATTAACCTTCAAACTTTCCATTCCTTTCAGGCACATTCTCATTATAGCACAAGGTTTCCATCTTCAATCATCACTTCAAGATACGGGTTCACCTCCCGCAAGGTGCTTGGTTTATTTACGAGTCTCAAAGCTTGACTCAACCATTCCACCTATCAAGGTGGATCATCTAACACAACTTTGATGCCTTTCCAATCGTATTCAATCAAGAGGAAATTTTCTTTGGTTTTTCGATTGATATAGCATTCCTCCAAAATGGAGATACCAATAAACCAACACCCTTCTTGTAATATGATTTTAGTCCAAATAATAATACATCTTTCGAGTGTACATTCCCTACTTTCCACCGACAAAAACATACTACGAGGGACTTCCATATCACCAAAGTCATCAAAAGGCCTATGGTTCATCAGATCTTTATGAAATACAAAGTTTGGGCTTTTTGTACTTTTGCTAACAATTCCTTTATCCATATCAACCTTAAACTCACCAACGTCTTTTAATGATGTCGACTCTTGCAAATCTGAAAGGAACGGGTCGGGGGGTTTTGGCTCTTTTTCAGGTACGAAATCATAACCACATGGAAGCTTATTAATGGTAGAATCTGTTAGTGATGCTTGTGGTGAACTCTCGATGGACAACATAATGTCTTCTTTTAATTCTTCCTCCATAGAGTTCTCCACTTTTGATTCCATCATCTCTAACAATTCTGCCTCAGTCATTTTACCATTTCCATTATCCACAAACTCTTGAAGCTCCCCATTATCTAAACCAAGTAATGCATACAACTCATCATCCGAGTCTAGAGAATAAAACTTTTGAGAGACTTTATTGTCTAGCACATCTACTCGCTTATCATTTTGAAGGATTATGATTTCCTCCCCGAGCTTAGTTTCCACCTTATTTTCCAGCTCTACAGCTTCAAACCTTGGTGGAACAGAAATTTCCACAACTTCAACCAACTTTTCTTCATTTGAATCTTCAAAGTTTGAGTTTTCAAAACCCGCATTTTCCTTAAACTGTGGTTCAAAGTCATGTAATTCCTGCAAAACAACTTGTTCATTTTCATGAGGATAATAAGTTAATTCATTATTTTCGTCCTCCTCATCCTCGCTATCATCCTGAAAAACACAGTTTGAAGAATATGGCGAATAATCATTAGTATAATAGTCATTATGCTCCATAGCTTCAACATCATCCCAATACTCCATTGCATTAGAAAATGTATCATATGGCTCTTCATGATATGGCTCAATATTCCAATCAAATATTTCGTCCCACTCTGTGACACACGGTCAAAAATGACCCAAATTACCGTCCTAATTTGAACTTTAATTACGAAGTATTAAATAATCCGAAACAATTATTTAATAATCACACGTACACAAATTTGGTAGAACGCAGAAACCCAAATTAAAATTTGGTGAAAAACATTTTCAAACAAAGTATTATTATTGAGAATAATAATTACGTACTCCGAAAATTATTTAAATACATTTTAGATACAGAAAACCATCCGTGTATTTCGAGTTAAACTAAGATATATTTTTATATCTCATTGGAAGTATTTTTATAGAATATTTCAATTATAAACATATACGAAATAATATTTAGAAAATTATCATTTTTAAATATTGTTCTACATAACGATCGGGTACGCGAACACGGGTCAAAAAACACCCACCCACCTCAATAATTGAGGCCGGTTATAACAACCGACCTCAATTATTTCACACACACGTACACTCTTGATCTTTCTCTCGTTCCCTCCTCTCCCTCTCGGTTCCAATTCAAACAACAACAACAACAACAATATCAACAACAAGATTCATCATCAAAATCATCATCTTGGATCATCATCATCATCACCATCGTGTTCATCACCATTAAACTTCATTTTCGGTTCCAACTTTTACTACGTAAGAACACTTATTAATTCTTGTTAATTTCATGTTTTTAATACATTATATAACATGTAGTAACATTCTATATGTGCGGAAATTGGTTAAAACTAGGTTAGAAACCGTTTTGTTGATGATCTGCACGAACAGGGGCTGGATTCCCCAGGGATCCGGCGGATTCCCAAGGGATCCGGCGGATCAGGTGCTGGATTCCCAAGGGATCCGGCGGATTCCCAAGGGATCCGGCGGATCAGGTGCTGGATTCCCAAGGGATCCGACGGATTCCCAAGGGATCCGGCCGATCAAGCGGATTCCCAAGGGATCCGGCGGATCAAGCGGATTCCCAAGGGATCCGGCGGATTCCCAAGGGATCCGGCGGATCATGTGGATTCCTAAGGGATCCGGCGGATTCCCAAGGGATCCGGCGGATCCAAGCCAAACCAGAACACATTTTTTTCACTAAGTATTGATCTTATACACTTACGGATAAATTGTAAACGATACGATACAAGATTTTACAACTATTTTATACGAAACGAACATAATTATATTTTGGAAATATAATTTCAATCCGACACCAACGAACCGTACATTTTATAAAAACTTCAAACATAAATACGAATCGAATACTTTGGAACTAATTAACCAAACAAACAACTATACAAATGAATTACCACGCGAACACTTACAAATATACAACCTTGCGTGTTTAGGATACTAGGAGATTACACTTGGTGCACGCGCACACTTTAGGATTGCTTGCTCTACAGGTGAGTCTCATGGCCCCTTTTTACTGCTTTACATTGGGGGAGATGCATTACTTGTTTTACTCGAACACATGTACTTACTTACTTGATTTCAAACTGATTTACTGGTATATCGATTGCATGAGATTACTTAATCCAATGAAGTCCCTTTAATCATAGTCGTCAGTTATGGTCTTAAGCGCGAGTACTAGTAAATGGATCCATTAGGACTGACAATCCTCACCCAGGGTAGCACGCACTACCCCGAACATTCAGTATAAATGGGTGTTTCTTACTCGTTACATATGAATGTTCTGGATTAGCATTCACGAGGGCAAAAACACTGATTGTTAAGCTTCGACTATGGTGCTCATGGCAATATATACGGAAACTATTGCGACTGTGCAATATTTACTCAATGATTTTACAAGCTTATGTGTTCAAACTATACTTACTATAACCCTGTGAGATTCACCAACCTTTTTGGTTGACCTGTTTTAGTAATGCATTCTCATGTACACAGCAACAGTAGGGTTGATCAGTACAGATGGCCCAGCAGGATATGCTTTAGTAGCTCGAGTCGCATGCAATTACACATATGAAGATTTTACTTGCATTATCTTTTGTATAATGATTATGTACTTAAAATCTAACAAAACAAGTTGCGAACTCATCAATGATGTATTACTTTTGAAAACTTATGTATTAATGTAACATCTTCTACAACGTCTCATTTAGAGTCGTTTGCTTGTACTTTGGGTTTGATTATTGATTAGTCACGCCCCAAAACAGTCGCTTTCGCAAAGCATTAAATTGGGGGTGTGACAGATTGGTATCAGAGCCTAAGGTTATAGCGAACTAGGTTGCATTTAGTGGGCCTAGACTATGACCGTTAGGCAGTATTCCTCATTAGATATAACTGGTTCAGGGATTTCAGCATACGAATTTAATTTAACATAGCCTGATCAACTATGTACAATTAAATGAGGATGATGTAAGATCTGAAAGGGGTTATGTTGAACAGGAATGCACTAGTTGACTCTGACCACGAGAGAACCGTGACTTGTACATGTTCTGTGATAGACACAACTAGGTGGATAATAAGTGTATATAGGTTACACCTATATGATTAGGCTTATTAAGATCCTCCGATATTTAGTAACACACACACTGTACGAACTCATTTTAGAATAGGCCTATGGTAAGTTGATCGAGTCAGGAAAATAGTACCGGGATGTGCCCTGACAGAGAGGGTCATCTCTTCGAAATAGACTTACCCTAGGTAGAGATTAAGAACTTCGACACCTTATTCTGCACAAACTGGTCAGCAGAGGACCATTCTTCACTCACCTATCAGTTTAAACATTCAAATCCAGTATTTCTCTAAGTACAAATCTTTTCTACTTTCCTATCACATTCCGCAAAACTACTGATACATGTACGGATGTAATATCCTTTTCACTTTTGAAAACTTTAATCCTCGTAATCATTTGAACTCGCAAGTTGGATGATTACAATCACTGTTATTCTACGCTATTGATTGTCACTTGTGTTGTGATATATTACTGTTATATATGCAACTACGATGATCATATTCTTGTACAAAACTCTGACATGTCCCTTATCTTCAATGAAGGAACATGCCTCCACGACAAAAGTTCACTCAAGCTCAGGTCGATCGATTGGTTGCTGACGCAGTACTTGCCGAGCGACGACGATCTGAAAGTGCTGAAACAACACCAAATGCCCCTGTAGTGAAACCCTGCACCTACAAAGACTTCCTTAACTGCAATCCTTTGAGCTTCAAAGGCACAGAAGGTGCCATTGGGTTGTTGCGATGGATGGAGAAGACAGAGGCAGTCTTTCGCATCTGCAGTTGCCCTGAGAACTGTAAGGTCAAGTTCTCCACCTACACTTTCATGGATGATGCTCTGACATGGTGGAACACTTATGCTGACTCCATAGGCCAAGACATTGCTCTGGAAACTCCTTGGGATGAACTGAAGAAAATGCTCAATGATGAGTATTGTCCTAGGGATGAGATTCAACAGCTTGAGGCGGAATTCTGGAATCTCTCCACTCAAGGGAACGACATTGCCAGCTACACTTCTCGATTTAATCAGTTGGCGCACCTGTGTCCATCTATGGTGGATACAGAATCCAAGCGAATTGAGCGCTATGTCTGGGGACTTCCTCCACAAATTCAAGGGATGGTTACTTCATCCAACTCTCCTACATTTCATGGTACTGTGCGCATGGCACATAAGCTGATGACACAGATCGTTCGCCAAGGAACGTCTGTTGTCAAGAGTACTGTAAACCACACTAGTGATAACAAGAGGAAAACTGATGGAAGCTCTGGAAGTCAGAGCCAAGCTAACAAGAAGCCTGCAACTGCTCAGGCCAACACTTCTGAAACTGATGACAAGAAAGAGTATAAAGGAAGGAAGCCCTATTGCTCTAAGTGCAAACTTCATCATGATGGTCTATGTCCTTGCACCAAATGCAAGCGATTTGGACATCTGACCAAGGACTGTAAAGAAACCACCACTGGTACCGACACCTCTGCACCCAAAACCTGCTATGAGTGCAATGGTACCGGGCATTTTAAGAGAGATTGCCCAAAACTGAAGGGCAAAAACAACAACGCTGCTAAGGGCAGGTTCTATGTACTCAATGCTGAAGGTAATCACCAGAACCCTAGACTTATTGACCTACTTAACTCGGGTACGTTCACTCCCGAATAAAAAAAAAAAAAAAATTTGCATCTGTATTACTTACTTGAATAGGTTCCATTATTGCTTAGTACTTTATGTGTTTCCTTAGATTCTAAGTACAAATAGAATAAGGAAATGGACGAACTATTTCAGGTAGACATTATGAAACCGATGGAACCGGTAATACATACAAGTATGATTAGGCTATTATGGGATATTGGTATATATACATACATAGGCCTAGACTACGTACTACTCACTAGGCTATTATATACTGGACGTATAGGAATAGGCCTTTACTCGATGATACCTTTGAGACCGTCTACACCACTACCACAAATAAACATACTTATTTCAACGTCCTTTGATAAGAAGATCGGGACTCTATTTTAAACTGCTACAGTCTACAAAATTTTTATGTTTACAACGTACTCCATTTTCAACAATTTCAACATGCTTTTACCCCAAATTTTTCTTAAAATCTGTTTTCAAATAAATTTGGTTAAACAAAATTTCAAAACTTAGCTGCTGACAAGAATTTCAACTGAACTGTTTATTGACTAAAGTTTCGTCAAACTTCAAAGTTTTCAATCGACTTTCACTGTCAAAATTTTCTGACAAATGTACTTTTAACAAACATGTCGCAAAAATTTCTTATGAAATGTTTTATAGAAATTTCAAGACTTCAAAACAGCTCAAACTTTCTTACTGTACACAACTTGATACAAAACTTCAAACCTTGAATGGTCAACAAAATTTCATAGTACACAATGACTTCCTTGCTGTTATAGGAACAAAACCTACCCGAATCTGAATAGGGATGCGATTATGGTAACTCGCTAGCAACCTATCTGCTTTCATACTACTTACTTGATAAACTTTACTTGCTACTTGATACTTGTTAGGTTTTCCCTAGATTCTAAGTACACTAAAGAGTTAGGGGAAAATAACAATTTAGATCTATAGTCTCTATATATGAAACTAGTTTTAGCACAAAGGTATAGGAATAACATATCCTACGATGTTGTACACCGGAAAACAAACCGGTTGACTTTTATATACTGGGTAACGTCCCGAGTAAAACAATTTTTTGGGTGACGACTCACATAAAACCGTATTTTGGGTAACATCCCACATAGACCTGAAATGTGCTAAACCACTTCGTTTCTGTATAAGATTGATAGAGTCTAAGGTGGACTACTAGTGCAAAAGTAGTTGTACTCAAGCAATTGGCTGAACGACAAACTTTGTCCTACCGACAAACAATCAAGGATTTACTGAATTACTTTAGGCTACTAGTACACATTGTAGCTACTCCCTAGTGATCGACTGGACTGATCATGTAGGCACAATAGTCAACACATCTCGAAGATTGATTTCGAATTCCTTAGTTGCCGGAAGGGCACTAGTTCAACAAGGGGAGATAGACAACTCTAGATAGGTGTTGTCAGACTTACATAGATAACACGCGAACTACAACTTGAATACAACGATAAATACTACGAACAAATTTCGGGACGAAATTCTCCTAACAAGGGGAGAATGTGACACCCGGTCAAAAATGACCCAAATTACCGTCCTAATTTGAACTTTAATTACGAAGTATTAAATAATCCGAAACAATTATTTAATAATCACACGTACACAAATTTGGTAGAACGCAGAAACCCAAATTAAAATTTGGTGAAAAACATTTTCAAACAAAGTATTATTATTGAGAATAATAATTACGTACTCCGAAAATTATTTAAATACATTTTAGATACAGAAAACTATCCGTGTATTTCGAGTTAAACTAAGATATATTTTTATATCTCATTGGAAGTATTTTTATAGAATATTTCAATTATAAACATATACGAAATAATATTTAGAAAATTATCATTTTTAAATATTGTACTACATAACGATCGGGTACGCGAACACGGCTCGAAAAACACCCACCCACCTCAATAATTGAGGCCGGTTATAACAACCGACCTCAATTATTTCACACACACGTACACTCTTGATCTTTCTCTCGTTCCCTCCACTCCCTCCCGGTTCCAATTCAAACAACAACAACAACAACAATATCAACAACAAGATTCATCATCAAAATCATCATCTTGGATCATCATCATCATCACCATCGTGTTCATCACCATCAAACTTCATTTTCGGTTCCAAATTTTACTACGTAAGAACACTTATTAATTCTTGTCAATTTCATGTTTTTTTAATACATTATATAACATGTAGTAACATTCTATATGTGCGGAAATTGGTTAAAACTAGGTTAGAAACCGTTTTGTTGATGATCTGCACGAACAGGGGCTGGATTCCCCAGGGATCCGGCGGATTCCCAAGGGATCCGGCGGATCAGGTGCTGGATTCCCAAGGGATCCGACGGATTCCCAAGGGATCCGGCCGATCAAGCGGATTCCCAAGGGATCCGGCGGATTCCCAAGGGATCCGGCGGATCAAGCGGATTCCCAAGGGATCCGGCGGATTCCCAAGGGATCCGGCGGATCATGTGGATTCCTAAGGGATCCGGCGGATTCCCAAGGGATCCGGCGGATCCAAGCCAAACCAGAACACATTTTTTTCACTAAGTATTGATCTTATACACTTACGGATAAATTGTAAACGATACGATACAAGATTTTACAACTATTTTATACGAAACGAACATAATTATATTTTGGAAATATAATTTCAATCCGACACCAACGAACCGTACATTTTATAAAAACTTCAAACATAAATACGAATCGAATACTTTGGAACTAATTAACCAAACAAACAACTATACAAATGAATTACCACGCGAACACTTACAAATATACAACCTTGCGTGTTTAGGATACTAGGAGATTACACTTGGTGCACGCGCACACTTTAGGATTGCTTGCTCTACAGGTGAGTCTCATGGCCCCTTTTTACTGCTTTACATTGGGGGAGATGCATTACTTGTTTTACTCGAACACATGTACTTACTTACTTGATTTCAAACTGATTTACTGGTATATCGATTGCATGAGATTACTTAATCCAATGAAGTCCCTTTAATCATAGTCGTCAGTTATGGTCTTAAGCGCGAGTACTAGTAAATGGATCCATTAGGACTGACAATCCTCACCCAGGGTAGCACGCACTACCCCGAACATTCAGTATAAATGGGTGTTTCTTACTCGTTACATATGAATGTTCTGGATTAGCATTCACGAGGGCAAAAACACTGATTGTTAAGCTTCGACTATGGTGCTCATGGCAATATATACGGAAACTATTGCGACTGTGCAATATTTACTCAATGATTTTACAAGCTTATGTGTTCAAACTGTACTTACTATAACCCTGTGAGATTCACCAACCTTTTTGGTTGACCTGTTTTAGTAATGCATTCTCAGGTACACAGCAACAGTAGGGTTGATCAGTACAGATGGCCCAGCAGGATATGCTTTAGTAGCTCGAGTCGCATGCAATTACACATATGAAGATTTTACTTGCATTATCTTTTGTATAATGATTATGTACTTAAAATCTAACAAAACAAGTTGCGAACTCATCAATGATGTATTACTTTTGAAAACTTATGTATTAATGTAACATCTTCTACAACGTCTCATTTAGAGTCGTTTGCTTGTACTTTGGGTTTGATTATTGATTAGTCACGCCCCAAAACAGTCGCTTCCGCAAAGCATTAAATTGGGGGTGTGACACACTCTCTACTATGTCTTTCCGTTTGCTCAATAGCTTCTCTCAACAACCTTTCAAGATTAGACATTGGAGCTAAAGCAAATTTGCTACAACATGAAAACTAAAAATTATTAAACATAACAACTCAATACAAAATAACAAAACAATAAAAATATATACAAGTAACTTTCTTGAAATAAATTTCAAGAGAGGATCAATTAACAACACTTAAATCAAATTCTCAAAATAGGCACATTCCCCGGCAGCGGCGCCAAAAACTTGATGTGTTAAATCCAGTTATAAAATTTATCGTTGATAAGTAAACAAGAAAGTACCGTGCTAGACCAAAACACAACCGGGCAGTGGACCCTATCGTGTGGTAGTATAGTTTGGTAAGTTCGGGTTCGAACACAGGGAATGTGAGTTTAAGAATTATATTCAAGTGCAAGCAATTTATACAGAAAAGTAAATGTGGGGGGTTTTGTGACCGAGTTGTCACGTTGCTTAAAACTACAATCTTTAAACTAAACTAGGCAAGTGGACTCTTAAGAGTCAAAGTGGTCGTTTGGAAACTTTCGTATAATAAAAACAATACTTGCTTGGACTATTTCGCTAATGATTTTGGGGTGTTGAGTTATAACCAGTTTATACAATGCATTTGTAAATCTTAATTAAGCATAGGATTAACGTTCGCTATCACCTACAAACCTTAACTTTAATCTACTAACCATACAATTTAATCTAGTAACGGACATTCGCCATGGTTACCGTCTTGCACATTTGAGCTCTAATTATCCCAACCCATTCCAAAACTACGTTCGCAATGTTTGTTCAATTACTTATAGACAAATAATCGATGATAACTTACCGAGTAGAAAAAGTTCGCTATATCCACTAGTAAATCACCAAATAAGTTAAAACAATCAAACTAAGCTCAAATGCACAAGGTTCGCGATTAAACATAAAGTCAATTATCACAAGTTTATAATTCATCCAAAATGAAAGACGTTCGCCATATTCATCAACTCATACGTTTTAGCTCATTTGTGTAACTCATACCAAATTTCACAACCGCAAACAATGGCTCATTCATACATCGACATACAAATGACAAGTATTATAACTAATAACAAACGTTCGCTATAATTACAAGTTAAAAACACCAAATAGTTCCACAAATTGATTGAGCTAAAACATATAAATTCAATTTTCATGGAGGAATTGTAAACTCAAGCATAAAAACCCAAATTAATACACCCCTAATCTCTAGCTATTTCATCCAAGCAAGTAAATAAAACTAGCCACTAACAATCATACTCAAACTATCACAAATAATAAGTGAAATTAAAGGAAACATAATTATATTGAATAAAAATGCAAACCGAGTGATTACAATGTTTGGATGATGATTCTTCGTGTCCGAATGATATAATATGATGAGATATCTTCAAGGTGATGAAAATGGCTTGAAAACCCTAAAAAATCGCCATGGAGGCTGATATTTTCGGAGATGATGAGTTAGGTGAGAAATGAGGAAGAAAGGGTGTTTAAAGGGTCAAAAAGTGCTCTGCCGACACTAGAACCCGGCTGCTAAACACCCCTACCCGGCTGCTCCTCTAGGCTTAAAATGAATGATTTTTTCTGTTACCGATTTTTGAAAAGAACCCGGCGGCTTCTCCTATTTTTCAGCAGACCATATTTTTCAGATTTGTAGATCTCTGAAATACGAACGTTTGGCCGCCTGAATCACCTCAATCCGAGTTCGTATGAGGGAGATATGGCCAAAACGGTGCAGCATAGCCAAATCTGAAAACTCTTTCATCTTTTCATCCATTCTTTCTCAATCTTCAACCTAAACACATGAAATCAATTTCCAACTAAATAAGTACCAAAAGTTCATGAAATCGACTAGAAACAAGTACAAAAACAATGATATCGCGAGAGATAAACATGTACAAAACGAGCGATATCAAACACGTACGAATAAAGCTTCCTTGTGATGTCTTATCAATTAGCGCCTTTTTTCGTCTGGTCAAATCAATTAGCGCCGTCAGTCTCACATATGGCAAACATTTAGCGCCGGGCCCACCGTTTTTAACATTTTCGAAACCCTCAACCTATACTAAAATAAAGACTCGCGCCTTTATAAATTATTAGGCGCTAGGTTAAAAATTCTGACTGTCCCCATCGGCAAAAACACCAAAATAACCTCACCAAACCGACGGTCCACAGAACTAACCCTAAAAATACCGACGGTCACCATCACAATCGGAACTCCAAACCCTACAAACCGACGGCACCATTTGAAGAATTGAAATCATTCGGTCATCAAGAAGATGGAAAACGTTAACTTTAATTTTGATGTAAGTTTCTTTATTCTTCACATTCTTCATTTTTGTTATACATATTTTATTCAATTTTTATATAACATATGAATTAAAAAATGTTAAATTTTAGAATTTATATTTTTGTTGTTATTCTGTGATATATTATACATAATAATAGGGAAAAATTTTACTATGTGTGTAACATGATTAAATAATATGTGTAAAATATTATTTAATGATAACAACAAAAATAATATGCTTTTAATGATTAAAATATGTGTAGATAAAATTTTTTAATATTCTGTGATATATTATACATATTATTTAATGATTAAAATATTTTAATTAAAAGCTATTCACTATGTGACAAAATAATATGCTTACGTAGTATGATAAATAATATGTGACAAAAATTTTGGACCCTTAGTATATTATATATTTAGAACATGTATTATAGTTATAGATAGATTGCATGAAGAAAAGTATATATATTATATATTTATATGACTTATATAACACACTTAATAGTGACATTTAATATGTAAATTTAATTGTATATAAGTTGTGGCATCAATTAATAATATCTTATAATTGTTAGTAGTACTTTTGTATATTTTTTGTTTGTTAACTATTTTTTGTTTATATTATAATTGTTAGTAGTACTTTTGTATATATTTTGTTTGCTAACTAGTTAATTAATAATTTGAATATTTTTGCTTTACAGAAGTTATATTATGACGCACATGTGACTATTAGATGTAATGTTGGAGTTATATTTAAAATTAGAGAGAGTTTATCTAGATTCCCGAATAGACTACAAATATTTAAAAACACGTGTTTTGGACGATGGCTTGATCTTGAATGCGATAACCGAGACCCGGCTTTGATCCATTTGATACTACAAACTGAGTTTGCTCCAGAACAGGAAATCGATTATTTGTTGTTTTTGGTTGGAGGCCGCAACTTAAATTCACACGTCGGGACTTCTGTCTCATTACAGGATTTCGATTCGGTCGTCAGGACTGGTTACCTAATAGATTTGGCAATCCATTTAGAGATAGAGTTTTTCACTTAAGAGTTGGCCATTCAGTTAGGGGTCGAGATATTAGACATGTGTTTGAGAAAGAAATTGACCAATTAGATGCTATTGATCACGTCCGATTGTGCTTATTGTATCTACTCCATTTTGGGTTTCTTGGTGGTGAAGTTAAGACAACCGTTAAAGACAGTGCTTTAGTACTTTTGGAAGATTTAAATGCATGGAACCAATTTCCATGGGGTTCTTACTTGTGGGATGAAACCTTCCCTAGACTTCGTAATGCGCTTGGAAAACGTCATGCGCTAGGTTTCGGTCCACGTTCAGAGTCGCACCATTGTTATTCACTAGCCGGATTTGTTTGGGCTTTTAAGGTAACATATATATATATATATATATATATATATATATATATATATATATATATATATATATATATATATATATATATATATATATATATATATTAATTGTATATATGGATTATCTATTAACTGTTACTACATATACATTATAATAGATACGGATTTACGAGGTTTTTCCACATGGCCGACTTTCTGGGTACTGTTTAAAAAGGGAAGGTGTAATCCCTAGAGCCATTGCTTGGAGGAGGACCGTGATTGGCTGTACGTGGGAAATTACACGGAGATTCGTTACTACAGTATTGCAGGTTATTCGATAACGATAACTTTGTATCACATTTACTATTTAACCATGCATTACTAATCAGCCAGTATCTTAATTGTAATTAGCCTGGACGTTTACCACTGTTGGAATTGGTGCCAACAGCTGAGGAGAAATCCACAGACTGGTGGATAGCAAGTCAAAAAAAATTTAACGGCGTGGATATTAGACCTCGTACAAAGAAGGCACGTCCACCACTAGACTATGATGTTAGAGCCTCGTCGCCACCCGCGCCAAGTTTTCAAGAAGCACACAATTCCATTCCAGGTTTCCAACACTCATACACACCCATGGCAAGATTTCAACAATTTTATGGAAGCATGCCAGGGTTTCAACAACCATCCTTCATCCCCCCCTCGACACATAGTGACCCCAGCCTTGAGTCGAGGGTATCGAGTCTTGAAAAACAGCTAATGGATCTACGCTTTGAATTTAATGTAAGTTTATCAATGTTTTTTTATTTAATATGTTATCAAAGGTGTTAAATATCATTTTTTGCACTTTATTGCAGGATTTTCGCAGTGGTTCTCGGATGGGCCACAGACAGATGCCGGAGGATACGGCAGTATTTAATGTATGTATTTCAACGTTTTTTATTTAATATGTCATCAAAGGTGTTAAATATCCTTTTTTGCACTTTATTGCAGGATTTTCTCAGTCCTTCTGGCATGGGCCAAAGACAGATGCCGGAGGATACGGTAGTATTTAATGTATGTATTTCAGCGTTTTTTTATTTAATATGTTATTAGAGGTGTTAAATATCATTTTCTACACTTTATTGCAGGATTTTCTCAGTCCTTCTGGCATGGGCCAAAGACAGATGCCGGAGGATACGGTAGTATTTAATGTATGTATTTCAGCGTTTTTTTATTTAATATGTTATTAGAGGTGTTAAATATCATTTTCTACACTTTATTGCAGGACTTTCTCAGTCCTTCTCGGATGGGCCACAGACAGATGCCAGAGGATACGACACCTTTTAATGTATGTATTTCAACGATTTAATATGTTATCAAAAGTGTTAAATATTAATTTTTGCACTTTATGTTAAGGATATACCCACTGCTTCTCACACGGGTCACACACAGATGCCGGAGGATACGACAGTATATAATGTAAGTATTTCGAGGTTTGTTATTTAATATGTTATCAAGGGTGATAGATATCATTTTTTAATTAATATTATATATATTATCTCAGATGCCGGATCAGACACAACGTTGGTTTCCAGGTGATGATGCTACGTTTGGGTTGCACACACCGTTCGGTACAGTCATGGAGGTATTTTGAAAACATATATGTATGTATTTCGAGAAAATGGTTAACTTTGGTGAATCACTAATAATGTACATTGTCAATTTCTTAGACACCTCCAATGGCACAGCGACGGATTCCTAGAGAGAGGAAGAAAGGCCCACAAATTGTTACACCTTTTATGTTATTCCAATCTACTAGTACTGTTGTTGGATCTCCAGAGCATACCAGGGGACATTTTGAGACACCAGTGCCATTTGATACCGAAACAAACAAAGAGCATTGGGAAAAAACTGCAGAAGATTTTTATCACTACGAAAAAACGGATGAGTGCTATCTTAGTTTAGATCCCCCGGGTTATGCATACAATAAGGAGTTTTGGGGATTACTTCTCGTGGAACATGGAAATGGTTGGCTCGAGACACCAGTAAGTGCTGAACCTCATTTGGTTTATGAAATTTTAATATTAGTTTGATGTTAATTTTAAACTTGTTTTTTTTGGCAATTCAACCAGCATATTGACGCATGGATCCAGTATTTGGTTCTTACTTCGACTTCTAGAGACCAACGTTGTGCTGTCGTTCCAACATTTTTCTTAAGCATATTTTATCCCAACCCTAAAGTGCTTACATATGCAAACGGTAGTAGATCTGTATACCATGCATGGTCGGATGCTGATCGTGTAAGTAAATATATATACATATACGTATATATATATATATATATATATATATATATATATATATATATATATATATATATATATATATATATATAACCATCATTACTTAAAATGCAATTTGTATAAAAATATTTTGTATTTGCAGGTTCTCATCCCTCTACACCCAACTGGTCACTGGATGCTTGGGGAGCTTACTTTATCATCTTGGACGCTGGTTGTATATGAGAGCATGACATCCGATCGAAGCTATTATTTAGATACTGTCAAGAAAACTTTAGACAATTACCTTTCGGAATTTTTAAAGGGCATAGGGTACTGGAAAAATGGCAGGAAGGCGCCGAAGAAGAAGATCACAGTGACGTATGGGTATGCATGTAATGTGCCACAGCAAGCAAATGGAATTGATTGTGGGGTTTTTCTTTGTCACTTTATAGAGAGATTGTTAGAAGATTTACCTATCAAAATAGAGGGCGACCCCACTAGGTGGGCAGCAAACTATCGACTAAGAATGGCTAATGAATTATATGCGCTACGTTGTGAAAAAGGCGATTACCATGGTCATGATTGATGTATTTGCTACTGATGCAGTTACTATGTGTTAATTAAAACAGTATATAATTTTATGATATTGTCGTGCAAAATTTTATGATACTTTTTTGCTTATTTAGCTACATACGTTTTGTGTATTCCAACTAATTGGTGAAGGAGAAGATGGCAACAACAACCTTAGGGTACATTCATAACACTACAATATGTTATACAACAATAATAGAAATATCTATAAATCGCCCAAATTAACAGCATCATACATGTCGTCATCTGACCCGTTCGAATCGTTTTGGTGATGTACGTTCTCGGATGGCTGAGTTTTTTTTTTCCCGAAATACTTGCGAGTTTTAGATAGCCATTTCGACTCGCTTGGAACTGGTGCAGTGCATTTATTTCTCATATGTCCTTTCTTATGACACCTGCTACATTCTCTCTCTCTTTTTTCCTCACCACAGGATAGAATGCGGTTTATTTCACGTGGTCGACCAGCCTGTCTTTTGTCCATCAACGGTGGATGCACATTTATCATTCCACTTGGTTGTTCCCATTCAGATTGATCCGGTAATGGGTAAATCTTTTCTTCGTATGTTTGTTCGTATACACGTTTAGAATACCAAGGCGAAAAAAATTGATTACAATCATCATGACGCAACCACCGCGCAACTGAAATAACATGCCCACAAGGTATTCCAGAAAGTTGCCACTTTCTACAAGTACACGTACCATCACCAAAGTTAACAAGACCTTTTTTTACCTCCGTCATCAACCTCGAATTGTGTTTGACTAATGCCATATGTTCGCCATTTGCCGCTGTTAAACTTTCGTTTTTCATATTTCTGTTCTGCCCAAGGTGTAAATTCATTCAAGAGTTGCACTACAAAAAAGTTGAAATAACCAAAATCATTAAAAAAATATCACCTTACAGAAAAAAAAAATTAAGTGATTTTTAAACTTTACCTGCAGTTTCACGACGTACAAAGTACCATTTTTGCATAGATTGTCGAAAAAATTCTATCAACATAATGATTGGAAGTTTACGTGCATATTTAGATAAGGCGTTAACGGACTCTGCACTATTTGAAGTCATTATATTATAACGTTCACCGGAAAAATGTGCTCGTGACCACTTTTGCACACCGGCTTGCAACATAATACGAGAAGTCGTAGGTACCGCTGCTTCAAGCCGCGCCTTCCATTCCTCAAAGTCTGAAACCCTATACGCCTTGCATGTCTTCCAGTATAATGCTTGGAATTTTTTTTTTCCCTTTTTTGTTTAAGCCTAAATTTACCAGCAAATGTCGACAACATAAACCCTGATAGGCATGTGGGAAAACTTGCCTTATTGCTAGATCAATGGACGCAGCCCGGTCAGATATGAATGCCAAACCGGGTATTTCACCAATGCACTCCTTAAGCTTTGACAAAAACCATATCCAACTCTCGCCACTTTCTGTTTTACCGACTCCGTACGCCACAGGCAAAATTTGATTATTCGCATCCATTCCTACTGCTAAAAACATGGTTCCCAAGTAACGGCCTTTTAAATGTGCACCATCTATAATAAGTATTGGCCTTAAGTAATTACAAAAACTTCGAATCTGCAATTCACATTTGTTAGTTATATTAAATGCGAAAGAGAAAAGTACAGCAAGGATAAAGTTTCACTAACCGCGACGCCAATAGCAACGAAAAGATTCTCGAACCTCCCTAGATCATCGGTCTTAATGTGGGTCACTGTACCAGGATTAGTCTTTTTCAAATTGTGACAATAAATGGGTAGCTTGTAAAATGATTCCTCATCGGTCCCCCTTAACAATTCTATTGCACGACACTTTCCCCTCCAAGCTTGAGAATAAGAAACATCTATTTGGAATCTTTGATTTAAATCGATCATGATGTCGGCCCCACGATATACCCTACTGCTATCTTTCAATTGATCACGAAGTATGTGACCCAATACATGTTTGTTTGCATTACGATGATTCGGATTAGTTTGCGTTTTTGAGCATGTGTGGTGGTCTCTTAGGGTTTTGACTTGAAAAACTGAATTATCATTTTTTAAGATTTGTGGCTCTAAAGAACCATTCACAACCCTTTTTAACACAATGTGCTTCAAATCTTGTGGTTGATGATTGAGTTAAATAGAATTCGTAACCATTGTTGAGACATTTAATACCTAACAATGTTTTTAGTTCATCTTTGTTATTAAAGAACTGACCTTCATAAACCTTTGAAGATGGCACATAGCTCCTAGGTTTTGCGGGTGTTTGTTGAAATGTGGGACATTCTAGAGATTCAGGCATTGACCAAAAGTAGTTGGGTTGCATTTGAGGAGGAACACCTACTTTCTCTTCCTGGTCAACATCATCTTCGTCTTCATTATCATCACCCTTTTTAACATCGTCGTCTCGTTCGCTACCAGAAGACTCAGAAATACCAAGTTCCTGTGCCACCTCTCGATCAGTTATTGGGTTATAATTTAGATCGACATAAACCCTATGCTCTTTATTAGCACCAAACTCTTCTGCTGTTTTATGAGGATCTTCATTTTCAACTTCAACTGAAGGTTGAAAGAAATCTTGACGGTGACTAGTATGCTGAGAAACGTGATCGTGTGAAGAAACAAATAGATTATGATTTGGGTACTGGCTACTTTGATTGGTATCATACTCATATATTTCTTGGGTAGGGTATGCATTTAGGTCCCATGGATTTATTTGTTGGTACTGGCTACCAAGATCACGAGGTTGATTGCTTCCACTACCAAGACCGACTTGATGAACTACAAATAAAGTAAGATCACCGTATGGGTTATTACGGATGACTTCGATTAGAAAACCTACATCTTCATCGTCAAAAATATCAACCGGGTGTGTGAAACTTGACATTTTGTAACATAATCTAAATTGTTGTGTCTAGGTAATCCAACCGGCAAGTATTCGTACATGCCATTTACAATTTCCCAAGACCCCCCCCCCCCCCCCCCCCCCCCCCAAGCACAAAAGTATGCTAACGCAATCAGTATCCAATCTCATGTTTTTTAGAGTGAATGTTTTTGTGTGACGAATACAAAAAATTTGACAAACAACTATCTTTTATAAGGAGAACATAATAATAATAATAATAATAACAATTAATTTCTTCAATTTTTACATCTCTTGCCATCCACAAAATAAGAATCCAATAAGACACGGCGCTCAAAACTGACATAAATAAATTTTTACAGCGCGAACGATTTTATAAATAGTAACTACATGGAATCAAATGGCGCTCAAAAAATAAAACAAGAATAACAATACAAAGTCATGTTGCAAATAATTGCATCTTAAATTTGCGTACGTTATTAAAATATCAAAGGAAATAAAAATGGAATAAATAATTAAAGAAAGACGCTCGGATTTAACATTTTATTCCAAAGCGGCGCTAATATGTGACACGTGGCGCGAGGGTTTTGACTTTAATAAAAAAAAAAGAAAAAAACATTATTTAGCGCCGGCCCCACTGTCAGGGCGCTAGGGGCCCACGTGTTTTTGCTTTATTGCAGGGTCATGACACGTGGCTGAATTCGGTTGCTTCTTGCCCCACTAGCGCCGGACCCAGTACCTTTAGCGCCGGACCCACATGTTATTACGCGATTAATGTTATTAATTGCTGATTGAATGAGTTTAAAAATTAATTAAGCTTTGAACCGGATTATTTAATTAATTTAATTATGTATTTTTAATTGTTAGCGCCTTGTTTGCCCATTTTAGCGCGAAAGTAAGGAGTATTTTGTGATAAGCCTTGGTCAAAGGATTAGTTTGTTAAGTGATGATGGTCAACGGATCAGATTTGCAATTTTCCCTTAAATTATGATCGAAAAAGAGTTAAAGAGCTATTAGAGTAAATAAAGTCAAAGTGGTCAAAGATGGAGTTGATTGGGCAACTGTTACACGTGCAATACATAGTGTCTTTTCGGTATTTGCGTCTATATCCATATCTATTTGTGTGTAAACAATATGTGTCTTATACGCTACATACCATAAGATGAACAAAAGCTAGCTTAGTATTAACATGTGCGTCTTGGTAAAATATAAACCACCAAATGTTGATCTAGAAAATGTGTCACACAATGAAAATTGAATGAAGGTCAAGGTCATTAAAAAAGAAAGTTCTACTAATTATAGATATCAACATAGCGGGCAGAGCGATCGATTTGGCCAACAGGGTCAAACTGAATTCAGCTCACCATAGGTTCGGGTCAAAAGAGTGTTATAGAACGCACGTGGATTGCACAAGCTTTATTAAAGTCAATTAGTCAATACAAGTCAACGTGAAAGTCAGACGTTAGTTGATTCTGTTAGTTAATGGAAGAGTTAGTTCAAATGCCGTTTAGGCCTTTTATGTCACTGAATAAGTAGCACGATCATTTCATTAGTGTTTAGTTTTTGATTTCATCACTTTGTAATTCTTACTCTCAATTGCTGTAATCATTTGGTTTCGATTACAATCGAATCATCTGGCTAATTGTAACAGTAAATTCAAATTCAATTTCAATCGAGTGAGTTCCTAATTCTGTTTGTGATTCAATTTCAATTCTACTTGTTCTAATTCGAATCGTATTAAAGAGATGCATGTTAGAAGATAATACTATGTAATACTCCGCAATAATTTAAGCCTAGTCTCAACATGATGGATGATATGCAACATACAAGAAGTATATGTGACCCTAAACTTTGACTTATAATGAAAAATTCAAGGAGAGTGAAGGTTGGAATTTGGAGAATCTGTGCTTTGAATTATAAATATACACTCATGACTCATCGTTCATCAAACAATCGAACCAAGCTTCAACTTAAACTATATATAAGCTTATATTATGTCATCTGAAAAAAAAAACTGGCACAACCTGATTGTGGATTGACTTGTTCTATATATGCCTATTGACACAAAAGGTTAAAGATTTACAAGCAATGAAATTAACAATTAACGGAGAAATAGATGGAACTGAGACGGCAAACAGAGGAGCCGAGGTGTTCACCTGATCAAGTAGACAGACAGCAAAAATAGTCACGCAGCAGCGGTGGTGTAGCAACAGACTGCAATTGAAAAGAAAAATGTCAAAATTTTCGAATGAAGATGAAGGTAAAGTCCATTCCACCCGTTAGAAAATAGACGAAGAAGAGGAAGAAGATACAAATACCTGTGAATTTGTTTTGCAGCTATTCTTACCTTTATTAACCGACTAGGTCAAATAACAATAACGAAACAATTTAAATTCACAGTTGAAACAATCCCTAGGTACACAAACGACCAACCTATTATTACCAATATACATAATCAACCAAATTGACACTAGTAGAGCTTGAAAGTGACAACTTAAAATACCTGAAGAAGGGGATATTCTGCATTATTGAACATTTAAATCAACAAAAATATCCCCATTTCTAATGAATTACACACACGCACGCACACACTGAGACACACACACAAGACAAAAACATAACCAAATTTTTTTTTTATCTTAGTTTGAATCCTTCTCATCAAGAACATGAAAACATTTGTGCATGATCTTAACAGCCTGATCCAGTTCCTGCTCAGAGAATATCAAAGGTGGCACCAGTCTAACAATGTCTCCTCCTGCAGTCAATATCAAAAGACCAGACTCTCAGACAAGCATCCACAAGTGGTCTTGCAAAAACATCCAACTCGATTACAACAATAAGACCAAACCCACATATTTCTTTAACGTGTATGTTTCCTCCTAGTTTTTTCTTCAACATTTCTTTCAAGTAATCGCCTTTCTTGGAAACACTTGAAAAAGATCGGGTTAGAAATTTTATGAAAGACAGCTATCGCAGCAGCACAAACAAGGGGCCCACCTGCAAAAATAATTCCGTGATACCCGTAATTGACGGCGGCATTCACTCTTTCAGTCACTAGTGTAGCTCCGATTGACAAACCACCAGCTAGAGACTTGGCAAGCATCATTTTATCGGGGGTGACATCATAAGCTTCGTGTGCCTAAAGATAACCAGTTCGACCCAACCTGCATTGAACCTAAGGTTACAAACGTAAAGAAACAATATTTCAAAAAGAGTACACTTAATAGAAGTGAAAATAGAACTATGATTAAAGGGGGCAGGGCTAATGCAATGTAAAAAAGAGATTTTTGATAAGTCTTTTACATGATCAATGTTCAAATTCAATTGGGAAATTTCAATGCATTTGTGTGAAGATAGGTCAACTTTGGTTACATTATAATGATAATTAGTCATATAGGTACAATTATAAGCTTAGTTATTATGGAGTAAGTGTTGATTGTCGCCTAAAGTATAAGCGAGTATTTACAAACTCCTAAAATGCTTTACAGAAGCACAAGACTGTTATAATAATAATGTCACTTTTTGTAAGCATATTTGATATATTAGTTATGACAAATTTAAGGAAATGGACAAGAGGATATGTATGTCGATCAAAAAAACCCATTTTTACGCATTTTAACCATTACATGACCCGCCCGAATCACCAGTTCCATTTTAGCCCACTTCTTAATTTAGCCGTTTGACCTCTCCTAAAATTTACTTATTTTGACTATATTATAACCTGCCCAAAACACATGTTCCACTTTAGATAAACTTAGCAGTCTTCTAGTCTTATCTGACAGAGATATTTAAGAAACTCAACCCTTTTGTCTACAAATGAGTCAAAATTGACACATATAGCCATACTGAATACAGGTTGAAAGTAACATAAATTGTACTCAATGCTTACAACTTCCTAAACCGCTCTCTCAGAAAAATCAGAATACTATTTTGAAATAGTATTGGCTTGAAGTCATATTTAATGCATTAACTACTTATACAACTAAAGAACAGACAATGAAGTCTAGGTTGATCAAACCAACTCACCAACCCAGCCAAACCTCTTGTACCAGAACAAGGAAAGTCCTTTTGAAACGAGTATGTCTTGACCCATTATCCTACGCGTCCAAACCGCCCAACTCCCCACCTCCTAAAATTTTACCCCATTTCCACCATAATATAACCTGCCCAAACTGCCTGCTTCAATTTAACCTAAATATAGTAGTCTTGTGATCTTGCACCGCAGCCACGATTGAGATAGAGAAACTCAGAAAAGTCAAACTTTTTACCAATGAATGAGTCGAGAATGTCACATATGGTCATACTGAATACAGGTTGAAACTTGAAAGTCACCCAAGGTGGCAAAGTGTATTCAATGCTTACAACTTCTTAAACTGTTTTTTCAAGAAAACTCAAAATGCTATTTTAATATATACTTTTGAAGTCATGTATTAATACATTAATTATTAATAAAATTAAGAAAAGTGGACAAAGAAGTGTTGGTGGATCAATCCAAAACCATTTTGTCGTATCAAGAAAAGCACTTTCGACACGACCCATTATCGGTTATCCTACACGTTCAACCTGCCCATCTGCCATCTCTAGCATTCATTTTTATTTTGCAGTACAAATAAGCATGGAAGCCTATGCCTGCCTACCTTATAAATCATGATCAGAACTACGTAGAATTGTACATTATTACCAAGCAACTATTAACGAGTTAGGACACTTTACCTCATCAAAAACCAGCAGAGATCCAGCTTTATAACAAGCAACAGCTTTATTCTACACCTTCCCCTTGAATAGGTTCCACGAACACAGCAGCAATTTTTCCACTAGATATCAATTCTTGAGCAGCACCAATGTCACCATACTTTAAAAAAGTGACACCAGGCATCACAGGCTGGAAAGGTGTTCTGTAATGCTCTTTGCTAGTCAATGCAAGCGAACCAATTGACCTTCCGTGAAAACTATTAGTAAACGAAATAAACTCAGTGGGTGGACCTGTCTAATCAGGATTTTGAAATCTTTGAAACTTTCTAGCAAAGTTAATAGCAGCTTCATTTGCTTCCGTTCTAGAGTTGCTGAAAAACACACGATCTGCAAACAAAGAATAATCCACAGGAAAATCACTTCTTTGAGGAAAGCAAGAAGCAATGAGTTCTGCCTATATATTCATCGATGGATTTTCACTGGATACTACTCCGTATTTTTACATATTATTCACAGATATGATATTTTTGTGTCGTATTCATCTGTGAATATTATAGTAAAAAATGGTGGCTTCCGCGTTTCGTGTGCATCATTACAGACTATGCATCATGACACCACACGTGTCAGCAAACGATTCCCTCCCAATTCCATGATGCACAAAAAAAACATTGTCAGCACCAAAATCCTTTGTACATTGTTTACGAATCCAAACTATTTTACTAAATAAACGTCCCCCATATACTCATACATGTCTACATATATATATATATATACATATATATATATATATATATATATATATATATATATATATATATATATATATATATATATATATATATATATATATAGTAACAGGATCAAAAAAGAAGGAAATTTAGGGAGAGATGGGAGAGATGGATTTTTTTATCACTATGATTCACTATTTTATTGATGTGATTCAATTTTTTATTTAAATACAAAAATTTACTGAATCATAGTAATATACTGAATCTCAGAATAAATATACTGAATCATAGTAATAAAAAAATCCATCTCTCCCATCTCCCTTTTAAAAAAACCTCCCTTGATCCCAATCCTATATATATATATATATATATATATCTACACATATGGAATAAAAAAACAGACCTGAGGAAGGGTGTGATAGAGGTTGCTAACATGAGCAAGTAGGTTAGTTTGCTTAGTAATGGCTTGAATCCAATCAGGATCCAGATGACCTGATGCATTAACCGCAATACCCGATGTTAAATCGATATACTCTCAACCTTCAGTATCATAAAATTTACAACCTTTGCCACTTGTGAATACATAAGGAGCTCTGCCATACGTTCGAACAATTACACGCTTATCAGCTTCAATTACAACATTCTCGTTTTTTCGCAATTGATTTCGATTCTAAAGCAGAAATGGTAGTAGTGTCGGTTAGCTGTGAACGTACCTCTGTTGTAGTTGTTGTTCTATGAGAATTGTTAGAATTTGACACTTATTACACTTTTTAACCATCATCATTTTTAAAATACTACAAATGATACAACATAACTACAACATATAGCATCAATTGCACAAAATGATTATCATAATTCACAACAAATTAACAATTCACCAACTAAGATAAAACTTAACAATTCAATACATCCATGACAAATCTTGCTTAAAAGACACAGATTTTGCTGCTCCTTGCACACCCCTATAAGATACTTGAGGGCAATCATTCACCACGAGGAGTTCCAGTTTACAAGAAGAACCAATAAGCAGTTTAAACCCATCATCAGTGACTCCAAGACACTTAGTTAACCGCAACACACGCAATTGCGGGTAATGAGCTACAAGTTCTAGTCCTTCATCACTTATCTCTTGGCATCTAACAAGTTCTAAGGCTTCCAAATGATCACAAGAACAAAGAGCTTCCATTCCAATATTGTTAAACGAATAAACACGATCAAGAGACAGGTTCTTCATGGGGCACATTTTGATTAAATTTAGTATCCCATTAAGAGAAAATGACGACAAGGAAGGAAACTCGCCGTCTGAGAAAGACAATGAGAGTGACTCGAGCAGTGTACAGTTTTCAGCCAACGCTTTCAAACTATCGTCTGTGAGTCTTAATGGGTGTTCCATCAATAAAGGAAGCGAAAAATCTGATGGTACTCTAATCGAAATGGACCGAAGATTTCTTGAGTTTCGGGCCAACCCGATGATATCACAATCGCGTGCTCCTATACACATGTCTAAGTGAATTTTCTCCAAGTTTTTGCATTTATCCAATATACAAGCCAGTCCTCTTCCCGGGCTGATCATACAATTTATCAAGCTAAGTTCTAACATGTTTTCACATGGGACCCATTGTTTTTGCCATCGGTCAACTGCTAACCGATCATAAAGCTTCATATACCTGTAATTCGAGTCAACCTCAAACTGCAAACGTTTTATGTTACGCCAAGTGACCCCAAGCTTAACAAGAGCACCTTCTCCAATACCCCTACAGTTCTTAATACACAGATCTTCAAGCGTTTCTAGCCCGCCAAGACACTCGAGCCACTCTAGATTAATAACATTTAAACAACGAATAAGATGGAGTAACTTAAGGTTCTTGCAGCCCACAACAATCGAAAATATGCCACAGCCAGTGATTCTTGGAGTGAAATTTAGTTTCAAAGACGAAAGCTTGGAGCATGAAGCTAAGCAGCTAAGGCCTGCATCAGTTATAAAAGTGCAATAACTTAAAGTGAGATCTGTCAAAAACGGGCAGGTGTTCGAGAGTACGGAAAGACCAGGGTCCTCTAACTGTTTTCCTAATTTGGACATCCAACCAGAGTATGTGATTTCGACTTTGTTTAAGTTTGGGAATCTGTGGCATAATGAAGTTAAAGCTTCATTCGCAGGGTTTAATCCGCAACCAACACGAATGTGTTTTCTTTGTTCATTATCGAGACTATGGAAGCGTTTACAAGCTAAAGATATGGAATTTCGATCAATGGCATTCGTGATCCTGCTGAAAATCTCCCAAACTAATTGGTCAGGAAGATTATCCATTAAAACCTGAGCTAGAAACATAAAAAAAAATAATATATAAATATTCGGAAATCGTACTAGATTATAATGTAAGAATAAAAACTCAATTCAGTCATATACACAGTATATATATTATACAAACGAAATGCAAAATGTAAACCTAAAATTTAAGTTCAAAAATTTTTAGCTCAAGTTCAAAATTAGCACCATCGAAGCTTCTCGATCGAAATATATATATATATATATATATATATATATATATATATATATAAATGGATGCAATTTATAATAATAAGCAGCGTCATATGAATATAAATGAAATTAGGGGTAATATGAGTGCAAAAGGGAAATTGAGAAAAATAGAAGCAGATATAGGCGTGATATGTACCTTTTACAAGAAGAAAACATGAAATGGATTCACACGAGATGATATATGATGATTATATTTGTTGTGATTTGATATTCTGTTAGATATGGGAATATACATATAATTTATTTGCACTTTACTGTTGCCCTAAATATATTTGGGGGAACTTTGCCATCAACAAAGACAATCGATCATAGCAGGTTCAGGGAGGGCTTGTTAATGGACCGACCCGATCCGAGACCCAAACAACTACGAAAGCGAGAGCCGAGGACCCACCACCTTGATATGGTTCGGTTTCCGTCCGATTCTACTTTAGCCAATTCAATTCCGGTTATAAAAGCGACCCAGAAAGAATTAACGTTATTATGATTTCTTGCAATGGAATATACAAGAATTAACGTATCTCTTGATTAAAACATATTACCAATACGTTAACTTTGATATGGATGAACACATTGAGTGATAATGGAGAAATTAATCATACAACTTTATTTACCGGGGTATAAAAGTTATTTAACAAAACTCTCACTTTCTTTAGATAGTAGATATCTCAAAAACGGCTAGTTATAAAATTATAAATATTGCACAATAAAAATGTAACGTTTTTTTCTCTTCAATTAGACATATCACATGATATACTTTTAACGAAAAAATTTTTCTTTCCATTTTTTGTGGGTTTTGAAAACAACTATTACATGTGATACTACATGTACAGTACTATACAATTTGTGGATCTCACCAAAAAATGATAAAATATAAAATCGTATAAGTAGCGTATTACAAAAATTATATTATACATGTTAAAGTGTAAAATACAATGTTCAATAGTATATATTTGGGACCAAAGGGCTCTTAGCCTAGCGGTATGAGATGACCCTTCAACCTAGAGGTCAGGGGTTCAAGAGGCAGTGAGCTGTAAATATTCGTGGTGGTTGTACATAATCTGTGTTAAATTGTAGGTTTGCCGTTTTAAAAAATAGTATATATTTGGGACGTGTTTGGTAACCCATTTTAAAACAATTTCATGCAAGTTGCAACTTCACTCTGGTCATCTCCTCCGATGACTCTGGTCATTGCCCTTAGGTTATATACGGACATATGGTGATCTTAACATTTGAATACATACAACAATATTTCTAAATTGTATACAATAATTAATAAAAGTGGTAAAGTTTGATAAATGTAAACGTTAAATTAAACTGATGGAACACGGATTGATGGTGAAAACTCATACATGAATAATAAGAAAATAGAAGTAGATTATTGAATAACATTCGCAATTAGAGTTTTGATGGCTTTGAAGAGTTCATAGTGAAATTTCATACAAGAACTTGCTAAAAAGTTTCATGTGTTCATCTTGCAACGAAAGGACGAAAGACAAGCTTCCGTCATTTAGCGGGCTTGGTAACATGAAAGCCAAACCTTCCAATGCAATCCCACCCGGCCCCGTGTATATAGGTCGACCCCATCCAAAGTCAGCATCATGAATCGAGAAGCCAATCCAACTCGTTATTGCAAGATTCGAGATTTTAAAAGACTCGGCCATGCCACTCGCCACGGCCTTCAAATCAGGCAATAGTTCCAAATAGTCAAGTGCTGACTTAATATAATCATGGTTTCTCATCACTAATGCATCATGGATTTTACCAGCAGCATACCAACTAGGATTTGATTGAATTTCGCATGCTAACATTATTAGTGAAGTTGCCAATACAACATTCCCAAAATAGCCGGGTGGCAATGCAGGCTGATGGCGCGCCCTGGCATTAGTGGACACATAGAGTTTGGTTACTTGATCATCCGGCAACCCACGTGCTCTACACACGCATCTCCAAATATGGCCCATGAGGACTACAAGTGAGCTGTAGTTGATTGTTCTGCCATCTTCTTTCGATTTCTCCTTAAGCATATTGATTTGTTCTCGAGTTATCTTGAAAATTGAGACCACAGGTTCCTTTGATGGGGCTACAAGTGATGATTTTATTGGAGTGGCCTGGTATTCGACATGCTCAAAGGCAGGTTGTGGTGGGTCCCGAGCACGGAGAAGGGTCCGGTTTATGAAAGGTTTGAGAGTGAGATCAAGGCCACGAGCCACTTCAGACCATGAGTTGACAAAGTGCATACAAGATGCTCCATCTACAACGTAATGGTGAAACCCAATTCCTAGAGAAACTCCACCACATTTGAAGTAAGTGACCTACTCAAATTCATATCACATATCAAAACCGATATTATATTACATAATATAATTTTCATATATGAAAACTTTCTCGGAAAGGTAATTAAAATCTAAGAAAGCTAGAAGATTATCCTATTTTATAAGCTGGTTAATTTATATATAGGGATTAGGTCCCCGAAATGCTACTAACTTTGACCAAATCTCTATTGTATGCACCCAACTTACGTATACTAATTTTAATGCAACCAACTTTCCAAAATGGTGTTTTTGATGTAACTTGATGACGTGTCGCGCGTATGGCATGCCACGTGGCGTATGGAGAGAGCGACACGTCATCAAGTTACATCAAAAACACCATTTTGGAAAGTTGGTTGCATTAAAATTAGTATACGTAAGTTGGGTGCATACAATAGAGATTTGGTCAAAGTTAGTAACATTTCGGGGACCTAACCCTTATATATAAATAGATAAGTTCAAGATACGCGCGTTAGTACTTGTACTAAAAGATAATTACCTGTGAAACCATGAGAGGATATGATTCGATTCCCAGGGAGTAATCCACGGCCGGGATAAGTTTTTGGACCTCTGATGTTGGAGCAAAGTCACCCAAATCATTGATCACACCATCAGATTCCGCTTCAAGAAACAAGACACCTTGTCCTTGACAATCGATCTCAATTCGACCATCTTTGTCTTTTTTCAATCGCCCAGCCATCGGGTAAAACGCAACCAAAACCTTGCTTAAAGCGTCCTTCATTACCTTTGACTCAAACAAGTTGGTAGCCCCATTGGGTCGGTAGAAATACACGAAAGGTGTGTGAATAGGTGGCGAAATCAAGTCGAGGTTAGAGTTCCATAGCTTTACTTTCGGTGTCTCCTCTACGGGAATCACTATCCCCGATTCTCTTACAACGATTTTCATCTCGATCTTAATCAACTGCGAATAATGAAATATTCATTCATCCTAAGAACAAAGTTCATAGTGGTAATGTGGCATGTATATTTCCTCATATGTTAACTTCTAGTTGCAAAGCATGCATTTAAAATCATTTTTAATGATATTTATGTTTGTCACACACTCACATTCATGTTTAAAATAAACTAAACAGAAACTTTTACCTGTGAAAATGAGTAGTTACTGATCCATCGGAGGAAAACGTGAAGAGTGTAGGGATTCAAATCATCAAAGAGATGATTAAAAGATAATGGTAATTAAGATGGGGTGTGTGTGTGTATATATATATAATTATATATACTTCAATTCAATTGTTTTCTTGGATACTTCAATTCAATTGTTTTCTTGGATCACTCGTATGGCATCATACATATGCCACTTCAAAGTTGTCCATGGGATAAAAAATGAAATTACTTGGATGTAAAATAATATAATGCCGTTTTTGGAGCATCTTTATTTTGTTTAACTGTCTCTATAGTTATTCTATTTTTTCTTATATCTTATCTTAATCTTAATCTTAACGTATTATATAAGGAAGACCTTCAAAGTTAAGATCACACAATAATATGCCACTAGATGAAGGACCCGTGACAACGCGGGCTTTTATATTTTCGTTTGTAATTTTTTTTGTTTTAAAGTTAAATGATGTTTTAATTTGTTTTGTTATATTTAGTATAAATAAATATATAATAATAAGTTAATTTAGGCAATTTTTTATATTGAAAGATGTTAATTTAACATTTTATTGTAACATGTATTTTTGTTAAAGTTGTGAATATTTTGTTGACTTTGTAAATTTTACAATTACAAATTTGAAGTTTTTAAAATAAAAGAGTATATCGATTGTTGTATGAATTGTGTAACTCTATATGCCAAAAAAGTAGCAATCGTTTAATTGCGATTTTTTATAAACCTAAATCGTTGGGAGTGTTTTTCTCATCACGTACATAGAAAATATTGTTGATGTATATGTTATATTCCATTGATTATATCGCAGGTGTAAATGTAAAAGAATAATATTATATAACATGCTTCTTGTCAAATATCCCTATGTAAGAATTTGTTTGAATTTTTGATTGACATGAACATGTAAAAAGTTATGACATAATACTGCGCAAGAAGTGAAAAAATCTCATGGTGAGTAGAACTTGTAATTGTAACAAAGCACATATTTGATGATTAGTTTAAAGCATACAATGACAAATGTACTTTTTCGAAAATCGGCATACTTATATTACAATAACACAAAAGATTACAACAAAGAGTCAAACTCCCAAAAGGGCAAAAACCAAAACAGAAGCACAAAGCAACAACTGAAACAAAAAGCACAAACAATTACAAGGAGTAATCGAAAGGGGCAAAAAGTTTGATAAATGTAAACACTAAATTAATAAAAGTGGTAAAGTTTGATAAATGTAAACACTAAATTAAACTGATGGAACACGGATTGATGGTGAAAACTCATACATGAATAATAAGAAAACGAAAGTAGATTATTGAATAACATTCGCAATTAGAGTTTTGATGGCTTGAAGAATTCATAGTGAAATTTCATACAAGAACTTGCTAAAAAGTTTGGGTTAATAATGGTTTAATCCCTAAAGTTTCACTTTTTTTTCGTTTTAACCACTCAACTTTTTTTTGAATGTTTTAACCACTCAACTTAGGGTCAATAATGGTTTAATCCCTGAACTTAGGGTCGTACATCTTCCGGAGATCCATGTATAACACCAATTGATATTGTGTTCGTCAACTTCCCATTGCCTGTTTAAAAAAGGTAGTATCACGATCAAATTGCATAAATGATTCAACAAACATGAAAACATATATACTAATACACTGTAGATGATTTTATTTATACGAATCACTTATATCAATAATTGAATCAACTTCATGTTTGCAAGAAACCATATATAGGTAAGTAACAAAACATATAAATAGCTAACAAAATATGTGAAACAAGTTCTTGTATTTTCAAATATCACCGTTAAATCAATTCCAAAATCACCAATAACAAAATGTTCCAAGTCACAATTACAATAACTTACTTGCTTCGGATGTACTACCAATATCATCGGAATCCTCTGTTGAATACGTATTCAAAAGTTCTATCGTTTGTTCATCGTTCGCCATATGAATCGATCCTATCAATGATTCCCAACAACCGTTCCAAATATTGATTGAAATTGAGTATGAATTGACCCAAGAAATCGTTGCAATTGTTGTTGATTGTATGACAATACACACTGAGATTAAGCATGTCTCGATCCCAAATATCTTCCTATCAAAACAATATTCTGCGTGACGATCTCAAAAGGAAAAAAACGCCTACAATATTGATATAAAAAATTGATAATTCGTGGATCAGAGGATATGCACGTATGATATATCTTTTCCAATGAACATATAAAATCTTCGATGATCAATGATAATATTAAGAATGAATTGAAAAGATATTATTCATGGTTTCCTAAAATGATGGAGTCTACTACGTGCAAAATGATAACCTCCCATAATTAATGCATTTAAATTAAAATATATTAATCTAATAAATCCAAAATACAAAAGACTAATATACCCTTTGACCTAAATTTGAAATGATTGGTTAGGATTTCTTCTCCCTCTTCTCCACATAATTTCTCTTCTTTTTAGATCCTCTAACTATATATATATATATATATATATATATATATATATATATATATATATATACACTTCAATTTAATTGTTTTCTTGGATCACTCGTATGGCATCTTACAGATGCCAATTCAAAATTGACCATGGGATAGAAAATGAAATTACTTAGATGTAAAATATATAATGACGTTTTGGGAGCATCTTTATTTTGTTTAACTTAAATGTCGCAATAGTTAATAAAATATGTATAGGTTCAACAACTTGTTCTATTTTTTTTTTTTTTTTTCTTATAAATAAAACCTAAATTATTGTGAGATGCGGACGACCCAACGACGAGTTGATTTTGAACTCCAACTATTTTGCATTTTAAATATAAGAGCACTAGAAGCGGAAACAATAGTTTAAAGTGGTACTCTCATAACTAATAGTGACTACAAAAATATATTATTATTAAATAAAAATTAATACGGAGTAATATTTTTCTGGGGACAAAATTACAAGCAATATTTCTTTAATCTTAACCATAAATGATCAAATCAACCATCCATACGTCGAATTTGTTTTAAAAAATTACCCCCGAAAGCTGTTATTATCACTTTTTATAGTCTCTAAATAATGTAAAACAAACATGTCCTACAATCACAACCACAATCGACAAAGGATGGCTCAAAGTCTGCAACAAAGGTTTTCCCAAAGTATAACTAAATCTGGTTGCGGATGAGCTGGAATGAGTGAAAGCGAAAATTATGGATTTGATAAGACCCAAAATACAAAAACTAACACCTATGTTCGTTCGTTCATTCATTCTTTCATACCATTCAATACAAAAATTAATTTTATGCACTGGTTTCTTTACAGCAATACTTTCAGGAAGACTTCATTTGAAGTGATAACACGTCTCCCTCCTTATGTGATGTCGGTGATTGTTCCATTGTATTTGTTTCTTCAAGAGACAACATCAAGGCCTGAAGCTGAGCACCACGGAGAAAGGTTGCATAGTTGTTAATAATAATATATGAATCTACTAGAGACAATTTCAACCCATTTAACTTAAAATTTGTCGATTGGAGTTGTATGTCATCTCCAACCGGTCAATAAGGTGATTTTTATATAGCTCGGCTAATAAAAGAGACTAAACAAACCGGTCGACCGGTCAAACATCGACCAAAGTGTTTTCAAATGCGTTATAAGTTCATAAATTGCATTATTAGAAGATTAATAATTTTAAAAAATATAGTTTTAATAACTCTCGTGTAGTACATTAATCATGTAATATGTAACTTTATAATAATAGAAACTAGACAAAAAAGGTGTCAATGGCCTTGACAACCTCACCTGACCCGACCCACTTGGACCCACTTTAAAAAAATTCCCAGTTTAGACCAGAACCTGTTCCAAACTCATTACCAAACCCGCCCATTTTGCCACCTCTAATAGATATGAAATACAAGTTTCAATAGCTCGAAGAATCATCAATGAGGCACTGTACCTGGGCCTCCAGTTCTTGTATCTTTTGATCTTTGACCCTTGAAGCCTCTTTCTCCCTACAAAGTAAGCAAGATAAGTTAATTAAAAACAACAAAAATATAGCTTCTTATAAAATTCGGGCTTTAGTTACAAAGTTAAAATATCATAAACAAGATTAATTATTTCATGCAAAAATCATGGATCAAGTGTAAGTTGTAGCTATGTGTGTTAAGGGTACCTTTCTTGATATTTCAAAATGATCCCTTCCCATATCTCCTTGTTTCTCAAAAGATTCTCATTAATCTACAAGTAGCCGAAAAGGAAAAGAGGAATAGTAAGAAAATGTTTTTGATCGTGGTATAGAATCAACAAGTAGGGAGGAATAACAATTACATCGTCTAGAAATTTTTTCTCTTTAAGACCTTTATCAAGCTTGGCTTGCATCTTTAGCAATTTTGTATTCTGCTTTAAAGAATCTTTTACGGCACCTGAAATTTCCCTCTCATTTTCTTCTTCAAATTCCTGGAGTAACGATTCAAAATACTGCAAAAGAACAGGTCCCATATTCAAAGTACTAATTTTGTTCATCAAAACACGCAAAACTAATCAACAACAGTACAACCAATAGAAGCAATTGTGCTGTCATCATCACATCCCAGTACAACTTTATACGAGCTGCCAAAGAAAAGAAATGTTGAAGTCATCTAGATGACTTGCATCATCAAGAGGACTTTAAATTTCCATTTAAAAATCCTTGTCGGATTATGTGGTTAAAGTCAAATAATCAGTTTTAGATCCTTATAGTGATTATATGCGGCTCAAATAATCAGTTTTAGATAATTAGTTTCAACCCATCTGCAACAGAACTGATTATATACAGCTTTTTTCCATCCTATTTAGTATTTGCCCTGTCTGACTGTTACTCCCATTTCACAAAATATCTCACCATTTTCCACCGCAGTGTCATTTTATGTTCATTTTATTTAATCATTCCTAAAGAACATTATATTTTCTGAAACAGGGAAACACTAATACTTTTGACTATCTAATCACTACAATTACAAATGATAGAAGCACATCCAAACACTATATTATACGCCATACTTTATTACAGATCTGATTGTCTTTATTCAATATCACATAATCACTTCAGTCGCACATCTGAACACCCCTGGGTCCTAGTTGTTCGCATTATTTATCAGTAGTAGGATAACTAATTAGTGCCAAACGCAAGAAAAACTTGATGATAGGTCCTGGAAACTAAACAGTGAACTTACAGTCTTTTGATTCTCGAGTTGGGAAGTAAGGAGCTCATTATACTCGTTAACAATCTGCAAATGAAACACGAGCGAACACTCATAATGTATAGCAGAAGAGGCAGTTTTGACCCATACTGTTATAGATAGGTCGATTGGAGTTTTACTTTAACTCAAATGGGCAAAGCAAGTCTAAAAATTGCTTAACGTGTACATTGTAAGCATATAACTTCAAGTACTTTTATTCAAATTATTAGATATTGTTTGAATAGTATTATTTGAAAATCATATTAGACAGTTACATACTTGTATGTATATTAGATTTTACATAAAATTTGGAAAAACGGTTTCATGTCAATCCACCTGACCTGTTTCGACCTGTTACACTAATACCTGTTTTGACCCGTTATCCAACCCACCCATTTGTCCACATTTAGTTATTACTTCCATTATGTTAAATCTAAAACTCATGACAGAAAGAAACAGTACAGATTCAACTCGGCTGTTCAAAAGAGCCTCGTGAAATCCAGGGCAATCACCATCAGTATGCTCACTATGGTTATTCAATTCCACCAATTTTCCATCTGTTTTAGATTGAATTAAACGGTGGACGTAATTATCTCCAACGTAATCCCAGACACGTTGTGTTTCCAGTTCAAGAGAGTAGCAGTGTTGTGTTTCTTTCCAGTGTTCAATGGAATGTCCTTCTTTATACCTACACCAAAATCAAGATCTTGTTGTCAATTTGTCATGCTGGACTATGAAATCACAAATTAAGTAATATTGGGTCACCTCCCACATCCAACAAAGCCACAAAGAAGACATATCCAGACATTTTCTGAGGTTTGACAAATCATGCATTTAGACTTCTCAGGCTGCTGTTGACAATATCGACATACCTGCAATAATATTGAAAACTTTATGCACAACTTCAGGGACACCTACCGGTGACTATTTATGGATTATGCACTCCCCTTGACCTTTTATATGAAAATAAACAAGTTTCAAATGTGAACATTGCTATCAACATGTTAGATATTTTAACTATGTTTGTACCAAGTACAAAACAACTTCTAAACTAAAATAGGCTTGTCATCACATATCACGGGGGCACGATATAAGACGGTAGGAACTACAATTATACTTACAGGGCATGAAGAATCCGTCCACTTCGATATACACGAGCAATGAAATGAATGATTGCACATAGTTGTCAGGATCCCACTCATATCTTGGTCCAATCTCTCTACAAAGAGAAGATACAATAATATGTGGACAATCACACAGAAGGCGAAGAAAACAGCTAATGACGTATTATTCATGGACTTTCAGATTTTACCAGTACTCTCATAGGATTATAAAAGTTGACATTCTCTTGGAGACAATCCTAAAACACTTATTGGAGACTTGGTAGTTAAAGTTCTAAATATTGGTTGGAATCTCAACCACAACTTCTTAGATGCACTGTAAGAACACATTTAAACGCAACAATCTACCAAATAATATAATTGAATGGAAGGGAATAAAAGACTAACGAAAACATAAACAAGCCAAAGGAACAAATACTTGTCAAAACAAAAGCAAGTCAAACAAAGGGTAATAAAGCTAGCATGCACAGTTAGCAACCTATTATGTAATGTATCTTCTGCATGATGGTTTTTTGTCATTGAATACAGTATTGATCTATAGGACCATAGCTAATTCAAATTACAGTAGGATACACTCGCAAACAATGAATTCTGCATATGCACCTAGCTATATGTAAGGCCTTATTCTTTGTTGTTATATACTTATAGTGTGTCCTTCACATATACACTGTCTCTTTTATAGGATCTTAATTCGCGGGCTAGTGTTACTATCGCCAGCATGAGTCTAAATTATAGACCCATATTACACATTTTCTTCTTTTATAAATAATACATATACGTGTAGAATCAGAAGTAATAAGTTACCAAGACAGACTGGACAGGAGGGCTGCTCTGTACTTGCAGGAGAAGTTTGTGTGTGTTCAATTGAACTTGTATATTGCACATCAACGGTGAAAAGCACACGGCATGACTCTGTCTGCAATCAACCACAACAATTTACAAACACATTCGCGCCAGATAATGTTAAAAAAATTTGTGGCTGATGAAGACACAAAACCTCCAGAGATGAGAAACGCCGTCCATTGAAATGCTTATGAAATGCATCCGTTGAGCTTTGGTCATCAAACCTTACCAAAATACTATAACAATTCTCCATTCCGTCATTCCTAAAACCCAAGACATTAAACAGTATCATAAGCTACCTCGTAAAAACTTTACTACGGAGTACTAAATACATATAATTGTAAACAGCAAACCTGACAATGCGCATTTCCATAATATGATGAATAAAAGAACCACAAAACTGACAAAAGTCCGCATATGTCATGTGATTTGGAACTCCAAGAACACATATAAGAGGCATTCTTCCAACCTAAACAATATCAAAGAAATTAAAACCTGGTCACTAAAATGGATTAGCCAATAGCATGCTACATTCTATACTCATGATATTATACTATACATATCTTAAATATAACATAGGAAGCGAAGTTATG
The DNA here is from genome assembly GCA_949592205.1 of Helichrysum umbraculigerum. NCBI lineage: Eukaryota > Viridiplantae > Streptophyta > Magnoliopsida > Asterales > Asteraceae > Helichrysum > Helichrysum umbraculigerum. The sequence continues at coordinate 156,875,039 of CATIUR010000004.1, forward strand.
ACATCATCAATTACAATAGGATTCAATTAATCAATTAGGTCACTTTATTTATATTATATTGTATTATATTTAAAATTAAAATCTCCTCTAATCAAACAATCAACTCCCGTATGGATACCATATATAAAGTGAACAATAATTGTCAATTGATCATTGTAAACAGAAACGAATCAGAATTAAGAATGGTTTTAACCACGTCTTGTTATTGTAAGCCATTATCTTGCTACACTTCATAAATTACGAATATATTATATAAACCCTAATTAACTAATTACGGCAATATTGGACCATGTGATTGTAGGAAATAGTAAGATAGGTGATAATTTACAGGTAAATTGGAAGAAGACGAAACGGCGTCGTCAAGAAAGAGATGCATAACGCCTCTGATTTCTTCGATTCTAGGGTTTCCGGAAGAGAAAGGGAAGGCCTGAGTGACGTAAGCATTCGATGAGGATGGAGAGGAGGAGGTGGAGGAGTCACCGACATCGGTGATTGGAAGTTTACTGATGGACGACGGGCGGAAGTAATCATCGGCGACGGTTGGTACAGGAATCGCGACCGCGCTTGCTGAAGTTGCTTCGGACATCATCTTTTATTTCTTTCCCGGCAAGAATGAGTGATCGATCATACACGCTTGAATGAGAAAGAGGACATCTCCACCGATAATATAATGTAACGTGATTATACGGATTTTGTTACCATTTATACAAAATAAAAAATTAAGGAACAATAAACTTGTCATGTTTAAAAAAGTTATAAATTAACATTTCATTTTTATAAGGTGGAGTGAGGTTAAAATAATAATGAAAATTAACAATAAATTTGTCATGTTTAAAAAAGTTATAAATTAACATTTCATTTATAGGGTGAGGTTAAAATACAAATGAAAATTTTGATGAAATGTAGAACGGGTAATAATAAACAGGTCTCCTTGCATAGATTCCAAAGTAAACCTAATTTTTTGAATGGTTGAATTTTTTTTCTTAATCTTATCAATCAATTTTTCAAACATACCAATCTCACCTTTATGTCTATTTTAAAATCCTACAAATTTAAGCCTACTAATCATTTTCTACGGGGAACAAATAAGAATGTGCCATGTTATAAAACCCAATTTTTCCCACGTTTAAAAATTACATACTATCTCACAAATAGTAAGTGGAAAGATTATAAAAATTGCACCACAAAAATCAATGTTGTTTCCTCTTCGATTAGAGATCTCACAAGATATACTTTCGACGATTTTATATGGATTTTACAAATTGTATAATATTAGTATCACTTGTGATGGTTGTTGGTATCACGTGTGGTAATCGTTGGTATCATATGTGGTAATCGTTGGTATCACATGTGTTAATCGCCGATATCACATGTGTTAATCGCCGATATCACATGTGTTAATTGTTTTCAAAACCCACCAAAAAAATGAAGAAAAAAAAAGTTAGTCAAAAGTATACCTTGTGAGATTTTTAATCGAAGAGAAAAAATGCTGATTTTTATGGTGCAATTTTTATGATTTTTGACTTACCATTTGTGATATATTTTAAAATTATAAAAACGTGGATAAAGTGGGTTTTGTGACACGTGACACATTCTTATTGGTTCCTTCATTATCACTAAATGTTGTTTTACTTATTTGAACATGACTCTTCAATTATAGTTGAAATCTTGATATATATGATAAACTTAATTATTGCCCCCCTAGGATAACGATGATCAAAACTCTAATTATATTTATGTTTTTCTTTAAATGTTTAGAATATATAATTAAACAAGTTTAATTGTGAAACGCCCCAATTTTTTATTTTTTTTTATAACCTTCTCGTATAAACTTTAATGAAATCTCAACGTTTGTAAAAGCTACGGATCACTACCGAGACCAAACAAAGACAAAAATCAACTTCGGACCAAAATCCTAATCGCTTCGCGAAATCACTTAATCGCGTCACGATACTGTAACATCCCCGAATTTACTGTTTAGCAGAAGCAAGCTTTGGGGTGCTACTTATCAATAATCAAAACACACAAGGCATATAATGAACGACTCTATATGCGTCGTTTTATTGATACATTGATAATATAAAGTTTTACAATGTATAATGTTTACAAAAGCCCATTAATTACAATGTTTAGAGATTATATGGCATAACTAGGTTACAAAATGTAGTAATGCAAAATAATCTCTTGCTGTGCATGCTAACTCGAGCTATGGGCATCCTGAATGAACAGGTCTACTGATGTTGCGTACCTGAGAACACATGCTAAAAGGTTAACGCTGGTGAGCTCACAGGTTTGCATATAAATATGTAAGTAAGTTGTGAACAACAAGATTTAGTATTAAACGTTTGAAATGAATCAAATAATGTATATGTCTGCCATGAGGTCATATTCTGCACTTAACGTGGGTGTCAGGATCACAATAAAGTGCCTGATCGTGGGTGCCTCCGGGCGAGTATCTAATCCACACTCGTATGAACAAATGCTAATGCGTCCGTTTGACCAGTTAGTGCTTGCTAACCCGGACGGGGATTGTCAATCCTATATGGTACCATACACTAACATTCGCGCTACATAAAGTATTACCAGAACTATGAACGTAGAGGACTTAAAAGTGATTAGAAAACAGCTCATGCAGAATATAGCGAGTTTTGTACTCGTGTTCACATGTAAAACAAGGTAAAGCATGTATTCCTACCCCTGGGTTTAAAAACATTAAAAAGAGGGGCTATGAGACTCACCTGAGCCTGAAGAGTTGCAATGAAGCAAATGTGGTGAAGTAAAATGGGGTGTCCGAAGACTGTAACCTGCCGGGCGTTTATGAAACACCCCGAAATTTAGAATTTTTTTTTTTTTTTTTTTTCATTTCGTAAAGTCCCACGTTTAAAATATGACATTTTAGACTTGTTGTGTCATTCCCTAGATCAAATAAGGATTTAAATAAGAAAATGTTGAATTTATAAGAGATTCCCCAGGAATGACTCGCATTCCCCAGGAATGAAGCCTGCTGTTACCATCATACTTCGGATTCCCCAGGAATGACTCTCATTCCCCGGGAATCAAGCATGCACACTTAATTACCATTTATCGAACTTCAAACGTGCATATCTTGAAAATGACAAGTCCAATGACCATGAAAATTTGCAGGCACGTGTATAATGACAATACAAAAGTTCCCCAATTTTCACTTTTCGCAAATTCGCATTTTATCATGATTTGGACCGTTGACCCCAAAATGACCACTTTTACTCATTTTCGTTGACATACTAAATTCTAAACCATGTACATTCAGGTTCTAGCATTTTTACCACTCATTCAATACTACATTTAGAACCTAAGGCCACTTTAACATTCGTCATACCATAATCACAACTCATTTTGACCTCTAGACCTATTAGTGACCCATTTGGGCACTTTAACGACCCGTTTGGGTCTTAACCCATATAACCACCATTCCAACACCTAATTCACTTTCCTTCGACTATTCTAAATCAAACTAAGCTGATGTTTCTATCAAAACTCATTAAGACTATAAAATCTCAATTGTTCCATGGAAACTATTATAATTATAATATTTATATCATAATTCTTTAAATTCAAGATTTACACATTCAAAACTATCAACAAGCATAACATGCTCATTGACTATACTATCCGTTGACTTTCAACATGTTATATATGACTTTGACCAAAAGGTTTACATTTACAACACCAAGTGTCAAAACCTTGTTTTCTTCATAAAAGGGGTATAACAACATATCATGAGCATGATTAAGAGAAATAGCTTATTACCAACAAAGCAACAAGCACCACCACTAGTAACCTTCGGGCTTTTTACCCGAATCCCTTTGGGTCCCACTTGGCTCACCTAAAAATACATAAACATAATCGAGTAAGCATAAAGCTTAGTAAGAAATGGGCTATCTATGATAATCAATATCATTTCACAACATACGTATATTAAGGATCCATAATATCATATGCTAATTCCCGCAAGAATTAACATCTTCGGGCCTACACCCCGGTATATAATCATAACTCATCAAGTAAATGACATATCCATTACCGGTCCTTCCAAGTAAATGGAACAAGCATTACTTGAAGAAAGATAGCATCATCCATTAACTTACCTCGCGATAGCCCACATAAGCAATCACTTATAACATTTGGCATACTTTTATCACCTATTCACATAATCACATAAGCACATATCAATTACACATTCAATATTCAATCATCATATGACATAGATGTTAATTCATATAACACCTATATCCAATTTATACTCAACCTCCAATTCATTACTTGTATCATATAATACAAGTAATAATTTCATCATATGATCTCATTATATGTTTCATACACTTTACTCATAATCATATGTAAATGGGTAATTATCATTATCATATCATCAATTTCCTCAATAATCACCAAGAACATCATCTCTTAGTGTATAATCATATTCATCATATATCATTTACCCATTTATACATGATTTTCATTTCCTTTACACAAGGAATATAATTCAACATGCTAATTAGATGAATTCATTTATCAAATCATTATTCTTTCATCAATTACCAATTACTATCATCATTTACATAATCAAAATCATTCAATTACTCATAAACACAAGGTTATGAGTTCTTTTATAAAAATTAACATCATTTAAACCTAATTCATAACTTAATCATATGTATGAAACATGTATAATTCATTAAATCATTAATTCATCAAAACCCCTAGATTAGGGTTTATGCTATTCATCATATTTCACTTATAACATGAAATTAAACACAATTAAGTGTTAATCATACCTTAGAGAAGTTAGTTTGCAAGATTACAAGCTTCAATTCTTAAATCCCAACCTCACTTGCTTGATTTCTTTCAAGAGCCAACTCATATAGGAACATATACGTGGTTTTCTATTTGCAGTGTCTGTAATGAGCTAGAATAATACAGAAGCAGTGTTTTTATACTGCAAATTTCAATTAAACCCCTCAACTTTTCACACTTGACACATTTAGTCCCTCAAACACATATTTCATAATATTACAAGTCCTATGGACATAAAATAGTTTACATAGTTAGTCCCACTAACTTATACAATTAAAATTGTATATTTAAAGTTTTAAACTTACGAAATTTGGGGCGTTACAGTTTATAACGCGCAAGGTTAATTAAAATAAGTAGGTATCTTAAAAGATAACCTAGGCTAGTTGTTCACCCAACTAGTAATGTCCAAATGATTTGATATGATTGATAAGTTTGAGTTTTTGAAAACATGTACGGCCCGTTGGTGATTGTTTGTAATAATAATCTTTAACATTATTATTTTGATTTCGAAAGGTTATACTTATAAGGTATTTACAATCTTTAGGTGACGGGGGTCCGGGGGCAGCGCCCCTGGTTAGCGGGGTTCCAGGAGTGGCAACCCCTGGCGGGGTCCAAGGGGCAGAGCCCCTGGCTGGGGTCGAGATGCCAGTTCAGCTCGAAAAAATTTTATTTCTACTATATTGCTATAGTGAAAAACGCATCTAAAACTTGAATTTGGGTCTAATCGAGTGATAAAATTTTGGGTCTCGACACTTAGTAAAATCTGTGTTTTCTTGGTTCTATTTCATGCGACACTTATAGCGACACTTAGGATTTAGGCGACACTCGGGAAGTGTCACATAAAATGAAATATTCTGTAATAAGGGCGTCACTTAGAGAAGTGACGCATAAGGGGCGACACTTAAAGAAGTGTCGGGTACAAGTGACGGTATAAGGGTCATGAGTCACTAAGGTTAGTGACAGATAAAATCAGGATTCAATTATGGGCGACACTTAGTCAAGTGTCGTGTTCAAGTGACGGGTATTGAATTTGCGTCACTTAGGAAGTGACGCTTAAAGGGGTTTTACGCGGCACTTAGGCAAGTGACGCAAGATTAGGGATTTTCGCGGCACTTAGGCAAGTGATGCAAAATTAGGGCTTTTAGCGACACTCGGTGCGTCACTTAAGTGACGCAGTAAGTGACGTTACGCTGCACAGGTCTATGCGACACTTACGTCTGTTCGCCGGATTTTGAGTCGAAAACGAGTTTTCCGACCACCATTTGGTCCAAATCTTTTACCCAACCTATATTTGGACATCTTAAGCTTATTTAAACCAAAACCAAGTATTATAACAAAGATTTAAGCGTTTTCGAGAATTTGTGTAACGCCTTAAATTTTGTGATCAAGTGTGTAAGAATTCAAGTGTTTAATTGAGCTAATTGCAAGGTAAGTACATGGATATGTGGAGCCAAGGAATGAATTATCATTTGTTTGGCGGTATCCAAGTAATGACTATGTCATTAGCTTGGTTTAATGTCAATTTGCATGAATTGGCATGTTAGATGTTATGGATCCTTAACTTGTGGCAGATTTTATGTTAGAATTCCATTACTTACTAAGCTTTTATGCTTACCTGTTATGTTTAACATGTTACAGGAAGTTCGAGTAAGGTAAAGGAAGAATCTGGAAAGATGCCCTTGGAAAGCTAGTGGTGGAGCTCGTTGCTTGGTTGGTAATGAGTTTAAATCCTTTATGATCATGCTCTAGATACAATTACACCCCTTTGTAAGGTTAATGTTACATGGTTTATGTTTTGGGGAAAATGGTTTAGTCTCACTTGTGATGGCAAGTCATGTTTTGTTGTAGTCAAAGTGAAACTTGAGTGAGACTTGTATGTTTAATGGTTGGAAGTATGTTTCATAGCTACTCTCTTTCAAAGAAATGATATAAGGTCATGTTTTGTGAGAATGTTGAGTTAAAAGTGTTAGTCATGGTAGTCATGGTCAAATGTCAATATAAATAAGTTAGTTTGACTTTATTAAGTCAATTGAGTGAAAAGTGGTAAGAAAGTGGAGTCATTATGGTCAAAGACCCAATCGGGTCGTTTTGGTGCCTAAATGGGTCACCAATGGGCTTACATGTCAAAATGGGTCAGACTTGATGAAAGTCAAATGTTTTGATGTTAATAAGTTCCATTGTTGATGTTGGAAAAGTGGTAAACGAATGGAAGTCACAAGTGTAATGGTTTAGGAGTTGATATGTCAATATTTTGGGTCGAAAATGGACTAAAACTCGTTTACGGGTCAAATTTTGATAAAATGTAAAACTTGAAAAAGTGGAATTGAGGAAATGTTTATATAGTTAGAGTGTATGTGTGTGCAAAATTTCAGGTCCTAACTCATAACGAGTAAAAAGTTATGCGTATTTGAAGTTGGTAAAAAAGTTGACTTTTGCTGACTTCTGGATTTACACTAAGGAACGCGATCCTGACACCATTTTCCGGATCGCGTTAGAATATTTATAACTAAGGAACGCGATCCCGCCCACTTTCCCGGATCGCGTTTGACATTGAAAAATAAAATTTTAGGTCTTAAAAAGCTTGTTTTAACTAGGAATAACTATTAAGGTTAAACTATACATATGGGGTAGTCATGGGACATAATTAAGAGTGTAAAAAAAAAAATGTTTCAAAAATTTCGGAGTGTTTCAATTTGTCGGAGAAACTTACAAGTTAACGCCGGAGAATTTCGAAAAGATGGAAAGGTAGATCGTGATGAGGTGATCGTTTTTCTTCAAATAGGCGAGATGATCCGAGGCGTTTTGGTGATTTAATGAGGTGGTGGTGAGATGGTGATGTAGAGAGAAAAAGAAAGAGAAGAGAGAGAGTGGGGAGGTGATAAATGAGAAAAGAGAGGGAAATGGAGGGGGGTTTTGTTAAAGCCTTCTCCTTTTTCGTTCTCGTGTTCATGCTCCGTGTGGTGTTCGTTTTCCCGATTATTTAAGCGTTTAAAATAATTATTCTACACACTTAAATATACATTTTAAAATACGAATAATTACTCAATAATTTGGTTGAAGTATTTTATCAAAATACTTACTATTGGGTTATAAAATATAATTTAACTTGTTTCGTTTTGTTTGCGCGTTTAACATTTTAATCGTGTAAATCGTTATTTGTACGATACAAGTTTGAATTGAGACATTCTAAAAATAATATTTTGGGGATATAATAATGTTATCAAATAATATTATATTGTTCAATAAAATTGTTCACCAATGTCCGTATTTACTTGAAACGAATTACATCCGTTTTTGATTGCGTACGATTTAATTAAATCGCGTAGTTGTATATATATTCACAATATATATTAATTGATACACAAATTAGCCTAACACATAACTAATTACATGTATTACAAAATGATTAGGACCTAAGGACGAGTCCTAATTTGGCGGATGTTACAGATACCTCCCACTTCGCGTCGCGATTCCCTTGAATCGCATCATGATCCTGTTACACGATCGCGTATTTGTGCCTACATGTTTTAAGTTACCTTCCGTGAACATTTTACGCTCTATTATGCGATCGCGTACCCTTTACGCAATCCTATATTGACTTTTGTAAAATAGACAATTGCTTCGCAAAAGGGTATGGTCACGCCGCGAAAGTGTATGGTCACGCCGCTGTCACTTATGATCGCGCCGCGATTCTATGTTGCCCAGACCTGCACAACTCAGTTTTAAATACGAACTTTGGACGCGCATAACTTTTGACTCGGTAACATTTAAGACATGAAATTTTGCAGGCATCTCCACTATATCAAAATAAAGGTTTCCCTTTTTACACTTTTTCAAATTTCACAATAACGAAGAATCTGAACGTGTTACCAATTTATGGTCATTTCGACCACTTTTTGAGGACAAGTCATTTTGCAAACTATATGCATTCAGACGGAATATTTTACCAACATTCTACTATACATTTGACTCCTAAAATAATAACAAAAGGCAATATACTACCATCTTGATTCGTTTTGACATACACACACTTTGGCGACCCATATAGACACTAATTTGACCCATCAAGGGAAATCAACCACCATAATCAACTTACTTCTAACTTCCAGACACATTTGACCAATTAAAGGTGGTTAACAATATGTCACTACCAATTTCAACCAAAATCTTGATTTCAACACTTGACCATATTTCGTCACTTTACAAATCATGACATGCAACTAGGCCTGTAAAGCGAACCGAACCGTTCGGCGGGAAGTTCATTTATGTTCGTTCGTTTCGTTATATGAACGAACATGAACAAATTTTTACGTTCGTTTAATTATATGAACGAACATGAACACATGTCTTGTTCGTTTATTTATGTTCGTGAACGTTCGATAACATGTTCGTGAACGTTCGGTTAATTGTTCGTTTGTTAACTAATAGTTTAATTAAATTAATACATACTTGTCTATCTTATTTTTAATCTAAGCTAAATTCTAGATATAATATTATTACATATTTAGATATTTTCATATAATAATATTAAACATCTCAATATTTTTACCTTACATTCACTCTCATATTTTCCTCCACTCCAAAGACACATCTACTCTCTCCCTCAACTAGTTCCATATCTCTTGCTCTTTTCTACGATCGGACCAAGCAAAAGAGTTTATCTTCATACAAAATTATGATACACTTGGATGTCTTATAAAACTTGTTAATATATTAGAATTAAACATTATATTGTGATCGTTTTGTAATGTTAAATATCCATCGCAAATTTTCAAGTTATATAATATATATGTGTTTTGGGCGATTTATACAAATGACAATTCACAACGATAATTCAAAAGAAGAAGGAGCTTATCTAACCATAAAAGCAAGTTCCATTCCACGCTAACTTCTTGTAACCACAATCTACTCGTTCTATCCATTTGGTTCAACCGAACCATGCACCTATAACATAAAAACAACTAAAGGGGTAAGCAAAACGCTTAGTGAGCATACGAGCAATTAAATGAATAATTCATTAACAATGATTCAACAACAATGACCATTATTAACCACAATTCATATATCAATCTTTTATTCATCAAGCTAGTGCACATTGTCTCAATGGCACTACTTGGCTAAACTCATTACATCAACCTCATTACTTCATCAAGCTAGTGCACATTATCTCAATGGCATTACTTGGCTAAACTCATTACATCAACCTCATTACTTCATCAAGCTAGTACACATTATCTCAATGGCACTACTTGGCTATTCTCTTTACATCATCAACAATATTAATGATCCTTAACAACATAACCATGTTAATTCATAAGAATCAACATTATTCATCAAGCTAATATCAATGATCATTACTTGGCTAAACATCAAGCTAATGTCAATGATTATTACTTGGCTAATTCATCAAGCTAATGTCAATGATCATTACTTGGCTAATTCATCAAGCTAATGCCAATAATCATTACTTGGCTAATCATCAAGCTAATGTCAATTGGTCATTACTTGAATCAACAATCATCCATCTACTTACTTTACTCATTACACATTATTCCACGTAATTTCGCATAATTCCACATATCAACGAGTTCTTTCCACACAAATCATTTAACACGTATTCACATCACGTGTCATAACAACAATATGAATAATCATCGAATATAGGACTCAACAATAAACCATAATATAAGATACACGCAATACTTCACCCGATTATATGAACCTCTTGCTCGGAAGCAATCCGGAACACACAACCATTACTCATTTAACCCCCATATCACTCACCTTTACTTTTTAGGCAAATATGTGATTTAACACTTAATTTTGAAAGCCACGTCCTTGATCACCTATCATGTAACACATCAATATAACAACACATTTAGCAACTAACAATTATCATAATCAACTAATCGTCATCATCATCAACCCTTTACCCTCATGTGTTGACTTCCAATCAACTAAACATAGATTTACTTTACATGATCATAAACCACTACCATGTTTGATTACTCAAATCACTACATTAATACTAACCAACATAACAACTCTTCTAACTAATAATTATGGTGAATTAAACATAATTAACACCATTTCATCTTCATAGCAACATTAATCATCATTCCATTTGTTAGGCTATAACCATTTACATGGTTTGATTACTTGTATAAGTACTTCAATTACCATTAAAACATCATTAGCCATCATATGAACTCCATCAAATGATAATAAGGATGGATTACCACTAATTTTCAAGAATTCAAACTAGTTCATCAAAATTTCCATGAACTCAATTCCAATTCACAACCTTTCTTTACTTATTAACAAAACTTCATACTAATCTCATAACAATACTTCCAAACTACAAAGTAAGTTAAAAATCATTAGTTTGAAATAATTTAGCATAACCCATATAAAATCATCATGAATTCCACTTATAATTATTCACTTCTAAGTTATGATTAAGTTGATAATCATCATTTATAAGCTAAGTACTATCAATTAATCATTTACAAACCCTAAATTCGGATTCAAAATCACTAATCATTCAAAACCCACCAAAAACCCATTTCTAGGTTATGAAGATGAAGAACAATTACTTACCTTATGTTAGAGAGAATCAAAAGAAGATTAATTGAATGATTCTAGCTTCAATTTCGTATTTTGGAATGATTTTGGTAATGGATTTTTGCTCATGCAATCTTTCTTTCTCTCTATTATGTTTTCTGGAACTTTTGAGAATGAAGGAAATAAGGTATGTACATGTATGTGTTTGAATAGATATGTATGTCAAATTTTTACTCCCTGTAATTACTATTGTCTGGAACTTAAAAATCATTCACAGTTTTTATTATTATTTTATACCTCTTAATATAATAATAACTTAAAACAATTGTTTTTACTTTTACAAATTGATTATTTGTGTTCAATTTTTTTTCCGCTGTCAAAATAAATAAGTAAGTACGTTATTTAACCAATTCCAAACACCTCCTATTATTATTATTATTATTATTATTATTATTATTATTATTGGCATCATTGTATTCCTTATTAATTAATATAGATTTGTATTTGAAAAAGTATGTATCAAACGGTACTTTTTACTATATTGTATGTATCAAGTTATTAAACGCTTTATTGTATGTATAGTTAAAATTGACTATTCCATGAAATGTATAACTTTTGTTACATAATCAAACTATAAAACTCTAATAAAATCACTCACATGTCAAGCCACGTAATACGTACACACAACGACCGTGGACCAAGCGATATCCACAACTTACTAGCAACCTTTATTTCAGCCTTTTTTTTTTATAATACATACAATAAAACCTTTATTATTTTCTTTTATACAATATTTTTATGTTTAAATCTAATTTGATACATAACCGAACTATAAATCCTTTATTAAATGATCTTATTATTTTTTGACATCATATAGTACTCTAACCTACTTTATGTATAAAATCTCCGAATGAGGTTTCAGTAGTTAAAGATGTACAAATGCTTTTATTAATTACTGTTACTATACTCTTTAATTATCTCGATATTGCTTTTACATTAGAAAAAATAATAATTTGTATGATTATATATAAATGTTACATAATAGGTGATCAAACGTGTATTGCCTGTTATAACTAGTAATTTTTTTAAATTATTTGATGCGTTGCCTTTTGTGTATTTAATGCAGTAACATTTATTAAATAAAATAACGCATATGGTATGTAATAAATGGAGATGTAAACTTATGTTTTCGTTAAAATCAAAATAATCAATCTTTATATATAGTTATATTTATTTATTCGTATATTTACCAACTATATATAGTTATACTTACATACGCTATAGATTGGAGTATGATTGCTAGCTTTAAGGTAAAAAGTTTAATAATCATATCATACCATATTAATTGTATACCAAATTCTCATAATCATATCATATCATATTCTCAAAATTTGCTTGTGAAACTATGACTCTCATAGGTTTGTCCAACGGTTTGTGAATAACCTATAATGCCAAAGCATTTTATATACGTTTTCATTTTATTTTGAAACAAAGAAGAAAAAAAAAAAATTCAACCAAATACACTCGCGACATAATAAGCGTTCATCTCAACGTTGTTTCTCCATTCACAAAGCTCATAAAAACCCATAATCTTGTTTGTAATCTGTGATTATAATAATAATTTAAAAGACCTTCATCTTCTTCGTTAGAATATATAGACTGAAACTCCGATAACCACAACTAAGTAATCACCAAATAAGAAGAATAAAACATGCTTATAATCAAACCAGTGTTATTTCTGCTGCTAACGGTTGTCTCTCATTATATCGTTGTAGAAGCGGGAAGTAACAATGGTGAGAGTTCATCAATGATATTGGCTGAAAAAAGAACCAGAAGAAAAGATCCTATTGATAGTTTCAAGTATTATGTTGGTGGATGGAATATTAGTAATCATCACTACTTCTCAGTAAGTAATGTGTTCTAATTTATATATACTTTAATTAAATACTGATTAAAGAGGTTTCTACTTCATCATTTATTTTCATAACAAGTCATTTGTACGTTATAGTGCTATCCTGTATGATCATGTTGCATCGCACATGAATCAACCAACTGTTAAGTTTGTTGCGAATAAAGTAGAACCATTGCTAGAGGTGGCAAACTTGACTCATTATTATGAAGAGTCTATTTGGGCTTGGGTTTAATCTTAAATTGGTTAAAACTGTACTTTTAGTGTTTCCATTGTTTCATAAATCGTTTAATTCAAATTTGATATTTTTATTTTTAGTTATATTTGACGCATAAATAATTAATAATTTCTAATATAAATGGGTAAAAAGTGTTATTGGATCGACAACCAATTCCGTTCACGACGTGTACCAAAGTTGACCTATTTTGACTTTTGACCCATTTTACCACCTCAGTTGATTGCATATGCATGTAGTCTTTTTTTGTTCTATTCTTGTGCATTCCTCTATATAATTGCTATTACATTTATGCAGTCTGTATCATATTCAGCTGCCCCCTTGTTTAGCATTGCTGCAATTTGGTTTGTGGGATTTGGCATATCCTTGCTCCTGATCTGTTGTTGTTATTGCTGTTGCCGAAGAATCCCATATGGCTACTCTCGAACTGCTTATGCAGTCTCAGTTGCCTTCCTCACCCTCTTCACCATTGCTGCAATGTAAGCAACTATTTGACTTAATTAGAGGTGGCAAAATGTATGGGTCGTGGAGTTGGGTTGGCTAAAGCATATTTTCTCCTAGTGTGTTAAATTCAAATAAGAGAATTTTGTCTTCTCCACTATTGTCTAGTGTTTTTAAGATAAAATGGTTTAGAAGGTGTAATGTAAAAGTACTGTGGGAAGAGTTATTTGACATGTTTCCTACTAAGCTAATTTTTCTTGATGTTACATGTTTGAATTTGGATCCATTATAGATAAAAGCCACTTATAAGCAAATAGGGTCGAAATTGTCACATATAGGCTTGATAATTGTTAGCGTAACTTGTGATTTCAGTGTTGGATGTGTGGTTCTCTACACGGGTCAAGGGAAGTTTCATAGTAGTACTACTGATACATTGGACTACGTTGTGATGCAATCCAAAAATACAAGCTATAACCTCAACAATGTGTTGGATATTCTGGCTACAGCAAAGGGTATTGGAGTAGATCAAGTTTCTTTACCTATAGATATAAAGAATAACATTGATCGAGTTGATAGAATGGTAAATAAAGCTGCTAGAGACCTTGAATTTGAGACCAAACAGAATGAAAAAGATATACAAGATGTTCTGAATTCTGTGTAAGCACATGCTTCATGGTATTACGTTTTTGTATTCAACAGATTGATTATGTGAAATTTGGCTTGTGTTAATGTTATGGATTTGCCTGCAGGAGGCTTGCTCTTATAATTATCGCTGCTGTTATGCTTCTTGTAGCTCTTCTTGGTTTTTGTAAGGCTGAAATCTAATATTTTAGTGATTTTATGTGTTTGCTGTTTTACAGTTCTTTTTTGGAATTTATTAGTGTTTTACGCTACTGACTCTGATACATCTAATAGATTTTGAGCTTCTTATACCTCTTGTTGGTCTGTGTATGTAATTTTTCATGGTATTTTACACCTAAAGATGCTATCTTTCATAGAGTACATGCTTCTTATATATCTTGATTTTAATTAAGCCTAGAGATCAGCTTTCAAATATTTGAACTCCAATCTACTTGTAAACAACTCATGTTCTTGCGTATTGGTTGCAGTGCTCTCCATATTCGGCATGCAGGCTCTTGTTTACATGTGAGTGGTGACCACAAGTACATGTGTTTCAACGTGTTTTCGCTTGTTTATTACCATCATGGTTCATGTCTTTTTCAAAATTTTCTGCGTTGATGCTTGCAGACTGGTCGTCTTGGGTTGGATTCTTGTCACAGCTACGTTTATCTTGTGTGGCATATTTCTCACGCTTCACATGTAAGTCCTAATTCCATAAACATGAAGACTTTACTTTTATCATACCCGTTTGAGATACAAAACATAAACCAATTCAGCCAATTGATAAGTTAATGGTTTGACATTGTCATCTATATAAGAACTTAACCCAATTGCTAGAATAACTACATATCGTCTTGATTCAGCTAACGGAATAGTTGACATTGTATTCTTAGTATTATGGGAGACACATGTGTTGCAATGGATGAATGGGTTCAAAACCCTACTGCTCATACAGCATTGGATGAAATTCTTCCCTGCGTAGACAATGCAACAGCTCAACAAACCTTGTTTCAGAGCAAAGATGTCACCTTTCAGTTGGTAGAAATAGTGAACAAGATCATTAACAATGTAGCAAATATTGAACCACCGCCAATTTCTGGTTTCTTCAATTACAACCAGTCAGGACCGTTGGTTCCCACCCTTTGTAACCCGCTAAACGCTGACAAAACTGATCGGAAGTGTCAACCCGGAGAATTGGACATCAGTAATGCATCAGAGGTAGCTTATCTGTAACCCTTTTTTTCCAACTTTGACTCGAGTCAAAGAATTCAACATTTAATTTCGAAATTGATAAGAGTTTCTACATATTTCCATGAGCACTTGTCAGTTGAATGTTACATAGAATATTTTAGAAATGGGAAAATGTTAGTTTTAGATATCATCATATAATATACGGTCTATTATGATATAGTAACATAACCCTCTACTAATATCGAATTTGTTAATTCATGGGTTCGACCTCAGAAGCAAAATGCTCCATATGATGCATCTTTGACTTCTAACCCGAACTAATTTACAGAGTTTTGTCAACTGAACTTGTAGATTGGTTTATGGAATTTGACTCTTGTAATTCATGGGTTTGACCTTAGCAGGCAAACTGCACCTTTTAAATTAATAATGGTCTTAATGTTTTATCTACAGGTATGGAAGGATTATGTATGCCAAGTTTCTGCAAAAGATATATGCACGAATGTGGGACGGTTAACCCCAGAGATGTATGGCCAGATGTCGGCTGCAGCCAACGTGAGCTCAGGGCTGTTAAAATATGGCCCATTTCTAGTCGGCTTGCTGAATTGCTCTTTTGTAAGGGACACATTCACAGTGGTCCACAGGGATCATTGCCCTGGACTCACAAAATACAGCAGGTGGGTCTACATTGGTTTAGCCATGGTGTCTGCAGCTGTGATGTTTTCATTGGTGTTATGGGTGTTATATGCTCGAGAAAGAAGGCATCGAAAGTATACAAAACTTGTGGTTGTTGCTGCATCGCAAGTGAAAGAAGTGTAGATATAGTTTGATTCGTTACTATAGTCAGTTTAGTCTAAGGTGTTTCGGTTTGCTTAACAAAATGGTGTCATTTTCTAATGTCACTGATTTGAATTCACTTGGAGTCTTCAAAAGGTTTGTATCATTTACTCATTAGTGACATGATCAAAAACCATATATAATGGATAATTAGTTCGTCAATCATTCGTTTTCATTTGCATCATTAGCATTTAAAGTTGGGTATAATTAATAGCCTGACGTTGGTTTTCATATGTGACTCAACTCCACATCAATATGGATATAGTTTATTAAAATATCATTAAGGTTTATTTTAATAATCCCATTGAACTATTACAAAGATGAAAAGTTCAAGCGGTGAAGTATAAAATGACGTGGCGATGAGTAGGGGTGACTCACTGGGCGTCATCATAGTCATAAACTCATAATACTATCAATAGTATCGTGTTTGGGAGTTAGGGAGACAGGGTCCCACAACTTTCGGTTACCTTTGTTTTGCACTTTTTGCCGAGTAATGCTACACATACCTACTTAGATAGACCTAAAAAGTGGCATAATACATTGATTGGTTGATACAGTTTATCTCTCCTATTCTTATTGGTTGAACTGGACACATGTTGGTTTCACATTTTTAGGTCTAGCTTAGATTTACCTAATTAGGCCCATATATCATGTTCCCTTTTTGCCACATCTCTAAACTTATAGAACCTCCGTCATATTTAACTTTTTAAAGTCTTATTTTTTTAACTTTAACCTTAAATATTTTTGTTTGTGATATATAATACCCGATGAAAATTATATCAATGAAAATATATTTAAAATTCAATACACTTATATATTTTGCATCAAGTATTATATAACACAAACAAAAATATTTAAGGTCAAAGTTGTAAAAGAAAAACATTCAAAAGTCAAAACTGAACACTTATAATGGGACGGAAGAAATACTCCGTATGTATTAATTTTTCATTTTAATAATAGGTTTGTGAATACTATTATTTATCGATGACCGTTTACCACTAGACCTTTCGGTAAGTTACTTGGTTTCTAGAAGGCAAAATAATCAAATAATATTATTTATACTCCCAAATAAAAAGGTAGTCTTTTTGCTTTTTTTGGGAACCATAAAGGGATAGAGGAAATTGCATGAATGGAAGAATGACCTTTTTAAAAGAAATGTAAAATGATAAAGCAAAGGGTGGTGGTAGTGGTTAATTAAAACTTATTTTTAGGCATCAATAAGGTATACAATTTTAAAGTGGTGTGGATGCCCCCTCCATCGATTTCAAATTTTCAAGTTTTAGATATACCCTTAATATTATGAGCTAGTGTCAAGACGATCCCTATATTTGTACGTATATTGTAAGTTTGTAACGTCATTAAAAAAAAACACCTTAATTCCTATTAACATTTTTCTTTCTAATCAATATTTTCATTAATTAGAAACACTTCTTCATCCAGAAATGTTTTATTTTACACTTTTACTCCCTCCGTCACATTTATATTGTCCGATGGACAAATTTGTTAGATTTAAGATAGGTCGGTATGTGAAATTTGATCTTATATTCAAGGTAGGTTTGACTGAAATTTTTTATGAAATATATTATTGAGGATAAATTATGAAGTTTAATAATTTTTTATTGTTATAGCCCTAAGGGTATTGTTTATTTGTTTATTAAAATCTTTTTTTGAGACAAAAAAAATAGTAAGGTAGACAATAAAAATGAGACGATAAGAATACTATTTTAACACCCTTTTAATATGTTAATTTCTCATTAGCTATAGCTTTAGAATTTTACTTGAGTTGTTTAACTCTACGTACCATTCAATAATATAAATGGTTATCACCAAATGATCTTTACCTGGCAGTATTGAGGTGCTCTGGTGCTAAACCAATCATGAAATTGGAAGTACAAGTCTTATTCGACAAAAGTATACATTTATAACAAGGGTGTGTAGGTATTTGTCTTTCGAACAAATTAGAAATTATATGATACGGTATATTGTGACAATTTTTAATTAATAAAGCAATAATCATTAAATTAAATATACCTATACCTAAAAAGTTTAAAAGGGCAAAAACTGTTACATATACCTAAGTTTATAGATGTACAAGTAATTTCTCTATAATAAAAGGGCTATTAATGTTAATATATAAGTCCTAGTATTTCGCATTGAATACAACAAACTGCCCTACTATAATCACTCTGAATCAATCAAAACAAATCAAATCTCATGCACACAGACAGCAACAATAACTATAATGGATTCTTCTCGAAAGTTTTCATCAACATCATCACCGTCGTCATCGGCACGGCGAATCTGCCTTTGTTCTCCGACGAATCATCCCGGTTCATTCCGGTGCGCACGCCACCGCGCATCCTTTCCGAAACTCGGCCGGAAATCGATCACCGAACAGCTGAATCGAATGGATAGTAAGAAAACGAACGTGGTTTTAAAAGAGTTTTTGATGAAGATAATCAAACCGTCGAGACATGATCTGCAACGGAGAAGGAATTTTGAGCCCAAACCGTCTCGGTTTGCTGTTTCCAATCGTTGGTAATTAATTACTTGTTTTTAAAAAAAAATAATAATAATTAATTAATTGATGGATGTTGAAGGTTCAACGTTGTTCCTTGTAAATGATCCGATGCACGTTTGATGTAATCTTCGATCGGTTTTTGTTGTTTCGAAGTGTTTCCGGATTTTGATCTCTATTGACTATTCGTATTGCTAGTATTTTTTATTTTTTTTATAATATTATTCTATATTTATATTTATTGAAGCATTTGTTTTATATAAGATGAATTTAGCTTAATTATGAGAGGAATTCGCATTAATTATTGAAACGAATTACATAAATTTCCCTAAGATTGCATTTAATATACATTAATTCAATCTAATAATTATGCTTTTATGCATATTTTAATACAAATTATAATATTTAAGAAATTACGGATTCATTAAATACAACTTAACGTATGTCATGAGAGTACACTTTAGCAAAACTCTTTTTGAAACTTCGAAATGCAATTCTTATTTTATAAGTATATTTATAAGAAGTTTAAGGTTTAAACCTTGCTTGGAGTACACTTTGAGTGGTCAGTAATATGATTGAAAGTAATTACAGGATAACCTAGTCAGGCTAATAGAAAGATGGTCAAAAACGGTTACAGGATAACCTAGTTAGGCCAATAACTTGAACAATGAAAACTTTGTTCATTTACCCGTTTACAAAGATCTCATTGCTTACAATTTGTTTTCAATAATTACTTTACTATACGCAGTTAAAAAAGGATCAATTATAAGAATTTAAATCCGCGCGCTAACTTTATTACTAATATACTTTTAAGAGGACATTCATGAACACCCGATTGTATAGATTAGAAAAATGGTAAGAGCATGTGGCTAGTGTTGAGAGGCATTTAGGTAACCACCACGTACCACTAGTACATAGTGGTGATTCATCACTTTAGGACCACACCACATGCCACCTTTTTACGACTACGTGTTATCTATCTCCGTTTATGGCAATTCCTTTTTTTATTATTATTATTATTATTATTAAAATTAGTTATGTGTCACTGAATTTCATGTCAGGAACTTTTATTATTTGTTTAATAGACATTTTCGATCTTTAGTAATATGTTTGGTATATGTATACTTTTTATCAGTGGTGGAGATTAGCATGTTCATTATGTGCTAGCGCACATAACCACTCGTTTTTAAGGGCCCTCAAATTTCACTAACACTTGATATTGTCATACGTTTGATGATGAAAAAAATACAATCCTTGTACGATTAAGAAGAAATTTGACCTCATATATTATCATATATATAAATATAAACCACAAATTCTCATAAGCCATAGCCCAAAATCGAATAGGGTCAATATAATCGAGTTACACAACTTTGAAAATAAGAATCTATTTATTCGTGTTATAGTCATCTTGAAAATGTGTTCAATAATTAATCTATTATTGATGCAAACGTAGTTTAGGTGGAGTTAAATTTTCTAATATGTGATCTAGTGATAGTATGTGCTTTCTATATCGGTTGATTGCTTTCCTAATGGGAATGATTGTTAACTAGTATCCTAATCGAACATCTGTCAAAATAGTGTTTTAAAACATAAATTGTTGATATAATACTTGTAGTTCACAATATCATAACATATTCCAAAACATTTTGATGTTGAGTATTGGTTATAAGAATTTGATCAATAGTTGTACTTAAAATACCTCGAAGAACAACACTATTTATAATAAAACTAGAAATTTTTTTATGTTGTCGATTTATTAAATAATGAATCCATTATTTTTGTATATTTATATAATCCGTATGTGTAACATTAACGTATCCGTCTATGTTTCTATAAATTCTTATCTATCGGGGTCTCTTTTTAATATCGCACAGGGCCTTCGAAATTCATTTGCCTGCTCTGTTTTTTTATTATATGTTTGGTAAGTTTACACGGTATGTTTATTATCTTAATTATGTGACCCTTCACGAATAGCCATGATTACACTAACTTGGAATAAATTTTATACGGTACATTGTTTTGGAAAAAATTGTAAGCATGACATTTTAGTTATTTATTATGAAAAGTGGAACTTTATCATTAAAGTAAGGTGATGTCAATACATATTATGTTCCTAATTAACGTACAAAACTCTCTTTATCCTTTTGTTTTTAAATTTGTTTATTCTCTCTTGCAATTGGGACCGATCGAGCGTGTTGAAGCGTTTTGTGCTTTTCATTTTATCTTTCCATTTTTAAATTAAACCCAAAATAGTTTTGTTGCTTTCCAACATATATATATTCACGCGTTATCGATTATATTAAATATCTTGAATAATGCATGACTCGCATCTTTTTTCGCTTTTTTGTCAAATTTAATTTAATTGATGCTAGCTAAGAATATAAAGATTTGAACACTCTAGTCCTTGCATTAACTTCCTACACTATAAGCCTTGTTCATAAACACACGAACATGTGATGTTAACATTGACATAACTAATTGATTAAGTCGCGGTCCAGTCCATGCATTTCAGTTTGAGTAGTGATTCATACAACGTCAATTTTTATCCGTACATCATTAAATATGTTTTAGATTGGTGTAGTGTATAACAATCTAAAACAAGTTTAGTGATATACATAGAAAAAAACGTACGGTGTATAGATTATCATCAGACTTGTCGTTAACGTTTGGAACGCCATACCCTACCGTCCCTACTCGCTTACTTTGGGCTCTTCAGATACACTAGTTATAAGATACTATTCGGTCCGAAACACGTGCCTTCAAATCATAGACCTTTATTTATATATTAAGCCCAACAATGAATGATCCAGTCATTTTGGCCTTAGGCCCATTTCAAACTATTCTTCCCTTCTTATATATTTTTTAAATAAAATCCGTCGATGGTTATTAATAACTTTTTTTTTGGGTTATTAATAACTTGGGTAACATTATTCTACATACAATGTTTGGCAATTCTTTTTAGAAAGTGCTATACATAATAAGAAATTCAGACACGCATTGAAATGTTTGTACCTTAATAATAACCTCCGATCCCCTAAATATAACTTCCCTCAACCAACCTGATATGCAACCTTTTTATGCACGAATTTAACTCTTACACCTAGCCTTTAGGGTTCAAAATCCTTTTTTTCATAGATGATGGGGATATCAAATATGCAGTCAATAGTCGATTTGAATATATATTTTATTTTTTGACCCCTCGAGTTTTTAATAAAACACATTATGTCCTTCTTTCTAAATTGATTCTACCTCTAATTTATATAACGGGTTAACCAGTACTAATTTCCTTGACATTTTTACATTCAAGATGCATTGACAAACACATCCATCTATTTTAGTTTAAGGGTTAATAATGGTTTGATCCCTAAAGTTTTACTTTTTTTTCGTTTTAACCACTCAACTTTTTTTTGAATGTTTTAACCACTCAACTTAAGGTCAATAATGGTTTAATCCCTGAACTTTCAATTTGTTTTCGTTTTAACCACTCAACTTTGTTTTAAACGTTTTAACCACTCAACTTATGAGTTGACCATACTTTAACCACTAAAGTTCATTTACCCATTTAAAAAACCCTTTCGTTAACTTATAATGAAAGTTTAGATCGGGATATATATAATTTGAACTGATTTTTTTATCGACTAAGGTTGTCAAGAGAGAGATCTTACCTAGAATCGTTTTTGTATTCACAAGATCGAAATCGTAAGATCAAATCGGGATAGTAAGATCCTACTCATGCATTATGATCTCATAAATGTGTATTATAATGCATATAAAAGATTAATTGCATGACAAATAATAAACCTATTAACCTTTTATTGGACAAAAATTAACTAATTTATATTTTCTAAACTTATATTCATGTTAAGTAAGATCGGATCGGATCGACATCGTAAGATCCTATGCTCAAATCGAAATCGTAAGATCTTACGATCCCGATTTAATCTTACGATTTCGATCTTGTGAAGACAAAAACGATACTAGGTAAGATCTCTCTCTTGACAACCTTGGTCGATAAAAAATCAGTTCAAAGTTTATATATCCCGATCTAAACTTTCATTATAAGTTAACGAAAGGGTTTTTGTTAATGGTTAAATGAACTTTAGTGGTTAAAGTATGGTCAACTCATAAGTTGAGTGGTTAAAACGTTTAAAACAAAGTTGAGTGGTTAAAACGAAAACAAATTGAAAGTTCAGAGATTAAACCATAATTGACCCTAAGTTGAGTGGTTAAAACATTCAAAAAAAAGTTGAGTGGTTAAAACGAAAAAAAAATAAAACTTTAGAGATTAAACCATTATTAACCCTTAGTTTAATAACAATAGAAGTACAATTATTGAACACGGAGACAAGTTGTACTTTATCTTTTCTTTTATTATCATTATCAATTATTAAAAGTAAACTAAAAAATATATATATTCCCATCCCTGCCCACCCGTGTGAGTCTGGGCCTCACAACATCGATCCCCTTGATTTGAACTTTTATAAATTTCTTAATTAAGACATTTACTTATTTATTTTGAACGGCAAACTTAAACATAATACACATATAATATACAACCATAATGATTATTAACAATTCAATGGCTCAAGTGAGATTTGAACTTCAACCTCTTGACTGAATAGTTCATCTCATACCGCTAGGCAATGACCCTTTAATTAAAATGTATATTATATATTGCTTTAATATTATAAGGTAGCTAGTATTTTGTTGATAAAATCGTTATGTGTGTTCTTAATATATAAATTATAACAATTTGCAAGTCCAACGGGGACCATTCTTTGATATCTGTCAATGAAGAGGAGGGGTCATGATATCCTATTAACTTCAATGGTCACATTAAGCAAGCACACTCCATCATTATAGTATTTATTATTTATTTTAATGAAAACGACGAGTGTGTTTGGGGTTCAAATATACCAAAGAGACAGCAACCCTTCAAGCATCTTCATATATATATATATATATATATATATATATATATATATACTAGGAAATACTTACGCCGTTCGATGCACGGCCTACGCTCCGAAAGATTCACAATTAAAAAAACTATTGTTAGATTTTTACAATGTTACATATATATTATTTTCAACCAATTGGATATTGCTCAAGTGGTACCGCCACCGCAAACGTCCAGACTCCACATGTGTGACATATAGGTTAGGGTTTCAAATCTGTGCCTCAACATATTTGGGTGATTTGTGAACAAGTAATTTGTTCGGCGTTTATGCTCCTTGCGAGTGGGGTGGTACCCTCCAAATTACCTTTTTTTTTTCCAAAGTTTGTGTTTGACTAAAAGATAAATGAAAATTTTGAAATTGAGACACAAGTTGACTACACCTATAATTGAAAAAAGTCGATGATAGTTAAATAATATAAATACAAATTTATTTTTCTCACTAATACTCATATACAATGGTGATATCAACTTAGCATATAAACAAAATAAATCGAGGGTTCTTTTAATTTTTCTCAAAAACATAAAAGCTTGCTGCTTTTTGAAAGTTAATTTGTCATTTATTAAACAGCTATAGTGTGTATAAAATGAATAACTAAAATAAAACTCCAATGGTAAGGTTTACATGGGTAGAAGTGGCAACCAACTCCCCATGTCAGTCATTGATTTCTTCGATCAACGATTCAGATTTACTGCATTTTAAATTTAATGCATTTAAACGTAACATAAGATGCAGTGAATTTGAAGTAAAATGCAGTGAATTCAAAATGCAGTAAATCTGGACGGTTGATCGAAGAAATCAATGGATGAAATTATTTCTTCCCCTCCTACCCCTCATATAGAGGCTGCTCATCTGATCCTACATCCAGATCCAAAAGATCCTTAATATTGTTCAGTGTTTATTTGTCAACTTAAAGAGAAATCATAAAAATAAGGTTATATGTATGTTGAAATAGTTAGAAGAAATTAAAGTTAAAAACATTTTTATAAAACATAAAAAGGAAAAAAGGTAAGAAATTTTGAAGTTAATTTTTTTTTATTTGTCAAACTAGAAGGTGATGGTGTGTCATTTTATAAGGCTACGTGCTTTTTTTTTTTTTTTTTTTATATATATGAAAGTATTTGTTAAAATGAAATTGTAAATGTGTCTAATGATTTGTATAGTTTGGAAATATAGATTGAGAAAGTAAAGAAAAATTATAAAAGAAATATAGGTGTTTCAAATGGGTAGTCATGAAAATTTTCAAATTAAGTTTAAAAGGTTTGATAATGAACGGTACATAAATTATTTTGTTCTTCTAATGAAACTAATTATAGTGAGAAGATCATGATCTTTTGAGTATAACAAAGTTAATTGTGTGTAACTCAGTTGATAATGGGGGCGTCTTAGCCACAAATAAGCACAACGTTAGGGGTTCAACCCTTATTATACCCATAACCACAACCGTTGAGTGAGTGGTATGTTCCCACATTATGGATATGCAGTCGATTATGGGTCAGTCTGGATTAGCGATTATCAAACTTTTGCAAAAAAAAGAAAAAGATATGCATGTATACTTTTTTTTTTATGTTGTTTCATTTTACTTAAATTAAATTATGTGTTTTAATTAAAAAGTTGACAAGTGTCACTTCTTTAGATACCTATGTGACATCATATTATGTGTTAAGGTGTAAAATTTTGGTTAAACATACTCTTTCATATATATATATATATATATATATATATCCAGGGACGGAGCTATGTGAGAACCACAGTTGGCCATGGCCAACCCTCAAATTCTTAAATTTACATTACATATAATTTAAGGATGGTTCGAATCCCTTCCCCTGCAAAAAGGTCGGAGGTCCTTTCTATCTTTAGGTAGAAATAGAAGCAGCCTCTCTACCTTTGGTAGGGGTAAGACTGTCTACATCTAACCTCCCCCATAGACTGTCTTAGACGGTATTGGGCCCTAACCCGCGGAAGGCGGTATGGGATGTTACTTTTTTTTACATTACAGATAATCAATTATGTAACACATTCGTATGTTAGAAATTAAGCCCAATAATGTAAGCAATAGTCAATGGCCCACATCACTTTTGATTTACTTCCCAATATAGTCCAGTAAGATTTACTTAATTGCTAGTTTAATGTAAATTTTAAAGTTACGAAACATGCATAAACAATATATGGTTTTTTAGATTTTTAGTTGAAATCCATTTTTAGATGAGAGGTTTTTTGATATAATTAAATTTTCGAGTATACGTGAAGCTTTCTAAATAAACCTTTACGTGTTCCTACGTAGTTGAAAAGTTGTATTTTATTATATCTAGTTTTTCAGGTGTCTCTAAAAAACTGTCCGAAATTGCATTTTTTTATGACCTTATTACATTTTTATTCACGTATATATATGTACATTTAATTGTTTTGATAATAGAAGATTATTTATGTATTTTATGTTGGAAGTAGTATCTTTCTACATGTAGAATATTAAACCTGGTTTAAAAGTGTGTGCTTTAAAATTAAGGGGTAAGTGCGCGCAAATGTAATGAACTATGCTCTGACATTCATTCTATGTAACCAACTACTCGGGGCTCCATTGTATGTAACGAACTTCTAATTTCGTTCATTGTATGTAGCGAACTTGTATTTTAGCCAGATCAACGGTTTTAAGGGCGCCACGTGTCGCCTTATGTAATCGACACATGAAAAAAAATACGGAAAATACAAGTTCGTTACATACAATGAACGAAATTAGAAGTTCGTTACATACAATGGAGCCCCGAGTAGTTGGTTACATAGAATGAATGTCAGAGCATAGTTCATTACATTTGCGCGCACTAACCCCTAAAATTAACTCATAGTTGAAAATATGTAATTTTTAATTCTATCATCATCTTGTTAAAATTCGGCCCCTAAGGACTAAATTCCTAGCTACGTCACTGTATATATCACTACTTTATATTTTATACAATATATATAAAAGACATGATCATACTCGGTTCGTATTGCTAAAGATGTAATTTGACACATTTGACCTTTTCTACCCAAATAAATGCTTTTGACAGATTTTGGTTTGAACTTTTCTTGCTCATATCATAGTATTTGATATAATTTGGAACATGAAAAGCCTGCACGAACATGTTTGACAAAAGTTGGCGATGTTCGAACTCGTTTAATACTTGTCAAAAGACAACCCTTTAGCAAGATGAAGAGTAACAAGTGAAGAGGCCGGTTCGTTGTAACGAAACGATCGATACGAAACAATGAAGACAACAAATAGCTAGTACTATATATACATTTTGTCAACGTGATCTCAGTGTGATTCAACGTACGCATTTGGATATAAGTGAGCAGCTTATATATATAAAGAAAAGAGTATATTCTACTAATTTTATCAAATTTGAAATTTGTGACAACTGTCGTAGTAGTAATATACGGAGTAATATGAAAGGGTATATATAGTAGCCCATAACTTAGGTGTAAGTGTGTAACTAACCATTTTGAGTTATTTGTTATTAGAGAAATCGTGTACGCTTTTTGATCTTTCGTATTTTTCAAATTGTTTTGAATTTGTGGTTCAAGTGTTTTGATTAAAATTGACTTCTGAAAAATCGACTACTCGAATTAAATTAAATGTGTAAATTCTTTAGATTTTAATATAGAAAAATACAAATTGAATTAAGCTTTTTTTTTTTTTCTTCTTCAAGTTTTAAAAGATATATATATATATATATATATATATATATATATATATATATATATATATATATATATATATATATATATATATATATAGTGGCATGATCCAGAGGGAAATCCATTTTTTGAGCGAATGGGGAAGCGTTAGTACGCATCAGGAAGCATATTACCTTCACCTATACTAATCTCGAAAAAAGCAAACTGAAATTTAGTAAATGCTAATCAGAATCGATGTTATAAATGTTAAGCTTCCTTGATAAATTTTTTCTTCAAGTTATAGTATCGATTTATGAATATTTGATCCAAATCCGTTAAGATGCATCGCGGTGCATATTAGTTAATCTGCATTGTGATGCATCTTAACAATAAAAATATTTTTCAAATAATGTGAAGTTTTATGATGCATCACGATGCATCTTAGTTAATATGCATCACACTGCATCTTAACAATTAATTAAATAAATATTCATCAATTAATGTTATGACTTAAAAATGAAATTAATTCATTAAAATATTCTTTATAGCATCGATTTTGATTACTATTTACCGATAAAAATAATTTTTTGTTGACGTTTTGATTGATAATTGTAATATGATTCCTGATGCGTACTAACGCTTCCCCCCTTCCCCCCAAAAAAACACTTCCCTCTTGATCACTACCCTATAATAATAATAATAATAATAATAATGATAATAACAATTATAATAATAAAGAAAAAGACAAGTGAGTAGGATTATTCTCAAATCTTCTCATATATATAGTCCAAATCCAGTGAATAAGATACAGAAAAACAAATAAGTGGATAACAATGCGAAACAACAGTACCGTCGACCATTTTTGGCAATTCGCATTTCTTATGTTATGAAATATAATAGACATAAAATATAATTAAACTACTACAATCAACAAAAGTGATTTTTTTTTCCCATTCATAAACTATTCACACTCAAATGCACTATTTAAACTCAATGATAATAATATTACATATGAAATTCTCACCTATTATATTAGTGCCTAACTTTTTTTTCTTTCTCTTTACTTTTTATTTTATAATCTTTTCCTTATAAAAAACGAATAAACAAGCAAAAGACATATTTCATGTTGTTTCCACTAAAGTATCTTCATTAGTAAATAATGTAATCAAAGTATAAGATTTATTATGTTAAATAAATAATTATTGTGATCAAGAATAAAATTTATTTCTTTTAATGCTAAAATATATCCTATTAGTCATGTATACTTTAAACAAATAACTAAAAGTTTATATATATGTTACTAATTTGCTTGAAAACATAAAAACATCATCAAAAGTCATAATATTTGATATAGAAATTTTAAATAGTTAGAGCGTGCAAATTAACATTAGAGGTTGAGCTATATTGTTAACAAATCGATATTCAAAAAGTAACAAAGATTATTTAAACAATGATATTAACTTAAGCAACTAATAAATATAAGGCACAGAAATATAGTAAACGATATGAATTATGCAATTGAAATATATATGGTGATGAAAAATGATAGATGAATTGGTGTTACAACTCTATTTTTTTATTGTTTCTTCAATATGTACACACACATACCCCGCTCATAGAATTCAAAACAATTGTAAATTAATTGTATTGTATTAATAGTGTATTATATTATATTTATTGAGTGTATTAGTTTTCACTTAATCTTCAAGAAAAATTATCTAACCCAA
The DNA here is from genome assembly GCA_949592205.1 of Helichrysum umbraculigerum. Taxonomy (NCBI): domain Eukaryota; kingdom Viridiplantae; phylum Streptophyta; class Magnoliopsida; order Asterales; family Asteraceae; genus Helichrysum; species Helichrysum umbraculigerum. The sequence continues at coordinate 156,904,530 of CATIUR010000004.1, forward strand.
AGTGTAAGTTACTTGAGTATAATATAGTATATGCTATATGAAAACGTAGATGTTTCAAATTATATGAGTCAATTTTAGCGATTAGTTAAGTCATTGAGTTGACAAAAAATTATAAAGTATTTACAATTTTGAAAGTATAATTGATTCGATCGACTTATTAATGTCTTATAATCGAACGTCTAAAACTATATATTTTTAACACCCTGCCGCGACGCGCAGGTGAAAAATACTAGTTAAATAAGCATAATTCACTCTTATTTTCAATAGTATTAGATTGTGTAATATATAGACATACATAATTCACAAAATCAAAATGAAACTAATTGAGTTTGATAGAATGAAACGTGAAATGGGTCGACGCAAGTCATAATCGTAATTAGTTACGTGTCGACGACAACTAAAGTGGAAGCATGTGGGTCCACCTGTCATTATTTACCTGTCATGGACAAAATTAAATCTGACCCTAAAAGTCCATGAGGAGACACTTCATATAACTCATTACCAACCCCAACTCACCCTCTTCCTTGGTTAACCCCTGCATATCATCATCATACTTAATTACTTATAGCATAATGACGCATTTTACCGCTCGTAGTAAGTAGTAACATGTTAGGTGAATCGGTCGAAAATAGTATCGGCCGGGATGAATGATCTTTTGAGAAGTTGTAGTGCGATGAGAAAAGCAGCGCAAGTACAAGCAAAACGAATGAATGACAAGTATAATCGTGATAACGCGTGATGTTACAATTCTCATGTATCATAGCTTGACCCAAATGGGATCAATAATTATGTTATCTTGACGGATTTAAAGCTTATCTTGACTAATATTCGTGACAATGACAAATTTTTTAAAGCTAGCTAGTTGATGGAAGCTTGATTAGCAATATACATTAGGAACTAGTCACTTTGGATATATATACCAAATTCCATATCCTAATCCAAACTAATTATGATACTAAAATGAATTAAGGGGTGTTTTAAAAATTAAAATCATCACTATCATAAAATCAATCCACATTTCAATCATACATATTCAGGGGTATTTGATAAGAGAGAATTTAGTTGGTACCAAAACTAAAAAGATTTATTTTTATTAGTCCTTTCTCAACAATTAACCCTTTCTTAATTAACAATATAAATGTAAGAAATTTGTAATTGAGGAACCAAAAATGACGTATAATAAGGCAATTTTACTCCATATTATACTTTTATACATAAATTAATCTTTTTTCGATATATATCGTTTTTAAAACTTGTGAATTTATGTATTACCTTTTTATTTTTATTTAGCTTCATATTCAACAAACGATTAAAACTCAATTTTCAAAACAGCTCGACAGAGTAATAATAGATCCGCTACAAAATCGCTTAATAATACAACTAATAATAATATAATAATAACAACAATAATATAATAATTAATAAAAATAATAGTAATAGATGTAGAATTTTAAATTTATTCAAATTAATAATTATTCTACCGAGTGTGATAATAATATAATAATAATAAATAAAATATAGTAATAAAATAATTTATCTGGATCCGGAGATCTGTCTACCAAATGGCAAATTAAAACGTGGAAAACCCACTTTCGTGTTCAAATACCAAACACTTGATCGGATCTTACAAAATTATGCGACCGCATATCTTCCTAGAAATACATATATATTCACATTCACAAATCATACATCACTCTTCACTATCCACTAAATACAATTTAATTTTAATTTTAATTTAATTCTTGTTGTATACATACACATTCACCACAATTTCAGTCCATGTCGCAGGACGTAAAAGCCGGAACACGACCACCGTGGGTGGGGTTTGCAGCCGCCGTATGGGTGGGAATAGCTGCCGGAAACTCATATTGTTTCCCACTATATTCTCATGCACTGAAAACTGTATTGGGGTATTCACAACAACAACTAACAATACTTGGTGTTGCTAATGATTTTGGTGAAAATACAGGGATATTACCTGGCATTGCTTGTAATTATTTCCCACCATGGGCTGTGCTTCTTGTTGGTGTTTTTTCTTCTTTTTTTGGTTATGGTGTTATCTGGCTTGCTATCTCTCAGACTGTTGTTAATTTGCCGTATTGGGTTGTAAGTATATATTATTCATTCCCTAATCTTTCTTTATTAACAGCGTTCTTTTTCGTTTTTTTGTTTAAAGTTTGTGTCTTTTTTATTTTGGGTTGTGAGTATTTGCTGATAAAGATTTGTTTTTTGTGATGAAGTTTGTATCTTTTTATATTGGGGATTGTTCTTATGGAAAATTGGTTATTGGGTTTTGCTTAGAACTGAATCTTTTTTCTTTAATTATATATAGTTTGAATTTGATTGAACTAGTAAAACTTTCTAGATTTAAATTTAGCACTTGCTACTCAATTTAGGTTAGTTTGTTATGAATCAGTGAAGAACAAAATAACTTGGTAACTATTTATAAAGTTGATTCACAACTGTACATATTTGAATCAGTTCGCTTTATAAGTATAATTAGTTTCTTACACAATCTTAAGCCTGATTGCGATTATGCTATATGGTCTTTGTATTATGTTCTTATTAGCTAGAAATCAGCTATTGGATTGTTCAAAGATATTACCTTTTTTAGCCCCCCATTAAGACACACAGGAGCATGATCTTATATTCATCCAGAATTAATGAATTGATCTTCACCATTCATATCATTCTGATTTCCAGTTTCATGTTTTAAAAAAAATGTAACCCTTCTCAAATCCCCATTCTGGGTGATACCTTTTCATGCAATAAGCCAGTAAGGCCGTAAAGATTTCAAAGATCCCTTCTGGCGAGTTTTTTGTTCCTGATAACCTTTGTTGTTTGCAGCTTTGGGTTGCACTCGTGCTAGCGGCTAACAGCAGCGCTTGGTTAGGCACAGCGGTTCTTGTTACGAATTTAAGAAACTTCCCACTAAGTAGGGGCACAGTTGCTGGCCTTCTCAAAGGCTACATTGCCCTTAGTGCTGCTGTTTTCACGGAAGTATGCACTATGTTGCTAAACGGGTCAGCTTCGTCGATATTGCTCGTATTCACACTCGGTATACCTGTTATATGTCTCTCCCTAATGTACTATGTACGCCCGTGTACTCCGTCTTCTGAAATTGACCCATCTGAAAACACCCACTTTCTTTTCACACAAGGGACTAGTCTCTTACTTGCAATCTTTCTTTTAACAACAACGATACTAAAAAACTCCTTAGATCTAAATAAAACCGTTTCCTACACATTTATAGCTATCATGGTGGTTCTTTTACTATCACCACTTGCAATTCCAATCAAAATGACCCTATTCCCGGCCCGAAAGAAACTTATCCGGCCCGTTGAGTCTTCAGACAGTTTGGATTCAAAAGCCGATCCCTTGCTAACACCATCACCTTCTGACACGAATCTTACGACCTACAGTGAAAGTGAAGATATTTCTGATATGAATATGCTTCTTGCTGTTGGTGAAGGTGCGGTGAAAAGTAAAAAAAGAAGGCCTAGAAGAGGGGAAGATTTTAGTTTTCGTGAAGCAGTGGTGAAGGCTGATTTTTGGCTTTTATGGACTGCTTATTTTCTTGGTGTTGGTTCTGGAGTCACGGTTTTGAATAATTTGGCTCAGATTGGGTCTTCGCTTGGTTTTGATAATACGAACACGCTGTTGAGTTTATTCAGTTTTTGCAATTTTCTTGGCCGGCTTGGTGGTGGTGCTGTTTCTGAATACTTTGTAAGGTATTGTAATTTTTCTTCTTGTTATTATTCATGTCATGTGATACAGAATTCAGGTGTTATGTACCGAGTTGTCAAGATGGGCTGGTCAATTTGGTAATGTGTCAAAGTGGGTTCTTGCTGAAACTTGTCATTTTTCCAATGCGGGTCAGGTTAGTTGACTGACGAGCCGAAATGGGTCAGGGAGATTGGGTAACAGACCAAATTGGGTTCAGTTTGAAACACTTCTTTTTGGTAGGGGCCAAAATGAATCGGGGCAGGTTGTGTCAACCCACAAAATATTTTTTTTTTTTTTTGTTTATATATATTTGAAGCGTTTAGTATAAATTCAAAAACAATATTCTTGTAAGATTTGAATGAAATGATTTAAAGGATTAAGGATGTATATTGGGTGATTTAAATCTTTTCATCTGTTTCCTTTATGTTAAATACCCGTTAATAAATAATATCCAGATCAACCCCTTCAAAAATAAATGAATCAAATTGTCGAATCTTGTTTTATACGAGTAGATTATTACAGAACTTGGGTGTTTTGTGCAGGTTAAACGCTATCCCACGGACATTTTGGACAATGGTGACACAGATCATCATGGTATTAACATACCTTTTATATGCATCTGCTCTAAATGGAACGCTTTATGCTGCAACAGCGTTACTTGGGATGTGTTATGGTGTTCAAATTGCCATTATGATATCAACATCTTCTGAGCTTTTTGGATTGAAAAACTTTGGGATAATATTCAATTTTATGCAACTAGGAAACCCTCTTGGGGCACTTCTATTTTCGGGTATGCTCGCGGGTTACATTTATGATACCGAGGAAGCTAGGCAAGGTGCAACTACGTGCATGGGTCCCGCTTGTTTTCGATTGACATTCCTTGTTCTTGCTTGTGTATGCGGTTTAGGGACCATTTTGAGTTTGATTTTGACCCTCAGAATTCGACCTGTTTACCAGATGCTTTATGCTGGTGGTTCGTTCCGTTTGCCTCAAAGCGCGGGTCATTGATAATAATGATGATGATCAGGCAAAAGTCAGCTAAACGATATTTTTCAACGTTTGTGCTATATGTTTGTTGTAGTTATGTACAAGTAATTACACAAGCTCTTATGTTTAAGAGCTTATGATCACTTGTTAATTCGTTATGTAAACATAGATCTATTTGCCAAGATTCTTTGTATGAAAAACAATCCTGAATCGATACAGGTAGAGTTTATAAATGTTTATGTTGTTGACTTCACTTGGCGTCCTTTGATGTAATTTTTTGATATGATATAACTAAAACAAGAGTATATTGATTGCTTTTCGATTTAAAAAATTATTTACAGATAATGATTGGGATTATCAAAGTTAAGTCTCATTATTATTTTAAGGGTAAAACTAATTATCATAGATAAAATGATCGCAAAAGACATTTTGGGTTGTATACTTGTATGAATGTTATAGAAAAGGCCAAATATATATGTCAAAATCAGTGGTTAACTCAACCCAACTACCCAAGTGGTTAGTTGGTAAGGAAGGCCAAGGGCCCATGGCTCCCCACCACCATAACCATTTAACCATAGTCCAAACACATGGCTTGGGCAGACCCAAATGCACCACTTCCTGTGGCTAAGGTGGGCCTAATGTTGTTTGGTAATTAAAGACATTTTTTACCCACACATAATTTCCTATCTTCCTGGATCTAACTAGAAAACAGTTAACAACTACAGTCAAAACGATAATTTCACTGTCTTAACTAAAAACAATGATCTAAAAATATCATACAACCGCTGCACATCCATACATTCATACCAAGCTAAAAGTGCTACTAATAATATAAAATAAATACAAAATCAAACCCCGGTCCGATCTATCTTTCAGTTTTTTCGGTTCCAAGCCGAATACCGAAGACCCTCTTACCTCAATCCCAAAAGGGTAAAAACATGTTATTGGATATAACATTCAATAATAAACAAAATCAAAAACCAAAAAAAAAAAAAAGAAATCATTTAAAATTGTAGCTAATTAAGTCGGTTTCAAGTTTTGAAACATAGCATCCCATTTGATCTCTTCAACACCTTTAGTACTAGACCAATATCCATCACCATAATCTTCATCATTACTATACAAATCCTCATCATACTCACCAACATCCTCCTTTTTCTCATCAAAATGATGACCATAAACCAACGGGCTCGAAAAGCTATTAACTTTCGCACCATTAGATCTAACAACGGGCCGATAACCATTAGTGATCGTAAGTTTATTATTATTATTCATCACCAACCTATTACTCCTTTTCACCATTGCACCTTTCCATCTTGCACTATAACTCTTTCGTTTCACCATAACCATAGACGAATCATTACGGTGCACCCACGTTTTAACGTATCGAGCGACTTTTTTCTTGGTACTTTTAATGACCGTTATTAACTTAGCCATTGGGTGTGAACCAGAAGATCTTTTAGCAAGTTTGATGATTTCTAACCTGTGTTTTGCTATAGAGATTCCCATGCTTTGAAGGAACTCATGGTTGAAATACGAAATGTCATCTTCTTCGAGTTGATTGTGAGAGAAAGCTTCTGCGTATTCGTAAACGAATGAAGGTTCAAGGTGAGTTTTTGAGAGCCATGAAAACCAGTTCATGGCTTGATGGAATTTTTGGGTTGCTTTGAGCGGAAGATAAGGTATTTATATAAAGTAAGGGGCTCAAAAATTGGAAAACATATACCGGAGTATAAAGAAAAAGAAAGTAAAAAATAATAAAAGATACTGTATGTACAATGGGATCAAATTAACAAATTAAGTAACAAAATAACTGAATAAGTGAGTTAGTTGAGTTGGTGTGTTAATACCACAATGGCTTTAGATTAGCCGTATTTTTAATTTGCATAAACTGATTTATTACTATAAAAAAATAATAATTAAAATATAGAATATTCGTGTTACATTTGGAAAGATGTGATTTTAGACATTTTAGTTGCAATATGAGCCTAATTCTTCATATCCATTTTTCTTTTTTAATATATTATATAAGTAAAGTAATGAGCATAGTTGTTAACTCGTGACTCTACTCGCGACTCGGGATCTCGACGTTTAATTCGTGACTCAGTTCGACTCGTAAGAGTCACTTTATTACTATAAGTAAGTGTTCTTATATGTATATGTATATTATTGTTTAAGTTTTTTTGTTTTTAAGTGAAGTAAAACATGGTAAAAGTCGATAATTAAGTCGTTGACATAAATGCTTAATATTAAACAGATTATAGTCATTGTTCTTTTATCTTTTATATTACATTACACTTTTCTGACTCGTAAGAGTCGCACAAGACTCGTAAGAGTCACACACGACTCGGAAGAGTCAATAAACGACTCGTAAGAGTCAAAGTCATTTAAGAGTCGGGGTTCGAGTCGCCTCGTTTTTTGCATTTTTGACTCAACTCGTAAGAGTCGACTCGTGAATCGTAAGAGTTTAACAACTATGGTAATGAGTAACTAATTCTCAGTATTAATTTACATATATATTGTGTGTCAACTGCTATATATATATATATATATATATATATATATATATATATATATATATATAGTGGCATGATCCAGAGGTAAGTCCATTTTTTGAGGGAAAGGGGAAGCGTTAATACGCATCAGGATGCATATTACCTTCACCTATACTAATCTCGAAAAAAGCAAACTGAAATTTAGTAAATGTTAATCAGAATCGATGTTATAAATGTTAAGCTTCCTTGATAAATTTTTTCTTCAAGTTATAGTATCGATTTATGAATATTTGATCCAAATTCGTTAAGATGCATCGCGGTGCATATTAGTTAATTTGCATTGTGATGCATCTTAACAATAAAAATATTTTTCAAATAATGTGAAGTTTTATGATGCATCGCGATGCATCTTAGTTAATATGCATCACACTGCATCTTAACAATTAATTAAATAAATATTCATCAATTAATGTTATGACTTAAAAATGAAATTCATTCGTTAAAATATTCTTTATAGCATCGATTTTGATTACTATTTACCGATAAGAATAATTTTTTGTTGACGTTTTGATTGATAATTGTAATATGCTTCCTGATGCGTACTAACGTTTCCCCCCTTCCCCCCAAAAAGACATTTCCCTCTTGATCACTACCCTATATATATATATAGTGGCATGATCGAGAGGAAGTCCATTTTTTGAGGGAAGGGGGAAGCGTTAGTACGCATTAGGAAGCATATTACCTTCATCTATACTAATCTCGAAAAAAGCAAACTGAAATTTGGTAAATGTTAATCAGAATCGATGTTATAAATGTTAAGCTTCCTTGATAAAATTTTTCTTTAAGTTATAGTATCAATTTATGAATATTTGATCCAAATCCGTTAAGATGCATCGCGGTGCATATTAGTTAATCTGCATTGTGATGCATCTTAACAATAAAATTATTTTTCAAATAATGTGAAGTTTTATGATGCATCGCGATGCATCTTAGTTAATATGCATCACACTGCATCTTAACAATTAATTAAATAAATATTCATCAATTAATGTTATGACTTAAAAATGAAATTCATTCGTTAAAATATTCTTTATAGCATCGATTTTGATTACTATTTACCGATAAAAATAATTTTTTGTTGACGTTTTGATTGATAATTGTAATATGCTTCCTGATGCGTACTAACGCTTCCCCCCTTCCCCCCAAAAAGACACTTCCCTCTTGATCACTACCCTATATATATATATATATATATATATATATATATATATATATGGGGAAAAAAGTTACGAGGAGACGACCTCTGATGAGGGAAAGCAGGGCATGCTTAGATTTGCTACATTTTAGGATGTATATTTATAGGTAAAATACAATATTGTTAAAATACAGTCAAATATATATAGGTGTAATATGCGATTTTGTTAAAATGCAGTCGCCGTTGATAAAATGCAGTTGATCTAGACGTTAATTGCAAATAAAATTGTTCTAAAATAGAGCAAATTCGATTTCCCTCTCCTTTCCAATATTAAAAGGTTGAAAACACTGCTGTTACTTTAATGAAAATTTATGGTTTTTGAAGATCATTTATAAATAATTGACTTTTCCACCGGTGCACATAATTCTTCTGTGACTTCAATTTTTTAAATGTTGTATCATCACACAAGTTAAATAAAATAAATACTTATTTTAATAAGTGATTTTTATTTATGAGACTATTTTTTTTTTTTTTTTTAGAAAAGCAACCATACACTACCTATCCCACAAATTATATATACAATCACCACGAATATTTACAAATTGCCTCCCACGAGGCTTGAACCCCCAACTACTAGGTTGAGAAGTTCCACACATACCGCTAGGCTATAAGCCCTTTGGTATTTATGAGACTATTAAAAGCTGAATGGTTTTAAATTTTTAACAGTCCATTATTTCAATAAGTTGTACACGTCTATGTCAAATTATATTTCTGTAAAAGAAATTAGAAAAGGATCAAAACAAAGGAAAAAACAATCGACCGGCCGGTTTTTATCTAAGCCGGTGCATTAACTCGTTTCTTCATAAGATAAATAAATAGTGGTTTTTCGACTCGATACTTATTTTGAGTAACGCGTTTATTTTCAACATGGTGGTTGAAAGTAGTAGAAAATGAAGTTTGTGGGGTCGATTTAAATAATTTTTTCTTTCTAAAAATAGTGGCCAAAGTCTAAAATTGGGCAACTTAAGTGACGACTAAGAAATCTTTCGTTGAAAATTTGAGCACCAATCAAGGCATGAAAATAGGCACATACCAACCATTTGTTACCTTTTCCATGTTAATATTTGATTTTTGCTTCAATCTATATCAAATAAATATCCACGGGCTTTACTTAATTAAGCAAGCCAAACCATTTAACTTGATCCAATTTGGCACCAAACAATTTACTCCCTCCGTCTAAATTTAATTGTTCACGATAAATATAAACGCACTTGTAGGTAAGTACAATAATCATACTCTTGACTAATAAGATTTCATTATTCTCTTCTTAAACTGTTTTTGATTATCAAAAAGCCATTGGCCTAGCGGTGTCGATGTAACCCGTGTTTGTCTTTCTAAAAAATAGAAAATAAAAAATTTAATTTGTTGAATTTGAAAGTGAACAATAAATTTGAGACGTCATAAATAAAACACACGTGATTAAATTGGGACTGATGAAGTAATTGTAAGAGCACAGGGAGCGCCCCTCGTTCTCTCGCCGTTCAAGCAACAAAAACGCCGACGGCCGGCGTTCGGCACACCCCTTCGTCGTTCGCCGCCACCGTTCAAGCCCGGTGTCGGATCCATAACGTTGCTTCGTGTGACGTTTTTGTATTTTATATAGTTTTTTTTTTGGTTCGTTTGATAGCAGAATTTACAGAGGCAAGTCATTTGTGGTTTTTGTTCGTTTGAAGAAGAAATACAGAAGCAAAAGAAGAAGAAAGGAGTGGGTGGGGTGCATGGGTGTGTGTCAGGCTTATATTACTTTTTTACTATCGTTTTAATTTTATTATATTACTATTTGTTTGTATTTAATTTATTTTTACAAAAAAAAAAAAAATAATAATCACAAGAACACTGAACTGAACACTGAACCTCAAGGTTAACCATTACCCTACTTTTCTGCTTCAGTGTTGAAGTTCAGTGTTCTCAAGAACACTGAACTGAACACTGAACCACCATCAAGCGCTCCCTGTGCTCTAAGGCTAACTTGGTATGGTTACTTGGTCATTGACATGGATCAGAACAAAACATGGAATATGGCATTGTATCCATCTGAACAGAGGTAGTGACTTAACTATCTATCCTTCATTAATTTCTATTTAATTTTTTTTAATTGTATTCTAGATACACATGTGTAAACTCAACTTTTTCTGCTGTTTAATTAATACATTATTGATAGTAATTAATCACTACGTAAATATAGTTTACCTAGCTATTTTAAGTTGGTGTGAATAAGAGCCTGATATCACTTCACTGTTCATTATTGATAGTTATTAATTAATCACATGATGTAAGAACCAATAAAATTGCCTAATATAAGGTTTTTATAATATAAAAAAATCACAAATATAAGATTTCTATATATGTGATACTAGTAGATAATTATAACATTGTTCTAGACATTAATATAAGAATTAGAATTTAAATAATAAACATGCAGAGAAGTTCTTTAAGCCTAGCATTAGCTAGAGGGAAAAATAACTATATGCTAGAACAGAGACCGAATTTCCTTATTTTTCATTTTATAAACGGCATAAAATAAAAAATATCATTAAGCTTTGTTAACAACAGTTCTTAAAACTGCCATTATGAATTGTAGACATGCTTATATAACTGTACTATAACCAAAAATACTCATTCGTCAACCGATATTCAGTGATGGTTGAGTTTATTATGGTATAAGTACAATGCATTTCTTAACGCCTTATTGGCAGCCATTAGGCTGTCCTTATCATTCTCAAATTAATGTAATTTATTTTTTCATCTAGTATCGATTTGTTTTTAAGGAGCAGCTTCCCGTTCTACATTGGCCCTGGTCGCATGTCTTCGGATGGTCATTAGACATTGTAAATCAACGCAAATTCTACATTTTCTGAAAATAGTAAAACTCGCATGTGATTCGATCAGCTCAAACCATATATGTTGCCGGATACTCCAACGACACTAACGATGATCGCTAGAATCAGCATCACCCAACATAACGCCCGCTCTTTACTGCTAAGACGAGTCATTCCAGTATGGTTCAATCTTAGCCCTATAAGAGCCGGGAAAGTAAACCCTAACGACACAGCCGTAGTTGCACCCGTAAACTTAAAAGCGGTCCATATACTTGGGATCATAGTTGACGCCATATATGTAAGGGCTAAAAGCACACAAGTTATCCCTAAACACCTCGTCTTGCTCTGTGTTAGGGGCTTCGAACCATTAAAAGCCAATGCATCAACCGTTTGCCTTAATGAGAAATGAATCACGGGAAACACAAGAATCAAATGGAAAATGTAACCAACGCGAATAATGTAATTCAACGCGGTACTAAACCGAATCCCAAGAGGCTTATCGAAATTTGTTAGCACGTCGGCTTCAGTTTTATTCCCAAATAAAAGATAGCCCGATATCGCTGTAGACCAATAGATTGTAACACAAATAGCGGTCGTTATCCTACCGACTTTATTCATTTTTTTAGGCGAACGTCCTTCGAGTTCATTGTAAATTGGTTGAGCGTTAAAATGACAGACGTACGCATTCGACATGATAGGGATTACGACTAACAGATCAAGAATTGCTTGTTTTGAACCAAAATCGGGTATTAATCTAGGCCTTGCGATTTTACCTTCTATTAACATAATAAAACATACAAAACAAGCAATTACCACGAAAAGAATTGCAAGAACTATAGAAGCAGCCGAAGTCATAGCCAAAGATTCAATTCTGTCCATTGCACAAAGTGGTGCAAGAAACATGATCAATATAATGAAGATCACGATTTTCCTATCGTCCCAAAATCCTTTACCAAACCATTGACCCAAAACTCCATAATGTCCTTCAGAACCCGACATTACATCACCCATAATAATCAAATAAACCACCAAAATACCAGCATTGTTGATAATTACACAAAGTTCACAAATAATTCTTGCTGGTGAACCTAATGCTTCCCTTACAACCTCCCCATATGATGATGCTTTGCATATAACCGTAAATCGAACAAGCATTTCAAGACTAATTTCTGATATAACACCCATAAAGAAAATCAAAACAATTCCAGCAATCAAGCCAAGAACTTTCATGGTGGCGGGTAATGCCATAATTCCAGCCCCGATTATGGTTGTGGATAGATTAAAAACAGCACCATACATCCCAGATAAGTTGTTATTTGAATAGTCCATGTCATCATCATTTGGAGGTTCTTTTTTATAAGTATCATTTCCAATGGGTGGTTCGGTACTTCCCATCATATCGATATGGGTATGATTCATTATCTATAAGAACTTGAAGAAGACCAAAGATATTGATTCAAGAAAGATGATTGAAAAAAACTGAATATTTGAGACAAAGGATAATTTATTTATTAGTTATTTTGATTTGATAATTTTGTGGATTCAATGAAGAAACTGAAAGACCTTATTATGTGTCAATAGGTTAGTTGAATTGTATTAGTGGTTAAGGAGTAAAGTAAGGAGGGTAGTAACCAATTTTTGAAAGTTCAGGTATGAAGTGTGTGGTATAGAACTATAGTTGACTTTTGATTCTTTGACAAGTTCGTATTTGGGCTATTAATGGACCCATTACACTTTTTTAGCTCAATGGCCCAATCTCTAATTTGGCAACACACGGTTTTATACTTTTATGTAGAGTTTCAAATTCTTTTTTTTTTTTTTTTTTTTTAAACATATTCACCAAACAAAATAAAACATGACAACATGTCTTTGTGAAACCGGTTGGGTTTAAACAAAAATTACTACTAGTAGATTATGTTTTAATGGCGGATCTATTTAAAACGATTGAGAATTTCATGGGAGGCAAGAAATTGCAAAAATGGAACCCTAAGTTAATCATTTGGTTTAGCTTGGCTAGGAGGTCTCAACTCTCAAGGGTAAAAGTATGATGCATTTTGCTAAATATGAGACCGAATGTGAAACTTCTTTTAGGAAGTCGCAAAATTAGCCTTTAAAATACAATCAAAGAACAAAGTATCAAACTATCAACCCCAGCTGTCTTTATGGTGCTTTCCCTTGTTGTTTACTATTCAAAAATTTAATTGTGTGTGCTCTTTTGAACAATGTTTAATATTTAACCATTTTTCATACCGTAAATAGTAATAGGGTTTGGCTAACTTATACCATAAGAGCATAAAATAAACTTTATTTAATTCCCTAAAACTTTCTAGTTATAAATAAACGCATTTAATAAACTCTGTAAGCAATACTCCTTATATTACTTTCATGAAACTCACAAAGTTATTTTCATTTAGTACTTTTAATAACTTATTTTTTATATATTTAAATTACTTGAACGAGAAAAAGTGATATTTATTTACCATGTCTTATCTTAAATTGAATAAGACAGTATGGGTGTGTTTGGCGTAACTAGCTGGTAGCTGGAGCTGGAAGCTTGTAGTTGGAGCTTGTAGCTGGAGCTTATTTTTGGAGCTGGAAGCTGGAGCTTATATAAATTTTTAGAAGTGTTTGTTAAAGTAGCTGGAGCTGGAGCTTAATATGTGAATAGACATAAAAGGACAAAAAGTTTAAATCAAAGACATGTAGAGAGGGGTATTCATGTAATTTCACACCCAATAAGCTTGTAGCTTATTTTAAAAGCTAGTTGAAGTAGCTTATTATTCTAGAGCTTATTTTTTCAATAAGCTCCCAATAAGCTCCTACACTTTTGTATGCCAAACAAAGCTTGTTTTGGAAAAAATAAGCTCAAGCTCCAACAAGCTTCAACAAGCTCCTACAAGCTAGTTTGCCGAACATAGCCTATATATTTGTTACACACTTACACCCCATATGTTACATATTATATTCCATGTTTATATAAGTATGGATTTCTTTTTTCGTTTATTATACTACTAGGTAGGTAACAATAATGTTATTAAAGGTCTCCAAGTGGTTCAGTCGAGTGTCGACAGAAACGACTTTGTAAATGTCTTTTATTATTCGAAAAATAAATAATTAAAGAGTACGGGTTTGGTCCAAGCTAGGCCGGCCCAAACTGTGGTTCTAACGGGTGGATAAGGACCGGTCTTATCTAAATTAGAGCGAGTCAGCTAAGTCGGCGCGTGCGACACGAATCGCGTGAGGCGTTGCTGTTGTCACTTGTCAGAGAAACGTGAAAACAAAACAAATGCGTCACTTTCTTGATAACGGGTCCACCTTATTTATCTCGCCCAACCAGTCGTGGTCACCACGAGCACGGTATCATTTTCTTTTCTATATATCGTAACGCTACATTAATATATCGTGAGATAACAGTTTTTTTTTTTTTTTTGAAAGGCGTGAGATAACAGTTGAACGCAATATTTTGAATTATTTTACAAGTTTAGGGCAGTGAGCCGACTGATGTGACTGTCAACCCACCTTAATTTAAGTATTTAAACTAACCTTGCTTTTTCATTCTAATTACGAAGGTGCCACTCTATGGCATTTGTTGGTCAACCTCCACCCATAAATTTCAAAATTTGTCTTGTTATTTTCATATTCATATATATATTTCTATATTATTATAATTATAATAATAATTATTATGATTATATTCTTTTTGCTACGTGGTTCCTTTTTCTCCTTTCGAAAACACATCCTTGCATTATCCTATTTCATATGTTCCTAGTTTTATATATTTATTTTATTTTATATATATTATAACAAAAAATGTGAGATATTTGATTCGAGGTATGGTTGACAACCGAGAATAATTAATAATGACATTTTAAGCGTTTGATAGTTAATCATCTAAGAGTTTTGTGGACTGATCCGTACATCACCAAAAATTATCTATATATCACTAACTGCTCTTTACAGTGTTGTACTGTACAACACCATAAAACATATTCTAATTCAGTACAACACTGTAAAGAGCAGTTAGTGGTGTATGAATAATTTTTTGTGGTGTACGGATCATCACCGAAACTTAATTATTTATTAAGTTGTAAGTTGGAGCTTATGTTTTATAAGTGTTTGACAAACTCGCTAAAACTTAAAAATGTGAATTGACTTAAAAGGACATAAAAATATATGATAAATAATAACAATGAGTATTTAAGTAATTTCTTATTTAATAAGTTATGCGCTTATTTTTAAAATGTACTTCTAGTAGCTTATTTTATAGAGCTTATATTTCAATAAGATCTTAAATCTTTGTATGTCAAACAATGCTATAAGCTTGAGCTTATTGAAAAAAATAAGCTTAAGCTCCTACAAGCTGCATTTCCAATCACACACCCACTCAAATTCCTCGGTCTCATCCGCACATTATAGATCTGGTTGGCGCAAACAAGTGTTCACATTCTATTTCAACCAGCAAACAAGTGTTCACATTCTAAATCAACCAACTACAAACAATTTTACTAGATAAAACTAAAACTTGACTGGTGAACAATATTGGTAATTAAACTTTTTAAAAAACTATATGCATTTTTAGAGTTGACACTTTAAGTTTAAGTATGGCGAAGTGAGTAATTGTTTTTATTGCTCTACTAATTTGAGTTTTGTTAAGCTAACTATAGGGGCTAGGTCTGGTACTGAAAGTTCATAGCTAATCCTTGTGTTGCTCTTATAGAGCTTGAACTATGAGGCTAGTCTTTGTATTGAAAGTTCATAGCTATTTATTTTGAGGTTGTTCAATAGCTTAATCTATAGTCTGTATCCCCTGGATCTTCAACTTTGTTGAAGATCTTGTTTATAATATACTTCTTCTTTTTTCAAAAAAAAAAAAAAAGAAGAAGTTAAGCTAACTATAGTATAGTATAGTATATTCAATTAATAAGTGAATTATAACTCTACTAAAATGCACTGATATTATATTGTTCAATATTAAAATTCTGATGTAATGAGTAAAGAAAGGTAGAAGGTAATTATATAGGCATGGCTGGCAGCAACCAAAATTAGTTGCTACTCACACTATGGAATTTACATATATATATAGCGATTTATTTATTTATCACGGAGTATACTATCTATGTTCTACTACGTACAATGAGTGCAATGTCACGTGATATCTTATGCTTCAAATTATCGTACATTTCATTTCTTTTCATGTGATCATCGCGAAAATAGTGCGCAGACAGTAAGGGTAGCTCAAGGGCAAGGCCAGCGAAGCTAGGACTTTAGGCCCTCAATTTTGTAAGGCCTCAAAATTTTGATGTCATGTATTATCTATAGGAAAACGATTAGGATCTTCAACATTTATAGCTTTCTAAGGCCCTAAAAATTATATGTTCAAAGATATAGTACCCATTTTATGTGAAAAAAATGACATTATAAGGCCTCAAAAATTTTAAGTTGTAAACTATTAGGCCTATTTTATGTAAAGAAAGCTACTAAGTTCATATTTTGTCGGTTATCTGTTAGCTATTTCGTTAGAAAGATTCGTGTTATAAGTTATATTTTTTCATAACTGAATTCCCAATTAGTCATTTACTAATTATCAATCATTATATTGTTCAAATAACCAGCTCAATCATTTCACATATGACTTGTGGTTAAGTTTGATAGGTTATTTTGAATTGTAGAATGAGTTTAATCTAATGTTTTACTAGATATATTATCGTTAAATGTTACATAAAATTAAGCATCATGTAATGTTATTGAAGAAGAAAGCAAGTTTTACATGATATCGATATAAATAAATTTGTAAAGTATTTATAGATTATATGGGAAAAAATAGTTAAAGTTGTGTTATGTTTAGGGGGAAAAATATATATCCGAAGTCTATAATTAGTCGATAACTCGAACCTGTTTTCAAAACATTATATTATCTAAGTAAAAAGATTGAAGATAATCTTCTTTTGGAAGAAACCCTCAATTTGGTAGAATTTTTTTTATCAAACCGTACTAAATCGGTAACACATTATTAAAGTCGATGTACTATATGACAACGGAATGGATTAATTGCACTTTTTTAGTTTAGAAAGATACAATTTTCATACTACATCGAATGCATTTGATCGAATTAGCATAAAAAATATTGAAAAATGAGTAATTATATCAAATCGATAAGGCCTCATAATTTCTACTCGCTTTAGGTCTCCTAAATCATTGAGCCGCTCATGCAGATAGCGTAGGTAACCACTCTCCTCCAAAAATTAGATAATGTAAATTTCTTTTATAATTAAGGTATTTTAGATTTTCGCCCTAACGAATCATTATAAAAGTTTTTTTCTTCTCAAGTTCATCCCATGAAAAGTATTTCTGCCTCCGCCCTTGTATTTGATCGTAGCTCATCACAAAAAAAAGGACAAATAAATATTTAAGCAACTTTCGAGGGAAAATCTTAGGTGGATCAATCAAACATAAATGTTTGACTCACATAATTTTTACGAAGTCATACTCAAATTTTAGGTGGATCAATCAAATAAGGAAAGAGAAGTATGAAAGGAAAAAATAAAATTATTGTGATCGATGAATATCACCTGTCACATCTTTTATTGTACAACTTTGTTTGTAAAAAAGTTGTGAGTGTGCATATCTCTAATAAAAAGTTGATTTTGTTTTATTAAAATAGTTTTGAAATGACTAAAAGAAAATCATATTCTACATCACGATATTTAATTACATTTGAATCTCCACATAAAATAAATAAATAAATAAAATTGGCAATAATGCGATATATCACCATCTCCTATAGAAAACAAATATTTATTTTGTACTATTTAAAACTTTAAGGGTGCACCTTGTTTAAAGTGGGGAATGAGAATGGAAAAGATAAATAGTATACTAAGAGAATACTAAGCAATGCAATGAGCATTTCTTAATAATACATTTATCATTGAAGTTGCTTAATTTTTTAGAATTGATCATCACGAGTAAGGTGACAGATTGGGTCAAGTCAAGTTGACAGGTCTAAAATACCCAACTTGAACCCGACATGATTTGATAAACGGGTTGCCGGGTCAAATGTACCCAAGTATCTAACCCGAACATGATCTTAATATCGGTTGGTGGTTAATTACGAGTCAAACGTAGGGATGGCACCCGCGGGTCGTGGGTACGGATATGCCAAACCCATCACCCGCCCGCGACGGATTATTTTGACCCGCGAATACCCGCTAACGGGTTTATTTTTACACCTGTACTCGCGACCCGCGGATATCCGTGGGTCGCGGGTAACCCACGGGTTTTAAATAATACAAATATTTTATCAAAATATCAAAAGATTTTATATGATTTTAATATGCAAAAATGTTTTAAAACATGCTCAAAACAGTGGATCGTAATTTTAAATGAATTAAATTGTAAAATTTAAGACATACGGACTAATAGTTCGACAACTATTAATTTATTTGATAATTTTTTCTTGATCATTTGATAAGTTTGTTATTGAAAGCATGAATACTATATTTTTAGTATTTATATGAATAGCTTCATTATATATTATTCATATTAACCATTATATATACATATATATGCAATAAATTATACAAATTCACTTGTGGGTAACTATAATGTGTTTTGTAGGTTCGCGGATCGGGTTTACCCACGGGTATATGTCCGCACCCATTACCCGTCCGCGACCCGCCAACGGGTAAAAGTTCATACCCATAACCCACCAATGGGTAAAAATTTCACGGGTTTACCCGCTCGTACCCACGGGTTGCGGTTTTTTTCTCGCACATTGCCATCCCTAGTCAAACGGGTCAAATTTAATGGGTTATCTTCCGATTAGTGGTTTGACCCGTTAACGTGAACCTTGACGGGTTGGTGGGTTGGATTCGTGTCAAACGGGTCAAGTTTCCTTTGGACTAGCGCGTTGACCCGTTAACCCGAGCCCAACTCGGAAAATTAAACGGGTTGGCGGGTTCAAGTTAATTTCGGTTGGTGAAATAGTCACTACAACAAATCTGGTCTTATAGGACGCTCATTAGTGTCCTTATAGACTACTTTATAGGACCTTTTACCTGATAGGACTACTCGTTTAAGCGTCACATAAAAAGGCGTCGTAATAAGTAAGGCGTCCTAATAGAGATTATGGGACACTTTTTTATGAGTTCCAAAATGTCTATTGAAACACGTATGGCGTCCTAACAAACTATAAAATACGACACTTATTGATGTTCTAAATTCTAATACACGTGCCTACTTTAATCTTTTGAAACACACACAAATGTCCTATAAAGTCTGATAGGACGCTTTATGATATTCTATATTCTAATACATGTGTGTCTACTACCATCTTTTGAGACACACACAAATGTCCTATAAAGTCTGATAGGACACTTTTTGATGTTTTAAATTCTAATACACGTGTGCTTACCGTCATCTTTTGAGACACACAAATGTCCTACAAAGTCAATTCCAATAATTGTTTTCATTGTATATGACTAAATAATACAAATATATATACAATAATTATGCAAAACTATATTGATTTATGATTTACATTTTATGAGATCATTCAATAAATAAGAATAGAGTAAAACTATATTATGATTCAAACAAGTCATTTCATAACAAAAATGTTCAACATGATACAATAATAACTTCATCCGAAATAAAGACCTCTAATGATTACATAATAAATTAAGAGAGTATCAAGCAAACGGAAATAAAACTGAAAACATAGAATCGAGTCATCACCCATCTTCATCACGCATCATCCTCACGCATCACCTACAAAAAAGCAGTATGTACATAAGTCTAAAGTTTATGGTGCAGGTTAGTTTAAGAAATTTAGACCCATAGTTGAGTACTTGAGTGTATGAGAGCAAGATTGACAAAAAATTAAAATGGTCGAGATGGGGCAATGATCCGAGGGATGTGGCAATAAATTGGGTACATCTAATCAGATAAGAGGCCAAACTTGGTGCTTGAATAAGACTGATGTGGGTAGCTCAACAACACAGTTTCTCCTTGTCTTAGTATTTTAATCTGATTGTATCGAAATAATGGTGTACATTGTCCATATTTAGAGTGTTAGTATTGCTGTACAAGGTTGTTGAAATCAAATTCGTACATGTTTTCATAAGGAATAGGTGATATATATACCATGCAGATTGTGTTGTATGTATTTATTGATAGAATAATACTAGAAATGTACCTCATCTATAATTGATAATTATAAAAAAAGATTAAAGAAAGGTTTATAAGTTTAACATACCGAAACGAATGGACAAGGCCACGCGGTAGTTGCACCAACGGCATCTTCAATTGTGACAAGTAAATCATACGGCCTCACCAAACGTTCAGATCTAATGATAGGGGTTTGTATGTATACCTCACACCAACCTGGTCCAATCTCTGCCCCAGCAACATACTCATTTGGATCCAAGCTCTTAATCCTACCTTTCGCCACAATCTCGCTAGACTTGAAAATATTGTGAATGTAAACTTCAGCTCCAACCTATAAGTTGTAGTATCAACCAACATATCAATCATATTCAAATAAACATGTATACATCAATATAAAGGAACACATGCATAAAAGGTATTAGATAAATAAAACACATACTCGTAAAGTGACACTTGAGTCATTGATATCATGTTCGCTTGACCCTTCCTTCTCTGACTCTTTGGCTTTCAATCGTGCCACTTCAGCTTCAAGTTGTTCATTTTCAAACTTCAGTTTAATGTTCTCTCTACGAGAAGCTGAACGACTAGGAATCACACCCCAAACATCTCTACCACGAACACCTTGCCCATACATGCGTGCAAGACCATTTGGATCATTGGTTATAACTTTAGAAAATATGTCTTCTGGGCCTGGCTTATCAATTGAACCCTTGGGAAGCTTTGACTTGTATCTTTCCATCTTTTTCTAGATTAAAAACATTATATAAGAAGCAGCATTAATTTCAATAGTTACATGACTTAAGAATGCTAACTATATCTATTCAATTATGAAATGGATGTAAAAATGCAAATAAGGTCAATGATGTGTTAATGGTAACACAATACATGCTTTTGAAAAAAAAAACATATATACGATCAGAAAATAGGATACATGACAAAAAAACATATATAGTACATACTATTGCTTTTGCAGCTTTTTTGTTCTTTGTAGTGCCATCTTTTGAGAAACACGCACGAAACATTTCCATTCTAGTTGGTTCAACTCCCGAAGAAGCCTGTTTTAAAAGTTGTGTATTCAGAAATATATACATTGAATATTACGTTAAAGAAATTTAACAACGTACAAATAGTAGCTACACTATAATATAAAAATACCTTCAACTCTTCACGGACTCTCGCGTAACTTTTTTTACCGGTAACTTGAACCATCTTCTTTTTGGCCCTACTGTTCTTGGCTTTTTCACTGAGTTTCTATTGTGGAAAAGTAAAACGGATAAATCAAAGATAAAAAAATTTAGTGCAAGTAAAATGATAGTTTCATACCTTACTGATGTTATAAAAATTACTAAATACCTTAGATGCTTCTTCATTCCAATAGTTAACTAGTATCTTCCAGTCACTTTTATGAACTCTTTCTGGCCTAGACTTTATTTGCTTCTTTAGTGGCAAAGATGGATCATGGTACTCTTTCAGCCTTGCTCTCCAATTTCTCACTTTTTTTCCAAATGATGCTAAGATCCAGTCATGAGAACTTTCAGGAAGATCAAACTTTGTCTAAAAAAGAACAAATTTAGTTACATTAGTAAACTAATAGTTTACCCATTTTTAATATGTTTCATGTTCAGGTACCTGTAATAGTTCTAACAATGCTTGTTTGTTAGTATCACTAACTTTATGCCAAGGTTTGTAAATTGGGCAATAATTTACACCCCTAGCAACAGCTCCCATGAAGTGGGTTAGTTTACTCGTTTTTTCCTTGTCAATTGGTTGCCCGTATTCATTAAATCGAACCTTAATAATCTCTGAGTCACCCCATATATTTTTCATGCGAGTTGGTCCCCTTACTTTTTTCTGTACATTCCTTGCATCTACAAAAGTTAAGCAGGAGTTACAAATTATATCAGTCAATGTTGTGTTCTTCTCTTACCTTATTCAAACAATATTTCATAAGCATCAGCTATATATAAATCTACAATCTACAATAAACTTAAAAATAACATCAACATAAAAGATTAAAACACAGTTTTAACTAAAGTACACTATCCTATTGGTGATCCTTTAGATATAAAAAATACCCATGCCTGTATAGAGTTATTTCGAGGAGGTAAGGAGGTCTTGGACCGGTTAAATACACTGTACTAAGAGCTGCAAAAATCCCCAAGTAATAATACCATCTATATCTATAACTCTATAACTAGTTAACATTTAGATGATTTACTAGATCTTTCCTCTCTCAGGTGTTCTTTTTGGCGTTTACCGTTGCCTTAAGTACATCATAACTTATTGAAAGGACCATCAAACAATCTTTACAGGAAATGATAGATGATTTGTAAAAAAATCTTATTAGAATAGATACGCTATTTTATGGCCGTAAGCTTAAAAATACATGTGTTCGTTAGTACTTGGTAGTTCCCGGGTAACAAAACTTGTAGCCCCTTTGGGTGTTTAAGGTTATGCAGAATTGATTGGCGCTTGACCGGTTGCTGAAGTTTTAGGAGTGTGCTTATCTTATGAGGCTTAAATTTCTTAGTCAAAGTAACAGTATGGAATATATAATCTGTGGAAGAAAAAAGGATGAAAAAGGCAGGTCAAAACAAGTTCAATAATGACCTTATGTATCTTGTGTCAAACTTCAGATTCTAATCATGTGGCAGATTGGGTTTTGTGTCAACTTTATAGTTACTTGATTTTATTGTATTGATTTCATTCAAACATAATTAGCAACTATAACCTTACTACCGAATTGTAATGTTAAGCACTATGAGACACTAAAAGACACAACAAGGTAGTGTAGTAGGCTTAACCTGTTTCTTTTGCTAATCCATGCCCTTCATGTTGTTGTACAACAAGTTCCTCATCTTCATTATTCATATCATTATCAACTATTCTATGAATTGTATCTTCATATTCAGTACCATATCGCTCTCTATTAACTTCATCCAAATCTGTAATGTAACCATGGAAAAGTAAGTATGAGAAAATGACTAAGCAACTGATTGCAGCTTTTTAAGAAGGTAGTAAAAACCTTTGCGAAGAGAATTAACAACTAAATACCTTCACTTCTCACATCATCACTTTCAACCCCATTTTGAATATCCTCAAATATCATCTCCGTGTCTTCATTATCAACATAATATTGTTCATCGTTCATATCTATAATCATAGGAGAGTAAAGATATAAATTAGTGTTTTTAAAGTGGACTTTGTTATTAATGGTAGATATAGAAGTTTGAGACCAACTCATATATACCTTGAAATGTCAGGTTATCGTCCTGATCATTATCATCATCGACAAGAAACAATTTCCGCCTTGGTCCACTTGAGATGCTTATTGGGATTGAATTAGGCTTTGTTAAATTCTGTTTGAGTTGTCCTGTTTGCTTTGCTGAATCTTTCTTCTTCAAGATTAAATCATCCATTGTCATTGTTTCCGTTGATTGCTTTTCTATTGCTGCAGAATTTCCAACCATTGGTCCATTGAACTTACGACCTTCCTCGCACCGTTGTGACTTACTCTTTTTTGATGCAACTGTTCCAACAAGTTGTCCACTTCCGATATATGATTCCTTAACAGGTAAATTAGAAGAAACATTTGGAGCAATCACTCGTTTTTTCTTTGCTAAATTAGCAACTCTGTTCATTGACATGGGTGCAATATACTGAGGACGGTGTTGCTGTAAAAATGAAATCCCATCAGAGAAGTAATTATAAACAAAACATAATATGAAATAAAATTGCTAATTGGTGGTACCTTTGCGGGTCTGTGACTTGTTTCAATGTCTTCACAGTAATATCCCTCACCGTCACCACCATTATCAGACATATAATCGACATCATTCTCATTACTAAATGTTGGTTTGTCTTTCCTTTTCTGTGTTTTCTTACTATCTACTAAACTTGTAAGAGAGTTGCCAATTTTTTTAATTCCAAGCTCCCTTAACTTTTCTTTGTTTTGTTTAACCCTCAACAACTTAGCCTTCTCATAATCATTCATTTTTCTGTCTAGATCTTGATCTTGCTCGCTTTGATTTTCCATTAGTAATGTACCCAAAATAAGATAAATGAAACAAATGTAAAAAAAAAAACTCAATCAAAACATATAAGTGATCTTTCAAGCAACAAACAGGGAATGACTTTTACTATGATTCCATGTGTATCACAAAAATGTCTGCACCTTTGTTAACTCAAAATACCGATTTTTATGAAATGGATTTACATGTAAATAACTATACGCAAAACTTACTGGAACATACACATATATATAAACCATTCACCAAAGAACACTAACACTAAATAGCATAAATCTTTTTATGAAATTAACAAACATATATGATGTTGGTTCTAGTGACTCTAAAAATTCACTTAAATAAAAAAAATATACTAATTGAATCATTACAATACAACACATACCTACTCCTACAAGTACACCAAAATCCATATTACAGAGAATAAAACTAACGAACACATATACATATTAAAGAGGTTAATCGAAATTAATTAAGTTGAACCAACAATACATACACATAGAGACTTAAAACAGAAACGTTGGATCAACCATACATAAACACATACTTGTTTCTATATGTATGAACACAACTTTGTATCACATCACGAAATTAAAGATGGTGTATTTCAAGTGTGTGATACCTGAATCAATTGTCGTACAAGATCTGCTCTGGTTGCGTGAAGGTTCAGTGAATGAGAGGTTGATAGGGTTTCCAATTAGATATCTTTGACGCATTTTTGGTAACAGAAAGGAGAAATTGATGGTGAAATTGTTGGAGGGAATATTGAAATTTAGGGTGGGAATAGTTGAAATTGGGGGAAAAAACATCGAGAGTTTAATCGTTGAAATTGGGGAAAAAAACCTCGAGAGTATAATCTAGGATTAAACACAATTGTCTATATCCAGAGTCATACTTATCACAATTTATTTATATTATAACTTATCATATGAATATGGATTCCCACAAGTTTTAATCTACGTAAAGTAATGGACCTTTGTTTTTAGATTTCTTTATGATTGATTTGTCTATATTATCTATATCTTTAAAATTAATAACTCAATTTTATGTTTTAATTTTAGTAAATTATGGAGATAGATTTCTACCAACGCACTTAAAGCTTGCATCTTAATTATAAAGTTTAATTTAATTCATTTAAAGAAGAAAACTATATAATAGTGGTACTAGTTGACTACCCGCGCGTTGTAGCGGTGAAGATTTTAACATGGACCAAAAACGATTAAGTCAAGTGTTTGCGAACAACATATTTTAAATTAAGCAAATGATCGATAAGGTACAATGATACCGATACATGTGACATGAAATTGGGAATCGAAATATAAAGTTAAAATGTAACTAAAATAAACGAAGATGCATAACATTAACAACATATAAAATATATAAATGTTTGTACAAATTAAAAAATGTAGCATGCTAAAATAAACAAAAACATATCAAGTACATAAATCGTGTGTCATTGATTGACTGTTACATAATTTGACAACATTTTTTATTATTTTGTAAGACCTTTGACAAAATTAATACCTTGTTGAAAAATTAATGCAAAATTAGTGGCAAAGTTAATATAGTTTGTATTAATAACCTTTGTTTGACCTTACCATTCCTTTATACAATTCGAACTTTGCACTGTAGATACTTTCTTATTTTAACATACAAGGAGGATACTTACTAAAAGTAAATAAATGGAAAGGGCTTTGGTGAGGTTATTGCCATATTTATCTAAGGGCAAAGTTGTCTATTTGAATGAAAATAGGGGCAAATTGGTAATTAACATTCTTTAAAAAGCTAAGGCAAAGAAGAAAAGTGGGAAACAAATTATAAGGGTGTAGAGATGTAGAGATGAGTGGAGCCTATTAATCAGGTGGTTGTGAGTTCAAGCCTCACTTAAGGCACAAAGTGTGTATATTCATGGTGGTTGTATATAATATGTGTGTTAGATTATAGGGTTGCGTTTCAAAAAAAAAATTATTAATGTATAACATACAATCTTTAATGATTTTTATAATTAGGCTCCACTTTTAAGATTTTACTATGACGTGCGTAAACAAATCAACATTTTGAACCAATTAAAGTGAACTACTAATAGTTGAATGTCACACTAATGCTAGTCACCGGTCGTGGTTAACACTAGCTTGGAATATTTTTCTAGTGACAATAATCTTATCTTATTGTGATATAAGAGTAACACAACCTTAAATAATATGTAGCTTTAGTTGATAATGGAAAGCGGTGTCTTTGCCACAATGAGCCCTAACGTATCTATAGTTACAACCGTTTAGCGAGTCAAATATGTTCGCCACATTATTAATAGGTAGTCGATTGTGAGTATCTAGTTATCAAACTTTAGCCATAAATAAATAATATCAATAATAGTAAGTCTTTATATGAATGAAATCAAATCACCGGCATTGTAAAACTCGGCCAACTGGACCAAGTACTGGGGGTACTCGTGAATCTGCTTTGGTCCAAAGTGAGTGAGACCGTGATAAAACTAAAAATGACTCGGTCAAACTTGGACAAACTCGGTCAAAGTCAAAGTCAGTCAACATTTTAATATGTTTTAAAATTATGATTTTTACATGTTTGTCCAATTAACATTGGAGTTTTTTTTTCCTTTATATTCTATAATTACTCATATAATTTTATAATTTATTACTTAAATATCAAAAAGTATGATCCGAGTACTAACCAAGTACTCCACCTCCTCGGCCGAGTACTTCTTACCAAGTATAGGCTTTATAAGCCCAATTGCTAAAAAATTGCCCATTTGTAGGATCGGATCGTTCAACGATTCTACGATCCTACGATCCTACTTCGATCCTACCTCCTGATCGATCTTACTCCGATCATGCACGTTTTCCTTTGGTAGAATCGTAAGATCGTACGATTCTACGATCAGGATCGCGATCTTGATAACCTTGCTTCCTACAATGTCATAATCGAGGAATTCCCACATAGCAATTTCAACAACCTTGAAAATCACTATATGGCATTCAACTTATATTAACCAAATGAAAGTTACTATTTATCCTCCAACTTAACAATGTAGTCCTACCGTCCCAAAACAAAGATCCACATTATTGTTTATATATGTCCTAAAAAGAATGTCCGCTCGCAAAGAATAACTACTAAATATCACTAAACTTCCTATTTTTACTCTTATTTATTACTCTCAAATCATTTAACTCTTGCTAATTTAATTTCATTCAAACTTGTAAAAAATATATGGGCAAAACTGACATTTATTAAATATATCATAATTCAAAGAAAATTTGTTTGGTGACATTCTTTTTAGGATTCAGAGTATCTATCTACATAATTACAAAAATCAATAGCATGTAGAGCATTTATATTTGTTAATGCATATATATTCGTAAGGAAGAATATATATAATGTAGAATTGTTTGTCCCAATCGGAAGTAATATTAATTTTGCTTTTATCCTTCATCCTTAGTAAAATAAAAAATATATGGTATTTAATAAGAACTTAAACAATTCACTTAATTCTAATAATATTCCTCTTTTTGCTTTTGTTCATTCAAGCTCGTGAGGCAGAGGGTAAAACTCTCGATGAATAAATAAACCCCTGCAACTTACTCCAACGATATTCTTCTTCCTTCAAACGACTCTTTCTTTCGGCATCAATCAATAAAATATCCTTTATCTGGTACGTTTATGATATTTTATATCTAATATGAAATCTTCAATAGGAAATCGATTGTATTTGTAGATGGCATACGTGCTTTTGATTGTTAGTTGTTTGATGAGGATGACTGTGTTAGGCCATTCATGTATTGTTTAATTGTTTTATGATGAGGAATTTAAGTAGATGCCATCCATGTGTGTGGTTTATTAGGGTTTAATAATTTAATCGGGTTACTACCATGTAACAGGGCTATAGAAAATAGGGATCTGACCTGCATTTGACTTACCTGAACCCGATTAGCGTGTGGTTTATTAGGGTTTTATAGTTTAATCGGCTTATCAGTTACGTTTGAGCCTATCTTAAATCGATTTAGCCTAGGCCATACTTTTGTAAGGGTGTGCTTGGTTTAGGAATATGCTAATTAGGGTATCTGATTTCTTATCTCGATTATATCTTCTATGTGTAAATGAATTTTTCGTTTGATCAGGATCTCTGTTGAGTAGCTTCGACTACGTAAGTCATTTATTAACATTTTATTTATTAATACAGGTTATCTAGACTAGTTTTTGTATGTTAGCATACATGATTTTAGAACAACTTTTCCAAATATAGATGGTAACAAATTACTATGAAAAAATCAAAAGTCATTGCCGACCCATTTAAGCTACTACATTTACCATAGTACGGTGCCCCTCTCTCTTATCCATTTGTTTGTGTGTATTTCGATGTATATGAGTTTCAGGTTTATCTGAGTCTCTACCGATTTATTTTAGTTCATGTATTTTGGTCGGATTACTAGATTTTAAAACATATGGGGTTGTGACTTTGTGTTGGGGTTCATGTATGGGGTTAAATTTGGTGTAAAATTCGGTTGATTGAAGCATTTTTCATGGTGTTTATGGTGGAATTGTGGAACATTGGAAGTTGCAGGTTTGAAGATAGTGATAACATAAAAGGAAATAAGAGTATTTTTGATGATATAACCCATGTTTTTGTTAAATAATATTGTGA
This sequence comes from Helichrysum umbraculigerum, assembly GCA_949592205.1. Taxonomy (NCBI): domain Eukaryota; kingdom Viridiplantae; phylum Streptophyta; class Magnoliopsida; order Asterales; family Asteraceae; genus Helichrysum; species Helichrysum umbraculigerum. Next base: position 156,933,659 of record CATIUR010000004.1, read on the forward strand.
AAATATAATTGCCTCAATATTTCCTTTTATTGTATGCATTTGTTTGGGTGTGTGTAGGTTGTGTTGATAGTTATTTTGCTTTTCTTTAGATTTTATGGATTTGGGTGGTTAAGGTTGTGATGGGTAATTGGGTATTGTTGGAAAGTCTCTTTGTGGTGTTGTTTTGTCGAGATTTTTCATTTTTGTGAAAACAGATTTCCAAACAAAACGTTTGACATAAAAGTTTGTCTCATACTCGGTATTAATTTTCTACTAATATTTCAAACTGCAAATATATTTTAAACTATAAGTTTAATAAACACCGACTTTTGTTTAAAAAGTTGCCCCAACGCCTATATATAAAAAAAGTAAATATAGAGATATCTAATTCAATCCATTTTAACACTTATGTTCATACATAGGAGTTCCCAAATTAAAGCTTACGTTCATATAACTGCTTAAATCATTCGAATTTTCATATCTGAGTACATACTAAAACATAGTGTATTAGCCCGTTACCGTTTAAATTGTATATCAACTTACTCATTAAATAATTTATGTCTTTTCACCCCGCCGCAACGCGCGGGTGAAAAAGACTCGTGATTAATAACTTACAATCATAAAAAACAAGACCATTACTAGTAAATCAGTACACAAGTCATTGTACATGCAACAATAGGTATATTTATTTATTTATCCACAAATGTATACAATATAGAAGTTTACAGCCCATTAAAATGATATAGATGTTCATACTAACTTTTTTTTCTATTGATTAAGGACTGGATGGAGAACAGTTGGATGTCTTTACCAAGAGTGAATACTGAATACGAAAAAGGCTTGGAACAATTTCTTGATCGTATGTTTGCTAAGGAGTGTAAAAGGGGACATATTTTATGTCCCTGCATAGAATGTGGTAATCAAGTATGGGTCAATCGGGATACAGCTAGAATGCATCTGATATGTGATGGTTTCATTAAAGGTTATCAAATTTCACCTTCGATTTCTAAACATTCTACTCTTTCTACGTTTGATATAGATGATGATATGCAAGGAATGGTGTGTGATGCATTTGGTTTCTTAGATGAGAACATACATGCCAAGGATATAGGTGCAGAAGATGAAAATATCGATATACCAAATGTAAACGCAAGTAAGTTTTATAAGGTTTTGGAAGATGCAAAGAAAGAATTATATCCTGGGTGTAAACAATTCTCGGTTCTATCTTTTATCGTTAGATTATATCATAGTAAGTGTATAGGCAAATGCAATGACCACGGTTTAACCATGATGCTCGATACATTGAGGGAGGCTTTCCCGGACGCATGTATACCAAAGTCATTGTATGAAATGAAAAAGATTATAAGAGAATTGGGACTTAGTTATGAGAAAATTGATGCGTGTCCAAATGATTGCATGTTGTATTGGAAAGAGAACAATATGAAAACTAAGTGTGATGTTTGCAATACCTCAAGATATACACAAAATGAAGATAATGAAGAAGGTCAGTCAATCGGTACCTCTAAACATACGAAGGTTGCAACAAAAGTGTTACGTTATTTTCCACTTAAACCAAGGTTGCAAAGGCTATATATGTCATCAAAAACTGCTGCATCCATGAGATGGCATGAAGAAAGTCGCACTAAAGATGGTTACTTAAGACATCCTGCAGATTCCCCAGCTTGGAAAACGTTTGATTTTCGGCATCCTGAATTTGCAAAGGAACCTCGAAATGTTAGACTTGGTTTAGCTAGTGATGGGTTTAATCCTTTTAGGACAATGAGTGTTTCTCATAGTACATGGCCTGTTGTTTTGATGCCATATAATCTTCCGCCATGGATGTGCATGAAGCAACCTTATTTCATGTTGTCTTTACTTATACCCGGTCCATCTGCTCCTGGGAACAATATAGATGTTTATTTAGAGCCTTTAGTAGACGAGCTAAAAGAGTTGTGGGATGTTGGAGTGGAGACCTACGATGCATCAACAAAGAAAAATTTTCAAATGCGTGCTTCTTTGTTATGGACCATAAGTGATTTTCCAGCTTATGCAAATTTATCAGGATGGAGCACTAAAGGTCAACTTGCATGTCCATGTTGCCATAAGCATACAAAATCACAACGCTTAAAGCATGGGAGGAAATTTTGTTACATGGGACATCGTCGATTTTTACCTTATAAACATGCTTTTCGTAAGGATAAGAAGTCTTTTGATGGTACCGAAGAACAGGGGAGAGCACCTCCTCGGTTAATAGGGTCGGATGTGCTAAACGAGCTAGATGGATATGAAATTAAATTTGGAAAACTAGTGAAGGATAACCCAGATCTACCATTTAATTGGAAGAAAAGAAGTGTATTTTTTAGGTTGCCGTACTGGAAGGATAATTTGCTACGCCACAATCTAGATGTGATGCATATTGAAAAGAATGTTTGTGATAGTGTAGTAGGCACGTTAATGGATTTAGATGGAAAGAATAAGGATCATGTTAAAGCCCGCCTTGATTTAAAAGAAATGAATATAAGACCCGAACTACATCCGCAAGCTAGAGATAGCAACAAAGTGTACCTGCCTCCGGCTTGTTTTTCTATGAAGAAAACCGAGAAAGAAAATTTTTGTGCTGTTTTAAAAAAAGTGAAAGTTCCGGATGGATATGCAGCCAATATATCAAGATGCGTCCAACTAAAACCTCCAAAAATATTTGGGCTTAAAAGTCACGATAGCCATATTTTGATGCAACAATTACTTTCAATAGCCTTACGAAATGTGTTACCTAAGCATGTGCGCTCTCCTTTGATGAAACTGTGCCTTTACTATAGACAACTATGCTCAAAAGTTCTTAACCCTCATGATTTGGTGCGAATGGAAAATGAGATCGGGAAAACTCTATGTGATTTAGAAAGGATCTTTCCACCTTCGTTCTTTGATGTCATGATTCATCTTTCAGTTCATCTTGCTTCGGAGGCCAAAATAGCTGGACCGGTTCATTATCGTTGGATGTATCCAATCGAGAGGTATATATTTATATTTTACTCTATACTTATTTGAGATATCATTAAATCTGACTTTAACTTCTTTTTTGATCATATAGGTATTTGTCTACATTAAAATCTTACGTACGGAATAGGAGTAAACCTGAAGGTTCAATTGCAGAAGGGTATTTAGTTGAAGAGTGTATGTCGTTTTGTTCGTTGTACCTATCGCCTGAAATTGAGACAAGGCATAACAGACCAAGTCGGAATTATGATGATGGTGGTTGTGTTGAAATTTGTCCTATCTTTTCAATGCCGGGTCGTCCGGTGGGTGCGGCAGAGATTAAAGCGCTTGACCTTGAGACGTTGACAAAAGCACATACTTACATCTTGTTTAATTGTAACAGAGTTGACGAGTTCATTAGGTAAGTAAATTTTAGAAATCATCAGTTTCATTACTTTTTGTGCTTCTATTATTGATATGATTTTTCTATTATATTATCATGTTAGTGAACATATTAAGATTGTTCATAATCAAAATCGACGATTACGCAAGCATGAGGTTCAACGCATTCATAGTGAAACTTTCGAATCATGGTTTCGAGATCATGTAAGTAATAATCAAAAATGATATAGCATTTTAAAATCCCAACAAGATGAAGTTACAAATTTTTTAACCAATTATACCTTTATTCAGGTTGAGGAGCTAAATACTAGTGGGGATCATAGGATCACCGAAGAAGTAAGGGCTTTGGCAAGTGGACCCACTGAGATTGTGAAACAATATAAGGGATTCATCATAAATGGTTTCAGATTTCATACAAAACATCTTGAGCGAAATAGAAAAACACAGAACAACGGAGTTATGCTTAATGCCATGACAAACAGCTTCTCTAGTGCAAAGGATAACAATCCTATTGTGGGAGATGTAACGTACTACGGGGTTTTGAATAACATCATTGAGTTGGAATATTCTATTAACAGAAAAGTAGTGTTATTCAATTGTGATTGGATCTCAAATGGTAGGAGGAAAAAAGAAGATGAAAATGGTTTCACTCTACTCAACTTTGAAGGATTAAAGCCTCATAGTGAGCCTTTTATACTAGCTAGTCAAGCACAACAGGTGTTCTATGTTGCGGACCCTATTCACAAAGGGTGGCATGTTATGATCAAGACAACACCTAGAGATTCTTATGACATGAGTGAACAAACATGTCTAGATGATGTTGAAACATATTTGCAGAGCAATGCATCTAGCAGTCCCCAAGATGATGACAACATGGACATCGACTTAGTTAGAGATGGTTTAGATGGAACGATTGTTGATGCCAATACCCAAGTTTTAGATGGAGATGAAGATCAGTTAGAAACCAATTAATAAATTAAATATCAATTTCCCTTGATCGGATCTCGTGTAAATCTCAGGTTTGTCTCATACTACTCGTAAGCATTTTTTTATTCAATATCTTATTTTTATTTTATGCTTTGCTGACATTCTACTAGTACTATGGGGAAGTGACTGTTTAGTTTAAATGTGACGTTTATGCCATGACTTAGTTTAGATTGAGATATTGATTCGCATTTTCTTTTTTCTGTACGTTGTGACTAATTCAAGTCTATATGTCATCCTTTATTAGTAAACAAAATAAGACTCTAAAGTTTCATCTATGCTCCACTTGACTTGAATCTTTGAATTCCATGTTATTCCTTCAGCTGCACTATAATTTCTACATTTCTTGTCGAATCAATAATCACCAGGACCCTTCTGTATACAATTGACGTACATAAGATAGTCAACATGCACCAAACCTGAAGGGCAATAGCTGGCTAGCAGGGGGTTCGGGTCATGCTACTGGTCATAATGGAATTGAGTAATAATGGGTTTGGGTCAAAATGGTACAGGTCAAAACGGACTCTGGTTAAGCGGGTTCGTGTAAACAACTACATATATTAGTAGATTACTATTTTGTCTTCTCACTTATGACTCCATGGAATTTACAGTAACATGATACCGTACATATACCAAACATTAACCTAACCTATGTAATCAGTCTCAATGAATTTAAAGAATGAATTGAGCTGAACTTTTATTTTTTTGAAAACCAAGCAAACTGACCATTTAACCAAAACCTGGCCATTTGAACGCCCCTACTATGTTGTAGAATAGGTAGAACTGCTTAAATACTAGTAATGATACTTTTTATTGTAAAAAGAGTTGTTCTATGAGCTTTTAAATGTCTTATTTTTATACTTTTTATTGTAAAAAGAGTTGTTCTATGAGCTTTTAAATGTCTTATTTTTAATTTATTTACTTGTACGTAGGAGATGATTGGGCAACCTTGTAGTGAGAACAATGGCAAGAAGAACTCTCATATCAGCATTGAGGCGAATCAAGTTCTGTTGCATTTGAAAATATCATACTGCTTCAAGTTTTTATAGTTGTCAGGACTGTTGTAGGACTGTTGTAAATGAAGATTTTCTTTTCAATATTATGTTTAGTGCTAAAACATTGGTATATTGACAAGTTCATTTTCAATTATTTTTGTACAACTTAATACGTTCATAGTAAGTTATCAAAGTAGTATTAATCATGTCTTGTAATTCATTAAATATTTTTGGACAACTTTAACATGCATAAAAGTTGGCGCGTTATACTTGCGTTTTTGGATTTGATTGCTAAAAGCACCATATAAGGATGTTTAAGTCACTCAACGCATAACATCTACATCATGTTGAAGTCAAAAGTTAATGTTAAAAGTTGTCTTAGTAAGAGTCAACAGTTTTTATGATAGTAAAATATACTAGCAGTTAAATCGAAAAGTGAAAGTTAAAGCATAAGTTTTGATGGATGAATCTGCCACAAAAAGAAAAATAATAAATATAAAATATTGCTCATAGCAACTCTTGAACCTTCATTTGTAACCCATAGATCTTACCATACAAGTTGAGCAACAATGGAACTGGTCATTGTTCACGAGTTGTAAAACATAAAGATGTATGTTTAGCTTGTTAAAAATATATATAATAAGACCTCGGTGAATAAACGTCATGCAACACCTAGTATCCAATACTACCAAGTATGCCCCTGATTCATTGTAAGACTCGGAGTACTAAACGTCCTATAAAACTTAATAAAAGAATCAGATATCATCTGTCATATTATACTTGACATAATAACACACTATCAGATAACCATCCTAATAAGACCTCAGCGAATAAGCATCACGTACGATATAATGTAATAAGACTCAAATATGAAGAGTCCTAATAGTCTTTAATGTAATGAGACCTCAACCAATAAACCTCCGTTAAAAATCAATACATAAGACTTACATATCATGTGTCGTATTAGCCACTACTATAATAAGACCTCAACGAATTAGTGTCCTATAAGAGTTAATGTAATACGACTCGACCAATAGGTGTCCTGTAAAACTCAACATAATGCGACTCACGTATTAAATGTCCTATTAATCTCGACTATAATGAGACATTAATGAATAAGCGTCCTATAAACTCAATGTAATAGGACTAAAATATAAGGTGTCCTATTGGATACTCTTACAATTGGAAGGAAAAAACTAGAGCGTCCTATTAGATGCTTTTTAGGACGCCTTTTTAAAAATGCCCAATAAAAAAGGTCCTAATAGCTCAATTTTGTTGTAGTGAGTTTCGCATCAAATGGGTCAACTTCCATGGGTTACTTTTGGGTTGGTGAGTTGACTCGTTAACCCACATATTGACATGAGTCCGACCCAAAAATCAAATGGGTTGGCGAGTATCGGGTTGACAAGTTGAGATACATATATAAATGTTATATGTCAGCATAATGATAAGTAATGATATCAATTACATTCAATTTGATGGGGAATGAGTGATTACCTACTAATGGATAATTGAGCATTGCATTATAGAATACGAATGTAACACCTGCATAATTAGGATAATTAATTATGCCTAATTGTTTGTAACTAGTTGTAATTAGTATGTAATAGGACTAATTACAGGCTCTATTTGTATATATATATATAAGGTGATTTATATATATATGTGTGTACTTACGCGATTTGGATGAATCGTACGAATTAACCGGACGGAGTCCGACACAGTTTATTTGAACGTTGGTGACAGAAATTTACTTAAATAATGAGAACGTATTTTGTTATATAAAATACACAACCGAACGAGCATTATTTATATATTATCGCGACGACATTTTAACTAACGCAACAAAACGTAATAAACGCGACTTAATAATTTAAATATTGCGACAAATGTTTTACTATTAATTTCAAAGTATTTTTACTTAAATACTCCAGTTACGTTTTAAAAATATAAACGTTTGGTTAGATATGAAAAACTAGTGAATAAACGATTAGGACACGGAGTCAACACTGTGTTTTGGGGAGTATTTTCCCCCTCCTTCCTTTTGGATCAGCCACCAACCCAAACCCAAACCCCCACCCCAATTTCCCTTTCCATTTTCATTATCACAAAAACACACACAAACCAAACTCTCTCAACCTCAATTCACACCAAATTTTCGGAATCAAATCCCGACCACGAAAATTACATATTCGGAATCACCATCACGAGTGGAGCAAGAATATCAAGACCGTTTTCATCGTTTCATCCTTCATTTGGCTCGATTCGCAAAAGTAAGAAAATTCTAAAATCTTAGATCTATTCAATTTGGTGTAATGTTTTGATGTTTTGATGTGTACACAACATAGTTATAACCTAATACTAGAAGAAAACACGATTTTATAGTTCAAAAGTGGGTTAGATTTGCGTTTTTGGTCGGAAATTCTTGAAACCCGAAAGTTTCTAGGCTGGTGTTCATACATGCGACACAAGCCTTGTGTCGCATGCTGTGTCGCATAAAACCGTTTGTGTCGCACCTTGTGTCGTACCAATCCTTTAGTGTCGTAACCTTTGCGACACAATATTGTGTCGCACTCTATGTCGCATACTATGTCGTATTTTATACTACACAACCGTTCTGTCGCTATTGAATTAGCATCGCAAGCTTTTTGCGACACAACCACTGTGTCGCAGAGCTCTTGTGTCGCATCCTTCATGCGACACAACCCTTGTGTCGCATACAAATCCTTGTATCGCAGCTTATGTCGTAGAAAACAGAAAACTTGGAAATTTTAAAGGATTTTCACTATAGAAAAGTCAAAGTTACTGTAGCAAAAAGTCAAATTTTACTGTAGCAATTCACTGTAGCACATTTACTGTAGCAAAGTCAACATTTTAGAATTTTTGCTACAAACCGTCACCAACGGGCCAAACATGTTTTCCAACAAACAAACAATTACAAACATACGGACAAACACTGGATATACTAGTTGTGTACAACTAAACGAAACGTCTCGTGAGACGCATACTTTCATAACTTCATATGATTAGGCATTTGAAGGTTACGGGTTCAGAGAACCTACTTGCTTTACTTACTACTTGCTAATTGCAACTGATTACTACAAGACTCATGTGAGTCTTACGGCCCCACTTTTACTGTTTTATCTTATTGGGGGAGATACATGCTACTGATTTTCTTGAACACAAGTACTAAACTGCTTACTATACCAAACGGAATTGCATGAGTTATTTACTACTTACAGAAGTCTCTCCATCATATATCGTTAGTTATGGACTTAAGCGCGAACACTAGTTAATGGATCCATTAGGGAAATGACCATCCCCGCCCGGGGCAGTAGCGCTGCCACGTACTGATTTTCACGTAGAAACGGGTGACTAATTATTCGTTACTGATGCTTGCTCATTTACGAGCATGTCACGGGAGCAAACTTATTACTTACGGGTTAAGCTTCGATTATGAGCCTCATGGCAACGGTATAAACTTACTTAATTACATTTGCTGGATTGCAAATACTGGTTTTACGATTTCTGGATTGAAATTGCTGACTTTACGCCTGCGGGCATTACTGATGAAATCTCGTGTTCAAAGCTAATATTACTTACAAACCTGTGAGATTCACCAACCTTTTGGTTGACACTTTTTAGCATGTTTTCTCAGGTACTCGGATGGAGTAGGATTACTCCAGGATTTTAGCTAGAGTCGCATGATTTCAACACAACTGCATTCACGGAGATTCTTAGCATTATCTTTGTATATTTTGATTATGTAATAGAACCTCCCGCTACATGCGCGGACTCTAGGGAAACTACATTTTTGTATACGAAAACACTAAGTTTTCAAACAATATATCTATGGAATGTAACTAATTTACAAACGTTGCATATAGATGTCGTTTACTTTATCTTTGTGCTGTGATATTTGATTAGTAACACCCCAAACTATGCTTCCGCAAAACAGTGAATTTCGGGGGTGTTATAGATTGGTATCAGAGCCTAAGGTTATAGTGAACTAGGTTGCATTTAGTGGGCCTAGACTATGACCGTTAGGCAGTATTCTCTCATTAGGCATGACTGGTTCAGGAATTACAGCATACGACTCTAATTTAACATAGCCTGATCAACTATGTACAATTAAGGAAAGATGATGTGAGATCTGAAATGATTATGTTGAACGGGGATACGTTAGTTGACTCTGACCACGAGAGAACCGGACCATTACTTGATACGTGCTAGACACTAGGCTGGATATGATATATGTATATATATATATTAGCCTCGTCTTACTTACACTCTGCCACAGGAATGGCAAACACACCACCTAATCCGTCACACTCTCACTCACATGGGTTACGGAACCCACGAGTAGCCAGGAGGAACACAAGGTCGCCTCGAAACAGCCCCTATCTTGTACATAACTCTCAGAACTCGGCACATCTCACGTTGCCAGTATTGGCTACCCAATTCCGCCGTCAGGAGCAAAGACTCGAAAATCTTGAACTGGAACAACACCGAATGACCTACCTGCTTCGTCAAGCTCTTGACCACATATCACAACTCCAGCGAGAACAAGAAGATATCGGCCTCTCTGTAAGCATAATTCAGGATTCAATGACCGCCAAATTAGGTGCGGATGAACTTGTAAGAAACCGATTAGAGGAATGTGAACAGCATTCACAGGAGACTGAGGATCACTCTCGAGTACTAGCACAACGACTGGCCTTGGTTGAAGACAATGCCAGGCAAACCAACAGTCTGGCAGAAACCGTGGACCGTCTTGTCGCGCTGATGGAACAAATTAATCTACAGGAAGACTAGTGTAGTCTTTGTCTTGTAATCTATCTCGTAATCTAATGACTATCTAGCGCTACTCTATAAACTAGTCGGATGTAACAATTCCCGACACCTTTGTAATATCTTTGTAGGATGTAACCTTTGAACTCACATTATCTATCAAACTTTCCTTATTATTTCAACTCACATTAATTGTCATTTTCCATGTTGATGTTATGTATTACTGCTTTTATACATGTACATCTGTGACAATTACAAATTCCTACAAAATCTCATGTATCTTCATTTCTTTTATTGAAGAATCATGCCGCCAAAGACAAGACCATACACTGATGCCCAGATTACCTCCCTTATAACCCAGGCTGTTACTGAAGCCTTGGCACGAAATACTCCACAAAACAGCGATGCCGCTGAAACCCCTGCTGCTGCTAAACCTTGTTCTTACAAGGACTTTCAGAACTGCAAACCTCTAAACTTTGCAGGTACTGAGGGAGCTATCGGTCTAGTACGCTGGATCGAGAAAGTTGAGTCTGTATATCTTATCTGCAACTGTGTGGAGGGAGATAAAGTTAAGTTCTCCGTTAGTACTTTTACTGACACCGTACTCACCTGGTGGAACACCTATGCTCAGACTGTGAGTGTTGCTACTGCTTACCAACTCCCGTGGGAGGAGTTGAAGGAGATGTTGAGGGGCGAGTACTGCCCCAGGGATGAATTGAAACAGCTAGAAATGGAGTTTTGGAACCACAAGATGCAGGGTGATGATATCACCGGATACACCAACCGTTTACACTAACTGGCACTTCTGTGCCCAACCATGGTCGATCTTGAGTACAAGAGGATCGAGAAATTCGTTGATGGACTTCCCGAGAGACTACAAGACCTGGTGACTTCATCCAAACCGGGTACTATTCAGAGCGCCATCCGTATGGCCCATGAACTAACGGCAAATTCTGTCCGCCGTGGCACAACTTCAACTCCATCTGCGAACAACAAACGCAAGTGGGAAGGAAACCCCAACTCATCCAACCAAACCTCCAACAAAAAGCCTGAGTACATTAAGGCTAATTCATCTGGAACTTCGGAAAAGAAAGGGTACAGCGGGAACAAGCCTTACTGTTCCAAATGCAGCCGCCATCATGACGGTTCTTGCCCTTGCTCCAACTGCAAACGGTTCGGACATCTAGCCAAGGATTTCCGAACGAACATTCCTACCCCCAACACCAATGCACCAAAGGCCTGCTTTGGGTGCGGAAATACAGGGCATTTCAAGAAAGATTGCCCAAAACTGAAAAACAACAACAACAACCCTGCTCGCGGCAGATCATTCGTTATCAAGGCTGGGGAAGCCAGACAAGACCCGAACGTCGTGACGGGTACGTTCCTTCTCAACGACCTTACTGCTTCTGTGTTATTTGATACCGGTGCCGATAGAAGCTTTATTTCTGAGAAATTTAGCCCTTTACTTGATATAACTCCCACTGCCTTAGATCCTAAATACATTGTTGAATTAGCTAACGGCAAACTGATTGAGACTGATAGTATCATACACAACTGTACACTTAACCTCACGAACGAAACGTTTCCCATTGATTTAATCCCTGTCGAGATCGGCAGCTTCGATATTATTGTCGGTATGGATTGGTTGTCCAAGCACCGAGCTGAAATCATCTGTCATGACAAACTCGTTCGCATACCTCTTGTCTCCGGTGGAACCTTAGTCCTACAAGGGGAGACCGGCAGACGGAATCTGAATATTGTCTCCTGTCTGAAAACTAGAAAATATCTACGAAAAGGGTATCAAGCCATCCTCGCACATGTAACGGAGAAGAAGTCGGAGGAGAAGCGACTTGAGGATGTTCCGATCGTGCGGGATTTCCCGGAAGTCTTTCCTGAAGACTTGCCCGGACTTCCGCCACCTAGACAAATCGAGTTTCAAATCGAACTTGTGCCAGGAGCTGCACCCGTGGCACGAGCCCCTTACCGTTTAGCACCATCCGAAATGCAGGAGTTGTCTAACCAACTACAGGAACTCCTGGACAGAGGATTCATTCGACCAAGTTCCTCGCCTTGGGGAGCTCCGGTCTTATTCGTGAAAAAGAAAGATGGATCTTTCCGCATGTGTATCGATTACCGAGAGCTGAATAAGCTAACCATAAAGAATCGGTACCCACTTCCTAGAATCGATGACCTATTTGACCAGCTCCAGGGATCGAGTGTTTACTCAAAGATTGATCTACGGTCATGTTATCATCAACTCCGAGTTCGTGACAATGATATCCCAAAGACAGCTTTCCGAACTCGTTATGCGCATTACGAATTCCAAGTGATGCCATTCGGGTTGACCAACGCACCGGCCGTATTCATGGACCTTATGAATCGGGTGTGCAAACCATATCTTGACAAATTCGTCATTGTGTTCATCGATGATATCCTGATTTTCTCTCGCAACGAGCAGGAACATGCTCAACATCTGAAAACCATTCTAGGACTCCTGAAACACGAAGAGTTATATGCCAAATTCTCTAAGTGTGAGTTCTGGATTCGAACCGTTCAATTCCTCGGGCACGTGATTGACAGCCAAGGAATTCATGTTGATCCCGCCAAGATTGAAGCAATCAAGGGCTGGGTGAAACACCCTGAAAATTTTGAACCATTTTCTATTTAAAACATTGTATATGATTAAATTATAAAATATCAATATATTGACTTTGACTTGACTCATTCTTGTTGACTTTCCAGTAAAACTTTCATTCAAACCAATTGAGTGAAAACTTTCTCATAGTTTACTATTTGATTGGGCGAATTGTACAAGTTTTGCCACAACGATAATTTAAAAGAAATAGGAGCTTGTCTAACCATATAATAAAGCTCCATTCCACGTGTCCCTTAGCAACCATATGTAAACAATCCATCCAACGATACATTCAAGCCAATTACCTACAAAATAAGCAACTGAAAGGGGTAAGCCGAAGCTTAGTGAATAATATGAACAAATAAACAAATAATGACTTTCATATAGCACACACTGCACATAGCACAATTTCAATCAATTATATCAACTTGGGCAATTGTAGAGATCATTAGTATGTTCCAACTTTGTACCATATCAATAAATGATATATATGCTCCATTATCTCCAGCAAAGGCAAAAATAACTGTCCGAACCGCAACTCGGTATATCATCCATAGCAAAGGCAATTGTACCTGTTTTGGGCCGCAACCCATTATATCATAACCTTATCAAGTAATAAACATACCCAATCTTGGTCTCACCAAGTAAATGGAATATGCATCACTTGAAACAAGATAGTATCATCACTATCATATCAATCATACGTATATTAAGGATCCAAAATATAATATGCTAATTCCCGCAAGAATTAACATCTTCGGGCCATACCCCGGTAAACACAAAATATAATCAAGTAAGTGTCATATCCATTACCGGTCCTTCCAAATAATTGGAATATGCACTACTTTACCAACGATAGTATCATTACTATCAAATCAACAATAATCAGGTAGGATCCTTTGTCTGTACTCAATCATCCATCCTGTTTGGCATAGGTAACAACCTGCAATAAAATGGATCTCTACAATTCCCAATGCACATAATTCACTTATCACATATAAACAATTCTTTCATCACAATTTGATGCTATCTTATAATAGCTTTACCACACATATCAACTAACGCCCAACAAGATATAAATCAATTCAACCATAACAATTCACATAATTGTGTAATATCTCATGCTTAGAAGCAATCCAATATTACACAATCATTATCTATTTAATTCCCCACATTACTCACCTTTGAGATTTAAGCAATTAGATGACTTCACACTTGATTATCAATGCCATGTCTTGATCACATCATGTTAAAGAAGATTGAAAGATGAAGAATCATTGATTAGTAGCTTCAATTTGATGTTAGAGAGTGATTCCATGAATTAATTTAGGGTTTGATGTTTATGTATGTATGTAAGGTACGTATGTATGTATGTAGTGATATGAAATAATAAGCCGACTCACTCCTGTGAGTATATACTAGAAGTAACTTAATTTCATTTCCCGTACTTATCATTGTCTGGAACTTAAAAACCAACTCACAGTTATTACTATTTTATTTTACCTAAAATAATAATAACTTAAGATAATTACTTTTATATTTATCACAATAATACTTTAAATTTTGGGGTGTTACAACTCTCCCCCACTTGTCTCATTCGTGTCCTCACGAATGTCGCTCGTATAGACTCATATTAATACTTTCTTCGCGTATGCGGAAGCATTTAATCATATACAATACTCTACTAATTCATAACATGAATGTATATCACTCATGTATGTACTTAATCCGTCCTTTTAGTCCCAGACAATTCTATACTCCACAAGTTTTAAACATCTCGTACTCATATGATAATACCCTTACTCGTGGAAATTTAGTTAAAATTCCCATCAATAGATATGTCATTCCTTTCGAATATGTCAAGTTATCTCAAAATTCCGTAGAATATTCGATACTTAGCTTTTACTTGAAACAATAGATCAAGATCCATAGCCACATCACATCTATTCTCATGATAATCCATCAATATAATGGTTTCAATAAAAATCATCTTCTCAAAAATCTCAATCAAAGATATTTAGATACAAAATTGAACAGTCTTCAATTCTTGATAATTGTTCCATCAATGTCTCAAGCTAAATAGTTTTCAATTAATCCACTAAGTTAGGGAAATCTCCAAGTATGTATAAAGTAATCCTGTCACAATTCTTGCTCGGATAATATCAAATCCATCAATATTGAATCAGTTTAACAAATCCTTTAACATATACTGAAAATTTCAATAATATGTAAAATCAACGCCTTGTAGTACCATCCAAGTGATATTTTCCACAAGACAACAATTATAAATCCCAAATCATAATTGAGATAATCCTCTCATTGTATCAACGAAATCAATTCCTGTGAAGTATATCACAATATATTAAAATCATCAAATCCAGTAATTTGTACTGAAACAATAACCTGTCTCAAAACTGTTCCAGTGTCAATGTCAAAAGACTAAATTCTGCTGTTTATTCCACAATTAATCCACTTTAATCCAATTATATAACCATACCGGTGCTACAATCAACATTAGATATATCCTCGAATTGGAATATCCAACACAAGGGTAGTATCATTAACTACTTAATCACAATAGACACATATACCATACGTTACTCCCTTGAGCAACTTATAAATATAAACACATGTTTTCAATTCTTTCCACATGCACATATCCAGATGTACATGCTTCTATCTTTTCCTCAAGCACATATACTGTGCATATACCCTGTCTCTAACCATTTAATTGACCACTTACACATAATTACTTAAAACAAGTGAAACATATAGTCAAGTGAACGATTTATCATTACAACAATAGCAATGGTGGTAATGAATACCACAATCCGCACGTTAGCAATAAAGTTTAACTTAATTCATAACTAGCAATTTAGCTAATAATCATGTATTTCTTTAGCTAATGATTTGCTAGAAATCTCTACTTTTGCAACTAGTTATTTACTTATATTACAATTTGCAATTGCAACTACCATTGAGTTGTATGAAACCATTGGCTTGAAAGAAATCCAAAATCATATAACAATCAACACATTCGAGTAAGCAGTATGTAGAGGTCAATCTTAAAATCACACAATCCTTTAGCACCAAATCACATCGACTTAAATGCTAAATCAACACCACTTTAGTACAATGACATATTAGCATGAGTACTTCAATCAACATAATGTGCCATTATTAAGCACTTCTTCAACAATATCAACACAATGCTAACCGCAGTCAGCTGACCTCTACGTTTGTTTAACTCATTTTTCAATTATGACTAGTTGCAATTAATCACACATATATCTCTTTTACAATAGGTACCACATTAAACACAATAGCTTTAGTGGTTTAATACAACATTAGGTCAATGATCATATCAATTTCTCTAGTACTTGGTAGCCTCAATAATTTCATGTGAAATGGCATAATATAAATACGTTGATCAGGCGTCGTTATATTATGTCAGTTACACTTCATTTTCAGGCCACTTCATACTATCAATATTTACTATCACATATAATAATACCTTAGCAACAGTCACAATCAAGTATTAACTTGCTACACTTTTACTATTATCACCTTGAATATGAAACTAATCATATAATCAGGTAGGTATAAGAACCACAGACATTTAACACCCTTTTCACTATCCCATTAGCACAGGCGTAAGGTCTAACACAATTACCCCAATCAACACTATTATTACCTGACACAATATCAAGCACTAGTGCAGCAATTTATATTAATAGTATACTATATAATATTTAGTATCAAATATCCTGTCAACATTATGTGTAATATTCAACACATATTTATCAATAGACTCTTTATTAGTTGAATAACAAATGAGCCTTCTATATCCAATTATCAAATAGATGTAATCTCATGAACTTATTCTGCAAACTCTTATAATGCTTAATTCAACTAATTTGTAATATTCTACATACTTCAATTGCTTTATCATATTCCAAATAATCCACATAATTCAATAATTTATGTTGACCAACAATAACAGTTGGCAACAATCAACAACACGACGTAGTAATAGCTTAAGGATAACTCATACCCGATAAGAGTGTATGGACATCTTAAAACAAGCTCTAATATTATATTTAGTCATAGGAATGATCCCTGGGCTTAAAGAAACAAAAACCCAATTTAAAACGTAAGTCAAAAGTCCGAAATAAGGTTCGAAAAACTTTATTTTATACATATAAACTTGACACTTAGCTTAAAACATCATTTTTTTGGGCATACTGAAGGGACATGACCATGACGTTCATAGGACATGCCCATGGCATCATGCTGATGAAAAGTGAGGCTACTGTTAAAGAACATGGCCATGGCGATTATAGGACATGCCCATGGCGTGGTGCTGACAAGAAAGCGAAGCTACTGCTTAAGGACATGGCCATGGCGATTATAGGACATGCCCATGGCTTGTCTGTTCAGCACTTGCATTATTTATTACCAAATCCCGAATTTCAAACGTGCATATCTCCTAAACCGTAAAGAGTTATAGTCTGAATTTTTGCAGGCACATTCATAAAACCAAAATGAAACTTTTCCTTTTTACACTTTTTCAAAATAAATGTTTACGAGAAAACGGACCCATGACTCATTTTGGACCATTTTTGACCATTTTGGTTGACACACCATATTTCAAATGGCTTGGTTTCTGACTTCAACCCCTTGCCAACATATTCCTATATACATTTGTGGCGTGTGGGCATATTCGTCACCCTCATACACTCATTCTACTTCGTTTTAACTCTTTGACCCGTTTAGAGGTCCAAATGGACATTTACACCAAAATCACCCATATTAATAACAACAACTACCTATTTCAATCCAAATTGACTCCATATTATCATTGAAGACTCATAACTACATAATTGGACTAAAATACAACTTTTGACATTTTGATCATAATTTCACCAAAACTATGACCAATACCATTCAAATGAACACCTAACCACATTTACACTTTATAACATGACAATTACCCAAATTGACACTACCACACTCAACTTTGAATTTTTCAAGTCTAATATACACTTTTCAACCATTAGACACTTTTTAATTCAATTAACCATATGACTCCAATTATATTATTTGAGATATATTAGCATCTCATTTAACTTCATATTACTACTTTTATACATAATAGCCATCACATACTTCATTATAGGGAGTCATATCGGTTTAGTTTACCATACTTTACTACTACACGTAATCCGCAAATAAATCATGCATTTCACATAGGTTTAAGTTTAAGAAATCCAATCGTGGATTACCTAATTCTCTCAAACCATCGCTCTGATACCAACTTGAAACACCCTGAAAATTTTGAACCATTTTCTATTTAAAACATTGTATATGATTAAATTATAAAATATCAATATATTGACTTTGACTTGACTCATTCTTGTTGACTTTCCAGTAAAACTTTCATTCAAACCAATTGAGTGAAAACTTTCTCATAGTTTACTATTTGATTGGGCGAATTGTACAAGTTTTGCCACAACGATAATTTAAAAGAAATAGGAGCTTGTCTAACCATATAATAAAGCTCCATTCCACGTGTCCCTTAGCAACCATATGTAAACAATCCATCCAACGATACATTCAAGCCAATTACCTACAAAATAAGCAACTGAAAGGGGTAAGCCGAAGCTTAGTGAATAATATGAACAAATAAACAAATAATGACTTTCATATAGCACACACTGCACATAGCACAATTTCAATCAATTATATCAACTTGGGCAATTGTAGAGATCATTAGTATGTTCCAACTTTGTACCATATCAATAAATGATATATATGCTCCATTATCTCCAGCAAAGGCAAAAATAACTGTCCGAACCGCAACTCGGTATATCATCCATAGCAAAGGCAATTGTACCTGTTTTGGGCCGCAACCCATTATATCATAACCTTATCAAGTAATAAACATACCCAATCTTGGTCTCACCAAGTAAATGGAATATGCATCACTTGAAACAAGATAGTATCATCACTATCATATCAATCATACGTATATTAAGGATCCAAAATATAATATGCTAATTCCCGCAAGAATTAACATCTTCGGGCCATACCCCGGTAAACACACAATATAATCAAGTAAGTGTCATATCCATTACCGGTCCTTCCAAATAATTGGAATATGCACTACTTTACCAACGATAGTATCATTACTATCAAATCAACAATAATCAGGTAGGATCCTTTGTCTGTACTCAATCATCCATCCTGTTTGGCATAGGTAACAACCTGCAATAAAATGGATCTCTACAATTCCCAATGCACATAATTCACTTATCACATATAAACAATTCTTTCATCACAATTTGATGCTATCTTATAATAGCTTTACCACACATATCAACTAACGCCCAACAAGATATAAATCAATTCAACCATAACAATTCACATAATTGTGTAATATCTCATGCTTAGAAGCAATCCAATATTACACAATCATTATCTATTTAATTCCCCACATTACTCACCTTTGAGATTTAAGCAATTAGATGACTTCACACTTGATTATCAATGCCATGTCTTGATCACATCATGTTAAAGAAGATTGAAAGATGAAGAATCATTGATTAGTAGCTTCAATTTGATGTTAGAGAGTGATTCCATGAATTAATTTAGGGTTTGATGTTTATGTATGTATGTAAGGTACGTATGTATGTATGTAGTGATATGAAATAATAAGCCGACTCACTCCTGTGAGTATATACTAGAAGTAACTTAATTTCATTTCCCGTACTTATCATTGTCTGGAACTTAAAAACCAACTCACAGTTATTACTATTTTATTTTACCTAAAATAATAATAACTTAAGATAATTACTTTTATATTTATCACAATAATACTTTAAATTTTGGGGTGTTACACTGGGAGTCACCGACCACTCCAACCGAAGTGAGACAATTCTTAGGTCTTGCTGGTTACTACCGCCGATTCATCGAAAACTTTTCAAGAATAGCTGTTCCCCTAACCACACTGACTCAAAAAGATAAGAAGTTCGATTGGACTGATAAACAAGAGTCAGCCTTCCAGCTATTGAAAAACAAACTTTGCAGTGCACCAATCTTGTCCTTACCCGAGGGCACCGACGATTTCGTAGTTTACTGCGACGCCTCACACCAGGGACTTGGTTGTGTGTTAATGCAACGGGAAAAAGTCATTGCCTATGCCTCACGACAACTAAAAATTCACGAGAAAAACTATACGACCCACGACCTCGAGTTAGGTGCTGTGGTCTTCGCATTGAAAATCTGGAGACATTACCTCTACGGTACGAAAACCACCATCTTTACCGATCACAAAAGTCTCCAACACATATTCGATCAGAAAGATCTAAACATGAGGCAACGTCGCTGGGTTGAGTTACTTAGTGACTACGACTGCGAGATCAAATACCATCCGGGCAAGGCTAACGTAGTTGCCGATGCCTTAAGCCGAAAAGAACGAGTGAAACCCCTTCGAGTCCGAGCACTTTCTATGACAATTCTTAACGAGCTCCCTGCTCAAATCCTTACCGCTCAACTTGATGCACTCAACGATGAAAACTTGAAAAATGAAGCCTTGCGAGGCTTGGATAAACAATTCGAAATCAAACCCGATGGAACTCGATACTTCTCTAACTGGGTATGGTTACCCAAAATTCGGAAACTTACGAGATTTGGTGATGGCTGAAGCTCACAAATCTCGATACTCTATACATCCTGGTTCTGACAAGATGTATCACGACGTCAAAGGGTTGTATTGGTGGCCTAACATGAAAGCTGACATTGCCTTGTACGTCAGTAAATGCCTAACCTGTTCCAAAGTCAAGGCCGAACACCAAAGACCCTCGGGGTTGCTCCAACAACCTGAAATTCCTCAATGGAAATGGAAACAGATTTCCATGGACTTCATTACCAAACTACCAAAAACTTCGAGTGGTTGCGATACCATTTGGGTGATCGTAGACCGTCTCACGAAATCTGCTCATTTTCTGGCCATCAAGGAAACCGACAAGATGGAGCGTCTGACTCGCATCTACGTCAAAGAAATCATCTCGCGACACGGTGTACCTATCTCGATCATTTCGGATTGGGACAGCCGTTTTACTTCTAACTTTTGGCAATCACTACAGAAATCTCTTGGTACTCATCTGGATATGAGTACTGCTTATCACCCGCAAACCGATGGCCAAAGCGAGCGAACTATTCAAACACTGGAGGATATGCTACGAGCCTGCGTAGTTGACTTCGGTACTTCTTGGGAAAATCACTTACCGTTGTGCGAGTTCTCGTACAACAACAGTTACCATACCAGCATAAAGGCTGCACCCTTCGAGGCACTTTACGGGCGTAAGTGCCGATCACCTATCTGTTGGACTGAGTTAGGAGATTCCCAACTCACGGGTCCAGATATCATTCAAGAAACTACTGAGAAAATCGTTGGTATTCAAAACCGGTTGAAAGCCGCACGTGATCGTCAGAAAAGCTATGCTGACGTGAGACGCAAACACCTTGAGTTCCAGGTAGGGGACAAGGTACTTCTCAAAGTGGCACCGTGGAAGGGTGTCATTCGATTCGGAAAGCGAGGCAAACTAAATCCTAGATACATCGGACCATTCGAAATCCTGGAAAGGATTGGTCCAGTGGCATACCGCCTGCAACTTCCTGCTGAACTTAGCAGCGTACACAACACATTCCACATTTCTAACTTGAAGAAATGTCTGTTTGACGAGACACTGATTATAACGCTCGACGAAATTCAAATCGATGATAAACTTCATTTTGTCGAGGAACCTATGGAAATCATGGACCGTGAGGTCAAACGATTGAAACAGAGTCGTATTCCCATCGTAAAGGTCAGGTGGAATTCTAGGCGCGGCCCTGAGTTCACCTGGGAACGGGAAGACCAAATACGACAGAAATACCCACATCTTTTCCCAGATAACGCACCGTCCGTGCACTCAAGCTAATTTCGGGACGAAATTTCTTTAACAAGGGGAGAATGTAACACCTGCATAATTAGGATAATTAATTATGCATAATTGTTTGTAACTAGTTGTAATTAGTATGTAATAGGACTAATTACAGGCTCTATTTGTATATATATATATATAAGGTGATTTATATATATATGTGTGTACTTACGCGATTTGGATGAATCGTACGAATTAACCGGACGGAGTCCGACACAGTTTATTTGGACGTTGGTGACAGAAATTTATTTAAATAATGAGAACGTATTTTGTTATATAAAATACACAACCGAACGAGCATTATTTATATATTATCGCGACGACATTTTAACTAACGCAACAAAACGTAATAAACGCGACTTAATAATTTAAATATTGCGACAAATGTTTTACTATTAATTTCAAAGTATTTTTACTTAAATACTCCAGTTACGTTTTAAAAATATAAACGTTTAGTTAGATATGAAAAACTAGTGAATAAACGATTAGGACACGGAGTCAACACTGTGTTTTGGGGAGTATTTTCCCCCTCCTTCCTTTTGGATCAGCCACCAACCCAAACCCCCACCCCAATTTCCCTTTCCATTT
Source organism: Helichrysum umbraculigerum (assembly GCA_949592205.1). Taxonomy (NCBI): domain Eukaryota; kingdom Viridiplantae; phylum Streptophyta; class Magnoliopsida; order Asterales; family Asteraceae; genus Helichrysum; species Helichrysum umbraculigerum. Next base: position 156,955,993 of record CATIUR010000004.1, read on the forward strand.
TCATTATCACAAAAACACACACAAACCAAACTCTCTCAACCTCAATTCACACCAAATTTTCGGAATCAAATCCCGACCACGAAAATTACATATTCGGAATCACCATCACGAGTGGAGCAAGAATATCAAGACCGTTTTCATCGTTTCATCCTTCATTTGGCTCGATTCGCAAAAGTAAGAAAATTTTAAAATCTTAGATCTATTCAATTTGGTGTAATGTTTTGATGTTTTGATGTGTACACAACATAGTTATAACCTAATACTAGAAGAAAACACGATTTTATAGCTCAAAAGTGGGTTAGATTTGCGTTTTTGGTCGGAAATTCTTGAAACCCGAAAGTTTCTAGGCTGGTGTTCATACATGCGACACAAGCCTTGTGTCGCATGTTGTGTCGCATAAAACCGTTTGTGTCGCACCTTGTGTCGTACCAATCCTTTAGTGTCGTAACCTTTGCGACACAATATTGTGTCGCACTCTATGTCGCATACTATGTCGTATTTTATACGACACAACCGTTCTGTCGCTATTGAATTAGCATCGCAAGCTTTTTGCGACACAACCACTGTGTCGCAGAGCTCTTGTAACATCCCCGAAATGGACTTAGTTAACTTATATTATTTCTTGATTTAAATTAGTATTTAAATGTGTTTGGAAATAATATTGCTTGAATTAGTGAAATAATTGGAATAGGAGTTAAATATTCCAAAGTGACAAGTGAATTATTAATTGTTGTAAATTAATATAGTTGACGGTACAATAAAATGTTTGGACTTGCAAATGGTTTTCGGGTTCCAGACAATAGATTGAGATGGGGTATTAAATTATACCCGTATAATTGAAGGCGGTTTGTGAACCGACTATATATTTAGCTTTCTATTTTAGGAAAGTTTCATTAGAAACTTCAGAAACTCTCAGAAAACCTTCAAATCAATCTAGAAATCAAATCAGGAAGTTGTGATTCTCGTGAAACTTCATAATCATCAGATTACCAACGTTAGATTCTTCAATCAGTAAGTATTCTTGAGTATTTAAGAATTTGATTTTGATTGAAATTTGGGTAAATTGATGATTTGAGAGAATTGGATGTTAGAAACATGTTATAAAGGTTATATATTGATTATACAATGTTATTAGTGGTTTATAACCGTTTAAAAACGTGTTTTTGGTGATTTGGGTATAAAACCCGTATGTTAGGGTTTGATCAGAATCGCAGGTTGCTGGGACGACAAGGGAATCCGGTCGGATTCAAGGGAATCCGGCGGATTCCGGCAATTTGGGGAATCCGGTCGGATTCAAATGCTAAGAACCGGATTCTATGTTTTGCAAATTTCAAAAGTGCATAAGTGTTTAGTAGTGATTTTTGCCACAGAAAAATTGACAAATTGTCTTTAAACTCCGATTGGGCTGAAATTGTAACAACCGGCAAATTTAGGACTAGAATTAGTGCCTAATTCTTTGTAAATACATGTAATTAGTTCTGTGTTAGGCTAATTTATGTATCGGATTATATATTGGTGAATATATATACAACTTTGCGATTTGGCTTAAATCGTACACAACTTAAATAGAATGAAATTCTATTCGGTTAAAAACGGACGTTGGTGAACAAAGGTTTATAAACTAAAATAACGCAACTATGACCGAAATGCTATTTTATAACAATTAGTAACTGCCTCGTATTTCACGATTAAAACTTACGCGATTTAAAGACGAAAGTAATTAAATTTAATTTAAACTGTTAAAGATTTAAGAAATAATTTTAAATAAATTATTTAACAAGATTTGTAATTTTATAAAAATAATTAAACGCGTAAAATGGATATTTAACGTTTAAACGATGGAGGAAACGAACACCGCACGGAGCACAGCGCGTGGACTGAAAAATGGGGGCTTTCATCAAAACCCCCACCTTTTCTCTCTTTTCCCTCATTTCACCAATTCTCACTCTCTCTCTTCTTTCCCTTTCTTTCTTTTTCTCTCATCACCACCAACTCCAAAAACCTCACTAAATCGACAAATAAACGTACTAAACGAGCTTGGATCACACCTCTCCTTTGGAAGAAAACGTTCACCATCACACGATCTACATTCCTATCTTTTCGGATTTTCAATCCGACACTTTGTAAGTTTTCGACAAATCCCGACATCTCTCGTTTTTGATCATTTTTACTAGTTTATGATTTAAATAGGCTAAATATGTTCATATGAGGGTTGGGTAAAAGAATCGGATCAAACGGAAACCGGAAAACTCGTTTTCGACTAAATTTCCGGCCATCAGACCGCTACGTCGCACCTGGCCAGGGGCCTCTGCGACGTCGCGACCTACGTCGCACAAAAACCTCAACGTCGCACTAGCGACGCAGCCCTTTACGTCGCATTAACTTGCGGACGTCGCACGTAGCGACGTAGACTTTAACGTCGCAAACTGAACCAACGTCGCATTAGCGACGTCGCCCCCTACGTCGCATTGATTTGCGAAGGTCGCATCATGCGACGTACCTGCCTACGTCGCACCTTACGTCGCTTGTAACGTCGCATGCGACGTCGCACAAACCAGAACCTTGAAAACTCACATTTTCACTAAGTGTCGAACTTTTACAACCTCAAATCCTTATACGATACGACCTAACAATCATAATAAAACATACTTTCCTATTGCAATTACTTTAATTTGCGTATTGAATGATAAACTTTAAATATAACAAATCACCAACGGGCCGTATACTTTGATACGAATGCGAACAAACCAACATTTAAACACAACGGGTTGTATGAACAACTAGCCTAGATGGTCTTGCGAGACATCTACTTACTTAACCTTACGTGTTTAGGCACTAGAAGGTTACGGGTTCGGAGAACCTACTTGCTTTACTACTATTTGCTAATTACCACTGCTCGACTCAGGTGAGTCTTACAGCCCCACTTTTACTGTTTTATACTCTGGGGTGAGATACTTAGCAACTGTTTTACGTATGAACACAATGTACTGAACTGAAAACATTACTGATTACAAACAAACGCATGAGTTACTTTTATCCACTGAAAGCCTCCTAATCGTAAGTTGTTAGTTATGGACTTAAGCGCGATTACTAATAGATGGATCCATTTGGGACTGACAATCCCTGTCTGGGGTGGTAGCGCCACCACGTACTGATTTGCACGTAGAAACAGACATATTAGTATTTGTTACATATGAGTGTGCGGATAGCACTCACGGGGGTACGTGATATATTCACACTACACGGTTAAGCTTCAACTTATGAGCTCATGGCACTGTACTGATTTACTGAATTACTTACTTTGCTTGATAGCAATACGGGTACATACTTGTGGTTCATAACACCTACTTATTACTAAACCTGTAAGATTCACCAACCTTTTTGGTTGACACTTTTTAGCTTTGTATCTCAGGTACACTTACGGAGTAGGATCACTCCAGGATTACTAGCTAGAGTCGCATGATTTCCAAACTGCATTTAACGGAGATTCTTTGGCATTATCTTTTGTAACTATGGTTATGTAATAGAATCTCCCGCTATACGCGAGGGCTCTAGGGAACTACACTTTTGTAAAGAAAACTATATGTTTTCAAACAATTCAAATTATGAAATGTAACTATTTTACAAACGTCTCATTTAGAGGTCGTTTACTGTTAATCTTGTGCTTTGTATATTGATTAGTAACACCCAATGTATGCTTCCGCAAATCGCTAAATTTGGGGGTGTTACAGATTGGTATCAGAGCCTAAGGTTATAGTGAACTAGGTTGCATTTAGTGGGCCTAGACTATGACCGTTAGGCAGTATTTCCTTACTAGGCATGATTGGTTCAGGAATTACATCATACGACTTTAATTTAACATAGCTTGATCAACTATGTACAATTAAGGAAAGGTGATGTAAAGTCTGAAATGGTTATGTTGAGCCGGAATACATTAGTTGACTCTGATCTCGAGAGAACCGAGACTTAAACATGTGTATGCTAGACACTCAATAGGCTATATTATATAGGAACTATATGAATATAGGCCTCAATCTTACTAACGCTTTGTCTCAGAAATGGCAAATACCCCATCCAATTCATCTCGTTCTCAATCCGGGTCGCAGAACCCAAGGGTAGCAAGGAGGAACAACAGGTTGCCTCGAGCTGGCCCGTACTCTACTCACTTCAACTTGCCGGCCTTAGCTGCTAGGGTGAACCAACACGAGCAACGACTTCGCACCATGGATGTCGTGTTGCAAGAAACCAACGAAAACTGGAGACTTACATCACTTGAGCACATCGAACAAGTCTCTGAGGATCACGAAACCACCGTTAATAATGTGGACGTTCTTTTCAACAAAGTGGTGGAGATAAGCGTGGAAACCGCTCTTTTGAAACACAGACTTGATGAGTGTGAACAACGCTCACGGGAAACGGAAGAATCTAACCGCGGATTGGTACAGCGACTAGCATTAGCTGAAGACAATGCTCGACAAGCCAGCAGACTTGCGAATACTGTGGATCGTCTCATCGAAATGATGGAGCAGATTAACCTACGTTAAGACTAGCGTAGTCTTTGTTTTGTAAACTATCCTGTAATCTAGTAACTATCTAAGCGCTACTCTATGTTTCAGTCGGATGTAACAATTCCCGACACCTTTTGTAATACATCCGCAGGATGTAACCTTTGAACTCGTATCATCTATCAAATATTCCTTGCTGTTTCGACTCATATTAATTGCCATAATCCTTTTTCATATTGATGTTATGTATTACCAACTTTATACGTGTACATCTGAAATAAATGCAACTTTCTTACAAAATCTCATGTATCTTCATTTCTTTTATTGAAGAATCATGCCGCCAAAGTCAAGACCTTACACTGATGCTCAGATCACGTCTCTCATAACACAGGCTGTTACTGAAGCCTTGGCTCGGAATACTCCACCTAACTCCACAAGAAGCAGCGATGCCGCTGAAACCTCTGCTGCTAAACCTTGTTCATACAAGGATTTTCAAAACTGCAAACCCTTGAGCTTCAAGGGAACCGAAGGAGCCATCGGACTTATCAGATGGTTCGAAAAGATGGAATCTGTTTTCCGCATCAGCAAATGTGCGGAAGACGACAAGGTCAAATTCTCCACCTGCACCCTCGAAGATGGTGCCCTCTCGTGGTGGAATTCCTATACCCAGTCCGTGGGGATTGACACCGCTTATCTACTCCCTTGGGAGGATCTAAAGAAAATGCTCACGGATGAGTATTGCCCGTCCGAACAACTTCACAAGCTGGACGAAGAGTTCTGGAACTTAAAAGTGCAAGGAACTGATATCGTTGCATACACCACCAGATTCCAACAACTCACCGTCCTTCGCCCAGCTATGGCAGGTACTGGGCCCGACAAGATTAAGAAATACATCCGCGGCCTCCCGGAACCCGTCCGGGGAAATGTCGCCTCATCAAACCAAACCACCCTTCATGGTGCCATTCTGTTGGCCCATGAACTTCTAGCTATGAACGAGGACCCAGAACCACCCACTCCGTCCTCCAACAGCAATAAACGAAAATGGTCCGACAACCACAACAACCACCAAAACAAGAAACCTGAAACCATTAAAGCCTACACCTCCAGTTTTGATGACAAGGGAGCGTACAAGGGAACCAAGCCCTACTGCTCCAAGTGCCAACGACACCACCATGGTTCGTGTCCCTGTAGCAAGTGTAAGAGATTTGGACACTTGGCTAAGGATTGTAGAACAAACACCACTGACACCAACATCTTTGCACCAAAGACCTGTTATGGGTGCAACGGTACGGGGCATTTCAAGAAAGACTGCCCGAAGCTGAACAACAACAACAAGAACAACAACAATGCTCGAGGAAGAGCTTTTGTGCTGAAATCTGGGGAAGCCCGTCAAGACCCGAATGTGGTCACGGGTACGTTTCTTCTCAACAACTTGACTGCATCTGTATTATTTGATACTGGTGCTGATAAGAGCTTTATTTCTGACGAGTTTTATCCACTACTTGACACCACACCTATTGCCTTAGATTCTAAGTACACGGTAGAATTGGCAAACGGAAAACTTATTGAGGCCGACAGTGTGATACCTAATTGCACTCTAAACTTAGCTAACGAGCTCTTTTCCATTGACTTGATACCTGTCGAAATCGGCAGCTTTGACCTCATCGTCGGTATGGATTGGTTGTCCAAGCACCGAGCTGAAATCGTTTGCTTTGAGAAAATTGTACGCATTCCTCTCGTCACCGGTGGAACTTTGAGCATACAAGGGGAGACCGGTGGGACGAGAATAAATATCATTTCTTGCATGAAAACCCGAAAATACTTGAGGAAAGGGTACCAGGCAATCCTCGCACACGTTATGGAGAAAAAGTCGGTGGAGAAGCGACTTGAGGATGTGCCTATCGTTCGAGACTTCCCAGAAGTCTTTCCTGAAGACTTGCCTGGCCTACCGCCAACTAGACAAGTCGAATTCTCTATTGATCTTGTGCCCGGCGCAGCACCCGTGGCACGAGCCCCTTACCGACTAGCCCCATCCGAACTTCAGGAGTTGTCTACTCAGTTACAGGAACTCCTGGACAAGGGATTTATTATACCAAGTTCCTCACCTTGGGGAGCTCCGGTCCTGTTTGTGAAAAAGAAAGACGGTTCTTTCCGCATGTGCATCGACTACCGCGAACTCAACAAATTAACTGTCAAGAACCGTTACCCACTTCCTCGCATTGATGACCTGTTTGACCAACTTCAGGGGTCGAGTTTTTATTCAAAAATCGATCTACGGTCAGGTTATCACCAACTCCGAGTTCGTGATGAAGATATTCCAAAAACGGCTTTCCGAACTCGCTACGGGCATTATGAATTCCAAGTGATGCCATTCGGCTTAACCAACGCACCGGCTGTATTCATGGACCTTATGAATCGGGTGTGCAAACCTTACCTTGACAAGTTTGTTATCGTCTTTATCGATGACATCTTGATTTACTCGCACACTGAACAAGAACACGCGCAACACCTGAAAACTATCCTAGAGCTGCTCAAACACGAAGAGTTATACGCCAAATTCTCTAAGTGTGAGTTCTGGATGCAAACCGTTCAATTCCTTGGACATGTCATTGACAATCAAGGGATTCATGTCGATCCTTCAAAAATCGAGGCTATCAAGTGTTGGCAAGCACCTACTACACCGACCGAGGTACGCCAATTCTTAGGACTCGCCGGATACTACAGGCGGTTCATTGAGAATTTTTCGAAAATAGCCCTACCTCTCACTGCACTGACTCAAAAAGAAAAGAAGTTCGATTGGACTGACAAACAGGAGTCAGCTTTCCAGCTACTAAAACAGAAACTCTGCAGTGCACCTATCTTATCTTTACCCGAAGGCAACGATGACTTCGTGGTATACTGTGATGCTTCACACCAAGGTCTTGGTTGCGTGTTGATGCAACGAGACAAGGTCATCGCTTACGCCTCTCGACAACTCAAGGTCCACGAAAAGAATTACACAACTCATGACCTAGAGTTGGGGGCTGTTGTATTCGCTCTAAAAATTTGGAGACACTACTTATACGGTACCAAGTGTACAATCTTTACTGACCATAAAAGTCTCCAACATATCTTCGATCAAAAGGATCTCAACATGAGGCAACGTCGATGGGTCGAGTTGCTTACTGATTACGATTGCGAAATTCGCTATCATCCAGGCAAGGCGAATGTTGTCGCCGATGCCTTAAGCCGAAAAGAACGAGTGAAACCACTTCGAGTTCGAGCTCTCGGTATGACCATTCATAACGACCTCATCAATCAAACTCTCACCGCTCAACTCGAAGCACTCAAACCAGAAAACTTGATAAACGAGGCCTTGCGAGGCATGGACAAACAATTTGAAACCAAACCTAACGGGGCCAAATACTTCTCGAATCGAATCTGGTTACCAAGTTTTGGGAACCTTCGAGACTTGGTGATGAATGAAGCTCACAAGTCAAAATACTCTATACACCCCGGTGCCGACAAAATGTATCACGGGATCAAGGAAATGTATTGGTGGCCCAACATGAAATCTGACATTGCAACCTATGTTGGCAAGTGTCTTACTTGTTCCAAATTTAAAGCTGAACACCAGAAACCCTCCGGTTTGCTACAACAACCCGAAATACCACAATGGAAATGGGAGCAGATCACCATGGATTTCATTACTAAACTCCCGAAAACTTCTAACGGTTGCGATACCATTTGGGTGATCGTTGACCGACTCACTAAATCTGCTCATTTCCTAGCCATCAAGGAAACTGATAAGATGGAACGCTTGACACGGATCTACCTGAAAGAGATCGTATCAAGACACGGCGTGCCCATCTCAATCATCTCCGACCGAGATGCTCGATTCACTTCTCGCTTCTGGCAGTCACTGCAAAAATCTCTTGGTACTCGTCTGGATATGAGTACGGCTTACCATCCTCAAACCGACGGCCAGAGCGAACGAACCATACAAACACTGGAAGACATGCTACGAGCCTGCGTAGTTGACTTCGGTAAAAACTGGGAAAATCACTTACCGTTGTGCGAGTTCTCGTACAACAACAGTTATCACACCAGCATAAATGGATTGTGAAGAACATAATCTTGCAACGCCTGATCACCGTTGTTATATTGTGTTGTGTCACATGAACTTGTTGAGGCTACTTGGTATAAAAGAAATGTAATGTGATTTTGAAAATTGAGCATGAAAGTATGCTAAGTGGTTTAGTACTTGTTTTGATAAGAAAACAAACAGTTGATAGGACTGTGGCAGTTAGACTGTAAAGGTGCTAGTGTAAATAATAATTGTCATTGATAGAGGTTTTGATAATAAACCTAATTGATTAATTTGATTTTGTTGAAAATGTAATTGTAACTGATTGTGTTAAATTGACCATAGGTGAATTTGATAGTGTTTAAATGAGTCACTATTTTGTATTTGGCTTGTACGAAGCCAAAGTTGAGATAGGTTGATATTGTCTTGCTTGAGGAATTTCTAGTATTATTGAATGTAATAATTGGAAGTATATGTTTGAAAGTAAACATACAATATGAAATGGCTTGTATGGAGCCAAGATTTATGTAAGTTGATTCCGTCCTTGTAAAGGATTGATACGATTATTGAAAGTAATAATTATTTAAATATATGTTTGAAAGTGAATATATAAGATGAAATGGTTTGTTGGGAGTTAATATTGATAGTGTATTAACTTTGAAAGTCAAACCATGAATAGAGAATTGTGTATAAAATAAATTGCTTGTGATTGGTTTGAGGATAGGTCAAACTTGAGAAAAGCAATCAGATGATTTTATTGATTTATTGATTGAAATCAAGGTTGACAAGTAGTCAACTGTGTGTGTTGAAATAGTCTAACATAGATTGAAATGTTATGATTGTGGGGGGAATATGATTGAATTCCTAGATTGATTAAATTATGTTGAAACGGGTCATTGAAGATCCAAAGGAGATAGATGAATTGTTTAAGTTTGTGAAACTTGATTATTACTTAAAGCTAGTATTAATTAATTGAAATATTGGTAAGTATAATTGAGTATTTAGTTAGGTAATATTTGATATTCGAACTGAATATGTGTTGAAGAATTATACAGATATGAAGTCATTGTTTAATATGACAGTTATAATTTGCTAAGATATGTTAGAATAATAAAATCACATTGATTAGAATTGTGATAAGATAATCTTACCAGTGTGTGAGGCTTGTGATGATAGCCTGGATCTGGGTAAGAATGTGAGATGAGACTTAATTGAAAGTTATTATTAATAGTTGTATAGGTTGATTTGTACCTCATGATGAATAAATTAAGTATTGAAAGAATTGAATGAATTCTTTAGTTATTTGTTGATTGTATACAAGTGAAGTAAGTGATAAAGTGATAAATTGGAATTAGATCCAAATAAGATATGATATGGAAGTATATCTGGAATTGAATTGTTTAAGTTATATACGATGTAGCTTGTACATAAGTGAAACATAGAGTTGTTGATTGGTAATTGTTCCATGTCCTGTGGTATGGATATGTGATGATTGGTAATAATGTGAAGGCTTGATAAAGACTTTAACAGTCTGAATGGCCTATTATGTAAGATTAAATGGAATTGATAGGGATATATCCATTTTAGAGAGTTGCCAGAAATTGTGTATGTATGTGTGGTGTACATGGAAATAAATGGCAGGATGAATTTTAATAGAATGAATTAAAATATGCCATAAGTTGTGTAGAGTTAGTTAATTGTGATTAACTTGATGTAGATTTTGTTAGAAATGTGTTGAAAAGTAGCACATTGTGATATTATGATGCTTGACATGTAGTATCATAATATTGATTAATGTTGACTTAGCTGCTAGATTGATGGAATTTAGTACTAAGTGATTGGGTGATTAAAGTCATATAAATTCTAATTGCTTGTGATTAGTAGCTTAAGATTGTAAAGTAATTAACTGGTTGCTAAGATAAGATTCTGGATGTCTTACCAGTTTAAGTATTATATATATGAATTCTAACTGATGGTTAGTTAGATTTTGAAGGCAAATATTAAGTACTGATAGGTGTACTGAAATGTATAATCACTAGTGTTGTGATTATTGTTGGAATAGTAGTTGTTATCGACTTTGATGTTGTTGACAATTGATAGGTAGTAATTAAAGGAGTTACTAGTGGAAATAAGTCAATGTAGAGGTTGGTTGAGTGTAGGTAATGTTTGATTTTGGTGCTTTTGTTGATTGAGCAAAGTACTTGTTGATTGTAGTCTTACCTACTGAGTTTGACCTCTGCTTTGCTTATTAAGGTGATATGAATCTGGATTACTTTTAAGTAAAGGATTTCATATGATTGAAATGATATGTTGTTCAAGAGAATAGGTATGAAACTTTTGGATGAAAAGTTGACCTAGATTTGAATTTTAAATCTTTGATAGTAGAGATTTGAAATTGTTATCTGTACATGAGACTGATTATTAGTCATAGCTGAAATTAAATTTCAGTGTGGATATGTGTATGAGGGTTGTAAAATCACTGTCGTAGTGATATTGTGGTTTCTGTTTTGTTGTTAACAGAGATGAATAGTGGTAATAGGTTAAAAAATTTTAGCACATTGCTAATTTCTGGTTGCATAGACCTATTAAGTGATTGTAGGTTTCACTTGTTGAAGTAAGTGTTGGTTTTATAAGATATATCTGATTGATGATATGGATTTGGATGCACTGTATGTGTGCGTAGGAAAGGATAGAAGCATGTTCATGGGAACATGTGCATGTGGAAAGAATTCAAACAGTCTAAGTATAGTTGTAAGTTGCTATTGAGGATTAATGTATGCTAAAAGGTATGTGATTATATCACATTAGTTAGACTGATTGAGGTTAGATTTCGAGGACGAAATCTCTTTAAGGGGGGGAGAGTTGTAACATCCCCGAAATGGACTTAGTTAATTTATATTATTTCTTGATTTAAATTAGTATTTAAATGTGTTTGGAAATAATATTGCTTGAATTAGTGAAATAATTGGAATAGGAGTTAAATATTCCAAAGTGACAAGTGAATTATTAATTGTTGTAAATTAATATAGTTGACGGTACAATAAAATGTTTGGACTTGCAAATGATTTTCGGGTTCCAGACAATAGATTGAGATGGGGTATTAAATTATACCCGTATAATTGAAGGCGGTTTGTGAACCGACTATATATTTAGCTTTCTATTTTAGGAAAGTTTCATTAGAAACTTCAGAAACTCTCAGAAAACCTTCAAATCAATCTAGAAATCAAATCAGGAAGTTGTGATTCTCGTGAAACTTCATAATCATCAGATTACCAACGTTAGATTCTTCAATCAGTAAGTATTCATGAGTATTTAAGAATTTGATTTTGATTGAAATTTGGGTAAATTGATGATTTGAGAGAACTGGATGTTAGAAACATGTTATAAAGGTTATATATTGATTATACAATGTTATTAGTGGTTTATAACCGTTTAAAAACGTGTTTTTGGTGATTTGGGTATAAAACCCGTATGTTAGGGTTTGATCAGAATCGCAGGTTGCTGGGACGACAAGGGAATCCGGTCGGATTCAAGGGAATCCGGCGGATTCCGGCAATTTGGGGAATCCGGTCGGATTCAAAGGAATCCGGCGGATTCAAATGCTAAGAACCGGATTCTATGTTTTGCAAATTTCAAAAGTGCATAAGTGTTTAGTAGTTATTTTTGCCACGGAAAAATTGTCAAATTGTCTTTAAACTCCGATTGGGCTGAAATTTACATGGTCACTCGAAAACGGCCCACTGATCAAAGCTATATATTATAGCCTAGTCAGTTTTTGGACATTCGGGGTCGTTTAGGGGTCGAAAATGGCATTTTACAGTTTTTGGACCTTATTTCGGGACTTTTTGATTTTGTTCCGAATTGAACTTTTGTTTGCTGTGATCTTAGAGATCATTGGATTCATGTAATTATGTTATGATTGTGTAACGATATTAATTACCTAAGTATTATCAGTTGAGACAAGTTACTAACTTATTGTTTAATTGATTGTATTCTCAGATGTGGAGAAGGCTCAGTAATATTAGACTTCTGAGCTTGCGGCTGAGGTAGTAGGTGAGTGGATCTGTAACCTCAGTGTGATTTAGTTGTAATGATTTAATTTACAACAAGTAATTTATAGTATTACTTGATATGATGCATCTGTTGAGATATCTTGCCATGATAGTTTAAATAGTTGCTTACTTGGCTGATTGAGCTATTATGTAAGATTCTGAGGTAAACTTGATTTGATGGTTGGGCTTGTTGTTGTTGTAGACGACTGGAGATCTCGGAAACGTGAAATGTTGGTTTAGAGATCTAGGTCGTGTGTTATAACACCCCTCGTTTAAATATAAACAATCAATATTATAATGACGACGCGGAAGCTTATATTTCAAAACATTACAACCAATGTTACATATTACCCAAAATATCAATAAACTTTTTCAAATCAAAGTACAAGACATTTTAAACAACTGGGTGTTATTAAAACACTTCTATGATTATCAAAATTACATCAGAGTTTCAGCCTGTCAAACATTCCATCCAGTCCAACAATCTCCTGCCCAATATGTCCCCTAATATTCAACCTGCAGGAAGAACTGTGGGTGGGTTAGCACAACGCTAAGTGAATGAAACTATAACAACAGTACAACCTAGCATAACAATCTGTTTACATCAATTAACAATAAAAAGAAAATCAATCAATCACTCGACATCCAATCAATGTCAAGCTACTCACATCAAACATTATCAATCGTCATGAGGATCGGTGGCTCCTGAGATACCCTAATACCGGTTTGGTAATCAAGGAACTCTTATCAATCATCTGTATTGGCCTATACAGAATTACCGATAACCAGTTGTTAATCACACACGACCTAGATCTCCAAACCAACACTTCAAGTTTCAAGATCTCCCGTCGTCTACAATAACAACCAAGTCCAACTGTCAAGTCAAGTTGACCTCAGAATCTTACATACTAGCTCAAACAGCCAAGTAAGCAACTAGTCAAACTATTATGGCAAGATATCTCAACAATTACATTCTATCAAAGTAATACTATAATTACTTGTTGTAAATCAAATCATTACAACTAAATCACACTGAGGTTACAGATCCACTCACCGACTACCTCAGGCCTCCACTCAGTAGTCTAATATCACTGAGCCTTCTCCACATCTGAGAATCAACAAATCAAATATAAGTTAGTAATCATGTCATCAATACTAAACTTATATCAATCTTTAGCATTAAAAACTTAACATAATCCACATCAAGATTACTAGTTCCTAATTATACCCTAATGATTTACAATATAATCATTATCATCTATTAACATATATCAAATAGCAATTCCTTTATTATTAAAAATCAAACAAGAATTGCTATAACAGCCAACCAAGCCGCCGGATTCCCTTTAGAAGCCGCCGGCTTCACCTCAACACCCGCCGGGTCATACTACTTAGCCGCCGGGTATTTTACCAAATGTGGTAACAGAACAAAAACGAGTTTTAAAGCCTACACCACCCGCCGGGTCGGGTTTATACCCGCCGGTTTCATACTACACCACACAAGCCGCCGGCTTTGGCTATGAAGCCGCCGGCTTCCACCGACTAACTACAAGCCGCCGGCTTGAATAAGAAGCCGCCGGCTTCCTCCTTCGTCCCAGCCATCTGCGATCTGCTCAAACCCTCACTCGCGGATTTTATATCAAAAACACCCAAAACACGATTTCAAACAGTTATAAATCACTAGAAACATCATATAATCCGCATACAACACTTATAACATGTTTCTAACATCCAATTTTCTCAAATCATCAATTTACCCAAATTTAAATCAAAATCAAATTCTTAAATACTCAAGAATACTTACTGATTGAAGAATCTAACGATGGTAATCTGATGATTAGGAAGTTTCACGAGGATCACAACTTCCTGATCTGATTTCTGGATTGGTTTGGAGGTTTTCAGAGAGTTTCTGTGAGTTTTGGAATAAAAATGAATAACTTCCTAAAAAGGAAAGTTATATAAATAGAAACTTAAGTCGGTTCCTCAACCGACCTTCTATTATACGGGTATAATTTAATACCCCATCTCAATCTATTGTCTGGAACCCGAAAACCACTTGCGAGTCCAAACATTTTATTGCACCGTCAGCTATATCAATTTACAACAATTAATAATTCACTTATCACATTGGAATATTCGGCTCTTATTCCAATTATTTCAACTATTTTAAACAATATTATTTCCAAACACATTTAAATACTAATTTAAATCAAGAAATAATATAACACAACTAGGTCCATTTCGAGGATGTTACAACTCTCCCCCCCCTTAAAGAGATTTCGTCCCCGAAATCTAACCTCAATCAATCTAACTAATGTGATATAATCACATATATCTTAACATACATTAATCCTCAATAGCAACTTACAACTATACTTAGACTGTTTGAATTCTTTCCACATGCACATATCCAAATGTACATGCTTCTATCTTTTCCTATGCACACTTACAGTGCATCCAACCAACATCTCATAGGAACCAATCATCTATCTAATTCCTTTATCACCAATCAGATAAAAGTTTAAAGCACCCAATCACTTTAACCAACAACAATAAGTGAAACCTAACATCACTTACTAGATCTATGCAACCAGAAATTAGCAACATGCTAAAATCTTTAACCTATTTTCACTGTTCATCTCTGTTATCAATAAAACAGCAATCATACTATTACAATAGTAGTTATTAAACTACTTAGCAATACTGAAAGTTAATTTCAGTTCATGACTAACAACCCGTTTAATATTCAGATAACAATCTCAAATCTCTACTATCAAGGATCTGAAATCCAAATTTAGGTCAACTTTTCATCCAAAAGTTTCATACCTACTTTCTTTTGAATACTCTATCATATCCACATGTCATTTCAATCATATGAAACCTTTTACTTAAAAGTAATCCAGATTCCTATCACCTTAATAAGTACTGCAGAGGTCAACTTAGTAGGTAAAACCAAAATCAACAAGTACTTTGCTCAATCAACAAAAGTACCACAATCAATCTTACCTACAATCAACCAACCTCTACATTGACTTATTTCCATTTGTAATTCCTTTCATTACTACCTATCAATTGTCAACAACAACAATTTACACAACCAATAATCACAACACTAATGATTATACACTACAGTATACCCATCAATACTTACTATGTATCTCTAAAGTCTAACTAACCATCAAGTTAAAATTTATATACTACTTAAACTGGTAAGACATCAAAATCTATTCTTAGCAACCAGTTATTTCAACTCAACCTTAAACTCTTAAGCTACTAATCACAAGCAATTAGAAATTATACAACTTTAATCACATAATCACTTAGTACTACATCCCATCAATATAGCAACTAAGTCAGTCTTAATCAACATATTATGATACTACAATTCAAGTATCACAATACCACATTATCAAAATGTGCTACTTTCCAACACATTTCCAACAAAATCTACATCAAGTTAATCACAATTAACTAACCTCCACATATCTTATGGCACATTTTAATTCAATCTATTAAAACTTATCATGCCATTTATTATCATGTATACTACACATATATACTTACACAATTTCAGATATTCTCTAAAATGGACACATACACAACAATTCCATTCCATTCTATACACTAGGCCATTCAGACTGTTAAAGTCTTTATCAAGCCTTCTCAATATTACTATTCATCACATATCCATACCACAGGACATGGAACAATCAATAACTCTATGTTTCACTTATATACTTATCAACTAGTATATAACTTAAACATTTCATTCTAAACTTTCAAGAAAAGTTTGGTGAATACAATCATCACCTATAAATCTCAAGGTTTCTCTTACTTTCTAACACTTACAATTTCTTAAAATATGAACAACTTTCCAATTCATATACCTCAATTTATCAACCAAGGTCAAACTAGACCTTTAACACAGTCCAACTCCAGATATACTTTCATATAATTTCTTAATTGGATCTAATCCCAATTCATCACTTTATCACTTACTTTATTTGTATACAATCAACAAATAACTAAAGAATCCATTAAATTCTTTCAATACTTAAGTGATTCACTATAAGATACCAATCAACCTAGGCAACTAATAATAATAGCTTTCAATTATTTCTTATCTTACCTTCTTACCCAATCAAAGCTATTATCACAAGCTTCACACACTGGTAAGATTTTCCTATCACAATTCTAATCAATGTGATTTAATCATTCTAACATATCTTAGCAATTTATAACTGTCATATCAAACAATGACTTTATATCTGTATAATTCATTAACGCATATTCAGTTCAAATATCAAATATTACTTAACTGAATACTCAATTATACTTTACATTATTTCAATTACTTAATACTAGCTTTAAGTAATAACTCAAGTCTTACAAACTTAGACCATTCATCTATCTCCTTTGGATCTTACAAGACCCATCTCAACATAATTTGACTAATCAAGGAATTCAATCATATTCCTCACAATCATAACATTATAATCTATGTTAGACTATTTCAACACACACAGTTGACTACATGTCAACTTTGATTTCAATCAACCAATCAATAAAATCCTCTAATTGCTTTTCTCAAGTTTGACCTATCCTCAAACAAATCACAAGCAATTAATTTTATACACAATTCTCTATTCATGGTTTGGCTTTCAAAGTTAACATACTACCAAGTTAACTCACAACAAACCATTTCATCTTATATGCCCACTTTCAAGCATATATTTCAAATTATTACTTTCAATAATTTTATCAATCTTTTACAAGGACAAGGTCAACCTACATCAATCTTGGCTCCATACACGCCATTTCATATAATATGTTTACTATCGAACATAAACTTCAAATTGTTACATTCAATAATTACTAATAGTTTCTCAAGCAAAACAATATCAACCTATCTCAACTTTGGCTTCATACAAGCCAAATACAACATAGTGATTCATATAAACACTATGCGAATCCACCTACAGGTAATCTATCATTATCAATCACAATTACCTATTTAACAGAATCCAAATTGTCATTTATGTTTATCAACAAAACAACTATCAATGACAAACATTATTTACACTCTTACATTTACATTCTAAATGTTACAGTTCTATCAACCAATTGCTTTCTTATCAAAACAACTATTAAACAACTTAGCATACTATCATGCTCCATTTCCAAAATCACATTACATTTCTTTTATACCAAGTAGCCTCAACAAGTTCATGTGACACAACATAATATAACAACGGTGATCAGGCGTTGCAAGATTATGCTCTTCACAATCCATTCTCAGGCTACTCTACATTATAATTATCAATGTGATCCACTCTCACCTAAACACATATCAAGCAATGTTCTGGTTTTTTTTCAACACTACCAAAATGTTTACTAACTTTAACATCCACCTATGATATTTTATCAAACACAAATATCACACCCTTACGTGTAATACCACACACGTATAATTTATTACCAAAAATCAGTACAAAATACCATACCATGTACTAATTCCCACTTCTTTGACTATCTAAGTCACATTCAATCATTTACACCAATCAATGTCCTTATTTACTCTAAAATTTAGGACACATCTTAATTAACTACCATTACTTTGACATATGCTTTACTATCAAGCATCACTGTCACAACAAGTCTACTTAATCATGTTACTATCAAACATTTCATTTATTAATTTCACAATTGACCAGAAAGATCTATCACTTCCCAATCAATTTCACATTATTACACTCTACATTTCTCTTAAACCTATCAGTCATGGTTTATATCAAGTGTTTAACTATATTCAACACATATCATGTAGTCACATAAACACATATTTTCTCAAATAGCAGTCATTATCAATTCAATGACACGACCTTCCTTAGCAAGGATTTAGATCACACCTTGTGATTAATCCATTAACATAATACTATCAATTATCTCGTCTCACCAATAAAGACACTCCTTAGGTTCTAACATCAATCTTGCTAAAACCTTAATCAACTCTCTGTCTACTTAAACATATTTCTGCATTTACAATTCAATCAGAAATAATCACAACAATGAACATCTTATTCAATACCTCTATCCTCATGTCAACCTATAGCAATCAATAGTTGACTCAACACTGGGGAATCATATCAGTCTGACTCAATTAACTTCATAACAAGGCTTACTCAACATAACAGAGTAAACAATTCAAGTTAATTTAAATTAACACAGGCTTATCGAAGATTACCTGACAATCTTAAGCCCACAAGCGTTGAGGAAACATGAAATATACTAATCAGATACTCATGTTCCTCCGTCTCTGCAATCAAACAACACTTCACAACTTGTTATGGGTTAGTACACATGCAACTAATCACTTTCTCACACATTCACTAATCAACTAAGCCCGCACCCACTGGAATGTTTGACTCAACTCAATCACAGTTCAGGATTGAACAATCTATCATGCTCAACTCGCCCAAACTATTGCTCTGATACCAACTTATAACACCCCTCGTTTAAATATAAACAATCAATATTATAATGACGACGCGGAAGCTTATATTTCAAAACATTACAACCAATGTTACATATTACCCAAAATATCAATAAACTTTTTCAAATCAAAGTACAAGACATTTTAAACAACTGGGTGTTATTAAAACACTTCTATGATTATCAAAATTACATCAGAGTTTCAGCCTGTCAAACATTCCATCCAGTCCAACAATCTCCTGCCCAATATGTCCCCTAATATTCAACCTGCAGGAAGAACTGTGGGTGGGTTAGCACAACGCTAAGTGAATGAAACTATAACAACAGTACAACCTAGCATAACAATCTGTTTACATCAATTAACAATAAAAAGAAAATCAATCAATCACTCGACATCCAATCAATGTCAAGCTACTCACATCAAACATTATCAATCGTCATGAGGATCGGTGGCTCCTGAGATACCCTAATACCGGTTTGGTAATCAAGGAACTCTTATCAATCATCTGTATTGGCCTATACAGAATTACCGATAACCAGTTGTTAATCACACACGACCTAGATCTCCAAACCAACACTTCAAGTTTCAAGATCTCCTGTCGTCTACAATAACAACCAAGTCCAACTGTCAAGTCAAGTTGACCTCAGAATCTTACATACTAGCTCAAACAGCCAAGTAAGCAACTAGTCAAACTATTATGGCAAGATATCTCAACAATTACATTCTATCAAAGTAATACTATAATTACTTGTTGTAAATCAAATCATTACAACTAAATCACACTGAGGTTACAGATCCACTCACCGACTACCTCAGGCCTCCACTCAGTAGTCTAATATCACTGAGCCTTCTCCACATCTGAGAATCAACAAATCAAATATAAGTTAGTAATCATGTCATCAATACTAAACTTATATCAATCTTTAGCATTAAAAACTTAACATAATCCACATCAAGATTACTAGTTCCTAATTATACCCTAATGATTTACAATATAATCATTATCATCTATTAACATATATCAAATAGCAATTCCTTTATTATTAAAAATCAAACAAGAATTGCTATAACAGCCAACCAAGCCGCCGGATTCCCTTTAGAAGCCGCCGGCTTCACCTCAACACCCGCCGGGTCATACTACTTAGCCGCCGGGTATTTTACCAAATGTGGTAACAGAACAAAAACGAGTTTTAAAGCCTACACCACCCGCCGGGTCGGGTTTATACCCGCCGGTTTCATACTACACCACACAAGCCGCCGGCTTTGGCTATGAAGCCGCCGGCTTCCACCGACTAACTACAAGCCGCCGGCTTGAATAAGAAGCCGCCGGCTTCCTCCTTCGTCCCAGCCATCTGCGATCTGCTCAAACCCTCACTCGCGGATTTTATATCAAAAACACCCAAAACACGATTTCAAACAGTTATAAATCACTAGAAACATCATATAATCCGCATACAACACTTATAACATGTTTCTAACATCCAATTTTCTCAAATCATCAATTTACCCAAATTTAAATCAAAATCAAATTCTTAAATACTCAAGAATACTTACTGATTGAAGAATCTAACGATGGTAATCTGATGATTAGGAAGTTTCACGAGGATCACAACTTCCTGATCTGATTTCTGGATTGGTTTGGAGGTTTTCAGAGAGTTTCTGTGAGTTTTGGAATAAAAATGAATAACTTCCTAAAAAGGAAAGTTATATAAATAGAAACTTAAGTCGGTTCCTCAACCGACCTTCTATTATACGGGTATAATTTAATACCCCATCTCAATCTATTGTCTGGAACCCGAAAACCACTTGCGAGTCCAAACATTTTATTGCACCGTCAGCTATATCAATTTACAACAATTAATAATTCACTTATCACATTGGAATATTCGGCTCTTATTCCAATTATTTCAACTATTTCAAACAATATTATTTCCAAACACATTTAAATACTAATTTAAATCAAGAAATAATATAACACAACTAGGTCCATTTCGAGGATGTTACATGTGTGATCGACAACAAGTTATCGGTAGATCTGTATGGGCAAATACAGATGATTGATAAGAGTTCCTTGAGTGCCAAACCGGTATTAGGGTGTCTCAGGGACCACCGATCCTCATGATGTTGCGTGTATGACATTGATTGGATGTCGAGTGATTGATTGATTTTCTGTTTATTGTTATTTGATGTAAACAGATTGTTATGCTAGGTTGGACTGTTGATTATAGTTTCATTCACTTAGCTTTATGCTAACCCCACAACAGTTCTTCCTGCAGGTTGAAATAGATGGGACATGTTGGGCAGGGCAGGAAGTGTTTTGACTGGATGGAATGTTTGACAGGCTGTACTCTGATGTTAATTTAATAGCCATAGAAATGTTTTGAATTATATAACACCGAGTTGTTAAGATGTCACGTATTTGATTTGAAAAAAATTTACTGACATTTTGAGTACATTGATAGAATGTTTTTAAATATACGCTTCCGAGTCGCAATTATTATATTATTGTTTATAATGAAACGAGGGGTGTTATAGCTCTTGTGTCGCATCCTTCATGCGACACAACCCTTGTGTCGCATACAAATCCTTGTGTCGCAGCTTATGTCGTAGAAAACAGAAAACTTGTAAATTTTAAAGGATTTTCACTATAGAAAAGTCAAAGTTACTGTAGCAAAAAGTCAAATTTTACTGTAGCAAAAAGTCAAATTTTACTGTAGCAATTCACTGTAGCACATTTACTGTAGCAAAGTCAACATTTTAGAATTTTTGCTACAAACCGTCACCAACGGGCCAAACATGTTTTCCAACAAACAAACAATTACAAACATACGGACAAACACTGGATATACTAGTTGTGTACAACTAAACGAAACGTCTCGTGAGAAGCATACTTACATAACTTCATATGATTAGGCATTTGAAGGTTACGGGTTCAGAGAACCTACTTGCTTTACTTACTACTTGCTAATTGCAACTGATTACTACAAGACTCAGGTGAGTCTTACGGCCCCACTTTTACTGTTTTATCTTATTGGGGGAGATACATGCTACTGATTTTCTTGAACACAAGTACTAAACTGCTTACTATACCAAATGGAATTGCATGAGTTATTTACTACTTACAGAAGTCTCTCCATCATATATCGTTAGTTATGGACTTAAGCGCGAACACTAGTTAATGGATCCATTAGGGAAATGACCCTCCCCGCCCGGGGCAGTAGCGCTGCCACGTACTGATTTTCACGTAGAAACGGGTGACTAATTATTCGTTACTGATGCTTGCTCATTTACGAGCATGTCACGGGAGCAAACTTATTACTTACGGGTTAATCTTCGATTATGAGCCTCATGGCAACGGTATAAACTTACTTAATTACATTTGCTGGATTGCAAATACTGGTTTTACGATTTCTGGATTGAAATTGCTGACTTTACGCCTGCGGGCATTACTGATGAAATCTCGTGTTCAAAGCTAATATTACTTACAAACCTGTGAGATTCACCAACCTTTTGGTTGACACTTTTTAGCATGTTTTCTCAGGTACTCGGATGGAGTATGATTACTCCAGGATTTTAGTTAGAGTCGCATGATTTCAACACAACTGCATTCACGGAGATTCTTAGCATTATCTTTGTATATTTTGATTATGTAATAGAACCTCCCGCTACATGCGCGGACTCTATGGAAACTACATTTTTGTATACGAAAACACTAAGTTTTCAAACAATATATCTATGGAATGTAACTAATTTACAAACGTTGCATATAGATGTCGTTTACTTTATCTTTGTGCTGTGATATTTGATTAGTAACACCCCAAACTATGCTTCCGCAAAATAGTGAATTTTGGGGGTGTTACAACGAAACACCATCATTTATTACATTTTCCATTCTTCACCCCCTAATACCCTCAACCAAGCACCCCCTCAATCTTTCACGCAAAGTCCTACAAAGGGGTAAGCAATTTTAAAAGTCACTATTATTTATTATTATTATTATTATTATTATTATTATTATTATTATTATTATTATTATTATTATTATTATGGTATATTTTTTATATATCTTCTTAAGAAACAATTCTCAAATCAATCAAAAAATTAAATATTGAATTTTCAGTACTAGTAATGTATGTTACTCCGTATTATATTTCGTTAAAATAGATATGGTTATGTCTCTGAAAATGTAAAAAACAATTATAAAAAAATCTATATATATGACATTTCAAAAACCTCTATTTTTCGTATTTAATTTTCACTTTATTGTTAACTGTATGTTATATTTTGACGTGGAGCTTTATATGGATAATACACCGGTCAAAATATATACAATTAGTAATAACTGGAAATTCGATAGACACAATAGAGGTATTTGAAAGTTTACAAACATAATTTTACTACATTTTCGTACACTTAGTCCAAATATATATAATAAATAATAATTACGTCCGCGTTACTTTTGGTTAAAGTCGTTATAAAAAAAGTAATGAATAAAAAATTACATTAAATTTTTATGTACTTGCCGAGCCATATATGCATGCATGTTGATATTTTCTAAATTATTAATCACATTTATACTCATAAATTAAGGGTGTGTTTGGTTCGCGGAAAATATTTTGTAATAGAATTATAATTCATGAAAAGAACTAAAATTTCAGGGAATGCCAATTCTTATAATAAGTGAATATAAGATTCACAAATCAATTCATTTGTTAATAATACAATCTTATAAAATGAAATTGAAATTACAGTTCTACTTAATTCTATTGAATGCCTAGTGGTATATATGATCGAGGTGATTTATCCGGCGATGTTGAACCTTGTGAGGGTTCGGTCGTGCTCCATTGAAATATGAAACGAATTTAGTGGGTGGCCCAAATACCATTTTTTGAATGCCAAGAAGTAGATGCAACCTAATAGTTATAGGTAAAGAGATCTTAGTTTCCAATGTGAAATTATTGTATCATTAGTGAGAATAAAGCAAAATCTAGCATCCAAACACCCAACAAACGGATCCGCTTTGTGTCTCATGGATTAACAACTTCCACTCTGTTTTTTACTTTAATGTTTGGCTGTCTTAGTCAACCAGCGTTTAATATGACTTATTATTTGTTTCACTTGTTTGTTTTTATTTATTAGGTATTTTGTTAGATTAATAAAGATATAAAAGTTATAAAATATACATTTAATGCTATAGTTTCAACGATACAAAAGATAAACAATATACATCGATAGGTAATTTTTTGACAAAGTGTGTCAAATCCTTCAAAATTGACCATAAACTTATATATGTGTATATATTGGTAAGTTTCACAAAAGGGGAACTTACATTTACGTAAAGAAGTTTGTAACTTTTATTAAAAAGGCAAAACTGACCCATTTGACTTTGCAACCACAATATATAGCATACGTAGCTTTGTTATAATCACTTCATCTTTGTTACATACATGTAGGGGAGCTAGAAATTTCTATATGGTGGGGGCAAAATTTTTTATTATTTTTTCTGTCTATCATTTTAGGAGGGTCAAAATTTTTAAATGGTCACTAGTTACTTAAAAAAGAATTTTGTTTTTCAAAATTTATATTTCTTGAGGGTAAGTGCCCCTGCCCCATTGCAATTCCGCCATGCATACATGATGTATTAGATCATCATATTCGTCACCTTATTAATATTAATTCAGCACCTAGCACTCTTATGGATGGAGAATAGATGTGCAAGGAAGGTTTTTTTTTTTTTTTTTTGGGTAAAGTGCAAGGAAGGTTTTGAAGTGGAGCTCGTGGATCCTTAACCCACTTGAAATTGATCCGGGTTGAATCCTATGACATCTTAATGTGGTAGTTATATTGGTTTCTTCTTATCTACTGTAATATTTTGTAGGTGGAGGCAATCATCTACTTTGAGTTTTAACATTATTCATACTTTGGTTGCCTCTGTATGTTGTTTAATAAAATTCTTTCCTTAAAAAAAATATATATAGGTTTAAAATAAAAATGAAATAAGGTACACGTACGAGCAAACGAGAAATGGACAGGTAACTTTGGGACCCACATGTCACTTTCGGATATTGATAAATGATGATGATACAATATAAATAATTAAATATCAACCCATGATAAATTGATAATACACATTTCACCATCAAAGCATATTGAGAAAACAAAAGAGTTGTGGGACCTACCCCCATAAACCAGAATATACCACAACGTCGTCGTTCCACGCACTCTTCACGTCGGTGTGCTTCTCGTAATTGATTTCCCGTAAGACCATTCTAATCAGTGATTGAAATTCACTAGTCACTTTGTGTCACATTAACGCCACATCAATATTTCCTAAAACTTACTGAAATTAACTAACAGCTAACTAACCTCTACCATCAATAACACCGTCACTTTCATTTTTTGACCACATTTGCTTATATACCTTTATTTATGTACACACAAAAAGAAAAGAAATGAAAACTGACAGTCAGTCGAATATCCGACTCAAAAAACCGACGAGCCAAAGTGACATGGTGGTGACGTTGGTGTCACTTAAGTGACGGCCGTCGGTTGGAACCAACTTGCAAACCGACGGGTGCAACGGGAGTACTCTCATTATTCATTGTACGAGTAATAATACGGAGGGTGTTTATCGGGTTAGTCGTGTACTAGAGTATAAGAAGTTACTCATTAAGTCATAATTTATTTCGATTATGTTATCATAAAGTCAAATAGATTTGAGTTTTCTTTATAAATTATCTAATAAAAAATAGATTTTAAAAGGCTTGTGTGTACTTTAGATGTGAGTCAAACTACATCTTCCGAACGTATTCATGCATTAACATTACGATGAAAACACGTATACAACTATTAACTATACCCAACTCTACAATGAAAAAAATCCATTAAAACTTGTAAATTAATACCCCTTATAAACGGTTTATGTAGTTGGTGGAATGTTTAAATAGTAATAATCAGAAATTAAGTATTTTTACCTATTAACATTAGTATGGAAAATGTTTCGGAAAGAGTTGTAATGTTTAAATTTGAGTAATTATTATTTAAACTAATATACCAACAATTTCAACTAAAAAAAGGCTCACTTTTCACAACAAAATTGAAACAGTTAGAACATTAGACAAGCATAATTTTATATCTGAGTGCAAGGTGGATTGGGCCGACTCGTTACTCTCCGCGGCTTGCGTAAGGACCCGTTACAGTGTATTGGACAACAGTAAGGGTGGTATGAATCGGTGATAGGAGATGAACAGTAATCTCCTAATGATGATGAATGTAGGTGATGAACAGTAGTGAAGGTGTATTGTGAGGTGTTGGGCATGAATAATGCCCAAGTGTCCATATTTATAGTACCCTTCATTCACCTTGATCAGCAAGTTTGGACTCGTGTCGTGATCCCATGGTATTTGATCGTACGGCTGGCCGGTGATCTCAATGATACTATTCATCGTACGGTGTACTCACGATCGTGAAGGTACCAATCGTACGGCTGACACATGATCTTGGTTATACTGTTCATCGTATGGTGGACTCATGATCGTGGTAGTTTTAATCGTACGGCTACGATTGACACAGCCTGGGTGTGGGGTCCCTATGATGACGTGGACCAATGATATTCGAAGAAGGAAACCCTTGTCGGCTCCTGGGGAGACCACCACTAACGTAGGTGGAATCCGTTATAAGGTTGTCCCCTGCCAGGGGACATAAACCCTATTTTGATGGGCTTGCACCCTTTGCTGGGCTTTAGATTTATGGGCCTTCCTGTGGGTTATACAGGACTGTCGATAGTTGGTTGCCTGCTATTGAGGTCCCCTGTAGTGTAGCCTTTCCTGTCGAAGCTTGTCGCCTGGACATGCCTGTCCTTTGGGCCGTCCTGCGCGTCGGTTTTGCCTGTTTGTTTTGTGAGGCCCATTTAGGATGGTACACGATTAAGTCCCCCCAGTTTAGTTTGCTGAGGCTTGCGTCAGGGAACTGAACTCAACAGCTTGTATTTTGCAGGCCGCTTAAATGGAAGTTGTTCCATTGTTCCGGACTGACAACCATATCCCAGGGAAGTATTTTTCGTTGAATACTTACTATTTTATGCGTGTGAACATTTGACAGGAAACACTTCGGTCAGGAGACACCTATAATCAGGAAGGACGTGGCTAAATTTTGACGTTACGTTTTTGACTGATGGTGTCCCATCAATGTGTCAGGGGACGGTGTGACTTTTGATTTGTTCAAGACGTTAGCGCGTGTTGGAAATCGTGTTTGACGGCTGTATGTGTGCGTGTGACATTAATGAGGGTTGATCACGCGCGTGCCTCCCTGAGGTGTTGTGATCGCCGTACACGTGTAAGGCTCAGATTAAAGCCCAAAGGCCCATGGGCCTGTGACGGTTGCACTGCCCTGCTATAAATAGGGCTAACCCCTCATATTTTCACTTTGCGCTTTTTTACCAACGTCCAAATTCTCTGCCAAATCAAAAATTTCGCTCTCCTCACCGCACGATCGAGATTCCGGCTACCGCAGTAGGTTCGTTCCCTTCGTTCTTGTGTACTTGTGTTCATTGTCTTTCGTTTGTGCATTCTTGTTTTCCTTGTTAATATGTTTTTTAAGTAATGGAACCGTCATCGTCTACCACCACTTCCGCCCCTTCCTCTGCTTTGGTCGGCCCTCTGGCGAAGGTGACCGCCCAATTTTCCGGCGGTACCGTAGATAGTATTCAGAGTGTAATAGATAGAGATGCTATTCTAGGTCTTAGCGCCAAGTACCCTTGCATAGATCTTTTTGAGGCAACCGCGCCTTACCTTCGCAGCGAGCCCATTCGCCGCCTGCTGGGAAGGTAGCTGTATATTCGGATTGGTTCTCAATTAGCAACTTCAGGCTTCCTCCTACTTCTTTCTTGATTTCTTTCTTAGAGTATTATGGGATCGGTTTTTCCCAGCTTCATCCCTTAGGGCTCCAGAAGATTGTTATGTTTGAGGTATATTGTAGATTGCACAGGAAGGAGCCTACCTTGTTATATTTTGCATCTCAGTTCACAATAACCAATTCTCCGGAGAGTTGGTTTTCAGTAGCTAAGCGTGGGGGAAAGAACACGAATTTTTGTGGTCCCAGGGTTGATGGTTTAAGGGGTTGGAAAGAGGGCTTTTTTTATGTTGATGACAAGATAATTCCATCAGACAAGAGGAAGGTTTTACAGTGGGTGAACCCACAGGTCTGGGTTTCTAGATTCGCGCCTGTGAAAAATATGAACCCTGTGATTCTGGATTCAAATCCAGAGGTCGACATGGAGTTCTTACGCCTGCTGAGACAGGGAGGAGTAGTGATGAGACCGTACCCGGAGTCCGTCCTGGCTATGGCATGTATGAGCAGGAATTGGAACAGGGAGGGCCGTATCCTCATATGTCGGTACAAGAATAAAGGTAGGAAGTGGTGATATTTAGGCGGTGACGTAATGTTTAATGTCACTTTCTTATGTTTTCTGTCCTCCCTGCAGTGATGGATTTTAATAGCTACCTGGCTGCCGACGACCTTTCGGGAGTTGAGATTGGTCATACATCTGCGAGTAACATTCCCGCCAACCCCGACGGTTCCCCCCAGCAGAGTATCCCCGCAGGATCTGACGTCCCTGATGACTACGAGATGGTCGATGATCTAGGGGCGTTTGTCGGAAAGAGGAAGAAGAAAACTGCCCCTGGGGCAGGCCGAAAAAGAAGAAGAATAATAGCCGCCCTGTTTCTTCTAGTGAGGCTGGGGGTTCCGAGGATGTTGCCAACATCTCCCATCTTCACGGGTTGCATGACTCCGCTACAGGTATGTAATGGTCTGCAAGTTTGTTTTAATTTTATGTGTGTGTAAAAATTAAGAGAATTCTTTTTTTTTTTTTTAGAGGAGGAGGAGGAAGATGCGAATCCTGTTCAGCATAAGAAGAGGCGTATCCAGTTTAGGACGGGGGATGACTCTTCCTCAAAGCGTCACTCAGGAAGTTCTACCAGTCTTTCCTTTGTGAACAGGGAGGTCAACGAGGATGATGATGCCGTTGATTTTTTGGGCAGCGCCCGTGGTGCTATCCCTAGTGCTCCTGCTGACAACCTTTCCGGCTTACCTCCTTTTGTTCCTGGGTGGGCCTTTCAGTCTGACAATCCAGGGCGTGATCTCCAATCTTGCAGGGATTACGTCCTGCATGTGATGCCCCCTGCAACTGGGAAGAGGATGGCCTCTCTCAATGCTCGCCAAAGCATTAATCGTGGAGTCAAGACCACCTTTGATTCTTTCATGTGGAGCATTAACACCCTGAAGGTTGCTGACCGCTTAGAGGTACTTGCCAGGAAGCTGCGGATCGACCTGAAGAGTGAACAGACAAAGGCAGCTAGGGAGAGGGAGCAATTTGAGAAGTTCAAAGCTGATCATTCCGGCGATATTGCCAAAGTTGACCAATTAAACTCGGAGATTGAGGCTTTGAAATCTCAAGTGGCAGAGCAGGTATGTCTCTATTTTACTTTTTCTTCCAATCTATCTATTTAATACTTACTACCCAAAGCGTCATTCTTATGTAGGTCAAGAAAGCAACCAAGATGGAATCCTCCCTGCAGCGAAATGGTGAGGAGTTAAATGCCGCTATGCTGCAAAGGGATGAAGCCCTGGCTGTTAAGGACAGGATGACCGAGGAGAGGGATCGAGCTATCTTTGAGAGGGACGCTGCAGTAGAGGAGAAGAAGAAGTTGCAGGACGGTCTCCCCGATCTGATCATAACTTCAATGACCTGCCCTGGGATTCCAAATCCTTTTGGCAGGTTAGTGCAATGTTCCCGGGGTAAGGGCCGACATGAAATGGCTACTGTGGCTGCTCAGTTTTTGAATCCGTTGCCTGAAGCCCTGGCTAGCAGGATTGACCCTGCTATTTCAACAAAGCTCGAGGAGGCTAAAACAACTTTGAAAAACCTGTCCACATCTCCATTTCTGGAGAGGCTAGTTGAAGATCTTAACATGCCTGTTGATGCGATCTTGGCTATGAGGCCTTAGTTTATTTTGCTTATGGACAAAATTATGTATGAGCGTTTGATGCTTCTTGGACATGTATATTATTATTTTTGTTTTTAATGCATGTACATTTGTTGTTAAGTGTTTACTTGCAAGTTTTGTTTTGAATATTTATACTGCTTGAATGCGATAAGTGAAAGTTGGGTGGTCATGACCTAGCAAATTCTAGTTTGTCGGCTATGCAGGGAGGTTCAGCTAGCAAGCCTACTGGCGAATGCTTGTGTCCTTCCTGCCCTGATCTGGTTCAACGCTTTGCCAACCTACTGGATGAGGTGAACCTCTGCCAGGGATAGGGCTAGAATTCACCTTCCGCTATGGCAGGACCGTCACTCCTGACTGCTTTTTCATGGTGAGTGTATCACCTGTGCGCAGGGAGTGAGGCATTGTGGAGATGCATCGTGCAAATCCGACCAATATTATGGCCTTGTGCATATGACACTTCCTATATAAAGGTGGTATGTCCCTGGCACGTTTGTGATAGTTGTATAAATACAAAGTAAAATAACTGTAACTTGGCACGAACAACCTAGTTTTATTGATAAAAAAGTGATTCAACAAAACATGCCAATCAGGAGGGGTGATCAAGCCCTCTTGGGCTTACAGATAGTTGTTCAGACGTAACATTTTTTCAAGTTTGTTGCGTGCCATGTTCGTGGAACAGGAGTACCGTCCAGTTGAGACAAGCTGTAAGCTCCGTTGTCGTGGGCTGATGTTACTTGGTAGGGTCCTTCCCATTTCTGCCCGAGCTTTCCTGTATCTTCGACTCTGGATGCTTCGTTTTTTCTCCATACATAGTCCCCGACTTTGTACTGCTTGCTCTGCACCTTCCTGTTGTAGTACCTGGCCATTTTTTGTTTGTTTCTCTCTTGACGGATAGCTGCCATTTCCCTGATTTCTTCTGTTAGATTCAAGTTTTCCTGTAAGGATATCACATTGGCGTCTTCTTCATATGTTAGGACTCTCTCTATAGGGACACTAATCTCTGCAGGGATTACCGCCTCTGTTCCATATACCAGACTGAAAGGGGTAACCCAGGTGCTATCATTTTTTGGCAATGTTCGGTGTGCCCACAGTACGTTCGGGAGTTCCTCGACCCATCCAGTCCTAGACTTTCCCAACCTAGCCTTGATTCCTGCAACAATGTCTCGGTTGGTTACCTCCACCTGTCCGTTGGCTTGGGGGTGTGCCACGGAAGTAAAGGTTTGTTTATTTGAGAGTTCTTCACACCATGATTTGAAGGGGTCAGCCGCGAACTGTGTCCCATTGTCACTTACAATCTCATGTGGGATTCCAAACCGGCACACAATGTTTTCCCAGACGAAGTTCACCATTTTCTTACCTGATATCTGAGCCACAGGCTTTGCTTCCACCCACTTAGTGAAATAATCAATTGCTACCACGATGAATTTCACTCCTCCAGCCGCAGGTGGGAAATGTCCTACAATATCGATCCCCCATTTGTAGAAAGGCTATGGAGAAGTGACATGAATGAGATCATGTTTTGGGGTTCTGGAGATAGGTGCATGAATTTGGCAGGACTGACACTTTCGAACTATCTCCAGGGTGTCCTGGTGCATTGTGAGCCAAAAATACCCCTGGCGCATTATCTTTTCTGTGATTGCACGAGGGCCTGAGTGGAGGCCACATGAACCCTCATGGACCTCTCTGATAAGATTCTCCGCCTGTCTGGGACCGGCACACCTGAGATTCGGTCCCAAGAAAGATTTCCTGAGCAATTCTCCTTTCTCGATGAGATACATTGGTGCCTTAATCCTGATTTTTCTAGCCTGAGTCCTATCAGCAGGGAGTGTCCCATTAAGCAAGTAGTCCCTGATAGGGGTCATCCAATTGTCTTCATCTTCTTCGACTGGGTTAACTTCGTAACTGCTGTTGATTGACTTTTGTTTTAGAACTTCGACCAACACTTCTTTGGTTAAGTGAGCAAAGGTGAGAGTTGCCAGCTTGCTTAAGACGTCAGCTTTCTTGTTCTGACTCCTTGGAACTTGATCAATTTTAAAGTAGCTGAACTTGCCTTTGATTTCTTGCACAACTTTCAAATATTTTTTCATTGCCTGCTCTTTGGCTTCAAAATTTTCGTTTACCTGGTTGGCCACCAGTTGCGAGTCAACAAACACTTGGATGGACGTGATGTCCATCTGTTCAGCGATCTTTAGTCCGGCGATTAGTGCCTCATATTCTACTTCATTGTTCGTTGCAGGGAATTCGAACCTTAAAGCATAAGTGTGTTCTTCGCCAGCTGGACTTGTAAGGATTAGCCCTGCTCCTGACCCCCCAGAGCTAGCTGCACCTTCAGTATTAAGTTTCCAAATTTTCGTTGGCATACTGTTGACGGTCAGGGAGCTCTTGCCTTCTGTCTCTCCTGGAAGCTCTGCCAAGAAGTCAGCCATTATTTGTCCCTTCATCGCACTCCTAGGGCAAAAAGTAATTTCATGCTCGCCTAGCTCTATTGCCCATTTTGCCATCCTCCCCGACTTTTCTGGTTTTAGCAGTACCTGTTTGATTGGCTGGTCGGTTAGCACCACTACTGGGTGTGCCTGGAAATACCTTCGCAGGCGCCTGGCTGTGTGTACCAGAGCCAGGACTAGTTTCTCTATTGGGGAATAATTTAATTCAGCCGGTTGAAGTGCTTTGCTGACAAAGTAGACAGGCATTTGAATCTTGTTTCTTTCGGCAATCAGGACTGAACTTATCGCTCCGCTTGAGGCTGCCAAGTACAGGATTAGTGTTTCTCCTGGAATGGGTGCAGTTAGTGTGGGGAGTTCTGCCATGAGGGCTTTCATTTCCTGAAACGCTTCCTTAGCCTGTTCAGTCCACATAAAGTCTTTCTTTGCTGTACCCTTTAAGGTTGAGAAAAAGGGCAAGGATCTTTCTGCCGCTTTAGACAGGAACCTGGTCAGAGCGGCCAATTTCCCTGAAAGGCTCTGAACTTCCTGTTTTGATTTCGGGGAAGGCATGCATGTTACCGCCTGGACTTTTTTTGGGTTTGCCTTGAATCCGCCGGTGGTGATCACATGTCCCAGGAACATTCCCTCTTCAACTCCAAAACTGCATTTGCTGGGATTTAGCTTCATGTTGATGCCCCGAAGGGTGGTAAATGTTTCTGAAATGTCTTCCAACATGTTTGCTTCTGACGCGCTTTTAATGAGAAGGTCATCCACATATGCTTTCACATTTCGACCAATTTGACCCCTGAAGGCGGAATCTATCACCCTCTGGTATGTAGCACCCGCGTTTTTTAGTCCAAAGGGCGTTTTTTTGTAACAAAAGATTCCCTGATTGGTGTGGAACGCTTTCTTGTCTTCATCATGTTCAGCCATTTGAATTTGGTGATAGCCCTTGTAGGCGTCCAAGAAACATTTTAGTCTATAACTTGCTAAGGACTCTACTTTCCAGTCAATCTCAGGTAGCGGGTAATTATCTTTTGGGCATGCTTTGTTTAAGTCTGAGTAATCAACACACATTCTCCAGGAACCATTAGGCTTTTTTACCATGACGGGGTTGGCCACCCAAGTCTGGTACTTAACTTCTCTTAATATTTCCGCGCCTAAAAGGTCTTCTACCTCTTTTTGTAGGAAGGCGTTTCGTTCTGGTGCCATCCCACGCTTCTTTTGTCTGGAAGGAGTCACTCCTGGTCTAACGTTCAGGGAGTGCTCAGCAATGCTACGTGGGACCCCTGTCATATCAGATGGCCGGAATGCAAAAACGTCCTGGTTTTCTATTAACAATGCTTTTAGCTGTTGCTTTACCCTGGTTGGGAGCTTCTTGCCAATACATACCGTCTGGTCTGGGTGTTCCTGATTTATCACAATCGCCTCCTACTCGTTGTCGGGTTGAGGTATACTTCCTGATTCGGGTATATCGTTTACTTGAGAACATTCAATCTGTAGCAGCCTGTCCGCATAAACAGTTGCCACTCCTTCTGGCGTTGGGAAACGTACCATACCGTGGACTGTAGAGGTGATTGCTCTAATCTGGAGCATGGCTGTTCTGCCCAGTATAACATTGTACTTAGAGGGAGAGCGAACAATTACAAAATCGAGCGCGGTTGTTCTATACCGTGGGTAAGCTCCCAATGTAACTTCAAGCTTAATCTTCCCTATCGGCCAATTTGTCTCTCCTGAGAAACCTACAAGAGGTTGCAGGAACTCTTCCCTGCGATTTTTGATATGCTCCGGTAACTGTTCGAAGCAATGCTCATACATGATCTCCGTATAACTACCACTGTCTAGATAAATTCTGCTGACTTGGAAGTTGGCTATTCTTGCCATAATAACCAGTGGTTCTGCTGAGGGGTTTACATGATGTATGGCTGGGAATGCTATCTCTTGCAACTCCCATAATTTCACCTGTTCTATTTTTCGCTTCTGTCTTGGGGCTAGGGGGCTGATCATGAGTATTACCGCATCAGGCTTGGGTAATTCAGCTGTAGCTTTACCTTTTTTGGCTTCTCCCTGTTGGAATTCCCTGGCACCCTGGGCTAAGTGTTCCAACTTGCCATCTTTTATTGCTTTGTAAATTTGAGCCTTGAGCTCTCTGCATTCGTTAGTGTCGTGGCCTGGTTCTTTGTGGTACTTGCAGTACTTGCCATTTTCTTTTGCCTTAGAGTTCATGGGATTTGGCTTCTTGAACCCTTTGGCCACAGGCTCCGTTGCCAGTATTTCATGCGGAGTTTTTGACAGGGAGGCAATAAGCGTATCTTTTTCCGCATGCCTATTATAAGGCTGTAATCTATGTCCCTTTCCAAATTTTTCTCCCTGTAGTCCCTTACCCTTCCCCTTATAAGGTTGGGACCTGTGGTCATTTTTCGAGTTGTTGGCGGCTTGCTTGATCCTCTGATTAAGCTTGTGTTTTTCCATCGCCCTAGCATAGTCCCTGGTTTGAGATACTTGCATAGCAAAAGTTGATGGTGTATCGCCGATGAATTTGTCTACTAGTGCCTGAAATCTGCTTTCATCCAAACATGATATAAAACCTGATACCTGCTGACTTTCTGGCAGTCCTGGTATTTTCAGACATTCATCAGTGTATCTGTCTACGAAATCTTCCAATGACTCATGAGGGTGTTGTTTTATCATGTGCGCCTCTACATGTGATCTTACATGCTTCTTCTTCTGGTGGAAATGGCTTACAAACTTTCGCCTTATATCATCGAAACAAGTGATGCTTCTTTCTGGTAGATCCCAAAACCAAGACTTAGCATACGATCTCAGGACTGATGGGAACATTTGACAGGCTACCGCATCCTCCCAGTGCTGAGTTTTAATCACATGATGGAATGACTGTATGGACTGTATGAAGTCTTCAGGGTGTGTAGTTCCATCATAGATCCCAAGAATAGCAGGTACTGTAACTCCCAGGGGGAGTGGAACGTTGGCGATAGCCGGGTGAAATTGTGTATTTGAGTCAGGGATTACGTTTTGCGGTTGCGGTGTTTTTCCCTGCATTACTGCCAGGAGGTTTGCTAGCATTGGTGGCAATGGTGGTGGAGGGGGTGGTGTTACTGCTGGCTGCATTAGTTGTGCCAGGAGTTGACCCAGAGCATTTGCGGTCTCCTGCACAGATGACCCCTGTGTTTTGGGCAGGTGGTTGCTGAAATGATACGTTCTGAAATGGCACCTGTTGAGGTGGCGCCTGCTGATATGAAGCTTGCTGGTAGCTATGCATTGATGGTTGTGAAAATGGTGCCTGTTGGTATGGTACCTGCTGGAATGGCACCTGCTGAAATGATACTTGTGGGAATGGTATTTGCTGAAATGGTACATGCTGGAACGACGCCTGCTGAAAGGGTACTTGCTGGAATGGTACCTGCTGGAAGGATGGTGGAATGTTTTGCTGTGGAAACTGTTGGAAATTTTGCACCAGCGGCTGCTGAAATGTCTGTTGAGGAGGTTGTTGACCGACACTTGATTGAGCCTGTGTGAATGGATGAGAACCCAGGCCGTGTAAGGGCTGTTGCCCACCACCTGGTGTTGGTCCCTGAGATTGCGATGTCTGCCCCCCTGGGGTGGTGAAATCCAGATGGCGGCGTGTTTCTTCCAGCACCTATCGTCGATTCCATGCAGCCATCTCTCCAGCATTTGGCAATGGCACTTGTGTGTTTTGTGCCGTGAACCGCATCATGTTTTCACCGACTGTTGGAGTCGGACCGGTGTTGGATGTCATGATATATGAGTTACTGAGTCTGAGTTAGAAAATCAGTTGGAAATAATTTGCTAGCTCAACAAAAGAGTTAGGGTTTTAACAAATGGATGGCGCCATTTGATCAAGCATAATTTTATACCTGAGTGCAAGGTGGATTGGGCCGACTCGTTACTCTCCGCGGCTTGCGTAAGGACCCGTTACAGTGTTGGACAACAGTAAGAGTGGTATGAATCGGTGATAGGAGATGAACAGTAATCTCCTAATGATGATGAATGTAGGTGATGAACAGTAGTGAAGGT
The DNA here is from genome assembly GCA_949592205.1 of Helichrysum umbraculigerum. Taxonomy (NCBI): domain Eukaryota; kingdom Viridiplantae; phylum Streptophyta; class Magnoliopsida; order Asterales; family Asteraceae; genus Helichrysum; species Helichrysum umbraculigerum. The sequence continues at coordinate 156,992,594 of CATIUR010000004.1, forward strand.
GTATTGTGAGGTGTTGGGCATGAATAATGCCCAAGTGTCCATATTTATAGTACCCTTCATTCACCTTGATCAGCAAGTTTGGACACGTGTCGTGATCCCATGGTATTTGATCGTACGGCTGGCCGGTGATCTCGATGATACTATTCATCGTACGGTGTACTCACGATCGTGAAGGTACCAATCGTACGGCTGACACATGATCTTGGTTATACTGTTCATCGTATGGTGGACTCATGATCGTGGTAGTTTTAATCGTATGGCTACGATTGACACAGCCTGGGTGTGGGGTCCCTATGATGACGTGGACCAATGATATTCGAGGAAGGAAACCCTGTCGGCTCCTGGGGAGACCACCACTAACGTAGGTGAAATCCGTTATAAGGTTGTCCCCTGCCAGGGGACATAAACCCTATTTTGATGGGCTTGCACCCTTTGCTGAGCTTTAGATTTATGGGCCTTCCTGTGGGTTATACAGGACTGTCGATAGTTGGTTGCCTGCTATTGAGGTCCCCTGTAGTGTAGCCTTTCCTGTCGAAGCTTGTCGCCTGGACATGCCTGTCCTTTAGGCCGTCCTGCGCGTCGGTTTTGCCTGTTTGTTTTGTGAGGCCCATTTAGGATGGTACACGATTATTGGTGGAATGTTTAAATAGTAATAATCAGAAATTAAGTATTTTTACCTATTAACATTAGTATGGAAAATGTTTCGGAAAGAGTTATAATGTTTAAATTTGAGTAATTATTATTTAAACTAATATACCAACAATTTCAACTAAAAAAAGGCTCACTTTTCACAACAAAATTGAAACAGTTAGAACATTAGAAAACAATAAATAAATTAATAGTAGGCCATGAAAAATGTCGTACTAATTTATAAAAGCCCAATTGGGTTTATGACTTTATATAATAAGTTTTTTCTTTCTAATTAATAACTAACTTTTAATTTTTATAATAAAAAACTAAAATATTGTCCGCGCAATACGGCGGTGAAAGCTACTTCATCTATTTTTGTTACGTGCAATAATTGTTGATGTTGTCTTTGTTCATGTTTCATATTCCAAAATTATCTAAAATAAACATGTCAAATGTTTTATAAATGAATTTTTTATAAACGTTGGATTCATTAACATCATCCAATAAACCTATGAGTGGATTGAGTTTATTATATACAAATAAGAAAATATTAGTAAAATAAAGTAATACAAATACATGTACTTCATCAATCAAATACATATAAGGTGTTTGGCACATACATTTTAAGGGATTCTAGAGGATTGAGAATCTTGTTTAATCTCAATCCCCTAATCCCTGTTTGGCAGCAAAATAATTATAGCAGGAATTATTGAAAAAAAATATCACCGAGAATCCCTTAGAATCCCTTTTTTGAGAAGTTTTTTCAAGTAGCTTGAAAAAAAATCCACAGTTCCATCTTCAGCCACAATCTACATCTTCAGTTCCAACTACAATCTCCAGCTCCAGCTACTTGTTACCAAACACACCCATAATACAATCATAACGAATTGTCAACTTATTTTATAGCAAAAGATAAGTAATATCAAGTAGTAACCATTTGGAAACTATTTAATTAGTAAATGATGATGTAATCAAGGCGAATATTAATTCCCTTTAAGGTAATAGGGGTAAATATGTAATTTTGATTTATTTTTAAGAATCAAAATTCAACATCACCAACATGTTTTATAAGTAGTATTAGATTAGAAGTATATTAGATAATAACTTACTTTTTCTGTTTATCCTTTCAAACCATTATACTATATTAATTATGTGGTGCCGTTAAAGTTGTCTTTTAAATAAATTTGGGTCATTATTTGCATTATTGATCGGGAGAGCCAGTACATTATTGATGATGTGGTCAAATTTATAAATATGATTTTATGACATAGGAAGAGTCGGTAAATTATTTGAATCATTTTGGCAACATTCAATCACATCTTCATTTGTTGATTTCAAATATTATTATGTCGATTATGTTACATCGTGCGGGTGATTTACTATTTAATAAATAAGAGAGATCTACGTGTTTGCGAAGTTTTCCACCGTCTCTCATACTTTTTTTATTCATTTATATTAATTTTATTAATGGCTGAATAGTTTTTTTATTTCCATTGGATTACAAGTCTTTTCTAAAACAATTTTTTATAAACCTCTTACACAAAACAATTAAACTTCGTTAAAAAAATATTGCATTAGAAATGCTCTTAGCTAAATGTGTTATTGTGTTAATCGATTCAACTCATATCATATTAAATTTTATCTTGTTTAACCCGTAACATTACTATAATAAGCATTCACATTAACCCGTATAACCCCTTTATTTTTAACCCTTTTGGGACCCGACCCTAATAAATTTAATAGAGTTCAGTTTGGGTAAGTTTTGTTGACATTACTGATGCATACATCATATATGCATACATATAAAGTGATGTATTTTACGAGTCTTGGAAATTATTGTTATATTAACACATCAAATGACATAATGAGGGGTATGAGTGGTTGTAGAGTCTACTCTATGCGTACAAATGTATTACGAATGTTCTGATATCTTAAGCATGATCATTAGGAACATCCTCGTCATTTTCATATACTATAATATTGTCTAGTATTGTATTTGAATTTATTTTAGTTAAGTAATTCTTTTTATGGGTTTATTAAAGACATCTTGTCGTCAATTAAAAATTTAGGGGCATCAACTAAATTTTGGAAATACAAAAAGTTTTTTATGACCAAAATATCTATTCATACTACTATATAAAACGTTTTGTTCATTTTCACAATTTTCTTCTTTCGATGCCCTATTACGAATCCTCAACTCCGCATATGACCAAACTACTAGTATACATCGACTTTCACAAATAATCCGTGAAGAACAAAATACGGCTATAGTCGGGTTATTATTTATTATAAAAGTTATATTTCTTTGCATAACACCATTATTAAGCTAGTAGATATTTATATGAAGTCTTAAAACCATAATCGTAGTGTTATCTTAATTTCTTAGCTTTTTATATGAATTTATTTATAAATACTCTACTACATTGGTAACTTTAACGGAAAAAGGGGAGAATCTAATTAAGATATTGATAGAATAATCCAAAAGCTGAGTGACCTAACTCTAAAGTAGCTACAATTTCTCATTCCATGATATATATATTCTTATCTCAATTTACCATCTCGTATAACAAAATATCTTATCGCATAGAAGCACAAAACAAATAAACGGTGGCAGTTTCGTAATAAACTCAAAGACCAACCCCCTTTTATTAAACTGCTCCCGTGTTTATGACATCTTGTCGTCTTTCAAACAGCATCATAGAAACACAAAAAAAGACCATTTTTTATATAGTGTAATACATACACATTTAATTAAATCTTAACCCTCCATCATACCAATTTCTTGATAAAAGTGGGACCGTAATAAATCCAACGGATAAGATGTGTAGGATACCGTAGGCGGTGAAGTAGACAAACATTACTTCTTAGTCAAGCCAAGCTGAAGTACAGCTGTCAGCGCGTGATTCCCAACCGGCTGAATGGGACCCACGTGAACTTCACTTATCACTTGTCCAAATTCTTTTTATTTTTTATTCCGATATATCACCTTTCTTATAAACTGATAAGTTCACTAACTTATCATCCTTCTTCTATAAAAACTCGCCATTTCTGTAAGTAATAACGTATTTTTATTTTCTCCGAACGATAGGATAGAGAGAGAAAGTGAAGAGAGAGAGAGAGAGAAAAGCATATTTTTTATATATAGAGAGATATAGATATAGATTGATAGCTATATGTATATATGAGGTGACCTATATGTATATATATACAGAGAGAGAGAAAGCTCTGTATTTTCTTCAACATCAACAACTTCTTCGTTTTCTTCATCAATCGATCTTGGTAAGCTGCTTTCTTTAAGCTTATTTTCTGGGTTTCTTCAAATATATGATTATTATTTATTATTTATTATTTATATAAAATTAAATATATAATTATTATTTTGTATTTTGACTTGCTTTATTTGTACCACTTTCTTTTGCATCTTCGATTCCCAGTTGTTGTTTTTAAGGCTGCTTTCTTTTTCCTGATCTACCCAAAAATTAGTAATTTTCTAAAAAAATTACAATTTTTTTATATTTAACTTAATATAAAAACCTTTTTGTAATGATTTATTGTTCATATTTGTCGGTGCATGCTCATCCAAACTAAACCATAAATAGAATTTCTTTATTTATAGTTTTTTTTTGGTTCGGTTAGTTTTTATTAGCTCAGCTATTAAAGATCTGGTTTTTGGGTGTTCTGTCTTTTATTTTTATATTATTTATATTTATTAGATATTACAAAACTTTAATTTTATTTTCTTATAAAAAAATAAGATTTTAATTAATTTATCAACTAAATAAAGTCAGGTAATCTTTTTTAACTATTTTGTTTTAGAAACTTATATTTACAGATCTGGGGTTCTAATAATTAACTGGATTTAGCAACGGTGAGCTACAATGTCGTCGCTAAGTAGAGAGCTTGTGTTCTTGATCTTACAGTTCCTTGATGAAGAAAAATTTAAAGAAACTGTTCATAAGTAAGTGTTGTATTTATTTGGTTTCTGTAGCTAAATTGTTTATCAGAACACATTTGTACTAAGTAAAGTTGTTTAATTTGATATTTAAACTTTGTGGGGTTTATGATTAGGCTTGAACAAGAATCAGGGTTTTTCTTTAACATGAAGTATTTTGAAGATGAAGTTCATAATGGAAATTGGGATGAGGTTGAGAAGTACCTTTCTGGCTTTACAAAAGTGGACGATAATCGGTATTCGATGAAGATCTTTTTCGAAATTAGAAAACAGAAGTATCTTGAAGCACTGGATAAGTAAGCAGCCCAAAAATTGAAAATCCAGCAACATTATGTTTAATGTGCATTTTAATGATTAATGAAGTGTACTTATATCACATGTTCGATAGGCATGATCGGTCAAAGGCGGTGGAAATTCTCGTGAAGGATCTTAAAGTGTTTGCTTCATTTAATGAAGAGCTTTTCAAGGAGATTACTCAATTGTTGACTTTGGATAATTTTAGGTATTATGAATGGGAATATTGATCTTTTAGAAATCAATGAAATTGGTTTTTAAACGTTTCTTTGAATTGCATTTTAGGGAGAATGAACAACTTTCTAAATATGGAGATACGAAGTCGGCTAGGGCTATAATGTTGGTTGAGCTAAAGAAACTTATTGAAGCAAATCCCTTGTTTCGTGACAAACTGCAATTTCCTAACCTTAAGAATTCGAGGCTACGTACTCTCATAAACCAAAGGTGCTATTTCACCTCATTTGAATGTCCATTATTTGCTAATTATTTGTGTAATGTTTGTTTATTACATGACAACATCTGTAATGTTTGTCTCGTGCAGCTTAAATTGGCAGCACCAACTTTGTAAAACGCCTAGGCCAAATCCCGATATTAAAACTTTGTTTGTAGACCATTCATGTGGACAACCAAATGGTGCACGTGCTCCATCACCTGCAAACAATCCACTTCTTGGGTCGTTACCAAAAGCTGGAGGCTTTCCACCTTTGGGGGCACATGGGGTTTGTATTCTGTACTTTCTCTCATAAAATTTACTCAATCACTTTAACTTTCTTTGATTAACTAGTGTCTCTTTTATTATGTGAAGCCGTTTCAACCTACACCAGCTCAAGTTCCGGCTCCCCTTGCTGGTTGGATGTCTAATCCACCTGCCGTATCTCATCCAACGGTTTCTGGCAGTGCAATTGGTCTTGGTGGTCCATCTATGCCAGGTTACCTGGCTTCAATATTGGTTTATATTATATTCAATAAATTGTTGCTAATTGACATATTAACACTTTATGGTCCATTGCACTCTACAGCTGCGTTAAAGCGAACTCCTCCAACAAACCCTTCTTTGGAGTTCCCTTCAGGTGATTCTGATCATTTGAGCAAAAGAACAAGGACCATGGGCTTAACCGACGAGGTAATTACTCTCCAGTTTTTCAAATGGTTTTACAATATGTTCTGTTTCTGTCTATTCAGGACTCAATCTTAAAAAGGGTTAGATTGGTTATTTTACTTCTATTAGAACCCAGTGCATACAGAGCTATTAAATCATTCATCAATCATTTTTTTATTCAAACACCCCTTTTCGCCTGCTAGCATATGAGCATTGTATTAACGATTTTCATCTTTATTACAAAGGTCAATCTTCCGGTCAACGCGTTGCCTGTGTCATTTCCGGGGCATGGTAGCCACAGTCAATCTTTCAACCCATCCGATGACTTGCCGAAGACTGTTGCACGGACTCTGAATCAGGGTTCATCTCCTATGAGCATGGATTTTCATCCTATACAACAAACATTGCTCTTAGGTGTGGTGGTCGACCTTATTAGATTTTTTGTTTTCTTTATTTTAGTAAATACTGACTTGTGGTTCGATAAAACCAATGCATCAGTTGGAACAAACGTGGGGGACATTGGATTGTGGGAAGTTGGTTCAAGAGATAAATTAGTTCTTAAAAATTTCAAAGTATGGGATCTTAGTGTATGTTCAATGCCTTTGCAGGTATGTTTATGCCTTATTTAATCACCTATTATATATTTGCATGATCTTAAGTGTTATCATACTATTGAATTTAGGCTGCTCTTGTGAAAGATCCTGGTGTGTCTGTAAACCGTGTAATTTGGAGTCCAGATGGTTCATTGTTTGGTAAGTTCAGCTAAAGCTAATCATATAGCATAACATGTGAACACGACGGAGAGTTAATCTTTTACGGAGTAGTAAAATTTTAGTTCGCATGATGGGGTGGGTGGGGGGGGGGGGGGGGGGGGGGGGGGGGGTGTTAGTCTGGTTGGTTAACAGGTCAAATTGGGTTCACGCTGAAAATAATCATTTATTGGTTCTGGTTTTAATCGGTCCCAAATTGGTTTAGCTGCATCACTTTTCTCGTCCACTTTCAGTTCTTCTGTAGATAATTAATGCACTAATATTATAATAACTAAAACAATATTATTACAATAAGGATTTAAATTTTTAAATAAACGAGTTTAGAGGTCGTATGCATTAAAACTTGACTTTGGAGTTTGGGCGACTTTCTCCATTTGACTGGTTTGACCTGTTCCTCTTCCTGTTAGATTCTTAATTTGGCCATTTTCGATATAACACAATCCAAAATAACCCATACATAAGTAAATATATTGCAAATGACACATGTAATGATCTTATGCAAACAGGAGTTGCATATTCGAGGCACATTGTACAAATTTATTCATATCATGGCAGCGATGATGTGAGACAGCATCTAGAGGTACACGTAGTTCCTTTCTGCTGACTTTTCTCTTCTTGAAAATGATAAATGTTAAGTGACATGGGTATTTTCAATTCATAGATTGATGCTCATGTTGGAGGAGTAAATGATCTTGCATTCTCTCATCCAAATAAGCAGCTTTGTGTGATAACTTGTGGAGATGATAAGACCATCAAGGTTTGTTGGGAATATATTCATGGTCAATGGTATGCGATATCACATACTTATCTCTTTTATTTGATTTCATCTGGTGTATCGTGATTTTAGGTCTGGGATGCAGCCACTGGTGCGAAACAGTATACTTTTGAAGGTCATGATGCACCTGTGTATTCTGTATGCCCTCACTACAAAGAAAACATTCAGGTAACTAATTTCTAAGTAGCACTTACATGGATGTGTATATCCTGAAACTAAAAACGTGTTCTATTTCATATAATCATCATCATAATTTTTCTTCCTTCTGTTATGGTAGTGCATACCTGGTTGAAAATACTATATCTGTTACTGAATTTTCTGCTGTTTTTTGGCCTCAGTTCATATTTTCAACGGCTCTTGATGGGAAGATAAAAGCATGGTTATATGATAACATGGGATCCCGAGTTGATTATGAAGCTCCTGGTCGCTGGTGCACAACAATGTCGTATAGTGCTGATGGAACAAGGTTAGGTTTCAATTGGATCTTTTCTTTTCACTTGTAAGAATCGTGAACTATTTCAGTTTAAGGTAGTCCGTAAGCATTACTAGGTTTTAAACGCCAACATCACGACGACGTGTATCTTTAGGCGTTCTAACTTTTTGTGCAATCAAATACTCAGTGTCTGTTTAAGTTCAGAGCTGTAACCTTTATTCAATTTTTTTTAGACTCTTTTCTTGTGGGACGAGCAAAGAAGGGGAGTCACACATTGTAGAATGGAATGAAAGTGAAGGAGCTGTGAAAAGAACCTATCTTGGATTCCGTAAACGATCTTTAGGTGTCGTGCAATTTGATACAACTAAAAACCGCTTTTTGGCAGCTGGTGATGATTTCTCTATCAAATATTGGGATATGGATAATGTTCAGCTGTTAACAAGCGTCGAGGCTGATGGAGGTCTTCCGGTAAGTACTATTCAACTCATTTAATAGTCGAGGAGGCAAAATGTTGGATAACGGGTCAATATGAAGGCTGAAAAAAATGGTATTTATATGTATGGTGCGTCAAAATGGGCCGGTCAGATTGGGTTAACCTGAAACGCTTTTTAACCGACTATTTTTATATATTCTTAGTGATGGAAAGCAGATTCCTTTGTTTTACTTTGTCAATATGATTACAAGAATGATATTATTGTAATACTAATATACTTTTCTACATAAACTGTTTTAAGAGGTTCTATGCACTAAAAGTACATGTTGGGCTACTTTTGACCCGTTCTGTTTTTTGTTAACTTATTTGATTTTACCCGCTTGGGCTAAACATAAAACATGACCTAAATCAACACATTCATGAGTGAATGTACCAAACTTGTCATCTGTATCAGAAAATAGAGAATTACTGATTAAATTCATCCCTAACTCTAAAATGAAGGCGAGCCCACGAATCCGGTTTAACAAAGATGGTACTCTGTTGGCTGTTTCTGCTAATGAAAATGGAATCAAAATATTAGCGAATTCTGATGGTCTTCGATTACTTAGAACCTTTGAAAACCTTTCTTATGATGCTGCTTCAAGAGCTCCTGAACCTTCAAAGGTAATTGCAAAATTATTTATAATGAATACTTGCGTTTTCATAATATATTATCTTATGCTAATTGTATGATCATATGCAGCCTACCTTAAACACAATTACGGCAGCTGCTGCTGCCGCTGCTGCTGCTAATGGTGCTGGACAAGCAGAGAGGGTTGGCTCTATCTCAGGAGTGGTTAGTTAAAAGATAATTTACTATTTTTTTCTAATTTTTCACATGATTTTTTCATGCACTTATTGTAAATATTGTTATGCTAGAATGGAGATACGAGAAGCATGGCGGATGTGAAACCAAGAATCACCGAAGAACCAAATGACAAATCAAAGAGTTGGAAACTCACTGAAATAAGTGAATCTTCTCAGTGCCGATCACTGAAACTCCCAGAAAACATGAGAGTAACAAAGGTATATCGTCTTTAAGATATCGTTATGGTGATAATAATGCTTATGATCATTGTGTGCTCGTGCTTACCTACAAAACATGTTGCAGTGTAAAAGTAAAAACTATGTTATTGTTGTAAATTTTCCAAAAATAGCTTTGTGGTGTGAAATACGATTAGAGCGTCAAGCTACACTTCTGGTGACCTTCAAGTTTCAATCCGTTCGACCCATTTTCGAGATAGCTAACGGCTTCTTATTTAACCTGTTTGACCCGTGAAAGATAAAAACATAATCAGAATCTACTTGTTCACATGTATATGGGTGGAAATTGCCACCTCTATAATTAATGACACATTTAAAGGATATATTGGTTATCATTGTTTATTGTCAATCATGCAGATATCAAGATTGATATATACAAATTCAGGAAATGCTATTTTGGCATTAGCATCAAATGCTATTCATCTGTTGTGGAAATGGCAGCGTAGTGAGCGTAACTCAAATGGCAAGGTAGGAGGGCAGCTATTTTATTGAACCAAGTAAAAGTGAAATTAAATATGTATAACTTAAAAAGTTTTCTGCAGGCAACGGCCAGTGTTTCGCCTCAATTATGGCAACCTGCAAGTGGGATTTTGATGACAAATGACGTTGCTGAAACCAATGCTGAGGAATCTGTCTCCTGCTTTGCATTGTCCAAAAATGATTCTTATGTAATGTCCGCATCAGGTGGAAAGATCTCTTTATTCAACATGATGACATTCAAGGTAATGTTGTCAAATATTCAAACATGACAACTTTTCAGCATCATATGTGATTACATTAGTCCAACATTATAAGAAAAGTAGTTAACTACATGATGCATGAAGGTTTAAAACAAAATCTCAGAGGTGGCAAAATGGACAAATTGGCTTGACCCGATACACTTGTAAAAAAATTAAAATATAAATAATTAGTGTGTTTACATCATCTTAAAAGTAATCTACATTTTTTGCAAAACGATTCAGGAGGTTTGATATGCATAAAACACATCTTAGGCAACTTTTGACCAAGTCGACCCTTTTTTTTAAGCCATTTGGGCCACAAGTGACCTTAAAGTTCAATTGTCATGCAGACGATGACAACTTTCATGCCACCGCCACCAGCAGCTACATTTCTTGCTTTCCATCCGCAAGACAACAATATAATCGCTATTGGAATGGATGATTCGACCATCCAAATATATAATGTTCGAGTGGATGAGGTAAAGAAAGTCAACAGAAAATATTTTGATCCTTTTTCTTGTAAGCTAATCTACCATTGTGATATTGAAGGTCAAAAGCAAACTTAAAGGGCACTCAAAAAGAATCACGGGGTTAGCTTTTTCTCACGTGCTCAATGTTTTAGTCTCATCAGGGGCAGATGCTCAGGTTAGTAGAAATCATGACAACATGGCATCACATAAATCTCGAGAACTTGCTACTAATGTTCTTATGGCAAGCGACTTTTAGTTTTTTGTTTTTTTTGTTAATGTAAATCTTTCTTTCAGCTTTGTGTATGGAGTTCCGATGGATGGGAAAAGCAAAAAGCAAGACATTTGCAACTTCCCCCAGGAAGAACACCAACTGCACAATCCGACACCCGTGTCCAGTTTCATCATGATCAGACCCATTTCCTTGTTGTGCACGAGACACAACTCGCTATTTATGAAACAACAAAACTCGAATGTGTAAAGCAGGTAATTACCATTCTTCTTTTGATTTTTTCTAAAGGTGGCAAAAATGTGTGCAGGTTTGGATTAAAACAGTTTTTTATTTTATTTTTTTCCGGTCGAAACTGGTCACATTGACCCTTCATAGTTTTTTTGTTTTAAATGATACTTACTGTTAATCTTTTGTCTCTAATATAATTACAAAATATCTGTTTTTTTCAATAGAATGAGAATTAAAACATAACCCTACTTCGACCCAATTTTAACTAAGTGGGTCAAAGTTGTCCTAAGAATTTATTTTATTTGGTCTAAATCCTGCTTTTTTCAGTGGCTGGCACGTGAATCTTCAGCTCCTATATCACACGCAATGTTTTCGTGTGATAGTCAGCTGGTGTATGCAAGTTTCATGGATGCTACCGTGTGTGTGTTCACTGCTTCTAATCTTTGTTTGCGTTGTCGAATCAAGCCTTCTGCATATCTTTCTCCCAATGTCCCAAGGTATTAACATCCATAATAGACTCATCAAAATGGTTTATATTTTGGTGCAAGTTTTAAATCTCTGGTCAACATATACCCATGGTCATAGTGGTTTTATTTTACAGCAATGCAAATGTGCATCCGTTGGTAATTGCTGCACATCCGCAAGAACCGAATCAGTTTGCGTTAGGGCTGTCAGATGGTGGTGTTCATGTTATCGAGCCTCTTGAATCTGAAGGCAAATGGGGGGTCCCACCACCAGCTGAAAACAGTTCGACAAGTAATGCAGCTGCTACTACTAAAGTTGGGGGTCAGGGAGGTGAGCAAGCGCAGAGATGACAGAGTTGTTTTCGTGGCAGCATTTTTGTTTAATGCAGGAAAAATGTATGTAGATCTAACTTATTCAGTTTGTGTAAAGGGCTAGGTTTAAATGTTGGATGCTCAAAGTACTAAATCAAAGTTGTAAAAACATGTCAAAAGTCGAGTTTGATTTCATGTTTTCTTGGGATCCATTCAACAAGTTCTAATATCCTTGTTCTACGATAATGGTCAAACCTATGGCGAAGTCGAAATCAAATGTTCATGGTCCGCATGGAGCACATATGTATTGTAAGGTAAAATAGTATCATCATGATATTATATAGTTAACTACTTTCCGATATCTTATTTAAACGCACTTAATCCTTCGGTTACAGTGGCACTCAATGGTTACGTGCTACTAACAGCAAAATCATAATCTCACTTATATCAATGAAAACACGTAGTAAGCTCAATAACTATTAAACACTACTACGTACTATTTAATTAGTTCGGTTTCAGTTTTTTATCGTTTAAACCGGATCATAATAACCAGCTATTCAACGATACACCAAGATAAGAAACATAGTTGGACTTAGTATACTCGCTTTGGCTCAATTTTTGGAACCGTAGTATTCAGTATTCACTTTTCGCGTATATTATATAATTCATCAATTCGTGAATGCAATTAAAGTATTAGATCAATGAATTAATTGATGTATGATGTACTTATATGTATTTATGTTTCGTTGTTTACAACTTGTGTTGGTTTTGCAGCAGATAGAGGAAGTTGAAAATGTTACAAAGTGTACCTCATCAGATTATACAATCTCCGGCTAGGCTCGGTCTGCCAAACCCTAATTCACCATTTATACAAACAACCACTCCTCCGAAATTCTCGTCACAACTTTCACAATCACATCAACCTAACTTGCATCCAAATTTGCTAACTACTCCAACCTCGTTAACATTACTACCGCTCCTTCCACCATTAGACCAATGCCAACCGGTTAGCAGCACCAATGCCAACGCTAACCACTTCACAAACCGGTTAGAGGCACAACCGGTTTGAACGAGCTAGCCGATTCAAACCACTTCACAATCTGTGAGACCCACGAAGCTTTTTTCTTTTTCTTTTTTACTTTTGGCCGGTGAAAACATAAAAAAAAAATTTGAAAAGTAAACGTTGGAGAGGAGCGTGCAGTGGGCAACGGACAAAAAAAAAAGAAGTTTTAAAATTTCAAAATTTTACACAACTAACAACTACCATTTTCATATATATCTACACTCTTCACACACTCTATTTCTTCACAAAATCTCTCACTTTCATATATATATATATATATATATATATATATATATATATATATATATATATATATATATATATATATATATATATATATACACACTTCATTTCCGCAAAAAAATCACACACTTTTATTTATTAAAACACCCTATTATTCCATACAAAAATGGATTCATCTTCCGATTCCGATCTTGAAGATTTGGCGGCGCTTAATACCGGCTTCACTCCGGTCGTCGCACTTGAAATTCTAGCTCAACTTTCCGATTCGGACGACGAGGTGGAAATTCCTATACCAAAGGCACCACAACGATTTATTCAAAGAGATCGTCAAGCAATGGGCCAACGTTTGTTTCTCGACTACTTTGCCGTGAACCCAACATTCCCGGCCGACTACTTTCGCCGACGTTTCCGAATGAGTCGGCACTTATTTCTCCGTATTTGTCAAGATATAATTTCTCATTCCCAACAACCACTACCGACGTATTTTTCACACTTTCATACACGTTATGATGCAACCGGATTACCCGGTTTTAACGTTGTTCAAAAGTTCACTTCCGACGTACGCCAATTGGCGTACGGATGTTCTGCCAATATATTTGATGAATATCTACATATGGGCCAACAAACGTCATACGATGCGTTGGAAAATTTTTGTAAATGTATTTTTCATTTATATTCTACCGAATACTTAAGAAAACCAACACTCCATGACGTGCAACGTTTACACCAACGTCATGCCGAGGTGCATGGTTTTTCGGGTATGCTCGGTAGCCTAGATTGTATACATTGGCCGTGGCAAAATTGTCCTGTTGCGTGGCACGAGCAATACACACGAGATGATCAAGGTCGTCCAACGATCATGCTCGAGGCGGTAGCCTCTTATGATTTGTGGATTTGGCATGTTTTCTTTGGTCCAACGGGTTCGAGCAACGACATTAACGTCCTTAACCAATCCGACTTATTCAACGACTTACTACTAGATAGAGCTCCACAAGTAAATTTCACGATTGCCGGTCGTCAATTCAACAAAGGTTATTATCTTGGCGACGGTATTTATCCGGAATGGGCAACTATTGTAAAATCATTTAGACATCCACTAACGCCGGCTGAAGCACGGTTCAAGAGATATCAAGAATCTGCAAGGAAAGATATTGAACGCGCATTCGATGTACTTCAAGGCCGTTGGCATATAATAAGAAATCTGGCACGACCATTTAGCACCAACAAAATCAAAAGAATCATGTATTGTTGTGTGATCTTACATAACATGATAACCGAGGACAACGACCGAAACATGTGTGAAACACCCCGAAAACGTACCATTTTTTTTTTTTATATAACTTTCATGTCATTTTTTTATTTGTAACTTGGAAGATCCTGACAAACGAAGGAATCCGCCGGATTCGTTGAGAATCCGCCGGATTCAGACGACTTTCTGATACACTTCATAACCAGAGTTCTTAAAACCAATCCGGTTAGCTGAATCCGCCCGGATTCCCATGAATCCGCCGGATTCGTAGGGAATCCGCCGGATTCCCAAGGCTACAACAGAATTCCTGCACTTTTTCCTTAAAACCAAATGCCGAACTTTAAATACGCATATCTTTCAAATGACAATACCTGGGAACCTGAAATTTTGCAGGTAGCTTTACTTTGACCATATAAATATTTCTATTTTCACACTTTTTCAAATTTCGCGATGAATCTCGTTTTGACCCGTTAACTCAATTTCGGCTAATTAAACCAAAATCTTGACATGCTAAGTTTCAAATGACACCATTTATGCTTTTAGGCTTTTGACCACTTTTCCAATATCACATTTAAGACTCGTAGGCATAATTACATTTGACTTTTACCTGACATAACTCATTTTGACTCTTAACACTATTGGCCGCCCATTTGGACACCAATTGACCTGATTGGGTCTTTGACCATTTCAACCTATTCCTTTGGTCAATTCTCATCCAAATTACCTATCTAAGTCAAACTAACTCATTAACATCTATATTCAACCAAAATTCCAACTTTTGACTTTCCATATAGAATATTCTCATTAATCATGATATTAATATCTATTTCATACATTCATCGACATTCACTTACAAGTCTCACCCAAAAACTGACTTTAAGTTTGACTTTCAACAATACATCACAAGTGAGACTTAACATTCTTTCAAAACATAACTAGTGTTATAACTTTTACAAAAAGGGGTGTACATATATCAAGAGCATGATTAAGAGGGATAAGACTTGTTACCGAACCAAGTAACAAGCTCCACCAAAAGCTTCACACGTGCCCTTTACCCAAGTCCCCTTTATTGACACTTGGCTCACCTGAAAACGTTTAAACATAACACGTAAGCAATTGCTTAGTAAGTAATGGAAGCTTTAACATAAACATAAACATCATCCCATTAAGGATCCTTAAACATCATCATGCTAACTACTAAGAGTTAACATTTATACCAAGCTAATGGTCATGATCCATTACTTGGAAAACCGTCAAGCTAATGGCTCACCCATCACTTAACTCCACATTTATATCCATCTACTTACCTTGATCTTGTACCTTTAAACAACTTGAATTAACTTCTTTTTCTTGATCACCTATCACATAAGCACATAACATAATTAATTAACATAACATCTTACTTTCTTTATTCAATCTTATCATTTAGGTGTTTATTAACTAACTGATGTAGGTGGCGTTTTATTTAGATAAGATCAAGACGTTATCTTTTATTATTTGTTTAAATTTCAATTTCCTAGTTTATCTTATTTGTTTCCTACTTTATATTTTATTTAGTATAAATAGGGATCTAGGGTTTCATGTTTTAGAGAGTTTTGTTGATTATTGAATATTAAGAACATTGTTCTTGGAACCATTGGTTCGATTTATCGTCTTTGTTAATCATGAGTCTCTCGAGCCATTGATCGCTTACAAAAACTGCATCAGTTGGTATCAGAGCTTTTGGTTCTCATATGGCTCGACGTGGAAGCGAGTGTTTTCTTGTTCGAAGAGTCGCCGACCGAGGCATCGACAGGAACATTGGTGATTCACGTGCTCGTGATGATCGATTCAACCGTGATCGTAGATTCGCCGCCGGAGGCAACGTGATCGGGAACCGTGACCCACTGGATATTCTTAAGATCAAACGGCTCCGACAACGAGTCCGAGATCTTGAAATAAAACAAGATATCAAACGACTCCGTCAACGAGTCCGAGATCTTGAGTTACAACGGGAGAGACACGTTAAGGAAACCGAATCGGGAACCATCGTCTGGGACGAGGTGAACGGGGAAGAGGAGCATCCTTTCAGTCATCCCAACCCTCGGTTCTTCGAACCGATCTATGAAGACGAGTCTGGTCAGGAATGTTTATCTGAATATGAACCCAGATTCGATGAAGATGGGGTTGATATTGATGATCCGAGTGTCGTCGTCTGGGACGAAAGTGATAACGAAGAGGAAGTTCCTACGGTTATTTTTGGTGAACTTTTATCAGATGCAATGGCTGATAATGGTGTTGTGGTGGATATTGCTGGCGATGTGGTGGATATTTCCGGCGATGAGGAGGTTATGGATGACCATGGGGTTGGAGGCGTTGGTTTGAAAACTCCATTATTGCAGCCGATAATTGTGGAAGGGAATATTGATGACTTCGTTACGATATCTCCTACTATTATGGATCGTCAGATGGAAGGAAATAAACTTCTAAATGCAAATTTCCATGTTACCAATAATATGTGTGGTGTTGTTGGAAAGTGTGATCTCATGAGATTAGATAATATGGTTGACAAAAATGGTGCAAGCATACGTGTACAACCTATCGGATCATGTGGCTTTTCTACAAGTGTGAATTATGTTAATGGATCGGTGGATCTATATTCTGGAATTAGTAATAAAGAGCATGATGTTCTTGGTCATCTTGGTTCAACTCATGCGTATGGAAAAAAGAACAATGGAGGTGAGACAACTGGTGAAGTTAAATTGTTTAAGCGAGCTGTGATGAAAATAATTAGGAAGAGGGTTGATGTTCCTTTTGATCCTGGTGGTTATAGTCTGGATTCGAGTGGTTAAGTTTACGGAAAACTCGAGGACGAGTTTTTTTCGAAGAGGGGGAGTATGATGTAGGTGGCGTTTTATTTAGATAAGATCAAGACGTTATCTTTTATTATTTGTTTAAATTTCAATTTCCTAGTTTATCTTATTTGTTTCCTACTTTATATTTTATTTAGTATAAATAGGGATCTAGGGTTTCATGTTTTAGAGAGTTTTGTTGATTATTGAATATTAAGAACATTGTTCTTGGAACCATTGGTTCGATTTATCGTCTTTGTTAATCATGAGTCTCTCGAGCCATTGATCGCTTACAAAAACTGCATCACTAACACCTATCTCATCACTTTCATTTAATCTCATAACTAGGTGTTACTCACTAACACCTATCATTCATCACTAGTGTTCCATGTTTTAGCTTTCTAATCACATGTAATTGGGTATTCATTACTTCACTACTCATGATCATCAATAATCACCACCAATTTCATCTCAAATCATCAATTCTCATATATACATAAATTATCAAAACCCAATTACATATGAATATAATTCTTCTAATTAAACTAACATGAACTAAGCGTAGCATACAACTCATAAACACACATGGAACACTAATTAATTCGATTAACTAACATACATGAAGTCTCATCATTCTAGGGTTTATGAATCTTCATTAAAACATCAAATTAAACTTAGATAATAATCACACATACCTTATGAAAGCTCAATTTGATGATTAGCAACCTCAATTAACCAAAACCCTAGGTTAATTTCTGATTCTTGTTCTTGTAGCTTATACACGACACACACACGACACATATACGTTCTAATTTTGAGTCTGGAACCAAATAGAACTCTGCAGGGGTTTTAATTTGGCTACTTTCATTTTACTCCCCTTAAGTTTGCTCATTTATAACTTTGGTCCCTCTAACTTACTTCTTTTACTTGGTTAGTCCACTAACCATATTCTAACAATCTCGTTACTTTAAACTTTTAACATATAGAATACATATAAAAATTGAAACATAACGTATATTAAACTATTAAAACTTACGTATTTTAGGGGCGTTACAATGTGCGATCTAGAAGAAGACTATCCGTCAGATCCGGCGAATGCACCACATCGTACGTGGCAAGAAAGAGTTGAAATACAATTGCGTATGGATAAGGAATTACGTGATTGAGAAAAACACCATGAATTGCGTAATGCTTTAATCGAACATGTTTTACAACTACCACCAAATTACCGTGCGCGTTGAGTTTTTAAAATGTTTAATTTGAATAAAGTATTGTATTTTTTCCCTTATGAAATGTAATTTTTATTTTATTGTAATGTTTTATTTAATTTTATGTAATATTTAATTTTAATTTAATGAAATGTGTTTTATTTTAATTTGTTTTGTATTAAATAATTAAAATGAAAATAAAGTGGTTTGGAAGTGGTTAAACTGTTGGCAAGGACGAATCAGTTTTGAATCAGTTGGTGGAAAGCTGATGTGGCAGAACTGGTTTGGAAGTGGTTTAACCACCATTAGGAGTGGTCTTATCTATAGCTCAATCTATCCTAATAAGGATGGCATTTCTTACAACAAGACTTTTTGAAGTTTCGCCTAATCGAACTCAATGGCTTAGTACCTTTCGTGGTTCATTTCCTACATTTCTCTCTACCCAAAACCTATCGTCTAACGATGCGTCGCCTGCCTCTTTGAAAGATATCATCTCGCTTTTCACAACGCTTCAGCCTCAACTGTTTGAAGCCGTTACTGAACTTCAAGAAATTCTTGACCTTCAAGATGCTAAGCAGAAAGTAACCCGAGAAATCGGATCAAAAGATTCTTCCATTCTGGTTTTTGCTAACAAACTTAAAAAAGCTGAACGAGTCCTTGATATGTTAGTTGATGACTATTTGGACTTTCATCGTTTGAAAAGATCTAAACTTGATAACGGTAGTGAAGAGAGTTCGTCATCTACCACAACTGTTGCCAGTGGCGGATATAGGAATCCGCACTAGAGTATGCACTTTCTAGTCAATTTTTTTTTTAATACTCGATCAAGTTTATTCAATACGTTTCAGGTTGTTGGTTCGAGCTTTAGGTTTGGGATTTGGATGCGATTGTAAAGTAATTCAAGTACTCAATAGTGAAAGTAAATTTCATCAAGTGGCAAAAACATATATACCATATTTTCCTAAATCTGTCACTTTATTGATTACTCTTTCACTTTCTTAAACTCTAGACTTTTAGACCAACAACAAAAGTGTTATACATTACTCTCACACAAATGAAACTTAAAAACTTAAACTAAGTAAAGATTTCACTTCAAATTACTATATGGGCTTTTGTGGTTATATTTGCTAAAGATTTATCATTGTGGGCTCTAAGGTATGGGTTTGGTAATGATCATTCCTCCAAAGCTTGGACGTTCTTCAATTTCAGGGTATTCACAAATATTTTAAGGGTATGCAATCTTAGTATTTATATCAATTTATAAGATCAAAATATTTAAATTATCACTAATATTTTTCTTGGCAGGGTATGCAAGTGCATACCCTAGTATGCATGTACATCCGCCCCTGACTGTTGCACCTCAGTTGAATCTATCTGATATTTTGTCATATGCACATAGAATCAGCTACACGACGTTTGCACCACCGGAGTTTGGTGCAGGCACAGCTCCTCTTCGAGGTGCTCTCCCACCTGCCCCACAGGAAGAACAAATGCGGGCTTCTCAGTTATACAGTTTTGCCGACCTTGATGTTGGGTTACCGAAAGAGAAAAAGGAGAAATTTACAATTGAGCCATTGGCTGAGGAGGCCAATCCACTTGGTAATATGGCAATCAAGGACATGGTTATTCCTCCAAATTTTGTAGTACCATCAGGATGGAAGCCTGGGATGCCTGTGCAGTTGCCTACTGATTTACCAATCCTTCTGCCAGCTGGATGGAAGCCTGGGGACCCGGTTGCGTTGCCTCCATTCAACTTGCTTCCTGTTCCTCCTAGAATCCAGGACCAACAACCTCAGCCTGTTCATGTTCCTGGTTCTGCATGTTGGGTTATTCGGGTTTGTTAACAGGTCTTCGGGTTCGATAGAGTTTGATTTGGTATTTTGTTTACCAAGTTTGGCAGAAAGTTAATAGTTGCATTAGAATAGGAAACGTGAGTATACACGTTCAACAACCGTTGCATTGTTTACTTATTAAAAGGAATATCTTTACGTAAACAATTAGAGAGAGCCAGTAAGATGTAGTCCCTCGTGAATTTGGTTCTTCATTTATGTAGTTAGTAAACCTTAGTTTTGAGTTAATAAAATCCACATAAAATTGTCCCAAAGAATACAGCTATATTTTTCAGTTTTCTTCATATTTGTTTCCTCTAATTTCCTACATTTGGTATCAGAGCGGTGTTTCGGTTCAAGGGGGAGCAAGTCCGTTTTGATAGCGGGTCGGAGAGTGGCAGCCATTATCCTTGATCAAAGTTTGTTCCGTGTAAGAGACCAACCGGGGAGTTGCGGGAAACGAACGGAAAAGTTCTGTTAAAGCAGGGAGGCTTTGGAATTGGTTCGTTGTGCAAGTGCAAGAAGACGGTAGATCTCGAAAGATTGTTTTCTTGGTCGGTGGAATAGTGCTCGTAGAACGGGTCGATCGGAAAAGGGTTGAAGCTGTCAAAAGGAGCATAACCGGTGGTGCGGTATAAACGGACGGGAAGACATCGAAGCATGGAGGCTTTGATTCGGTTCGTTTCACGGGTGACGGAAAATGGGAAAGGTGGTTATGACTTAGCTTTCTTGACCGGTGAAGAGGCTGTCAAAAATGGTTGCTCGGGGAAAAGGGATAAAGTTGTTAAGGGAACAAACAGTGGGCTGTCACAAGATGAAGGAAAAGACACGGATTGTATACATTGTGGCTTTGGCGGTTCGCATCGGGAGACTTTGGACGTGACTGGGGAGAGGTCGGATTGTCCGGGAGAAGTCGGGATGGTGAAGAACGTGTCCGGGATAAAAGTCACGGGAGATGTTTCAAGTGTAGTGAACAAACCGATTAAGGGGGTGATTGTTGGGTTAATCGGGTTTGTTAACGGGTCTTCGGGTTCGATAGAGTTTGATTTGGTAATTTGTTTACCAAGTTTGGCAGGAAGTTAATAGTTGCATTAGAATAGGAAACGTGAGTATACACATTCAACAACCGTTGCATTGTTTACTTATTGAAAGGAATATCTTTACGTAAACAATTAGAGAGAGCCAGTAAAATGTAGTCCCTCGTGAATTTGGTTCTTCATTTATGTAGTTAGCAACTTAGTTTTGAGTTAATAAATCCACAGAAAATTGTCCCAAAGAATACAGCTATATTTCTCAGTTTTCTTCATATTTGTTTCCTCTGATTTCCTACACTGCAAAGGGAGAAGAATCTATAACAGTTCGCCGTGTTAGACTTTTTCTAAGGGAACTCTCACAATCATAAACTTGCTTTGTTTCTTCACATTTTAAATCTACCGTACCCAATACCACACAATACACATGACCAAGATGAGCCATGCAGGCCCATGACCTTGGACTTGAGCTAGGAAAAGCCCAATAGCCAAACATTTAGGCCCAAAAAGTGTGTACGTCGTAAAACTGTAAAAGAGAAGGAAAAAAGGCTTGTTTAATTTGTAGTATATAATATATATAACTATATATACATATAAAATTAAGTACTTAAATATTTAATTAGTTATATTTTTAAGATAATAATTTTAATTTGTGATAGCCAATGAAACATCATGTCGACATGAACATGAAAAGCACAGTCGATGATCTTCTAGAAGACGAAAAAGTTGGACGATGGATGCAACAACCAGATGTGAAGCCTAAATTTGGTTTTATTAGGGTGTATTTCATCATTTTACATTAGCCTAATAACTTATATTACTCACTATTATTAAAATTATTATTATTTTAATTATATTTTATTTGATTTCATTTAAATATAGGACAACTTGTTTTTCTGTTTGACCAGTTGATATACGCGCATGTGCAATATAACGATTTTTGGAACTACATGACCATCCCTTGATTTTTTTTTTTATTCTTTTTGACAACTCAATTATATTTGTTTTATCTCGTTCTTACTATTAGAATATATCATGTTAAACAATGAATACCCCGTAGGTACAACATATTATTAATCAATTATATATAGAATACAATGAAAACTTAATTAAACTTTAACGGACCCTAAACTTATAATTGGGCTTGAACCCTATAATCTAATTTATCATCTAATATTTGTAATCATCTAATACTTACAGATACTTATTAATTATATAGTATATTATAACTACCTTTGTTAAAATTGTTGAATATGTAATAACCAAAGTTGTCAAGATCGCGATCCTGATCGTAGGATCGTACGATCCTACAATCCTACAAAGGGAAAACGTGCATGATCGGAGTAGGATCGGTCAGGAGGTAGGATCGGAGTAGGATCGTAGGATCGATCGTAAGATCGTAGGATCGTTGAACGATCAGATCCTACAAATGGGCTATTTTTTTTACAATTGAGCTTGCAAGGCCCATAAGTAGTCCAAATCATATCTCAAAACTTACCGTACATTTGCTTCCAAATTCAATTTTCCCATTTTTATCAAATTAACCTAAGAAAAAGTCTAGAACCTCTAAAATGACGATTAATAATTTTCATTTGTAATATGCTCTCAAACTTTGGTGCAATTCTACTATGCCACTATCTTTTGTTTTAGTACCTTTATCGTTCTAGAAATATATGTTGACAAATTGCTGTCACTTTTGTAATATAAAAGTTTGAATGTTAGATTAATTTCTCTAATATTTTACACAAGAATTTAGATATCTTTGTATAAAAAATGATATTTTAGTAGGATCGACGATCCCGATCCCGATCTTGCAAAGGTAAAAACGATCCTACGTAGGATCCGATCCTGATAACCTTGGTAATAACTGATTTACTACCATGTTGTTCATCAATCATAATGTTAACCAAGTTATAATGTTAATGTTAATAGATATAGTTGTAAGAAACAAGAAAATTTTATTGATGTGAAATAATTTATATCACGAATAAATTGTATAAGTAAGATTGAAAATAATATACCTAGTTGTTAACTCTTACTAGGTTATAAAAACCAATTAATTCCCATTGCTAATATTAAATATAATTCCTGTAGTATTTTTTTTTTTTTTTTTAAATTATACTATATACTATCATCAATCATATTAATTTCTTCTTATGTTTTTTGATATGCTTGATTCACACCATCTTTCCCAAACAGTAAAAGCATATTAAAGTGCATTGAATTGTTGTTATATACGAGTATTGTGCAATGTGGGGCAAATGAATTAAAAATTGTTGTTTGGTGTCTCTTTCCTTCCCAAACAGTAAAAGCATACTTTTGTATTTTGTTATATTAGCTGGAAACACTTTTTTCTTCCTAAATTAAGTCCCAAATTCATTTTCATTTAACGTAACTCAATTACCAAACAATGACAATTTATTAGTATTTGATTTGATATATGAAATTATAAAGTCTATATATTATAAGGTAAAACAACTTTATTATCATCTTGAAACAGACACTTCAATCTTTATTTTTATTTTTATTTTTTAAAAATGTTACACACTTACACTTGAAAAAATACAAACAATTTGCAATGATATCGAAAGATGGCAAATTAATCAATCATTTGAACTAATTAATATCGAAATATCCTCAGCTTCTTAATATTACAAAAACAATCCCTCAACAAATTAATATTTACAAAACTTACTTTCACTTTTTCTTTTTTTTTTTATCTCTTCAAACATTAATCGATAATTCCCTCTAACTTCTTCATCCGTCTATTTCATCAAGCTCTCTAGTTGTGCCCGAAAAACATCCAACATACCAGAAAACCTCACGATTCCAACGACTCTACAATCTTCCTCAATCACCCAAACATAACTAACACGATGCGCTATTGCCTGGATCATTACGGCCACCAACGAGCTCCCAGGATAACACACAATCGCCTCAGCTCTCCTCGTTATCCTAGCCGAGTAGCTACTCGACCTACTATACCTCCCCAACTTCGTTATCGTCAAAGATGAAGATTCATCATCATCTGACGAAGAAGCAGAATTACTACTAATCAACGGAATCCCACATGAATAAACCAAAAATTCATCCAACATTCCTTTCAAGTTCCTTTCCTTCAACCGCGCTTCCACTAGTTTAACTATATCTTCGGGTGGGCCACCACAGTCGATATACGCCATCAAATCCCCCGCGGACAATGTTGCAATAGCAGCTGCCGCGGTTTCATCACTATAAGCCAATGTAAAAGGTGATATCTCACCGATCAGGATCCCGTCGTCATCAATGACAGCCACGGAAGTTTGATCGGTGAGAGATGTCATAATATCTCCCAATGCCCTTGAAGCAGGGGAGTGGTAGTTGACGGTTAGAATATTGGGATTGATTATTCCAAGCGATTCGACGGAATATGCGGCGGTTGGAGAGAAAAGAGCAATTGAGCTCAGTAAAAATCTAACAATGTCTTCTTGAGTCAACCAACAAAATTCAATTCCACCGGTATGAGTTGTAGGAGCAAGTGACAGTTCTTGTTGCTGAATTTGTCTCCTTTTTGAATTTAATGTTGTTCTGCTACTTATTGGAACTACTAGATTTTGAGCTCCTTTGATGATTAAATCAATAGCTTCAACTAAACTGCAAAAGGTAACAAACAACTATACTTTAATATTCTTTAACAGATACGTAATAAAATTTATTTTTTTAGCCCTTATAAACTTATCAAAGTTTCTCAATAAATACGTAAAGGTGTCGCTCTGTCGCACATAACAATTCGTGCAGTTTGTCAAACATGAAATTCTTTTTAACAACAAATAACTAACACACACGCCTTTTGATAGTTGAACATATATACCTTGTGGAGGGGTCGACATGCCTAACAATATCGAGATCATGTGCCAACAGAACCGAGACAGGAGAATCGAGTGCGGATGAAGGAGACTCGATGTTAACTTCATTAGAAAGGTAGCAAATGATGTCAACCATGCAGATTTTTCCTATGCATAGGCAGTTGTTTTTAAGTGGTTGGTGTAAGTGATTATCATGGTGGCAACTCCAAATGCTGATGTGGGTGTCGTCGGTGGACTTAAGTACGGTTAGAGCGTGGCGGACTGTGGCGGAGATAGAGAGTGATTTCAATGGTGGTTTGCCGAGACAGAGATCAGCTACCTCATGTGCTAACAAACGAGCTGCCATATACACAAATTAAAAGGAATTATTTGGATATTTATGGCTAATTAAGGAATTGAACAAAGTTTATAGCAAAAGCGAGTGTAGATATTGATGTGTGGAAGTAATTGAACCATATATATAAGCAATGGTTCATATATATTGTGGACTCCTTGATACATACTAGAAGTGAGTTGAGAATTTTTTAATTACTTTTGTTAACACTTGCCTTAACTTTTTTACTAAAAGCGCGTACGGCCGTACGTTCCTTGAAAAACCGAACATTATTCAAACGTTGGTGCACTTTTTTTTAATGTTATATACGGAGTACAAGTATATATATATATATATATAAGTGTATAGTTTGTTATGCTGATATCGTATTGAGGTATTTTGGGTTTACCAAGTTGTAAGAGCTAACTATATGTTGTTTACATGCTCAGAATATATAATGAAATAATGAAAATAGATTTTATTGTATATTAAAATTTCTTAATATCTTACCTTTTCTTAATTTCTTAATTAATTGGCACATTAGTATTTCATCTTATTCATCTTGATGGTCTAAGCATTTGTAACAATCGTAAACAATCAAATACATTGTTGAATAATTCATTTCTTCTAAAGTTTTTTTCAACCTTTTCACTTTAATGGTGTGTTTTGCAAAAATTACACAAAGATGGAGACCAAAAGCTTTAAGCCGAAGCTGGAACTTGAGCTTTTATCTTAGGGTTGGATATTACGTAGTAATATTTTTAATTTTAGATTTATTTGGCAAATCAGTTGGGGTTGTATTTTAAACATGTAAAATGATATAAATAGACATGACATTCAACGACTCTAATCTTTTATTAATTAAAAAGAAGGGTAATATTCCAATTTAATAAATAGGGGATAAAAGATTGTTTAAAGAAACTAGTTTTAAAAGATTGTATTTAAAAATATTATTGTTTTAAGAATATCTACTCTTATTTTTATGCCAAACAGGTATATGAAACTTCTTAAAAGTAGAAGTTCAAACTCTTAAAATCCTTTATAATCTTGTTGTGAAACACATCATAAACCTTTCAATCAAATCAAACCTAAAACTAATAAAGGCCCTCGTTACTAAGAGATTTAATCGGCTACTCAAAACACCCATTTTTATTATATATATATATATATATATATATATATATATATATATATATATATAATACCATCACTTCATGTCTTCATCCGATCTCCTTGAATCACTTCATGGTTCATAATCATTATTTCAACTTTTTAAGTCATAATTTGTGATTGTGAGTTTTTCACATTTTTTTTTTTGAAACGACAAATAACACCTGCGGGCCAGTAATGGAGTATCATCGTGCCACCACTACCAGCCCATATATTGCCTCACCTAGGAAAAACCACCACAGGACTCGAACCCGAGACCTATGGGTAAAACCCCGTGCATCACAACCAGCTGAGCCCGGTGATCATTTGCAGTTTTTCACATTTAATCATTAAATATTAATGAATGAAAATGCATTTATATAGACAGTTCATAACCATTACATGCATTTATACGTACGTACACATACGGTGAGTTAATTTATATATTCAATTAGTGACGACCGACGACTGATGACCGTGGGAAGATCTAGGGGTGTTGTTGGATAAACTGTTCGGGTTTCGGGTTGTTCGGATCGGATTATTCGGATTTTTTAAGTTTATAATTTATCCGTAATCCAAACTGTAACACCCCAAGTTTCAGGAATTTAAAATCGTACGCGGATATATTTTTATAATGAAATATAAATAAGTAGATACCGAGATATAGTGAAAAACGTAAGTGGTTTTATCAGTTTTAGACTGTAAAGTTTAAAAAGGGATAAGATTTAACAGATAAATACACATATATACGTATATATCCTTATTTCTTTCTAAAGAAATCCAGAGAGATAGAGAACTAGAGCGAGAGAAAACAGAGAAACCACAGCGACGATTTTTACTTCCATTTCCTTCAATCCAATTCATGATTCAAGCTAGAAATCTTTGAGTAATCATCTCCTTTATCCTTCTTAATCAATAGTAAGTGATTTCTTTATGATTTATGCTAGGGTTTATGAGTTTTATGGGGTTTTTATGGGTTTTGTGAAATTAGTGAATTTAGCTACGAAATTAGGGTTTGAAATTGATTGAATTAGTGTTGTTTAGTGTTTTGATTATGATTATGAACCATATATCATTATGAAAGTGATTAATTTGAAGTATGTAGTTAGTGATTAAAGTGGGGTTTTGATGAAACTTCATGAATTAGTGATTTTGATATGGAATTGGTGTTTAACATGTTGAATTGATGCTAATGAAGCTAAATAGTGAAAGAAATTTTGTTAAAATGAGTTAAAGAATTATAAGTAGTAATATGTTCATAAAGGTTTTTATTATGATTATGCTTATGATTATGATAATAAAGCTAGTGATTGTGTTAGTTGATTTATAGTGAATTAAAATAGTGAAAGATTAAAGTGATCATAAGAAGTAGTTTTAGTGTAAATGATTAAAGAGTTAATTTAGTGAATTACGATTATGAAAATAGAGCATGAAATTAGTAGAAAAGTGAATGTGTAATTAGTGTTTAATTATGTTGTTATGTATAATATGATTATGTAGGTTTCTAGAGACGTGGAAGCTTATGATGATCAACATGGAGTAGTCGTTTAAAAGAGTATGGTGAGTGATATGGGGATTAAACAGGTGATGTGATTGTGTAATCTGTTTAGCTCGCGGGCTAGAGGTTTGCACAATCAAGGAAAAGTTATTTGTTTATATGTGTTTATTTAGTTTGTTATATTAAATTATTTGTTTATATTTAATTGTTATGTGAATACGTGTTATTTGGAAAAGTCAGTAGTGATTATGTGATGAATAGTGTACGATTCGATTGTGTTGGATTCGGATTGCAGTTGAGCAAGAGACTACACAATCGGGTGGAAGTTATTTGTTATATGATTGAATTCTTATATATGTATTTAAGATTTTGTTAGAAGTTGTGATGGTTGTTGATTAGTGTTGTGATTACGGTTAATAAAATGATTATATGTACAGATACTGTGGTGATTAAAGAGCTAAATGCGGTTAGCATAGTGTTCAAGGTTCAGTGTACAGTGTTCAGAGAAATAGAGTTCAGTGATTATATGTTTAAGTAGTTATGTGTTGATATGTGTTAATAGTGTTATGTGGAAATTGCTTGCTTAATTGCCTGTGTACTCACTAAGCAGTTGTGCTTACCCATTTCAGTGTTTATTATGTAGGTTGAGGTTTGGCTAGCGATACGTGGATAAAGAATGTGCTTATATTAGTGAAGTGGATAAGGAGCTAGCTATGTGGTTAGATAATGCTCCTTCTCTGTGAATTGTTGTTTTGATATACGATTGTGTAAATCGCCCAAATAAAGATTTTTGGATTTTAAATATGTTGGTCAATATGTTGTATTTGACTTTGAAAGTCAAACAGAGAAAAGAGTCTTGTATTTGTGAATTTTGTTTTGGTTAAAAGTGATGAAAAGTGTAAAAAGGGTCAATTAGGATTGGTTGGTCAACTGTGAAGTTGACAAATAGTCAATAGAGTTGAAATGGTTAAATAAATGTGTTTTGATTGTTGAATTGGTTGAAAAGCGGTTACATCATGAAACGGGTCATAATAGTGTCAAAACGGGTTTAAAGAGGTCATGTGATGAATTTAGTGTGGGATGGTGTTATGGATTGGGTTTCAATTGCTTTAAGTTTGTTTTGAAGTATTGAAATGTATAAAAAGTTAGAGTCAAAAGATTTATGGTTTGTGAATTGGTAGGTTCTTAAAATGGTCATTTTAGTGCCGAAAAGAGTCATACGCCAAAATCCAGTGTTTTTGGGAAATTTGGAAAAGTGAAAAAGTAGAAAGTTTCATTTCGTTGATATAGAGGTGACTGCAAATTTTTATGGTCTAACTTGAAGCGGTTTGGATTTTATCCGCGTTGGAAGTTCGTGTTTTGGTATTAAGTTAAAACAGGTCCAGGGTCTGCTGTGCAGGGGGGTGTACCCGGCGGGTAACCCCTTTGCCCGGCGGGTAAGTGTTGAAGCCGGCGGCTTCTCAAGCCCAACCGGCGGCTTCTGTAGTCTTTAAAAAGGATGTTAAGTTCTGTTACCCAAAAGATAATTCACCCGGCGGATTCTATATGTGACCCGGCGGGTCTACTCATTTACCCGGCGGGTAAAGGTGGTACCCGGCGGGTACCACTTGTTTTTCAGAAATTTTGGTGTTAAATTGTTTTATTGAGTCAAGTTTCATGTAGTGTTGGTTTAAATCAATTAGTGTTGATGAATGGGACCTAATAGAGTGAGTTGTATTGTTCAAAGTGAGTAAAAAAAAAAAAAAAACGGTCGTGTTTTCGGGGCGTTTCAAGTTGGTATCAGAGCAATGGTTTAAGAGAGTTAGGTGATCCATGATAGGATTGCTTAAACTTAAACCATTTATGATTATTGAATTGCTATGATTATGATTATGTTTAACAGTGAAATTGATTCTATGATATATAAGTGCAGAGATGGATTGTCAGAGGTAAGAGTAAGTATTTATGTGGATTAAATTGATGTAGTTGTATGTGTAAATAAGATGAATAAGTAGTAAAGTAGTTTTTGATTATGTGCTTAATTGTTAAATAGTTATTGTGTGTTAACTGTTGAATGGTTATGTGTTATGTGTTTGTGTGGGAATCACATTAGAAAACGATGATATGAGATAACTTGAGAATGAAATGTGTATAACGTAATATGTCTACGCCTGATCACCGTAGTTATATTATGCTAGTTCACATGGAATTGTTGGAGTTATCAAATATCAAAGTGATTTAATGTGATTGTTAGAATAGAGTGTAAGGGAAGAGGTGTTTAACATATGTGAATTACGGGTTAGATATTATGATAGACATAGATAATAGAGAAAGTAGGATTAATAGACCTGTATTTAGTGATACGTATTTCACTTATTATGTGAAACCAATATGTAGGAAGTATATGATTAAGAGCATGTAGAGTTAGTGTTAATAATATATTCAGTGTTAGAGAATAGTGATATATGCGTTTATGTATAACCAGTGAATTAAATTAAGTACTCAGAGTATGATTAAGGGTTTGTGCATAAGTAGAAATAGTGTTAAGACTGAGTAGTACGGGTGCCATTCGTGAGGACACGAATGAAATAAGTGGGGGAGAGTTGTAACACCCCAAGTTTCAGGAATTTAAAATCGTACGCGGATATATTTTTATAATGAAATATAAATAAGTAGATACCGAGATATAGTGAAAAACGTAAGTGGTTTTATCAGTTTTAGACTGTAAAGTTTAAAAAGGGATAAGATTTAACAGATAAATACACATATATACATATATATCCTTATTTCTTTCTAAAGAAATCCAGAGAGATAGAGAACTAGAGCGAGAGAAAACAGAGAAACCACAGCGACGATTTTTACTTCCATTTCCTTCAATCCAATTCATGATTCAAGCTAGAAATCTTTGAGTAATCATCTCCTTTATCCTTCTTAATCAATAGTAAGTGATTTCTTTATGATTTATGCTAGGGTTTATGAGTTTTATGGGGTTTTTATGGGTTTTGTGAAATTAGTGAATTTAGCTACGAAATTAGGGTTTGAAATTGATTGAATTAGTGTTGTTTAGTGTTTTGATTATGATTATGAACCATATATCATTATGAAAGTGATTAATTTGAAGTATGTAGTTAGTGATTAAAGTGGGGTTTTGATGAAACTTCATGAATTAGTGATTTTGATATGGAATTGGTGTTTAACATGTTGAATTGATGCTAATGAAGCTAAATAGTGAAAGAAATTTTGTTAAAATGAGTTAAAGAATTATAAGTAGTAATATGTTCATAAAGGTTTTTATTATGATTATGCTTATGATTATGATAATAAAGCTAGTGATTGTGTTAGTTGATTTATAGTGAATTAAAATAGTGAAAGATTAAAGTGATCATAAGAAGTAGTTTTAGTGTAAATGATTAAAGAGTTAATTTAGTGAATTACGATTATGAAAATAGAGCATGAAATTAGTAGAAAAGTGAATGTGTAATTAGTATTTAATTATGTTGTTATGTATAATATGATTATGTAGGTTTCTAGAGACGTGGAAGCTTATGATGATCAACATGGAGTAGTCGTTTAAAAGAGTATGGTGAGTGATATGGGGATTAAACAGGTGATGTGATTGTGTAATCTGTTTAGCTCGCGGGCTAGAGGTTTGCACAATCAAGGAAAAGTTATTTGTTTATATGTGTTTATTTAGTTTGTTATATTAAATTATTTGTTTATATTTAATTGTTATGTGAATACGTGTTATTTGGAAAAGTCAGTAGTTATTATGTGATGAATAGTGTACGATTCGATTGTGTTGGATTCGGATTGCAGTTGAGCAAGAGACTACACAATCGGGTGGAAGTTATTTGTTATATGATTGAATTCTTATATATGTATTTAAGATTTTGTTAGAAGTTGTGATGGTTGTTGATTAGTGTTGTGATTACGGTTAATAAAATGATTATATGTACAGATACTGTGGTGATTAAAGAGCTAAATGCGGTTAGCATAGTGTTCAAGGTTCAGTGTACAGTGTTCAGAGAAATAGAGTTCAGTGATTATATGTTTAAGTAGTTATGTGTTGATATGTGTTAATAGTGTTATGTGGAAATTGCTTGCTTAATTGCCTGTGTACTCACTAAGCAGTTGTGCTTACCCATTTCAGTGTTTATTATGTAGGTTGAGGTTTGGCTAGCGATACGTGGATAAAGAATGTGCTTATATTAGTGAAGTGGATAAGGAGCTAGCTATGTGGTTAGATAATGCTCCTTCTCTGTGAATTGTTGTTTTGATATACGATTGTGTAAATCGCCCAAATAAAGATTTTTGGATTTTAAATATGTTGGTCAATATGTTGTATTTGACTTTGAAAGTCAAACAGAGAAAAGAGTCTTGTATTTGTGAATTTTGTTTTGGTTAAAAGTGATGAAAAGTGTAAAAAGGGTCAATTAGGATTGGTTGGTCAACTGTGAAGTTGACAAATAGTCAATAGAGTTGAAATGGTTAAATAAATGTGTTTTGGTTGTTGAATTGGTTGAAAAGCGGTTACATCATGAAACGGGTCATAATAGTGTCAAAACGGGTTTAAAGAGGTCATGTGATGAATTTAGTGTGGGATGGTGTTATGGATTGGGTTTCAATTGCTTTAAGTTTGTTTTGAAGTATTGAAATGTATAAAAAGTTAGAGTCAAAAGATTTATGGTTTGTGAATTGGTAGGTTCTTAAAATGGTCATTTTAGTGCCGAAAAGAGTCATACGCCAAAATCCAGTGTTTTTGGGAAATTTGGAAAAGTGAAAAAGTAGAAAGTTTCATTTCGTTGATATAGAGGTGACTGCAAATTTTTATGGTCTAACTTGAAGCGGTTTGGATTTTATCCGCGTTGGAAGTTCGTGTTTTGGTATTAAGTTAAAACAGGTCCAGGGTCTGCTGTGCAGGGGGGTGTACCCGGCGGGTAACCCCTTTGCCCGGCGGGTAAGTGTTGAAGCCGGCGGCTTCTCAAGCCCAACCGGCGGCTTCTGTAGTCTTTAAAAAGGATGTTAAGTTCTGTTACCCAAAAGATAATTCACCCGGCGGATTCTATATGTGACCCGGCGGGTCTACTCATTTACCCGGCGGGTAAAGGTGGTACCCGGCGGGTACCACTTGTTTTTCAGAAATTTTGGTGTTAAATTGTTTTATTGAGTCAAGTTTCATGTAGTGTTGGTTTAAATCAATTAGTGTTGATGAATGGGACCTAATAGAGTGAGTTGTATTGTTCAAAGTGAGTAAAAAAAAAAAAAAAACGGTCGTGTTTTCGGGGCGTTTCACAAACCGAATAAGATTCGGATTATTCGGTTTCGGTTTATTCGTATTCGGATTGGATTAGTTTGGATTCGGATATTAAGTTTTTATCCAAATAAAAGAATATCCAAAACTTCCACGTCTTTAATATAATCTAAACTTCACAAAATAATGCTATATAAGTCATTATAAGTGATATATATTTTGATTGTATATAAATATACTCATATAAATCATAAATGATATATATATATATATATATATATAATTATATTTCTAAATTTAATATCTTCTTTGGGTTATTCGGATTATTCGGATCAACCGAATTCAAAATTATTTATCCGTAATCCAATCCAAATAAGATTCGGATTACTCGAATTCGGATTATTTGGATTCGATTAACTGAATAATCCAATCCGTTTTACCCAAATCCGATTAAAGTCGGATCGAATTTTCGGATTCGGATATTTTCAACACCACTAGGAAGATCGAGGATTCTCAAAAGGCATATGCTATTTGAGCTACGTACCATTTACATAACTTAACACATAAACTAATTAAAAAATTAAAAAAAGGTGTCGTAAGGGATTCAATATTTCAATTAAATACCATGCTTTATATATATTTTGAGATTTGAGAAATGCATATATATACTCCATATTGTTAATTATAAAAGATATATATGCTAGCTGTTGCTGGTATAAAAGTCAAAATCTTTCTAATTTCTGAACACTAAATTATATACATTGTGCTTGACGATAATGATGTGCGATTTGTATAACCACTAAAAGAGTAACAACGTTTAAGTTAGTGACAAACAAAACTATTTTAATAAAACATTGATGTAACCTATACCCAAAAAGATATATCATATCTAACCAAGTGGCCGATCAAGATCAATCATCATCATATATATATATGTCTTACTATGACTATATGATATAAAATTAAAAGTATTTATAGAAAAAAGCGTGGAGAATTGACACTTTTTTTTTTAGTAGGAGTATATATAAGATTATATTGATATCACCAGCCTACCGTTAGGTACGAATTTTAATAATAGCACCAATAAAGCTATTTTCATATCTTTTAGAAAATTAAATGAAATAAACCAGTAGATCGATCGAGCTCATGTGTACGTACAATTGTACAATGGTACTATATATACGCTACACAAAATAATCGATGTTACCTTACCTACAGTAAGACATTGACACGTCCACAACGCGAAAACTATATCTTAACTAAAATTAAGAACAACTTAACTGTAAATTGAAATCGACCTTATATTAATTCAATGAATTCTTTCTATACCAGATCTTTTTACACTGTCGATCGATTTAGATAAACGAGACCGATCGAGCTTGGATAAACGAAACACTCTAGTTTGATTTGTTATGTTTTTTAGTTTATGCACATGGTAGTTGAGGGGTATGACTCCGTATGAGTTGTGAAAACCGTACGTTCGAAACGAGACAAATAAGTACAGAAGGAAGCATATAATTAACAAGTGGATGTGATGGTACACGACATACATACGATGGAACAACGTGAGAAGGGCAATTACTTATCTTATAAAAGTAAGGGCAAATAGTCCAAAAATGTAATGTTAGATTCAAAATTTCTCAAAGGGAATATCATTTTTTCTATCGTCTAAAAAGGACCTTTAGTTTTAATTTGTGCCAAAAAAGGATTATTGTGTCAAAAAACTTAAATTAAGAGAAATATCAGACGCTCGATTTTTTTTAAAAAAAAATTGACTCTTGAAACGACTTGCATGAGTTTTTATGAGTCTAAGAGGTTGACACCGTTACATCATCAACACACAAGAAACCTTTAATTTCACGAATCGCCATCTTTTGGATACGTATTTATCACTTAAATTTTGGAACCATAGGTGGCTTGCTCATGATCCTCAAATGTTTCAAACTTTAATTGGTAGTATAAAGTGTTTATAAATGATGCACATTACCTTTAACCGACCTTAATTTTTAAAAAATAAAAAATCGACCCGCTAATATTCCCCTTAATTTAACTTTTTTGACAAAATAATTCTTTTTGGGCAAAAATTAAAACTAATGGTCTTTTTTGGGCGATGAGAAAAGTAATATTTCCTTTATTGGGAATTTTTGAATCTTGCGTTACCTTTTTGGGTTATTTGCCCTAAAAGTAAAACAAATCGCTCTCTTTTTCATTTTGTCTTTTTCTAATCATTAGTGTACTCATTTCACATGCTTCTCACTTCTAAACTACAAGAGCATCTTCGATCACAAATCTGTTAGAGGTTCCTTGTACAAGAGTTTACTTGTTATTTATAAGAATCATTTGCTCCAATGGTTAAGTTCACCTTAAACCTAGCTTTAAAACCATTAAAATGCATTAAATTAATTAGTAGAAACATAGATTATTTGTGATATAACTTGTGGGTTTGATCGAAAGTGTTAATTAACCTTTTGTCATCCACTCATTCTCTTTCCTATTAATATAATACATGCTAATGATTATTTTTTTTGGTAGCGTTTGTTAAACTAATACTCATGTGAATACTATTGATTGATTAAGAGAGATTACACATACTATATTTATAGGCTAACAATCTTACTTAACAAGTAACCTGATTCTAATAATATTTGTAGGTGTGAAGAAATTACAATCGTCAACACTTAAAAGTGTGGAATTCATTTGTGGCACATAGTTTTCCAAAAAAAAAAAAAAAAACAAAACAAACTGAAGTTTACATATATACTTATAATAAATGTAGATAAATTGATATTTGTCAACACTTATATATAAGTGTGTACTTCACTTTTTTTCCTTATATAATGTAAAAATTGTGATTATTGTTTATATATCTTCATATTTATTTATATAATAATTTTATACACAATTAAAAATATGAATAATTTAATATAATTTTACAAATTTTGAAAAGTGTTAAAAATGTTTTGATAAATGATATGTTTGTTGTAGTGAAATTTTCCGTCGTTGTACAAGCTTATGTGTTGAATCGCTAGTCGTTCTCGCACTTCATTAAGGCTGATCGAACAACATTATATATGTCCCAAATATAGTTTTAATATGTTAGGTAAATAACCTTTTAAAGTTCACATGGTCGTCATAAAGTCCTGTTACATCAATCTAACGTGTTAGTTATGGGTTCGCAGTATTTGGCCCACTACTACGACAGTATCCATTTACTGGTTTAGTACTCATAAGACCAGCTGCAATGCAGCGTTGTGGAGCAAAAAAAGGTCCAGAACGCCCCTCAACGGGCGTAATGGGGCGTTCTGGAGGCATTCTGCATGAAAGCACGCCCAAATTTGGGGCATTCTAGTGGGTCCCATCATTATTTAATTAGTTTTTTGCTTTCAGATTTATAAAAAAAAAAAAAAAAAAAAAATTGTTTTTAAATATAATTTAGTAGAATAGGGAAGGTGATGGGCGTTCTGGGTTTACCACTGCAAGTGATGATGTGGAGTTGATGCTGACGTGGAGCTGAGAACGCCCCAGAATGGGCTGCACGACTGCAAGTGGTCTAATATTGTAACACTCTAAGACCATTTGCAATGGTGCATGGCGTTCTGGGGCATTCTCACTGCCACATCAGCGTCGACTCCTTGTTAGCACGTGCAATGGTAAAATCCAGAACGCCCAGAACGCCCATCATCCCCCTTTGGCCCCACCATTTTCTTTTAATTTTGATTTTTTAAAAAAAGAAACTAAAATTTCTTTTTAATTAAACTAAAATACAATTTAACAATTATTAATAACTAATTCACTAAAAATAAAACTAAAACGTTACATTTGGTGAAGACATAATTTTTGGTTGTAGATTTGTTGGGTTTGTTGGGTGAGTTTGGTTGTATGAAAATTGGTATAGATTGTATGCATATATATAGATATGAAAAAGGGTGTTGTTAAAAAAAGATTATATATATATATATTTTATTTTTTTTGTTACCCATCAACGGTACAGTCCCAAGAAAAGGGATTAAATAATCGTGGACCCCACGAATTCATCAGCATGCCGGCCCGTGTAAACTTGCTCAACGCCCCGCATTTACTCCACCCAGAACGCCCCGTTGCCGGCGTTCTGTGTCGTTCTCCATGTCCACCTCAGCGAGCACGCTCCCATTGCAACTGGTCTAATAAGCAATGCATTCTTTATATAATCGTATCTTTGAATTATGTATCTAAAATATGAGAAGAGTTCAATTGAGACCATTTATTTTGTGTGAGAATGGGGGAACCAACCACAATATGCCACGTGTCAGTTTTTCTCTCTCTCATCCACGTTTTTAAAAATTAAATATCTCACAAACGACAAGTCGAAAAATCATGAAAATTGCACCATATTTTTCAGCGTTTTATCCACTTCGATTTGCCGTCCATCAAGGCATACTTCCGACGAATTTTTTTTTCTTCATTTTTTGGTGGGTTTTATATATTAGTAACACATGTGTTAGTGATTGATTATACATTTGATTTAGGGTTTAGGGTTAGGGTTTAGAGTTAGGGTTTAGAAGGGTTTAGTGTTAGGGTTTAGTGTTAGGGTTTAGCAGGGTTTAGGGTTTAGTATGATTTAGGGTTTAGAGTTTTATAAAGCGTTTATGGTTTATGGTTTGGGGTTTAGGGGTTAGGGGTTAGGGTTTAGGGTTGGGAGTTCGGGGTTTCGTCCCGAAACCCCAAACTCCCAACCCTAAACCCTAACCCCTAAACCCCAAACCCTAAACCCTAAACGCAACACTGTAACACACGTGTTAGTAATGTAAAACCCACCAAAAATAATAAAAAAAAAACTCGTCGAAAGTATGCATTAATGGACGGCAAATCGAAGAGGATCAAACGCTCAATCTAATGGTGCAATTTTCATAATTTTTCGATTTGTCGTTTGTGAGATATTTAACTTAAGGGGTAAATGGGTTTTGTATTCTCTTT
The DNA here is from genome assembly GCA_949592205.1 of Helichrysum umbraculigerum. Classification (NCBI taxonomy): domain Eukaryota; kingdom Viridiplantae; phylum Streptophyta; class Magnoliopsida; order Asterales; family Asteraceae; genus Helichrysum; species Helichrysum umbraculigerum. The sequence continues at coordinate 157,030,927 of CATIUR010000004.1, forward strand.
GTACACATGACATCATATCATTGGTTCCTCCATTCTCACACAAATTTTTAGTCTCATTTGAACCTTACCCACTAAAATATATATATGTTTAATCTATACTTAGACCATCCACAATGCAAGGTCCATGAGAAGTCTATAGTGACATGGAGGTGATGTGGAATGAGTTGGAAGATGATGTGGTGTCCATGGAAAGTATATAGCATTAGTTGACCATGTCCATGAAAGGATGTCTATCCCCATGGACTTGAGTCCATCCCCATGGACAAGGTTTAGCCAATTTAACAATGATGATAAATGAAGTGGGATCTAGTTATGGACTTTGGTGAAGTTTATAGGAGTAGAGGAGTAAGTTTATAGAGTGTGATGTTTATAGAAATGTGATGTGGCAATGCTATGGACTTGGTAAGTCCATAGCACTAGAGATGCTCTTAGTGCACGGATTTCACTTGTTGTCTCTTTCTTCTTCTTTTCTTCCTATCAATTATTATATCGTATTCACCAATCAAATTTTTAGATCTAACTTTAGTGATTCATTTTTGAGGACGTGAAACTAACAATCTTCTAAAATTATGACAAGTGATTTGTATATTTTCTTTTTTAATTTACACACTACAAAATTGATTTATCAGTGCACCTAAACGAACATTTGTGATGCATTACATACATATAAAAAATAAGTTTACAAATTACTCGTACTACCCTAAAATTATCACCAAGGTAGTCATCATTTCATCATCGATCAACCAGAAAGTATACCACGAAAGTAAACAATATTTGTTGGACATCTCAATTAACATTATGATCATCATGTTAACATAAAAACCAGTGTATAAATTTATTCTAGTGATTGAAAATTGAGATTATGATGATGATGATGATGTATACGTTGCGTCATCTACTTAAAAATGCGAAAGATTAATTAAGATATATACTGCAATATAACTAATCAATGATGTAAAATATTAAACGTGCAAATTAAATTACGTAGCATCTGAAATCCCGTAATATTTGTACAAAATCCATTAAAACATTCTGGATGAATATAATGCATCCTTCATTGCACAACCACTACCATGATACTATTTAAAATGCTCCAAAATTAAAGTATCATATTGAATATTGATTTAGTATAACATTTAATTGTACCAGCATAAAACTCATTGAAATAAAATTATTAATAACCTATAACGTGTAACCTACAAGTTTTGAGAAGCTTATAAATCCTACTCATATGGATGTAATAACTATACTCGCCTATTTACTTATCTAGTACTACAAAAATCTATTGCTGGCAAAATTCAATATTATTATGATGATGATATAATGATACGTACATGGTACATTACATATACATAAATAAATAAATAATGTGGGCTCTTAATCATGGGTCCAGTTTCAAGAACTTCATATAAAAGAAAGCCCATCACGTATTGGGCCTTTAGACACTACTAGCCACTAGGCTCTAATTTTTGGACTTTGCTTGAAGGACTACCAACTACCAAGGCTAAAATAATTGCTTGCCGATGCGATAACCTTTTAAATAATGTAATCTTATATGCCAGCATGGATACATATCACACATGTGTCAACGTGAATCCGACGTGGCGAAAGCCCACAGGTTACTGATTAAAACATAGGGCTGGAGTGTCGGTATTCAAAAATTGTCAGTTTCGGATAAGATGTCGGACCTTGCCTTATCTGGTATGCTCCAAAACGGTGGGAACCATTTGTTCGACTCCAGTTTCCAATTTCAGAAATCGTTAATTTTCTATTAACAAACAAATCGTTAATTAAGTAGGGTTAAAGGGGCTACCGTATATCGGAAGTTGTAATACATATAAAAATACTACGGATACGGAGTAGTTATCAAAATACAAAAAAAATATTGAAACGCTCTCAAGTTGAAGTTGAACAAATTTTACGCTCTTGTAAGTGCAACAATCACCGAGCTTAGCTGGTGATTGTTGTGACTAATTTTGTAGGTTTGGTGTTGATAATTGTAGCGTTCTCATTACACTGGTTTAGTGTGACAATAGAAAATACTTGTGGAGATTAACGTATGATATCGTAAGCAAAGATTAAAAGCTTAACAAGATTTTCACTTCATCTATGCTAAAATATCTTAAAAAATAACACACTTTCATTTATAATTATTATAAGAACTCGGTGCCTTCTAATTTTAAAGGTTGATGTTTGAGGATTATATAAAGATGAGCCGGTTTAAGTATTTTGCTTATAAATAAATGTGGGATTAATTTTATTAAGTTGATTTTGAATAATTTACATTAAGTTGTCCCTAATAATAAAAATAAATTATTCAATTTTATTCCCCTCTATCTAAAAATTGTTAGAAATTTAAGATTAAAAACTAAATTGATTATGCATTATACGTGGTTAAAGTCTTAACGATAATAAGTTTATTTACACATTTCACGTAGTACGAGAAGCTTATCCGCTATCTTTAATTTTTTATCGTTATCACCTTATTCATCACCACGTACTTCCATCCACCGGGACCCACCGTCTTTCTTTTTCTCCCAAATCGGTCCCACATTTCACGTATTTATACATATTCCTTCTCCCTTTTATTCACACAATCACACAACAAACATATATATCTAAAACAAAATTCAAGAAATTAAAAAAAAAAAAATGTTAGCAATATTTCACAAAGCATTTGCACACCCACCAGAAGAACTAAACTCACCATCATCACAACAAAATCCCAAAAAACCAAAACTGCCCGAAGAAACGTTACAACAATTCCTATCCGTACACCCAACTAACACGTTCTCAATGTCATTTGGTAATGCTGCTGTTCTTGCTTATGTTAAACCCGACCGCCCTTATTCGGTCCACCAACGTTTGTTCACTGCGTTTGAGGATATTTACTGTTTGTTCATGGGTACCTTGAACAACCTTTGTACACAGATCAAACAGTACGGTCTGTCTAAAAACACGAATGAAGCTATGTTTGTGATTGAAGCTTATAGGACTTTACGTGACCGTGGACCTTACCCTGCTGATCAAGTTGTTAAGGATCTTGATGGTAGTTTTGCTTTTGTTGTTTATGATAGTAAAGCTGGAACCGTTTTTACTGCACTGGTAATTAAGGAGTACTTAAGTAAATGTTACAATTAATTTTTATGCTAATTAAAAAGTTTTTTATTAAAAGGTGATTGAATGAAAAATATTGTTGATTTTATTATAGGGTTCAGATGGTGGAGTGAAATTGTACTGGGGGATAGCTGCTGATGGATCTGTGGTGATATCTGATGATTTGGAGGTGATTAAAGCTGGTTGTGCTAAATCATTTGCACCATTTCCTAAAGGTAGCATTTTTATTGATACAAGTTTGATAATAGTAGTGATGAATGAATAATGATGATGATGATGTCATGTTAAAAGGTTTGACTTTATTTGGTGATTTGACTTATTTGGGATGGATGAATTTGTACAGGGTGTATGTATAACACCCCTCGTTAATTATAAACATTTAATATAATATTTGCGACTCGGAAGCGTATATTTAAAACATACTATCAATGTACTCAGAATGTCGATAAACTTTTTCAAATCCAATACATGACATTTCAACAAACTCGGTGTTATATAATTCAAATACTTCTTTGATTATCAAAATTAAATCAGAGTAACAGCCTGTCAAACATTCCATCCAGTCCAACAACCTCCTGCCCTGCCCAATATGTCCCATCTATTTTAACCTGCAGGAAGAACTGTGGTGGAGTTAGCATAAAGCTAAGTGAATGAAACTATAAGCAACAGTCCAACCTAGCATAACAATCTGTTTACATCAATTAACAATAAACAGAAAATCAATCAATCACTCAACATTCAAATCAATGTCATACACGCAACATCATGAGGATCGGTGGTCCCTGAGACACCCTAATACCGGTTTGGTACTCAAGGAACTCTTATCAATCATCTGTATTGGCCCATACAGAATTACCGATAACTTGTTGTCAATCACACACGACCTAGATCTCTAAACCAACATTTCAAGTTTCCGAGATCTCCTGTCGTCTACAATAACAACAAGTCCAACCATCAAATCAAGTTGACCTTAAAATCTTACATACTAGCACAATCAGCCAAGTAAGCAACTAATTAAACTATCATGGCAAGATATCTCTACAGATGTATCATATCAAAGTAATACTATAAATTACTGGTTGTAAATCAAATCATTACAACTAAATCACACTGAGGTTACAGATCCACTCACCGACACCTCAGCTGCAAGCTCAGAAGTCTAATATTACTGAGCCTTCTACACATCTGAGAATACAATCAATAAACAATGAGTTAGTAACTTGTATCAACTGATAATACTTATGTAATTAACATCGTTACACAATCATAACATAATTACATGTATCAAGTGATCCCTAAGATCACATCAACAAAAGTTCAATTCGGAGCATAATCAAAAAGTCCCGAATTAAGGTCCAAAAACAGTAAAATGCCATTTTCGACCCCTAAACGACCCCGAAAGGCCAAAAATCATCTAGACTCTTAGAATAGAGCTTTGATCATTGGGCCGTTTTCGAGTCACCATGTAAATTTCAACCCAATCCGAGTTAATGAAAATTTGTCAATTTCAAGTGTCGCTAAAAACACCACCTTCTAAACACTTATGCATTTTCAAAATTTGCAAAATCCTTCAAACTTTTTCTCATGCAAACGCGATCCGGGTAGTAATGGCTGGATCGCGTTCACCCTCAGAAAAAGTTCTGTCACCGTTTTACACTTGGCAACGCGATCCGGACAAATTCTTGGGATCGCGTTCCCAAGAACAAAACTCGTCCGATTCCGTTTATAACTAACGAACGTGATCCTGGCTAGGGTTCTGGGATCGCGTTTGAACCTTTTTCAGCTCATCTTCATCCCTGATCAAACCCTAACCTACGGGTTTTAACCCATAACTCCCAAAACTCGATTTCAAATCGATTTAAACCACTAGAAACCTCAGGTAATCAATATGTAACACTTCTAGCATGTTTCTAACATTGATTTCACATCAAATCAATAATTTCTAATATTTCAATCATAATCCAATTAAATCAAACTTACTTACAAATTTGAATGAAGAACACCATGATTATGATGAAACTAACTCAAGATCACAGCTCCAAATTTGATTTCAATTTGGTTCCTAAGTTTTGATTTGAATTTGTAAGGTTTCTTGATGATTTCAAAGTTTCTTATGAAACTTTCCTAAAGAGGAAAGTGAAATAAATAGTCGACCTCACAAACCGCCTCCAATATACGGGTATAATTTAATACCCCATCTCAATCTATTGTCTGGAACCCGAAAACCACTTACGAGCCCAAACATTTTATTGTACCGTCAACTATATTAATTTACAACAATTAATAATTCCCTTATCACATTGGAATATTCGACTCCTATTCCAATTATTTCAACTATTTCAAACAATATTATTTCCAAACACATTTAAATATATAATTAAATCAAGGAATAATATATAAACAACTAGGTCCATTTCGAGGATGTTACAACTCTCCCCCCCTTCAAGAGATTTCGCCCCCGAAATCTAACCTCAATCAATCTGACTAATGTGATATAATCACATATATCTTATCAAACATTAATCCTCAATAGTAACTTACAACTATACTCAAACTGTTTGAATTCTTTCCACATGCACATATCCAAATGTACATGCTTCTATCTTTTCCTGCGTACACATACAGTGCGTCTAATCAATATCATCAATCAGATATATCTTATAGACAAACACCTACTTCAACAAGTGAAATCTACAATCACTTAATAGGTCTATGCAACCAGAAATTAGCAACATGCTAAAATCTTTAACCTACTCTCACTGTTCATCACTGGTAACAATAAAACAGCAGTAACAATAACACAACAACAGTGTTTATTAAACCACAACATACCTAGCGACACTGAAATATAATTCAGTTCACGATCAACAATCAATCTAATATACAGATCACAATCTTAAATCTTTACCATCAAAGATCTGAAATTCAAATCTAAGTCAACTTTTCATCCAAAAGTTTTATACCTATACTCTTTTGAACAACCTATCATATTTACATATCATTATCACTATCATATGAAATCCTTTACTTAGAAGTAATCCAGATTCATATCACCTTAATAAGCACAGCAGAGGTCACACTCAGTAGGTAAAACTACAATCAACAAGTACTTTGCTCAATCAACAAAAGTACTAAAATCAAATATTACCTACATTCAATTAACCTCTACATTAACTTATTTCTGCTTGTAACTCCTTTTATTACAACATATCAATTGTCAACAACAACAGTTGTCCACTCATATATTTCAGTACACTTATCAATACTTACTATTTATTTTCAAAATCTAACTAACCATCAAGTTAGAATTCATACATTACTTAAACTGGTAAGACATCCATAATCTTATCATAGCAACCAATTAATTACTTTACAATCTTAAGCTACTAATCACAAGCTTTTAGAATTTATATGACTTTAATCACCCAATCACTTAGTACTAAATTTCATCAATCTAGCAGCTAAGTTAACATTAATCAATATTATGATACTACAGGTCAAGCATCATAATATCACAATGTGCTACTTTTCAACACACTTCTAACAAAATCTACATCAAGTTAATCACAATTAACTAACTTTACACAACTTATGGCATATTTTAATTCATTCTATTAAAATTCATCCTGCCATTTATTTTCATGTGTACCACACATACATACACAATTTTAGGCAACTCTCTAAAATGGACACTTACACCTCAATTCCATTTAATTCCATATCCTAGGCCATTCAGACTGTTAAAGTTTTTATCAAGCCTTCACATTATTACCAATCATCATATATCCATACCACAGGACATGGAACAATTATCAATCAACAACTCTATGTTTCACTTATATACTTACCAACTTGTATATAACTTAAACAATTCAACTTCCAGATATCCTTTCATATCATTTCTTATTTGGATCTAATTCCAATTTACTACTTTATCACTTACTTCATTTGTATACAATCAACAATTAACTAAAGAATCCATTCAATTCTTTCAATACTTAAGTAACTCACCATAAGGTATCCAATCAACTTATGCCACTATTAATAATAACTTTCAATTATTTCTTATCTTACATTCTTACCCAATCAAAGCTATCATCACAAGCTTCACACACTGGTAAGATTTTCTTATCACAATTCTAATCAATGTGATTTAATTATTCTAACATATCTTAGCAAATTATAACTGTCATATCAAACAATGGCTTTATATTCGTATAATTCATTAACACATATTCAGTTCAAATATCAAATATTACTTAACTGAATACTCAATTATACTTAACACTATTTCAATTACTTAATACTAGCCTTAAGTAATGAATCAAGTTTCACAAACTTAGACAATTCATCTATCTCCTCTGGATCTTAAATGACCCCCCTTCAACATAATTTAAGCAAATCTAGGAATTCAATCATATTCCATACAATCATAACATTTCAATCTATGTTAAACTATTCCAACACACACAGTTGACTAAATGTCAACTTTGATTTAAATCAACCAATCAATAAAATCCTCTAACTACTTTTTCTCAAGTTTGACATATCCTCAAACCAATTACAAGCAATTAATTTTATACACAACTCACTATTCATGGTTTGACTTTCAAAGTTAACATACTATCAATATTAACTCACAACAAACCATTTCATCTTATATGTTCACTTTCAAACTTATATTTTAAATTATAACATTCAATAATACTAGAAATTCCTCAAGCAAGGCAATATCAACCTATTTCAACTTTGGCTTCATACAAGCCAAATACAAAATAGTGACTCATTTAAGCACTATTAAATTCGCCTACATGTAATCTATCATAATCAATCACAATTACATATTCAACACAATCAAATTAGTCACTTAGGTTTATCATTAAAGCCTCTATCAATGACAACTATCATTTACACTCTCACCTTTACAGTCTAAAGGTCATAGTTCTATCAACTGATTGTTTTCTTATCAAAACAACTATTAAACAACTTAGCATACTATCATGCTCCATTTCCAAAATCACATTACATTTCTTTTATACCAAGTAGCCTCAACAAGTTCATGTGACACTACATAATATAACAACGGTGATCAGGCGTTGCAAGATTATGTTCTTCACAATCCATTCTTAGGCTACTCTACATTATAATTATCAATGTGATCTACTCTCATCTCATACATATTAAATACTTCATGATTTCAAATCAATCATAATCTATTTAATAGTTTCTATCAGCTGATACACACTCAAAATCAGCTTACTACTTACATATTCATACAATGTTCTGGTTTTCAACAACTGAATTACTCAGTATATCTACTGGTCTGAAACCTCAAACATATGATAACCTATCATCATAATTTTAATACTTAACACAATTCAATGTCCCTACTTACTACAGAATTCAGGACACATCTTAATTAATTATCATTACTTTGACATATGCTTTACTATCAAGCATCACTGTCACAACAAGCCTACTCAATCATGTTACTATAAACATTTCATTTACTAATTCACAATTGACCAGAAAGATCTATCACTTCCCAAATCAATTTAGCTTTATCATAAGCCCTATTTCTTATAAACCTATCAGTCATGGTTTAGATCAAGTGTTTAACTATAGTTAACACATATCATATAGTCACATAAATACATATTTTCTCAAATAGCAGTCATTATCAATTCAAATGACACAACCTTCCTTAACAAGGATTTAGATCACACTTTGTGATCAATCCATTAACATAATACTATCAATTATTTTGTCTCACTAATAAAGACACTCTTAGGTTCTAACATCAATCCAGTTGAACCTTAATCAACTCTTTTCTGCATACTTAATCATATTTCTGCATTTTTAATTCAATCATAAATACTCACAACAATGAGCAACAATAAACAGCTCACTTATCACTTCTATTCTTATATCAACCTATAACAATCATTAGTTGACTCAAAACTGGGGAATCATATCAGTCTGACTCAATTAACTTCACAACAAAGCTTACTCAACATAACAGAGTAAACAATTCAAGTTAATGTAAATTAACATAGGCTTATCGAAGATTACCTGGAAATCTTAAGCCCACGAGTGTTGAGGAAACATAAAATATACTAATCAGATACTCATGTTCCTCCGTCTCTGCAATCAAACAACACTTCACAACTTGTTAAAGGTTAGTACATATTCAACTAACTACTTTCTCACACATTTACTAATCAACTAAACCCGCACCCACTGGAATGTTTGACTCAACTCAATCAAAGTTTAGGATTGAACATTCTGTCATGTCCAATTCACCCAAACTATTGCTCTGATACCAACTTATAACACCCCTCGTTAATTATAAACATTTAATATAATATTTGCGACTCGGAAGCGTATATTTAAAACATACTATCAATGTACTCAGAATGTCGATAAACTTTTTCAAATCCAATACATGACATTTCAACAAACTCGGTGTTATATAATTCAAATACTTCTTTGATTATCAAAATTAAATCAGAGTAACAGCCTGTCAAACATTCCATCCAGTCCAACAACCTCCTGCCCTGCCCAATATGTCCCATCTATTTTAACCTGCAGGAAGAACTGTGGTGGAGTTAGCATAAAGCTAAGTGAATGAAACTATAAGCAACAGTCCAACCTAGCATAACAATCTGTTTACATCAATTAACAATAAACAGAAAATCAATCAATCACTCAACATTCAAATCAATGTCATACACGCAACATCATGAGGATCGGTGGTCCCTGAGACACCCTAATACCGGTTTGGTACTCAAGGAACTCTTATCAATCATCTGTATTGGCCCATACAGAATTACCGATAACTTGTTGTCAATCACACACGACCTAGATCTCTAAACCAACATTTCAAGTTTCCGAGATCTCCTGTCGTCTACAATAACAACAAGTCCAACCATCAAATCAAGTTGACCTTAAAATCTTACATACTAGCACAATCAGCCAAGTAAGCAACTAATTAAACTATCATGGCAAGATATCTCTACAGATGTATCATATCAAAGTAATACTATAAATTACTGGTTGTAAATCAAATCATTACAACTAAATCACACTGAGGTTACAGATCCACTCACCGACACCTCAGCTGCAAGCTCAGAAGTCTAATATTACTGAGCCTTCTACACATCTGAGAATACAATCAATAAACAATGAGTTAGTAACTTGTATCAACTGATAATACTTATGTAATTAACATCGTTACACAATCATAACATAATTACATGTATCAAGTGATCCCTAAGATCACATCAACAAAAGTTCAATTCGGAGCATAATCAAAAAGTCCCGAATTAAGGTCCAAAAACAGTAAAATGCCATTTTCGACCCCTAAACGACCCCGAAAGGCCAAAAATCATCTAGACTCTTAGAATAGAGCTTTGATCATTGGGCCGTTTTCGAGTCACCATGTAAATTTCAACCCAATCCGAGTTAATGAAAATTTGTCAATTTCAAGTGTCGCTAAAAACACCACCTTCTAAACACTTATGCATTTTCAAAATTTGCAAAATCCTTCAAACTTTTTCTCATGCAAACGCGATCCGGGTAGTAATGGCTGGATCGCGTTCACCCTCAGAAAAAGTTCTGTCACCGTTTTACACTTGGCAACGCGATCCGGACAAATTCTTGGGATCGCGTTCCCAAGAACAAAACTCGTCCGATTCCGTTTATAACTAACGAACGTGATCCTGGCTAGGGTTCTGGGATCGCGTTTGAACCTTTTTCAGCTCATCTTCATCCCTGATCAAACCCTAACCTACGGGTTTTAACCCATAACTCCCAAAACTCGATTTCAAATCGATTTAAACCACTAGAAACCTCAGGTAATCAATATGTAACACTTCTAGCATGTTTCTAACATTGATTTCACATCAAATCAATAATTTCTAATATTTCAATCATAATCCAATTAAATCAAACTTACTTACAAATTTGAATGAAGAACACCATGATTATGATGAAACTAACTCAAGATCACAGCTCCAAATTTGATTTCAATTTGGTTCCTAAGTTTTGATTTGAATTTGTAAGGTTTCTTGATGATTTCAAAGTTTCTTATGAAACTTTCCTAAAGAGGAAAGTGAAATAAATAGTCGACCTCACAAACCGCCTCCAATATACGGGTATAATTTAATACCCCATCTCAATCTATTGTCTGGAACCCGAAAACCACTTACGAGCCCAAACATTTTATTGTACCGTCAACTATATTAATTTACAACAATTAATAATTCCCTTATCACATTGGAATATTCGACTCCTATTCCAATTATTTCAACTATTTCAAACAATATTATTTCCAAACACATTTAAATATATAATTAAATCAAGGAATAATATATAAACAACTAGGTCCATTTCGAGGATGTTACAGTATGTTTCATAGTGAAGGGGGTTTAATGAGTTTTGAGCATCCAATGAACAAGATTAGGGCAATGCCAAGGGTGGATAGTGAAGGAGTCATGTGTGGTGCTAATTTTAAAGTCGATACTTACTCGAGGGTTAACTCAATTCCTCGCGTAGGCAGTGAAACTAATTGGACTCAATGGGATGATCATTATTCGTCTTAATTAATTCGATCTAGCTTGATCCGTTTCCAATAACATCCTGAATTTTACTTGAATTTTTTTGTTTGTTTTGTTTCTCCAATGTAAATATGTAATGTTGAGAATAATCTTGTTGTATGCCTAACGCTTTTTAACTTTCATAATTGTTTCTTGTTTGTGGGTCTATTATATCATGAAGGACAGAGGAGCGCTCTGTTGATAATAAGATGACCATAGTTTTATGAGTTTTCTATTTTGGCTGCCCACAATTTTTGTGCACATCGTATCTACCAAGTATCTAGTTTTGATGTGATTATTATCAAATGGATGGTGACCTTTTGAGATTTTTTGGACTAGATTCATGTCATGTTTCTCAAATTTTATGTGCTTTGTGAATATATATTCCAATTTCCCATTAAATGTGAAACAAACAATCCTTTTTTTTTTTACATGTTTAAGAATAATTTGGGTGCTCTCAGACTAAAATAATAAATTGACTATAAAATTATTGAAATTTGAAGGATTTACATAATAACTAGAGGTGGCAATTTTAGACTCATTGGTTAATTTTGGGTCAATTTGGTTAATTTTTATGAGGGGATGGGTTTGTTGGGTTTCCTCTCATTTTTTGGATGGGTCTAAATGAGTTTTTCAATATAACCTCTAATTGTGTAAAAATTAACCAACGGGTTTAGACGGGTCTAGCGGGTTTTTTTTTTTTTTTTCCACCTCATTTCATTTTTTTCATTTTTCACTCAAATAAAAAAAAAGTTTGGTGAACCCGATGACCCGACCCGACCCGAGACCCATTTGACCCGGACCCATTTAGACTCATCCTTCTAAATGACCCATCTAGACCCGGACCCATTTAGACCCAAACCCATCTAGCCCCGTGACCCGATCCGACCCGACCCATTCATTTTGCCACCTCTATAATAAACCATCTAAATTCAATTTCCTTAAAGTTACAACTTAGTCCCACACTTTATCTAGGAAAACATAACGTAAGCTCAATAATTATTGAACTATTTTAGTAGTTTGATAGTTCGATTTCAGTTTTATACTGTTTAAACCATATCATAACGATGACCATTATATGCACCAAGTAGTTTTCACTTTCCAGTTTGAACCCAAGTAAAAACGGATATGAGGCAAACAAGCAAAGTACCAAAATGTTAAACATTTTTTCAGGTAGGGACTGTTTATAGCAATGTTCTGAAACCCGGGTTTCAAGTTGACCCGGCCTAGTGACCGGGTCCGGTTCAACCGGTTGAACCGGCGATTGACCCGGTTTCCAATAAATTTTCATTAAATATATATTACCAACGAGTTATAAAAGTAAAATCAATTATTTTACAAATAACAAACAAAATAGATAAATACATAACGAGCAATTCAAAAATTGTATAAATTTACATTCATTTCCTACAAAACTAAACTTTACGTCCATTTCATAAGTTCATTTCCTACAATACTAAACAATAAAAGTACATAAATACCTTTCCATTGAAAAAACGGAGTGTTATAAGCATTAGAGTTTGATAATTCATCTAGTAAAATAGCAAAAACAAAAAATAAAATAAAAAAAAATCGAAAACATCGAACCTGGCCGGGTCCGGGTCACCAGGTCACAGGTTCGACCGGAAAACCCGGCGGGCGAACCCTAGTCAAAAACCACCCCAAACCCGGTCCTAGTTGACCCGGTCCCTTGCCCGGGTCCCGGTCCAACCGGTCGAACCGGCCGGGTCAACCCGGGTTTTAAAACATTGGTTTATAGCCAACTAGAAGATTATACGGACTAGAGCCGCGATCTGATCCATATTAATTATTAAAGGACTATATTTGCACTTTACCTATAAATTATGGGTGAAAAATATAGAAATCTTATATAACGAATTACAGTAAAAAAAAACCCCAAATCAATATTTTGATCTTTCACATCTCGCCTCTTCAGTCGGCAATCAAATCCATCTGTTCGGCGATTGCAACTCCGGTATCGACATCCGGAGACGAATTCCTCTGCCGGAAATCACCACTAGTCTTCTCCGAGCTGTATAGTGTCTCCGGCGACCTTTTATACTTCTAGCAAAACCAGGTAACCCTAGAACTTCAAACCCTAAGTTCAGTATTCTTTTCGAATTTATTATTATTTTGAGTATTTCAATATCAATTTCCGATGCTAGTAGCTTATAAAAGGCTAATTAATTTGGAAGTTGGTTGTGGATTCTCAATAGAGAAAATTACCTTGGTGGTCGGTCAAACAAGTTGATTACTTGTAGTAGACATTGTCAGGGAAAAAATTACAAAACTAGTCATACCTTTCGCCTAAATGGAATTTAGTGTAGGCGAATACAGCTCAACCAATCAACGAAAGACACGTGGTAGTTTTCTTCGCCTGTCAATGTCTACTTCGCCGGTCAATGCATATTTCGCCTAAACTGAATTATGCTGCAGATTTCGCCTAAATGTGAAATCCTTTTAGGCGAAGTAGGCGAAGTAATATTAAATGCATGGGTTCTTCAACTTAAAATTGTTAGGGAGTATCCGGTAGGTTAATGGAACTTTTGGTTGATTAAATGCACGTGGTAGAACTCTCCAATAACTCAATATATCTAATATTAAATGCATGTGAGAGAAGGGAATCCTGTGAATCCTTTTCCATGTATTTGAGATTATAATTGTTCGCCTACTTTGCCTAGCTGATTAAGCATTTAGGCGAAATTTAATTGACAGGTGTCGTGTTTACATAGCTTCGCCTGGTTCGCCTAGAGAAAATTCGTTTTTAGGCGAAAGGTACGACTAGAAACGTAAAAAGTTTCCTGACAAAGACTACTAACGGTAAGGGTTTTGGTTGACCGACCAGCACAGTAAAAACCCTTCTCAATATATAAATTTCATAACCGGAATTAAGGACTGCATCTATGAGATATTATATATTTCATCAATTCGCGTATGCAATTGAAATTTTGTATTCATGAATTTATTGATGTATGATGTAATTACATACATTTAACATTTATATTGTTTACAACTTCTGTATTACTTATGTATTGTATTGGTTTTTGTAGCAAATAGAGGAAGTTGAAAATGTTACAAAATGTACCTCACCAGATTATACAATCTCCGGCTAGGCTCGGTCTACCAAACCCTAATTCACCGTCTATACAAACTACCACTCCTCCGAAATTCTCGTCACAAATCTCACAATCACATCAACAACCTAATCTGCATCCAAATTTGCTAACTACTCCAACCTCGTTAACATTACTACCACTCCTTCCGCCATTATCTAGAGCTCAATCGATCCTAATACGAATGGCATCTCTTACAACGAAACTTTTTGAAGTTTCTCCTAATCAAACTCAATGGCTTAGTACCTTCCGTGGTTCATTTCCTACGTTTCTCTCTACTCAAAACCTATCGTCGAATGATTCGTCAACTCCTGCCACTTCGAAAGAAATCATCGCGCTTTTCACAACGCTCCAGGCTCAACTTTTTGAATCCGTTACCGAACTTCAAGAAATTCTTGACCTTCAAGATGCTAAGCAGAAAGTAACCCGAGAAATCAGGTCTAAAGATTCCGCCATTCTGGCTTTCGCTAACAAACTTAAAGAAGCTGAACGAGTCCTTGATATGTTAGTTGACGACTATTCAGATTTTCGTCGTTTAAAAAGATCAAAACTTGATAACGGTAGTGAAGAGAGCTCATCGTCCACCACAACAGTTGCAACTCAGTTAAACTTATCCGATATTTTATCATACGCACACAGAATCAGCTACACGACATTTGCCCCACCAGAATTTGGTGCAGGCACAGCTCCACTTCGCGGTGCTCTACCACCGGCCCCACAAGAAGAACAAATGCGGGCCTCTCTGTTATACAGTTTTGCTGACCTGGATGTTGGGTTACCGAAAGAGAACAAGGAGAAATTTACAATCGAGCCATTGGCTGAAGAGACTAATCCACTTGGTAATATGGCAATTAAGGATATGTTAATTCCTCCTAATTTTGTGGTACCATCAGGATGGAAGCCAGGGATGCCTGTGCAGTTGCCTACTGATTTACTTCCGCCAGCTGGATGGAAGCCTGGGGACCCGGTTGCATTGTCTCCATTCGACTCGCATCCTGTTCCTCCTAGGACTGAAGCCCAACAACCTCAACCTATTCGTGTTCCTGGTCCTGTAAAGGGACCAGAAATAGTAGTTCGCTATGTATCCGACCTTGATATTGCTAGTGACAGTAGTAGTGGATACATCAGTTCTGATACCTCTGATGATGAAGATTGACAACAAGCAGTGTCATATTTAGGATTATACTATTATAAATATGCTTCGTATTTATAGAATGTTTTGCCAATGTTATGTAATGGATCAACAAATTTCACAATTTAGTAGATATCTCATATTTGGTGTTATTTTTTTTATTTTATGTTATTTTTTTTGTGTGTTTCTTGGGCAACTTTTATGTACTAATTTATCCAATCATTACAAGGCGTAAATGGAGAACAAATGTAGCAAAATCGAATAATGACACCATGGAAAGGCTTGCATCCTTTCTTCATACATTTTGGCACTTGTTTCCTAACTAAAACCGTACATTAAAAACTAGGAATCTATATAGTTTTGAACACTTGTTTTCCTACCGTATGTAGATCACCTTGAATTATGAAGTGCATATATGATCAAAGATGAAGACCGAATGGTTTAAAGGAAGACCGAAGAACGTGAGATTAGAATGGAATCATTGGGGGAATGATCTTGGATCGGTAGGTAATGACGTTTAGGGTGCAGTAGTAGTGTTAATATTCTGGAATGATGGTGTTGAATGGAAGCAGTGGTTGAAATGGAGTGGGTTTTTGCATACTGCACTAACATGTAAGTAGTAATGTTTGTATAGGATTTGTGTTGTGTAAATCGGTTGATGTAGTACTGTACATAGCAGGAACCTGCATAGCTACTGTTATTGATATAAGATTGGTTGGTTCTAGTAAAATACTAGTTATACTTGCGTTTGTAAATGTAATAATAATAAGATTTTTAATAAAACATAATGTACGATCAGAGAAAAGAAAGGCAGCATCAAGAAATTGGTATAATGAATGGAAGAATGACAATCGATAAGATATTATAACGATGCATACACAGAGTGTATTACGTGAGTTTAAGCATGGAATTTACAATATAAACATGTTAAAGCCTGTACAGCAATAACAATCATTGCAGCAACATTGTAATATCAATTCATAATGAAAAATGGAATACTCGGCTTTTATAACAAAAAAACAGAGGGACAAAAAGTTTGACCAAATCAGTACACTCAAGTACCATCGATATGTTATTACGAAAATGTAAAACAATTCCAATCAAAGACATGTATCCATAACTAGGAAGACATCTAATCCTCGCTAAGTGGACATACATTTAAAAAAGACCGCTACTTAAATACAAAAAATAATGCAGACATAAATCGCCATCACCCATTTGAACCTAGGCTGCTTTCAATTTCGCATAATTGGACCCCTCAAACCTAAGAAAAATGACTTGCATTTCATTGATGCCACCTCTTTGCGTTGCCTGATTTGCCCAGGCCCACGGCTGGCCCCTGGACCAAAAAGGGTCACCTTCAGCTTCTTCTTCTGCATGCGCTTACCATCGTCTTCATTAAACTGAAAAAGTGATGAAAGATACATGAATACACTTGGGGTGGCAATTCCAACCCATTTATCACAAACGGTTCGATTTGGGTAATCTTTCATTTCTAGCAAGTCAAATTCATTAACTAAACGATTTAATAACGGGTCGAATTAATTGGTTGAACAGTTGAAATGCATACAGAGTGTACTTAAAACATCCGGATCTCTTTTTAAGAAAAAGAAAATCAATTTAGTTATTACAATCATATTTTAATCATTAAATATTAGTAGATTAAAAAAAAAGTTTGTAGGCTGTCACGCTTCAACCTGTTTGACCAATCACCCAACTCGACTGACCCGTTTTGACTCGATACCCAAATTTGGCCACTTTGCCACCTTTTAAATTCACTATCAAATCAACAACTTCATGATACTACTAACCAATAACCATGGCAGGGGTGAGACGCTTCGTTCGTGTCCCTTTGGGAACAATTGTACTTGCAATTAAGAACTTGTCGTTACATATGAAATCAGGAGGGGCTACTTGTTGAGATCTTATAACTGTGGACACCAAAAACTTATTATAAGAAAACAATTGCAACAAGTGTATATCATAATTCTGTACTTTGAAACTCGAGCATTTAGAACACTAACTTATCTAGAAGTGAAGTCCATGAAAAATTCACCATACCAATAGAGTAATGATCGTGGGTTAACTTGTTTAAAATTGATATATCAGCTATTTTGATTGTAATTGAAAAACACATCATTCTAGCAGATTTGGTCAGGAATAAAAAACAAAACTCATGATTCCAAATGCACACATAGCTAGCATAACATATAAAATCAGACCTTTTCAAGAATTTTCAATAAACATGGTTATACATGTGATAGTACATGTTGATTTGGATTAATAACTCCAACCTCCGTTTGGTTGTCCATAGTATTTGTCTGGAGCGGTAGTCTTAACCTGCGAAAAAATGATCTCGTCTTCTTTAGATATAAACTCAAAGTAAGATATTGGAAACAAGTTGGAACCTTAAAAGCAACATGATGATCAGACTTATTGGCTAGTCGAATAGAACATGAGAGTATCTTTCCCCAAAACAACTAATTTGAACACAGAATAAAAACATGAAGAGTTAGTCCAATTCTATTACGGAGTATAAAATAAGCCTAGCCAAACATGTCAACACAACAACAACAACAACAACAAAAATAAAAATAAATAAATAACTATAATAAAAGAATTTTAGCTATGCAACAATCAAAGAGATGAACATGGTAACTTACATGTGAATTCAAATTCAATTCTTTAGGTTCAATCTCCAAAATCTGCTTTTCATCCAAATTTTTAGCAGACATCTATCCCTTTACTTTCATCAAATATAATGCGCATATATATATATATATATATATATATATATATATATATATATAGGGTAGTGATGGGAAGTGCCTTTTTGGGGGAAGGGGGGAAATGTTAGTATGCATCAAGAAGCATATTACAATTATCAATCAAAACGTCAACGGAAAATTATTTTTATTGGTAAATAGTAATCAAAATCGATGCTATAAATAATATTTTAACGAATGAATTTCATTTTTAAGTCATAACATTTATTGATGAATATTTATTTAATAAATTGTTAATATGCAGTGTGATGCATATTAATTAATATGCATCGCGATGCATATTAATACTTCACATTATTTGAAAGATATTTTTATTGTTAATATGCATCACAATGCATATTAACTAATATGCACCGCGATGCATATTAACGGATTTGGATCTAATATTCATAAATCGATGCTATAACTTGAAGAAAGACTTTATCAAGGAAGCTTAACATTCATAGCATCGATTCTGATTAACATTTACTAAATTTTAGTTTGCTTTTTTCGAGATTTGTATGTGTGAAGGTAATATGTTTCCTGATGCATACTAACGCTTCCCCCTTCCCCCAAAAAATGCACTTCCCTCTGGATCATTCCACTATATATATATATATATATATATATATATATATATATATATATATATATATATATATTGGTTATGAAACAAAATTAACATAAAAACATGTCATTCCTTTTTTTTTCTTTTTTTTTTTGTATTGGTATTGACTCTACATATATAAACTATGACATATGGAGTTAGAGAAAGAGAGACGAACTTTGATCGAAATTTAGCTACGTACGTGAGTAAATTTGAAAGAAGTCAAGAACTTTGTTAGTTATAGTTGATGATCAGTTTATCACCTTCGATCTGCAAGTTTAAAACATTGTTTGTGTATCATATATTTATAACAAACTGGTTTGAACCAAAAAGAAAAGTTAAGGAAAGGTCGATTATCAAGAAAAGGAAAGTAAATATTTATTTTTATATGGTTTATTAAAAGTGAAAGACCATTATATCATTAAGCTTTTGGATTCTGCATTAAAAGCTAATGAATCTTTCGTGAATCAACTTATAAGATCATTTTTCCAATATTGGATTTGTTATTATTTTTCTTTTTGGATTTACATATATAAATTGTACGTATATATTCCTTATCAATACTCACTTTCCTTATTTAAATATATGGCAAAGAATGTTACTCATGGTAAGAGTTTTAAGTATGGAATCGTTAAAATTACGATAAAGATTTGAGATAATCATATTTGCCATACACCATCCAAATTATTTTTTGGACCCTTTTACCCTCCACAACTTGAATTTATTCTAACGATACATCATAACATAAAAGGGCAAAAATATCCAAAAATTTATTTTGGTAGTCTATGTAAAAAATATGTGTCGTATAAATCATCATCCCATATAAAAGTGGCTTTGATGTATTTGTTACACTTGTATTCCTCCTACTCGTTTGCATTTGCATTTGCATTTGCATTCGCAGTCACAAGACACTACTAGAAAAATTGCACTAAGAAACTTGTTGCTTTGGCTACGGGTCTCTCCAATGAGACCTGTTGACAACGGGTTTCTTTAATGAGAATAGAGACCACTTGTTCGGAAAACAACACGTCTCTATGCTTTTTTCCCGGATAAATTTCCTTTGCCACCAAACACTAAGAGACCTGTTGGTTATTAATCAACTGGTCCCTTTATGAATTTTAGAAAATAAAAAAAAATCCTAATACTTATCAATACCAAATTTCACCATAAACAAACAATATATACCTATCTAACAATTACAACGAATCAAATTAACACATAATTTCTCCAAAAAACCAAAACTATACATATATCGATACAACAAATCATACACGAATGTGAAATACACTTGAATTTCAGAAGGTATCATATACAGTACAAACTCATGAAAGGAAATCTTACGAGCAAATTATGTTGGCTTGATATCACTACCAATGCAATTATGAATATCAGCAGGTGCTCTGCACATCTGCAAACATAATTATAAATTATAAAAGGAGAAAGTGTGGTTAAAGGTGAAAATTTAACACGTATCTTATAGGTAAACAACTTGACGTACATCAAGGGGATTTGTTGGCTCATCCTTGTTCAACGTCGAGCAGTACGGCTAAATGTATCAGGAAAAAAATCTGTAACAAGATTATGATAGCTCTTCTTAATCGATGCTTGATAAGAAAAAAATGTTTCAACGCCATAACGTTATTTGTTGCTCCATTTATAACGCTTGTCTTGAAGAGCTTACTTTATAGCCACAATTTATCTCAACTCTCTGCATTTAGCCTGCACCAAGAGCCCAAAAAGAGAACAATAAGGTAATGTCAACAATTAATGTAGACACCTACGAACAACTTCCGCTTACTTGGAAAACTATACCAAAGAACCCATATCAATCATGTGCTCAACTATATATGTAATTGACTGTCTGTCATAAACCAAATTACTATACAAACATTAATCAGTTAACATAAAATACAAATAAAAAGATGTTTAATGGTGAGACTCGTTACTTCAACCTGTTTTGACTGACCATTACGAACTTGGAAAGTTGTTCTTATTACATGCCTTGCTTCAGCACCAACTTTGTGTACTATCTCCAACTAGCTATCCTGAAACAATAAATTTGTTTTGAAATAATCAGATAAATAGAAATTGAAAATTGATAATTGTAGTTTTGGGTACAAGCTATAATAATATAATGAGTTTGAAACACAAACTTGTGCTAGTTTCGGATGCAAGTTGTAATAACTAGATGATTCATTAAAGCGGCAGATCTTGAACCGCTTACTCTACCATGACGGAGACCAGTAGCGAAATCCATCTATCTTATATGTAATGATGCGAACCGGAAATGCTTAAACTCAACATACGCTTCTAAAAACTTCCCAATCATTCGACCACAAATGCCTACATGATAATATGAGAAATCTTGCATCAACATGGCATAAACATTGCACAAAATTCTACACATAAGTCTAATATCTAATCTAACTATAATAAAAAAAAAAAAGCCTCATTTCGTGAGAAAATAATCAAATAACATATCATAAAATAATGGACTATAAATGAACAGGTAAAATATCATGTTTTTTTTTAAACGGTGGCTCTAAATAAAGTTCTAAATACATACACCTAAAAACCAATCAATTATAAAGCAATATTTTTCTATTATAATTATGTTTTATAATCTAGTTTTACATCACCTTTACTAGTTGTTTCACATGGAATACATTACAAACGATGTCGCATTCAAGAGAAATTGCATTAGTTGAAACTAGTCAATTACATATACGGAGTATAACCTTAATACCATATATATAAAAAACACAGTTAAATTAATATAGTAACAATAATACATGAATTTATTGCATTGATACATTATTTAAAAGATAACAGTATCAATAATAAAAACAGGTCTCTTAATAAAAACAGGTCTCTATGAATTTTTTTTGTAGTAGTGAAATGATCGAATCACAAGATGTACGTGTACTTTATTAATCTTAAGGCAATCCAGGATGTTGTGCCGTAATTCTATTAAAAAGGTTAAAAGTTAATATCATTGTCATTAATAACCACAAAACTTACATAGCTACTTAAAAGTTAAAACTTGTTGCATCCTCAAAAATACTACAAAACTATAATAAAAAAACCAGTAAAGATAGACCTAAACTCTTCCTGACAAAACTAAAGTCACACCACCACCTTTGACCTTTGCTGACCACCTTTGACCTTTGCTGACCACCTTCGCTTACTCTTCTTCCTCAGACTGAACGGTAGCCTTGAAGAAATTCTCAAACATAAACGCAGATAGAACCTCCCCAATACATGTCATCGTGGAGCACAAAACTGCATATAATGTTTAGGTTCGACATATACCGCCGACCCCATTATCACCGGTGCCGTAATGCACCCGACGTAGAACCATCCGATTAATAATCGGATGTGGAGCGGAACTGGTCTTGGATTCCCTGGATTGCTGTCGTACCTGTAAATTAACAATTACATTTTTAAGAGTTCAAAACAGGAACAAATTTTACTTAAAACAATAAAAATGGAAAGAAAAAAAAAGTACCTATAAATTAAGTAGCCAGAACACATAACAATACTAGCATACAAGAAGACGGAAACACAAACAAGCTCCATCGGTGTGGTATGGGGTTCAACTTTCTTAAGAAGTAGGGAAAAAACCGTTGTACAAGGGATAAACGTAGATGAAAGACGAGCTTATACGGGAACCTTGTTGTTGCTGAAATTAAAGAATATAGATATATAAACATATTTTTAGTGGTTAATTTCGGGTACACGTAAGTGGTTTCTTTTATGATTAAGTTTTTTGAATTAAATAATAATCCGTAAAATAGGTTGACCCAACCCGATCCGACCCGACCCGTTTGACCCAACCCGACCCGTTTGCCACGTATACAAAAAAAATATATTAAAAAATTGAAAAAGTGATTATAATGTTTGTCTCACATCACAGAAGGAATGGCGAAGCGAGAAGGAGCATCGTGATAGACATCAACAACATCAGAATTTGTAATGCTTTCATTGAAGAAAAAAAAAATAGTAGCGGTAAAAACACGTACTCAAGTGCCGAAAATTATTACAGAAATAAAAAAAATGTTTAAAAAACATTATTCTCACATCGGAACGGAGAAAACAAAACTTGCATCATCATAAGAAACATGAGTATCATCGGAGTTCGATCCATGAGGGGGACTGCTTCTATAAAATACAAAATATATAAGTTACTCTCGGTTAAACACGAAAATTATTAAAAAAAAAAGTGATTAAAAATATATATATTCTCACATCACTTGTTGGATTTCAAAACCAGAACGGGTATCATCATGTGAAACACCTCCAGATTTGGTGGATGGAATGCTTTTTATTAAAATAAAAACAAAATTGAGTTAGATGCGGGAAAAAAGAATAAAAAAAAAAAAAAAAAAACTAAGGTGAACGCACATCACTATTTCAGGAGTGGAAATTGCATCATAAAAAACGTCTGATACACAAGAATTTCTGGGAACATCTGGAACACTGCACTTTGTTGAAGAAAACCAAATTAACTTACATAAAAATTTCAGTAACTAAAACAGAAAACTAACAACGATTTGACGTTAAAAACCTAAAAGTTTTCACATATCGACATTTTCGCCGGGAAATTTTACTGTCACCGGAAAAGTTTATCCATCACCGGAAAACAAAATTAACTTAAATACAAATTTTAGTAACTAAAACAGAAAACTAACAACGGTTTGACTAAATATATATTTGAACAAATATATAGGTCGATTGAATGGTCCAAATTTGAAAACTTATATTGACATGTTAGAGTTTGACTAAAAGAATTAATAACTAGCAACTAGGATTAGAGAGTATAAGTATCAGAGAAATAAATATGTATCAGAGAAATAAATAAATTATTTTGAAAATCGGATCGTTCATAATCAAATTCATCGAGCCTTTATCTTACTTAACATCTAGTTATAGGGTCTCATTTCCGTAACACGACAGCTGTATCCAGGGACTCTAAAAGTTCAGAGACGGCCCTGATCACCCATCACTGCAATCGCCAAAGCAGCACGCACATGAACCACATGTTGACAATGATACTTCTTTTTATTTGAGGGTATACCATGTCTTTATCATTGTACAAGCTAGACACGAGCATCAATCCATAGTAGGTGCTTAAGAACTTAAATCATTTTAGATGCTTTCTTCATTCTAATTCTGAATGGTGAGCATGATTGGCAGATGTGTTAGGAACTTTCAAGAGATGCTTGAGTTATGTTTAGTCGTTCGTTGACTTCATTACGTGCAGTCCTTAAGCAGAGGATAAAGTTGTGTATACTACTGAATGGAGTATCTACAATTGCGAACATAAAAGGGGAAAAATATATTTTAATAAAAAATTCATAATAATAATAATAATTAATAACAATAATAATAAATATATATTAAAAAAATTCATACACTCCCGCGGGGCCCACGGAAAATAATAAAAAGTGTATTTTTTTCCTTGAACGAAAGCATTTCATCTATTATTTCTACAAATCCTAATGCTGATGTCTACGTTGATGCTGCTTCTGCCTTCACCATTCCAGCTGTGATGTGAGAGAAACAACTTAATCACTTTTTCAATTTTTTGGCAAACGGGTCGGGGTCAAGGACCGAATTGGGTTTGGGTCAAACGGGTCGGGTCAAGGACCGAATTGGATTTGGGTCAAACGGGGCTGGTCGGGTCAAGCTATTAACTCTATCCTTTTCTTTGTGCATTATTTTATGATGATAAAAGAAACCAATTTAATGTACCAGAAATTAACGCACGTCACCACACTTTTTCTGGTAGTTAAAAACAACGTCAAATCTCACTCACTTTTCTATGAATTTTAAGATATGCACTATATATTATAATTAAACTTATATATCTATATTTTGTAATTTCAGCCACAACAGGCTTCCCGTACTAGCTCGACTTTCATCGACCTTTGGTCCTTCTACAACGGTGTGGTGCTATCTTCTTAAGCGGGTTGTACCCCACACCACACCGATGGAGCTTGTTTCTGTATCCGTGTTGTTGTACGCCAGTATCGTTTTTTTTTTTGTGGCTACCTAATCTATAGGTACTCTTTTTTTTTTCTTTCCATTTTTATTGTTTAAATTGAGTTTGTTCCCGTTTTGAACTCTTATGAATGTAATTGTTGATTTACAGGTACGACACCTTTCCAAGGAATCAAATACCAGTTCCGATCCACATCCGATTTTTAATCGGATGGTTCTACGCCGGGTGCATTACGGTGCCGATTTTGTTGGGGGCGGCGGTTTTTGTAGAGCCTAAACATTATCGGCTACCTATCATCTTTTGCTGCATGATCACACTTGTTGGGGAGGGGCTGTCTCCGTTTATGTTTGTGAATTTCTTCAACAAGCCTAAGGATGATTCTGAGGAGGAAGAACAGTAGAAGGTGATCAAAGGTGGTGGTGTTAGGAAGAGTTTAGGTCTGTTATTGTCGTTTTTGTAGTAATGGTGAGGATGCGGGAGGTTTTAACTTTTGAGTATAGTTATGTAAGGTTGAGTTTTTTTGGTTATTAATATTAATATATATTAAAATTAAATTAAAATTTATATGTGTATCCATGTTATTTGATACTCTATAGACTATGCGATTTCATAATGAATCAAACATCTAAAATCTAAAATTAATCAATTTTTATATACGTGGATATGTTTTCAAGAAGGGTATAAGTAAGCTCCCCCGGAACACCCAACTCCTTCAATATTATCTCATTTGTTCGAGATTTACGTATCCAACTTTTATCTTCATCGTCATTCATCAATTGCATGATACTATTTCTTAACTAGTGATCAGGGCCGTCTTTGAGGGTGGGCGAGGTGGTCGACCGCCCTGGACCTCTAAATTTCGAGGGCCTCCAATTTTTTTCTAAGTAATATGATATGTGTAATATATATGATGATTACATAAGAGATTGACAACTCTTTTATTTCAAACTAAGAGATTTTTGTTAGTAACTAGATTTAGAATAAATATATATTTACACAAATATATAGGTCGATTGAATGATTCAAAATTGAAAACTTATATTGACGTGTTAGAGTTTGACTGAAAGAGTTAATACTTACAACTATGATTTGAGAGAATAAGTATAAGATAAATAAATATTTATAAGAGAAATAAATAATTTTTTTGAAAATCGGATCATTAAGAATAAGTTTCATTGAACCTTTATCTTACTTGATATCTAGTTATATGGTCTCATTTTCGTACCACGACAACTTTGTCCAGGGCCTCTAAAAGTTCAGAGACGGCCCTGCTAGTGATATCTACAGTTGTAATGCACATGTCATATATTAGTTATATATATAATTGTATTGACACTATTTTTTTTTTCTGTTCAATTGTAGATCATGAATTAATGATTTGTTGTTATAAGGTTAATCACGGTTTAATAATCACACTTTTATACTTTTTTTCATTTTAACCGTTCTAACTTTTTTTTTTTTTTAAAACCTTTGAGTTTGGTCTGACTTGTTATTTTAACCGTTCACACTTTTATACTTTTTTCATTTAAACCTTTTTTAAAAAAAACCTTTGAGTTCAATATCCATGTGGAAGACACGTGTAAATTTTATACCCACATGGCATCCTATTTGGCATATAAATTAAATTTAATACGTACCATTAATCCTTCATCTTTCCTATCTCTTTGACTTTGTCTATCTTGTATCCCCAATGATGCAGCTTCATCTCTATTCCTCCTCATTTCAATACTAACCAGCTAGCTACCACTTAATAATAATAACGTAATGAAAAATAAAAAATAGAAATCGATTCATCATTTGCGTTTGGGTATCAAAATATAGGCTTTCGAAATTGTTGATCATAGTATTCGAATTAGAGGTCACGGGGGACCTAGTTTCCCAATTTCAAATTATACCGGCGGTGGATGACGACAAAGGTACGGTTGCCAACTTGCGATCAAATTTAACTGGCTGTAAATTTAGATTCGAGATGAAACAAATTTTCACTTGTGTATTTCTTTCAAATGGGGTTTGGGTCCCAGAAGATGACCGGTGGTGGTCACCATTTCGTCTCCGGCAACAACATCTTCTTTCATGTCTGTAGATCGAAGCTTACCTAATTTGTGTTGATGTGTTGGCGATATCTTTTACCCATCTAGTTTAACCAATTGTGATGGATGTATTTTGACTGGGACCATGACGATCTCAATGAGAGAAATGTTGAGTAAAGAGGCTCTCAATCACCCATGTTCATCCATCCCAAACGGTGATCTTGACTGTCATTTTAATTTTAGGTTCAAGTTAACCATAAGCCAAAGAAAAGATCCAAATAAAAAATAGAGAAAATTTTATTTTTGAATGCCACCATCATCATGTTCAGGTTATTCTACAATCATTCGGCCACATCATCATGTATTGGATGCCACCAAAGTGAAAATAACCGGTCAAACGGGTTGCAGGTGAACAAAATGGTTAAAATGTTAAGTCAACAAAAGTGTTGAGATTTAAACGTTTAGTCAACAAAAGTCAGACATGCTAAAAAAAAAGTTGAGTGGTTAAAACGAAAAATCAATGAAAGTCTGAGGATTAAATAATCATTAAACGGCCGTTATATGCAAAATTAATAACAAGATAACTGAAGTATTCTATAAAAGTTTGAACTCTTGATGCATTGACTAGATTCAAATTTGGATGTGAAAAGAATGCCTAAACTTACTTTTAGCATATTTATGATTAATGATTGCATCAAAATCAACAATCAACAATACTATAAAAGTCGAGTCTTGGCTCAATAATGATACCGAGTAGCAATTAATGACTATAAACTATCGTAAAAACTGGAAACTTTAAATGTTCAATCATGGTTCTACATATATTCATCTAATACTGTTTTACATAAGAAAAAACTCACAAGCAAAACCATAAATTTTGATATTAATTTACTAATTTGAAACTTACACCATGGAAGTCTTGCATTTTCGATGGTCAAGTATTCCTTTTTTTATTATTATTGAACAACAGCCATATACTTTTGCATTTGTTATAATTATAAGGAGCATATTCACAAGAAATTTTCTTTAAATTATTTTGGGCTTTTCTATCTTGTGCCCTAAGAGCATAGATTAACAAGAATTTATTTACATGGACATTCACCTTGAAAATGTAATTCAACATTAATTAACTTGAGTTTCTGTTTGCTACCCAATTTACCCCTTCTATATTCAAACAATCTATTGTTAATTTAACAACTAATTATAAGTAATTTAAAGAAAACCAAATATACTCACAATTGGACCAAAAAAATGATAAAAATATGCAAGCTTCAAATTAAGAAATTTTCTTTAAATTATTTTTAGCAAATTTTATAGTTAAACACTTAAACTACCATATGATCTTAACAACCCCCCTTACATGATTGTAGAGAGTCCGTCACTTCATTTTCTTGCATTAATAAAACATAAGTCTAACTGTAACTCTTGGTCACTCATTAATTTTCTAAAAAATATATATAAACCACTTCCATACCCTTTCCTTTACCAAACACGTATGAATCAATTTAAAATGCTAACAATTTTCAAACTGAAAATGGATCGAGTAATTGAATAAAGGAGTGGTATTATGGACTTGGAGATGCAAAATACAAAGCTTGAGCACCCAAGGCAACCAGTGGCGGATCTGAGAATTTGTGTTATTGGGGGCATTATTTTTTTAAATCAACCCGTATATTTGTTTCCGTTACGTTAAACTATAATGATGCTACAGTGTTACTCAAAATAATAACAAATAGTGTATCAAAAAACAATTGCAATCTAGCTATTGGAAATAAAGCTAAATAACTTACAACTCCATCGATATACAAAAAATTATGTTTCGGCATAAACGACTTGAAAATTTTTAGAAAAGCGGTATGCAACTAATTCGAAAAATTGCGTAAAAATTATCATAAAACAACAATCCGTTGGATTTGATGGCGTTGTGACATAACTAAAATATTGCCTCGAATACAAAAATTATTTAGATATAAAATAAGTTAATTTTTGTATGATTTTGTTATTAGAAATTTGTATCGATGAAAGAAAGAAATAAGATAGTCTATGCGCTATATTCAACTTTACTTATGTTTTAATAAGATTTATGTGTCCCAATAAAACTCATTAGTAATCTCTAAGCTAATATGATAGACTTTTATGAAGTTGGATACCATGTAGAGTTTTTTTATAAATGAAATAACAAAAACAATGGATCATATTGTTTCAAGGATATTACATTAACAATAAATGCTTATATAAATAGTAAAAAGAAAGGTGATTAAACTACAAATATGAAATGTGAATTTACTGAATAACAATATAAAGTCTAAGGGCTTAAAGTTTCACTCTATATATTAGTAGGGGCTATTTTAAAAATTGTATTTGTGAAAGGTACGAATTTTACCTGTTGGCTACCTTCTTCCCCAACCAAACCCCAACTCTAAATTCCTCCATTAAAACACATCTTCAAGCTTTATTTTTTCTATTGTTACTTCAACACATATTTATTGGATATAAAGATATTTATATGCTTAACTAAAGAAAGATTAATGAATTGGGGGCAATTTTTTCCCTCGGCCGGGGGCCTAACCCAAAATATATAAAAATTTACTCTAAAGTTCATTAGGTTATTGGGGGCGCGTGACCCCACTTCCTCCTTCACAGATCCGCCCCTGAAGGCAACACGTGTTGTGCTATGACTAGGAGGTGAAGAAGATGGTGGATTTTGTTTGTCACCGTTTCATGCAGTGTTTTAAGACCCGGTTCGACCGGCCCGGTCGGACCGGTCGGACCGCATTTTTAAAGATTTCCGGGCGAAAAAAAACCGGGTTTTTCAAAATGTTGACTAGTCAACGACCCGGTTGACCCGGCCGGTCGGACCGGGTTGGACCGGGACCCGGACCGGTGCATTGACCCGGGTTTCATGTTTTTTTTTTTTTTGTTTTTTTTTTTCTTTTTTTACAATTTCTATGTA
The DNA here is from genome assembly GCA_949592205.1 of Helichrysum umbraculigerum. Classification (NCBI taxonomy): domain Eukaryota; kingdom Viridiplantae; phylum Streptophyta; class Magnoliopsida; order Asterales; family Asteraceae; genus Helichrysum; species Helichrysum umbraculigerum. The sequence goes on from CATIUR010000004.1 coordinate 157,061,245, forward strand.
CATTTAATCATTTATAATTAGGGAATATTGATTAATTGTGTATTTCAAGAATAATGAGGGAATTTTTGACTGATGTGTCATCACTATTTATTACTCTATGGATTATATAATTATTATATTGATGTATATTCCAAGAATAACAAGGGAATCGATGTGTCATTACCCTTTATTATTCTATGGATTATAATTATTATACATGATATAATCAATAATTATATTTTTAATTATAAAAAAATAAAAAAAGTCACTAAATACTACTACTGTATACTATTATTAACTCCGGTCCGACCTTCCGGCCCAACCGGTCCGACCGGTCCGACCAGAAATTAACACTTTTCCGGGTCGAATAAAAACCCGGGTTTTAAAACATTGGTTTCATGAACAAGTATAAATCCATATCCATGTGGACTTAGAGTTTGTTTGTAACAATGGTTTTTTATATAAATCCATGTGCACTTGAATTTTGTTTGTAACAGTTTCATGGACAACTAAAATTATTTCTTTTACATGTTTTTAATTTTCCTTAAATTATAAATTTCATATGCATCAACTTTGATTCCAATTATATTCCAAGCAACAAGCATTCTTAGTAAATTGATCGGTATATTTTAAGTTGCATGTTGATATTTTGTTGGATCACTTGATTAGGCTATGTTGATGCAACCAATTTATTTATTGTTCCACGTTAGGCGTTTTTATGTAGGCCTTAGTGTCTGGGAATGTATCAAACTTTCACCAAATCTCTATTGTGTGTATCCAACTTACGAAACTCAATATTAATGTACTCAACTTGTAAAAACCCTTATATTGATGTACTTTGATGACGTGTCACGTACATAGCATGCCACATGGCACAAGGAGAGAGTGACACGTCATCAAAGTACATCAATATAAGGGTTTTTACAAGTTGAGTGCATTAATATTGAGTTTTGTAAGTTGGATACACACAATAGAGATTTGGTGAAAGTTTGATACATTCCCAGACACTAAGCCCTTTTATGTATACTAGATGGTTAAAGAAGGCTACAATTATATTGGAAATCTTCCTTCGTAAATAAATTATACATAAAGATGGGTGCATATGAGAATTGGTTTAAGGTATAAATATGATGATATTTTTTCATTACTAAATTTTTCTTAAACAGTAAAATATCATGATTATATAGCTACAAGATATAAACAAATAGAGGAAAAGACATAATATCAAGATGTTTATCGTTTTCCGGTAAAGTGATTATAACTTATACGTAGAACAAATAGTAAAGTTCAAATCGCACGGGCATGAAATTCTAGTATTGATGTATAATCGAGATTGGGATCAAGTTTTAATTATAATCATGTGTATACAAGGTTAGGTACGAGAATTTTTTTTTGGGTTACTTTAATCGGTCTGAAGTAGTTACGTACCAATGTTTTTAGGTTACTTTTAATCGGTTTTAAGTAGCCATTTTACTATTTGACTAGATTCGCGGCTCAAGTTTAACATATAAATTTTAAATAACAAAACATCATTTTTAATTGGTACTTGGGTAAATAACAGGTCGAATGGTACATTAAACATGTAAACACCTTCAAAATGCATAAAACCTCCTCTACACGTTTATTTCAAACTTCTCATTATCAATCTAATCATGTCTATAAACACGGATTACTAATTATTGGCCGAAGTTGCATAGTTCAAGTGGCAGCCCTTATTTCCTTTTTCTGTATGTATTTATGCTTGTATTTTTGCTCAGATTTTCTTTTCTTTCAAACCAAGTACCATCGATATGTTATTACGAAAATATAAAAAAATTTCAAACAAAGACAAATATATCTATAACTAGGAAGACATCTAATCCTCACTAAGTGGACATACATTTAAAGAAGACCGCTACTTAAATAAAAATAAAAAAAATTTAAAGAAGACCGCTACTTAAATACAAAAAAAAAAAAAAAAAAAAAATGCAGACATAAATCGCCATCACCCATTTGAACCTAGGCTGTTTTCAGCTTCGCATAATTGGACCCCTACCCACAGGTTGTGGCGCAAAATAACACCAACGTCCAAACCTAAGAAAAAAGACTTGCATCTCATACAACACATTTATCACTTTAGTATTCAATGTGCTCTATTTGAAGTACTTCGGGAGTGTAAGAGTCGTTCAATTGCAGTGTGGGCTGAAGTTGGAATAAAGTCAGTTGATTGGATTGAAATAGTCCATGAAGCTATTGACAAGATCGTTCAAATCAAGGAGAGGTTGGAAACAGTACGAGATCGGCAAATGAGTTACGCATACAAACGTCGACAGCATTACAAATTTGTGTTGGAGATCATATATTGCTTAAAATATTACCTTGGAAGGTGTCGTATATTTTGGGAAGTCGGAAAAATTAACACATAGGTTGTTGGACCGGGCTAAATTGTTGAACGTATGGGTTCGGTAACATATCGATTGAAAGTTGCCATAAGAGTTGAGTGTTGATCACAACGCATTTCACGTGCCAAATCTACGAAAGTGTTGGCTGATAAAGTCTTACACGTATTTCTAGAAGGAATTTAAGGGGGAATCACAAATAACGTTGTGCAGAGAAACTGGTAGAAACCATGGATTGAGAGGTCAAAATGTTGAAGCACAGAAAGTTTAATTGTCAAGGTCCGATAGAACGTTGAGCAAGGATGCGAACGAAAAGATCAAGCCAAGCTTATATATACGCACTTATTCCGTGATCGTGTCGACAGTATAGCTCCGACTGAATTTCGGGACGAAATTCTTTCAACTGGGGGATACTGTGACAACCGTCACCAAACCGTTATCGTAGTTCAAGCTGTAAAAAGTCATTTTTGTGAAAATATTAATTTCTAGGATTTATTTACACCAAAGTCTTTGTTTTTGAAAAACGAATCCAACGCAAAAAGAATCACCTCAATCCGACGTGTAACGAAAAAGTTATGAAGCAAAACGTAAACGAAACATGGGCTGAAAACTTAGACGCGATTTGGCATAAATAGAGGCGCGATTTGGAGTAAATAGAGGCGCGATTTACCATATTTAGCGACCCGATTTGCCCAATTTAGTGACGCGATTCTATGTTGGTCGCAACGCAATTCTATATTGGTCGCGACGCGATTCTAAGTCGGCCCAGACCCATATATAAACGTATTTTAACCCTAAAAACGAGTTGTAAACCCCATATTATGAATTCCAGTCGATTCTAAACTCTCCCCAGACAAAAATACGAAAGTAAAACCCCAAAAACTCAAGGGTTTGATCCATTCTTTCATTCTAGCAACTGAAAACGCTCGTTATCACGTTAATTGGTAAGCTTTAGATTCTATAATTCTTCTATACGTTTATTCTATTCTTAAAAACGAATTATAAGGATTATAACCTCGTTATTTACAGATTCTAAGGAAGTTTCTTGTGCGATCATTCGATAGTTGGTATTATCCCTATCCGATTTCATTCACTAATACGTTATTTCGATTGTTTCGTTGTTATCATTTCCTTTTGGTTCGATCCATTGTATTCCTAGTGATGAAATCATAAGAATATATGTTAAATCGGTGTTTAAGTCATTAGGGTTGAAATATATTGATTGATTAAGCGTTTTGGATTGGTTTATACAAAGATTTAGGTTTAAACTCATAAACCCTAAATCTGGACAGATTCGAGTATCGGGTTGGGAGCGGTGTAACTTGATCATTCACGATGATTTTTGATGAAATTGGAGTCTAAACATAAGTATTAAGAGTCTACTTTCAATTGGCGTTGGTTTCGTGTCCAAATGTTGAGTATAAGTTGGTCAAAATGATTTTATAAAAGTTAATGTCAAATCTGAGTTTTTCGGTTCATTATTTCGGTTAACTTGTCAATTTTTGAAACATATGATAAAATGGGAATTGGGTCTTGAAATTTTTACTAGAATAGTAGTATCAAAGTGTTAACAATTTTCTGTAAAAATATTATTAATATTGTAAGCCTTTAAGTATTTTAAAATGCTACAAAATTAATTAAAGTATCATATTGATTTAATTAACATTTAATTGTACCAGCATAAATAAAACTCATTGTAATATAATTATTAATAACCTATAACGTGTAACTGCGGAGCTTATAAATCCTACTCATTAGGGATGTAATAACTATATTGGCCTCCATATTACTATGGTTTTGCTAATGTGTGCTCCCGTGACATACATTAAACCGCATTTAATGTAGTTGAAATTTCTTTAAATATCAGAATTTGTAATTAATATATGCATAAAAAGATAAATATTACATTGAATTTATGAGTATTAAATACAGATAATAATATTTAAATAAATTTAGATTTCATTAAATACGGTTTAACGTGTACCACGGGGCACATGTTAGAAAAATCCTTATTACTTCAAAAATCCAATGTTGGCAAAATCCAAATGATGATGATGATGAACTGATGATGATGATGATATAATGATATGTACTTAATAATGAGGGCTCTTAATCATGGGCCCAGCTTCATGAACTTCATATAAAAGAAGCCCATCATGTATTGGGCTTATAGACACTACTAGGCTCTTGGACTTTGCTTGAAGGACTTCCAAGGCTAAAATAATTCTGATGGGGTAAACCTTTGAGTTAATGTAATCTTATATGCCAGCATGGATACATATCGCACATGTGTCAACTGAAAATCCGACGTGGCGAAAGCCCACAGGTTACTGACAAAACATTGGGCTGGAGGTCAGTATTCAAAAATTGTCAGTTTCTGATAAGATGTCGGACCTAGCCTTATCTGGTATGCTCCAAAACGGGGGGAACCACATTTGTTCGTCGCCAGTTTCCATTTTCAGAAATCGTTAACGACACATAAACATTTCTCCATTTATCTTTTTCTATTTCTCTAGAGAATGAGAAACGTTTTACTTTTTTAGAAAAACATGAAAATCTAGAAAACGTGTTTAGTTGCAATGAGTGGAGTTTTCTTTTCCAAAGAAGAGTAGAGATTGAAAACTTAGAAAACCATCAAAAGTAGTTTTCAACTTCGTAATTATAAAAAGGAAAACAAAATTTTCCCTTTCTTAGATTTTTTTTTAAAAAAACTTGAATTTGAACATGTTTTGTAATTTTCTTGATTTCATATAGAATTTTTCTGGAAAAGTAGAGAGTTTTCGGTAACTAAACGCACCATTTTTTTCTATTAACAAAGAATTTTTTGATTAAGTAGGGGTTCAAGGAGCTATATCGGAAGTTGTAATACTACTCCTCATCTCAAAATAAATGTCTCACTTATTATTTTGGGTTGTCCCAAAATAAGTGTCATGATTTTGTTACAGCCAATTAGAATAGACTTTAATCGGTAAAGAAGATATATTATTCGTAGATAATGACTTTTTAAAAAGTGTATACCTTTAGAAATGAAACTTATTTTGGGATGGATGAACTAATACATATAAAAATACTACGGTAATTGAAATACAACAATATTAAACGCTCTCAAGTTCAAAAAATTAACGTTTTACGCTCTTGTAAGTGTAACTTGCAATAAAAGTTCACCTTTACCCTTTTCAAGGAAAATAGTCCAAAAAGGTAATGTAAGATTCAAAATTTCCCAATAAAGGGAATATCACTTTTCTCATCGTCCAAAAAGGACCATTAGTTTTAATTCTAGCCCAAAAAAGATTATTTTGTCAAAAAAGTTAAATTAAGATAATATCATAGGGTCGATTTTTTATTTTTTATAAAATTAAGGTCGGTTAAAAGTGATGTGCATCATTTATAAACACTTTATACCACCAACTAAAGTTTGAAACATTCAGGGATCATGAGCAAGCCGCCTAGGGTTCCAAAATTGAAGTGACAAATACGTATCCAAAAGATGGCGATTCGTGAAATTAAAGGTTTCTTGTGTGTTGATGATGCAACGATGTCAACCTCTTAAACTCATAATAACTCATGCAAGTCGTTTCAGGAGTCAATTTTGAAAAAATAAAAAATCGAGCGGCTGATATTCCCCTTAATTTAAGTTTTCTGACACAGTAATCCTTTTTGGGCGCAAATTAAAACTAAGGGTCCTTTTTGAGCGATGGAAAAAGTGATATTCCCTTTATTGGAAAATTTTAAATTTTACATTAATTTTTTGGGCTATTTGCCCTTTATTCAAATTAGCTGCATGATGATGTTAAGCCGGTGATTGTTGTGGCTATTTTAGTCGGTTTGGTGTGAAAATAAAAAATGTCGGTGGAGATTTATGTATGATGATGGAACCGTAAACAAAGTTTAAACACTCAAGAAAGAGTTTTAGTTTATCTATACTAAAATATTGTAAAAAAAAAAAAGAAAAAAAGAAGAAAAGAAATTGATTAAGTAATTCTTATAATAACTTGTTATCTAATTATTATAAAGCTTGATGTTTGATGATCATACAGAGAAGAGGAACTTTAAGTATTTTACTTACAATTAATGTGAAATTAATTTTTCTCATTTGATTTTGAATAATCTATATTAAGTTTCCACATATTGATAACTAAAGCAAATAATTCAAGTTTATTTTCGTTTATCGATAAAGTAGTTGAAATTTAAAATTATGAAGCGAATTGGAGATGTATTATATGCAGTTAAAGATAACAAGTTTGGTTACTAATTGCGCATAGCTTAAGTATACCGTCACCATAAATGTTTAGACTTTTACATGTGTGACATGTAGGTCAAATGTTCGAATCTTTTACTCAGCACATGTGATTGATTTGTAAATATGTGATTTATCCAGCACTGATGCTTCTTGCGGATGAGTTGAACATGTACCATCGAAATATGATACGGGCCTTAGGATATGGTTAATAATGGTTTAATACTTAAACTTTCAACTTTTTTTCGTTTTAACACCTCAACTTTTTTTTTTTAACGTTTTAACACTCCAACTTATAGTTTGACCAAAACTTAATACCCAAACTTTCAAATTTTTTTCGTTTTAACACCTCAACTTCTTTTTTAACGTTTTAACACTCCAACTTATAGTTTGTCCACAATTTAATCCCTTTAGTTTGTTTGTCCATTTAAAATTATACTTCTGGATTTTTTTTGTTAACTCTTTAGTTTGAAATAATCAAGATTCGATTTGAATACACTAGAAATTCTACTTATGTGTTGTCTATTTAATATGTATTCTATTAATCCTTTAAAGAATACTAAGATTAGCTAACCTCGGGATCTCGAATGTTTAGCTAACCTCTTGATCTCGAATGTTATTATCCTGTTAATTATAGTTTATTATTGTTATAATTCTAACTTATTACCTGGTCAGATTTTAATCAGGGTATTTATAACCGGTAACCTGCTGAATAGGTAATGTTGAAATAATTGACTAGAAATACCCATTTATCGTTTAATACCCATCTATCATTTTTTTAGCAACATTCATTCATTATAAATATCTTTTCATATAACTAGAAATATTATACACGAAAACATTATAAAAATATATCGCTATCAAAATAAAACATTATAAAATTAATTGTAATGACGCGTTACAATTAATTTATAAGCATTTAAATGATATATATGTACGTATCAAAAAAATTCAGAAGTGTAATTTTAAAGGGACAAACAAACTAAAGGGATTAAATTGTGGTCAAACTATAAGTTGGAGTATTAAAACGTTAAAAAAGAAGTTGAGGTGTTAAAACGAAAAAAATTTGAAAGTTTGGGTATTAAGTTTTGGTCAAACTATAAGTTGGAGTGTTAAAACGTTAAAAAAAAAAGTTGAGGTGTTAAAACGAAAAAAAGTTGAAAGTTTGAGTATTAAACCATTATTAACCCCGTAGGATACCATATAAATTACGGAGTACTTTTTCTATAAGTTTGTTTATACACATTTCACATAGTACGAGAAGCTTTATCCACCATCTTTATCGTTATCACCTTATTCATCACCACGTACTTCCAACCCTCGGGCCCCACCTGCTTTTCTTTTTCCCCCCAAATGGGTCCCACATTTCACGTATAAATACACACCCACTTAACACATATTCTTTCTCCCTTTTATTCAAATTCAATTCACACAACAAACATATCTAAAACAAAATACAGGAAATTAAAAAAAAAAATGTTAGCAATATTTCACAAAGCATTTGCACACCCACCAGAAGAACTAAACTCACCATCATCACAACAAAATCCCAAAAAACCAAAACTGCCCGAAGAAACGTTACAACAATTCCTATCCGTACACCCAACTAACACGTTCTCAATGTCATTTGGTAATGCTGCTGTTCTTGCTTATGTTAAACCCGACCGCCCTTATTCGGTCCACCAACGTTTGTTCACTGCGTTTGAGGATATTTACTGTTTGTTCATGGGTACCTTGAACAACCTTTGTACACAGATCAAACAGTACGGTCTGTCTAAAAACACGAATGAAGCTATGTTTGTGATTGAAGCTTATAGGACTTTACGTGACCGTGGACCTTACCCTGCTGATCAAGTTGTTAAGGATCTTGATGGTAGTTTTGCTTTCGTTGTTTATGATAGTAAAGCTGGAACTGTTTTTACTGCACTGGTAATTAAGGAGTACTTAAGTACATGTTACAGTTAATTTTTATGCTACCTAAAAAGTTTTCTATTAAAAGGTGATTAATATTGTTGAATTTTATAGGGTTCAGATGGTGGAGTGAAATTGTATTGGGGGATAGCTGCTGATGGATCTGTGGTGATATCTGATGATTTGGAGGTCATTAAAGCTGGATGTGCTAAATCATTTGCACCATTTCCTAAAGGTAGCATTTTTATTGATACAAGTTTGATAATACGGAGTAGTAGTGATGAATGAATGATGATGATGACCCATGTTAAAAGGTTTGACCTTTTTTGGTGATTTGACTTATTTGGGATGGATGAATTTGTACAGGGTGTATGTTTCATAGTGAAGGGGGTTTAATGAGTTTTGAGCATCCAATGAACAAGATTAGGGCAATGCCAAGGGTGGATAGTGAAGGAGTCATGTGTGGTGCTAATTTTAAAGTCGATACTTACTCGAGGGTTAACTCAATCCCTCGCGTAGGCAGTGAAACTAATTGGACTCAATGGGATGATCATTATTCGTCTTAATTAATTCGATTTAGCTTGATCCGTTTCCAACATCCTGAATTTTACTTGAAGTATTTTGTTTGTTTTGTTTCTCCAATGTAAATATGTAATGTTGAGAATAATCTTGTTGTATGCCCAACGCTTTTTAACTTTCATAATTGTTTCTTGTTTGTGGGTCTATATCATGAAGGACAGAGGAGCACTCTTATGATAATAAGATAAGATAAGATGACCATAGTTTTATGAGTTTTCTGTTTTGGCTGCCCACAATTTTTGTGCACATCGTATCTACCAAGTATCTGGTTTTGATGTGATTATTATCAAACGGATGGTGACTGGTGAGTGATGATGACCTTTGAGATTTTTTGGACTAGATTCATGTCATGTTTCTCAAATTTTATGTGCTTTGTGTATATATTCCAATTTCCCATTAAATGTGAAACAAACAATCCTTCTTTTTTTTTTTTTTATAGGTGCTCTCAGACTAAAATAATAAATTGATAATAAAACTATTGAAATTTGAAGGATTACATATTTAAATACTATTATAAAATTGAAACTAAACAACAATTACATTTTATGCGACTAGCAATGGTAATGGGCGTTGTGGGTGACACGTCATCTTAACATGGTGTTATTCCACCATTCTCATGTTGTGGAAGATAAGTTCTACTAAATTAATTTTATTTATAATAAAAAAGGTTGAAAAGAAAATGAAAAAGATTAAAAAAATATTGCGTGAGTCTCACAAATGGGCGTTGGTGTGCTCATTAACCCAATCACGACGACTCGTACCATGAAATCCATTGCGAGCGGTCTGTGTATTATGATCCATTAACGACGTTTAAATGAGGTACATTACATATGGTCTAATAGCAAGAATAGCATCTATAAAGAATCGAGCTTTTGCAAGTACGCAATAATCTATGACTAAATTCTATGTTTAAAGGATCAAACTCTTACAAGTACGCATATAATTTAGACAGTATCTATGTCTACAATATGCAGTTATAACATTCCTCTAAAATAATTATTTGGGAATCTTTAAAGAAATTCATTTTTAGTTATAGAAAGATATATCAACATTCTTTATTTTTCTAGCGTTTCTCTCCCTCGTAAATAAAGAAAATTAGAAAACACTTTCAACATTTAGGGGTGAAATTTTCATTTTCCAAAATAAACAATGTAAGGAATCATAAATTATAACTTTTTCTTATTTATGTGATATAAAAAATATATTTGGTTAATACACAAATCACTCTACTTCACGAAAATGTTCATCTGGGTTACTAAGCTTTAGAAATGTTTAATTGGGTTACTGTAATTGTAAAAATGTACTTAACAATGTGCAATTGGGTCACTAAACTTTTAACTAAAATTAAGCAAAATAGGCGGGATGATATTTTTTACAAGTATATTAACCCAATTGAATATTTATAAACCTTATTAACATTTTCGCAATAAAAATGATAAAAAATAAAAATAATTGCCGCTTTAATCTAGAAAAAACCTAGTCGTGTCACAATCTGATTTCTGATCGTAGCTCGTGTCTTTAACCTCCAAGAATCACATTACCCAAATGGCCGATCGTTTCTTTCCGAATGAATTCGAACAACAACAACCACCGGAAACCACCACAAACCACCTTCTATCTCTTCCCTACCATACATTTTCCGGCAAACTCAAACAAGCAGCTTTAGACCTCAAACAAACTGTATTTTTCACTCTTTCAACTAAATTTATACTCCTGATGTAATACTTATATATAGTTTGTTTGTGTTAATTAATCTCTATTTATTATATATGTTATTGTATTATAGATTGTGAAGGAGACATGGGGAAGTAGCGGGAAACAAGTGAATGATTATACAATGTATACAGGTGCCTTAGGGACAGCTTTCTTGCTTTTTAAAGCTTATCAAGTAACTCACAACAAGATTGATCTTACTATGTGTAATGATATAATCAGAGCTTGTGATTCTGCATCTTTTAACTCCAGGTTACTGTAATTCTGGATTTATGTTATTTTTTTTGTTTACTAGCTAAGTAGCTATTGATTAGGTGTATAAGAAGTGTTCAATGTTCTAATTATATGTTTTTAGAAATGAGAAATATGTGGTGCTTCCATAAGGTAATTGGGAATCCTATTAACATATCATAAATATGGTTTCGATATTGGTGGGTGTCAAAATGGGACTGTTAAGAGGCCTGCAAACACTCTTTTTGTTCCTTTTTAGAAAAAATTACAATTATATAATGCATTAATCATGATTAGAAGACAATGTTATCAGTGTAATAATTTATATCTCGGAATGAAAACGATGTAAGAGGTTGTATGCATAATGCATTAGAAAAAACAGACTTTGGGGTGACTTTCGCCCATTCAACCCATTTTAGACATTCCTGTTTTAGCTATGCTTTAGGATTTGACCCGTTTGAGATGAAGCACCCCCAAACCAACCAATTTATATGTGAATGGTTCTATAATGATATTTCTCATCAAAAGGAAAACTTAGGACATCCGTTGTGCAATCAATCATCATATCTAATGATAGTACACGGATTGCAGCCGTGTGACGTTCATATGTGGGCAGGCTGGTGTGTCTGCTATTGGTGCTGTTGTGGCTAAACAAAGCAATGATGCAACTTTGTGCGATCACTATCTGACCAGATTTAGAGAGGTGGTTAAATTTCCATTTTCATTGTTTTTGGCTTTCTTGACGCGTTTTCGTTGGTCAATCTAGGTTTGCTTTTCTTTGCAGATCAAGCTTCCAAAAGATCTTCCTAATGAACTACTAGAGCTGGTTACTTATGGGCATGCCTGTTTTTAAACAAGCACCTTGGTGAAAGCACAATATCTTCTACCCAGATGGTAAAGTACAGACCCTATACATAATTAACTGTTAACACTTATCTATGGTCTAACATAATTCTTGTGATGACGGTCATACATACAATTTGTACGTTTGCAGAGGATAGTTAAAGATGAAATCATAAAGGCTGGTAGAAATTTGTCTACTAGGGAATGCCCATTGATGTACGAGTGGCATGGTAAAAGGTATTGGGGAGCAGCCCATGGGCTTGTTGGGATAATGAATGTTCTCATGGACATGCCTCTAACTGAAGACGAGTTGGAGGATGTCAAGGGTACACTTCATTACATGATCAAGAATCGATTCTCGAGTGGTAATTATCCTTCGAGTGAAGGAAGTGAATCAGACCGTCTTGTCCATTGGTGTCATGGTGCTCCTGGTGTCGCTCTTACACTTACAAAAGCAGCCAAGGTATGCATTGATAATAAATCTCTTGAAATAATGAACAGGTCAAAATAGGTTATTGTAGAATACAGGTATAGCTTGTGTTGGGTTGACACACTCATGTTTTGGTATAGGTTTTTGGAAGTGAGGAATTTCTCAAGGCAGCGGTGGAGGCAGGGGAGGTGGTATGGGAACGGGGATTACTCAAAAGAGTTGGAGTCTGTCATGGAGTAAGTGGGAACACATACGTTTTTCTTTCACTTTATCGCTTAACAGGTGACGTGAAGTTCTTATACCGAGCCAAAGCTTTTGCCACTTTTCTACATGAAAAAGGTCCAATGCTTTTATCCAATGGTACAATGCATGGAGGTGACTGCCCTTTTTCGCTATTTGAAGGCGTTGGAGGAATGTGTTATCTCTTCCTGGATATGATAAGTCCCTTGGAAGCTAGGTTCCCTGCTTACGAGCTTTAAATAGTGGTTTGTATTCTAGTTTCTTGAGTGCTTTGTATGTATCTATATTTATTGCAGTAGGTAGGTAATCTTTGTTAAAAAGACATCTCTTGTAGTAATTTGAAAGCTCTAACAAGATCAAAATATATAACTTGCTTTTCTATTGATGCTTCATTTTCTGCCTATTAAAAGAAGTAAACTGCTTGGAAGTAAATACCGAGTGACTTTATTAGTGATTCTAATTCAAACCAGACTAAATTTACAATACAAAAAAACTGCCTGCAGCCATGTCCTACACTCAAATTTTCACCCAAATTGATAAACTGAACGAAGGGGTGTTTCTTGTTTATGCCAACCCGACAAGTTTCTCGCTTATCTCCCATACTTTACGAGCCTTGGAGACATCGCTAGCTTCTTCTGACAACTGGTTCTCAAACGAAGCCGAGTTGTTATTCCAGCTCCAGTAAACTCCAGATTTGGTCAAACTTGGATCACTCACAACCTAAGTCACAAACCAAAACATGATGTCAATATTCACAAATTAAAAGATTATTGCAACCTCATATCGTTAGAATCAGATCGTTACCTGAGCAAGTCTCTTGCCGGATTCATCCTCAGACACATATCCCTTAGTGATGTACTTTTGGAATGGAGGAAAGAGAAGTCTAAAAAGTGGAATATGTTCTCTAAATAAGCCTGTTGTTGCAATACAACCAGGGTATAGAGAGGCAAATGTGATGCCAGTTTCTTCATGATAACGACGATGGAATTCTTGCATCATAAGCATGTTGCACACCTTGCTGTCTTTATATGCTTTTGCACCATCAAAATCTCCACCATCGATCATGGCAGAACTGTTGAGCCCGTTTAATCCTCCGGCTAGACCCCTCATGTCCCCTAGGTTAGCCTTTGGAGGTACATTTCCAGCCAAAGTGTTTGTGTTACCTAAAATGTCATCACATATCGATTTAGTACCATCAACCCATGACACACATCATTAAAATCGAAAACTTTCAGGAAAAAAATAATATAAAAATAAGTGTTCTGGATCAACTGATTACTGATACGACCCGTTTTGAAATGCACAGAATCACCCAATTTGGTCAGAATCCATTTAAGATTTAAAACCCGTTACCCAACCTGCCCGACTTGCCCATTTTTAGTACCTCTATAGTTTAAAGTTGTGTGATACCTGTGATCGAGCCAACAATAATGAGTCTTTTTGATGGGTAATCTGACTGCTTCAAATCATCAAGCAACAATCTTGCAAGCAAGAAGTGGCCCAGATGATTAGTCCCAACACTAAGTTCAAACCCATCAGCTGTATAGGTAGGCTCTTTAGCAGTTGGTAAATAAACCGCAGCATTGCAAACTAACACATCGAGCGATTGACCTGATTGCTTAAAGTTTCCAACAAACTGTCTAACGCTATCAAATGATGAAAGGTCTAAATGCATCACTGTGTAATTCTCTTTCGCCATTCCCGCTGATTTTGCCGCTCTTTCTGCCTTCAAGAAGTCTCTGCAAGCCATAATCACATGCCATTTCCCGGTTTCGGCTAGAGATTTTGCTGTTGCTAGTCCTAAACCCGATGAAGCTCCGGTGATAATGACCGTTCCCTTTCTCAAGGTTTTCTTCCCATCTGGTGATGCACTTTTAACTGTAGGATTTGTGGTAGCTACAGCTTGTGTTTTGAGTGCACCCCTTTGACTACATTCCTTCTGCAATAAACCCAATTCATGTTTAATTGTAAACTTTACATCAAGAAACATTAAAGGTCTGATTGTATTTAGTTGGCCCATCAACCAAAAGGTCATGGGTTCAAGTTTCAATGGAGACATAAGGGTATTAAAAATGTGTACAATGAGTGTGTGAGCCTTTTCCATTTCAATCAAGAAAAGAAAGTAAACCAGTAATTTTACCTTGGTTTTTGATGACGTGAAGTCAACTTTAAGATGAGTTGACAATGGTACTCCAAATAGGCTGGAATCCTTCAAAGATGCCTGAAAATGTACAACATTGTTAGTTTGTTTGTTACATTTGGATACAAATAATTTAAAACAGTTGGTGAACAAACCTCTTTGTGGATGGAGAAAGAAGAGGTAGCTTGGAGGGCCATTGGAGCTTGGAAAGTGAAGTGAACTAGGTTGCTGTAAATATCTAAACAAAGATTGTTGAAGATGAATATTGTTGATGTGGGGTTATTTATACACTTGTGAATTATTATGATTTCTTGTGCCAATAATGTCTTCTTCTGTTATGATATCTTTATTACAAGGGTGGATAAGCTAATTTATCAATAAAAAACAGGTAGGTTCCACTTGATTTTCAAGCAACCAATGAGAAATTGGATTGTAGATTTTCAACAGATGCCACTGTTTGGTTTTGGGGGGTATTAGATAAGTGAAGTGGGCCTGAAGCTAAAGAAGATATCAAGGTGCACTGCCCAAAAAGCATGAATATATCTAAGGAGTTATGGGCTTGGAATGGGAGCTGAAATGCTCATATGATTCAGGACATTGGGGAATATTATATCTTTTATATCTTTTATATATTGATACTAGACTTTAAACTCGTGTATACACACGGGCCATCGATTTTTAATATGAAATTTCATATTTAGTATCTTGTTTCTAATAATAAAGTGTGTAAGTTAATATGTATATTAAGTATTTAGTTGGATTCATGATGATATTACTTTATGTGAATGAATTATATAAGTAGAGATTAAAAAATTTAATTATTTTGAAACCAAGTTATCGGAAAAAATTAATTAATTTAAGTTTATATTAAGTTTTTCAAGTAATTTTTTATTCATACTCGGTGAATTGAAAATAGAAACATTACAAATCGATTTGGATGATGTTTTAATTAATGAATTAAATTTCTTTTTATGTATAAGTGAGTAGTTGATTATAATTTTTGTTTTTTGTTTTTTAGAAGTTAGGGATCTTATTTTAAAATTTATTAAAATTAAAGGGCTTAATTGATAAATTGAAACTTAATTAAAATGATGACATCATAAAACTGTTTCCTATATATAATTTAAGATTGATATTAATATGCCAGAGACGAATAATGGGTAAATAACATTATACAATTTGGTCTATCCGAAATACAAACCAAATAAGATTGCAGGTTGCAGCTTTGATCAATGCCCTGCAAATGACAATTTAAATGTATTATATTATTAGTACTATGCTTCAAATGGCCAACTGAACGAAAAGCTCATACTAACCAGCCGATATCTAACTCCTAAATCAGTGAAACCAGCTATATCATTTCAATTTGATCAAGTTACTTCGTTTATGCCAGACTGCGCAAATTGAGTGGTGCCAAGTTTAAACAGCAGGCTATTTAGATATTATGAGAGACCTTTAATGGATTGTCCTCATCATGAGGCAACTGCTTATTCTACAGTGTTCTTAAAACGCTTGGTTTCATTGAAAAAAATAAATTGAATAAAGAACAAACATCGACTTTATACAACATCACATTGTATCGAAGAATACACATACATGATACACATGAATGAATTGACAAAAGTAGACAACTTTAATTTCAATCTGCTTTTTGCGTCACCCTGTTAACTCTACATTTTCCCTAATAAACCAAAAACTATGTTGTTTTTCTTTGTTCCTTTCTCCTGACCAATTCTAATTCTTTTGCAATGCCTTCAGGCAAGCCATATATGCTAATATTACAAATCATCGAAACATCTGTACAAATTTTCCACTAACAAACCTCCAGGGCCTTACCTCAAAACTAGTTCAGCCCGTCTATAATCGAACAGGCAATCCAAAATTTTGGAATATCCTGATTTCCCCACGAAGGCCAGCCGTCACAATCACCATACCCCAGCCGGACTTCCTCGGACTCGACCCATTTAAATAATCTGCGCTTGTATGCCGACTCGAGTTCTTGGTAGCCGAAATAAGTTTTTCCTCAGGCCATGTGGCGGAAAACCGATCAAACCGATCAAAAAAGTAGCCGTTACTTGCACTAGAAATTATTCCATGGAAGGGGCTGCTGCTAGTACATCCTGATGCTAGTGGAAAATTGTCTTTGCCATGAATTTGATCTTCAGGTGTCGGAGGATGGTTTACCGCCGAGACGTCATCAAAGTGGTCCCCACTAAACCTATTTGGGTCTCCAGAAAGCCCGTCTTGGGGACCACAGGAAGTGTCGGTTTTACCAGGCCATGGGATGGCTACTGATACATCTTGACAGTGGAAGTGGTCGTAGGAATGACTAATGGTAACACCTTTGTTTCTGCTAGCCTGGGAATCACCTTCATGTTTCCATACATACACTTGAGAATCCTCACTCGCACAAACCACATATCTCCCATTTGACGTCACAGAAGCTGAGATTTGCCTGTTTGTGTTGCGAAATCCTGTGGAGGTGGCAAAATGGTCAGGTAGGGGACGGGTCAAAATAGAATTGAGTCCAACTGGTTAACTTATTGGTACATATTGAAATGAGGTAAGCAGACCGCATACATTTATGTAAACAAAAAGCAAATTATCTTGTTTTTTGTATATAAATAACGTGTTGAACATGATTATAAAGATCTCGCAAATATTACCTTTGAACTTGTGAACCAAGTCAACACCATCAACAACACGAACTCGAGAGTCTGCAGATGTAATGAGCACTTCTGATGTTGTACCAGGAGCAAACTGTAGAGGGTACTAATCAGCAATGCATATACTGTAGTACGAATAAAAAGTAAAAACATGCATTTGCATCTCAAATTAATGCTGAAAATAGTTATAATGAAAAACCAAAAGGCATGAATGGAGGCATGTAGTACTTAATTCTCACCTGAAACCCCGTAATCTTTTTATGGCGCGATTTCTTTTTGTTCTGCAAATTGATCCGACTTTTGTGCTGTAATTTATTTTCTGCAAAATATAGGTGGAATGTAAATTTGAGCAGAAAAGAGAAGATAAACAGACAGAAAAACATACACACACAAATAGATCACCACATACCAGTTGTGTTATACAAACAGCAGCTCCCCATGTACGAACCAACTAGTGCAGCCTTCAAGTATTAACACGGTTCCATCAGTCACAAATTAAATTAGGAAGGTAATGCTGAAATTTAAACTGTTCTACTTTCTGTTGGAGACTTCAACCCATTTTCTTATATTAAATGGATCAATATGGGTTGTATTTTATCTAAAACGGGTCAATTAAGTTATTTTGGCTAGAAGAAAATGAGTCAAACATGTCAAATTGCAAAGTTGCTGAAAGACAATTACTAATGCATACAATCTCCAATAACCAGACTTCGATTAATCAAAGATACGAATTATAAATGTAATAATTCTGTTTTCGTTATCATAACCACAAACTAATGTTTTTGTAACACCTATTTTAGAGGACAAAATCATGTTGGTGAGTCAGCTGTCAGCCGAGCTGTTTTCAACCCGTACTAAAAGCGACCCATTTCAACCGGAGCCCAATTGGCCGATTACCTAATCCACCCGACCCATGCATCTTGCCACCTCTAATACAGATGAATTGGTAGTTGCATAGTGAAAGAAGGCTCAACCTGACCATCTGGTGTATAGCAAGCAGCAGTGACCATCTCATGCATATCATTCCAATCAACTACTTGATGATCGGGAATGCTCCATATGCGAACTTTAGCATCAAGTGATCCACTGATGAAGTATTCATCATCAACAGGATTGAACTGGATGCAAGTTACTGTATTAACACACAGGGTCCAAATAAAGATACTTAGTGATCATACAGAAACATATATTCCCACTAATGGGAACACATATGTTCACATGCCCATATATTAACATGTATACATACACATGTATAGACTTCATTCTTTCAAATTTCTTACCGTAGTCGTTGTGAGAAAATATCTTCAAACATGACTTGCTAGACAACTCCCACAACCGCACTGTTTTGTCCATTGAGGATGAGAGCAACTGCTGAAAACAAAATTTGCTGCCAATAAGAAGCTTTCATATATGCTTTGCCTCACCCCACAGTATGTACAATTTAAATAGCTCATTACATTAATAGGATGCAGACATTTAATCCATTGATCACAATGTACAAATCGTATGTGGCAAATATGCCAAACCAGAAAGACATGAGGAATTCTCCAATAAAAGATTAAGTAAAAAAGCTGTCTATAATATTGAAAATTGATATCAATATGGTTCAGAATTCTAACAAAAACAACTGTCACCTTTCATACTAACTAGTAACTTTTATCAGCCAATTTCTCCAGAAGCTTAAATAGCCTATTTTGGGCTTTTACTTTCTAACCTTAAAAACATATTCACCCTTAACTTGTGCCCATGGACAATTATTCTATCAATTGGTTTTACATAACACTTACCTAGCTTTATACTAGTATAATTATGGTTAATGACATTTGTCTCTTTAGCACTTACCTACTTTTATATAAATATTGGTTAATGACAGTTGGTCTCTTCACGCAAACGGTATTTAAGAAACTTAATTATTTCCATCACCTTTCCTTATTTGTGCCATACAAGTTCTTACATCCATCATGAGAAGGGGCATCTACATCTGAACAAGGACCTATGTAACACATCAGTTACCTAAATAAGAGTTCACAAACCATAATATTTTTGTAGTCAATCGTTCTACTTTTAACTTGTTCAGTGATATCTTCCGTCGTCCTCATCAAGCAGATGTTGAAATTTTCACTAATCTCGCACTCTTTAATTCAAATGTGGACTCTCAAAATCCAACTTAAATAGCCATGGCTGACAGCTATGTACCAAAAAGAGCATCTATGTTTCTATATTATACTGCCCAGGTAATACGGATATTATCCAACCATCATCTATGTATCATACATTCCAAATGTCAAATAGAAACCCCCAAATTATTTGTGCAATTGGATAGTAGGAGCTCATGGAAATATATAAAAGGAAAAAAAATATGTTCTAGCGAAAAGAGAAAAGGATCGTATCCATACTACTTTAAAACTGAAAGACATGCTTTTTAGTATTAAAGATGATAATTATACAACCGAGAAATCAAAAAAAGTATCTAACCTGAGATTTGGACCAGGACAGGTCAAGCACATCATCCAGATGTCCTTTAAAGGAACAAAACGGTTTTTCTGAGAGTCCAAACATGGTCTCTGGCACCACAATGTGGTCCAAACTTGTCGATTTTCGGCTTATTGATAACCTTCCTCTTTTCTTCTTCTCGATTTGGCTGTCCAAATTCGGTAATGCCAAACCTAGTTCCGGTGACCCATATGAAAGCAATGACACATTCAAATTTACATCTTCTTGCTTATCCAATAAAAGATCACCTTTTCTATCTGAGGAAACCACTTGCCATACATGAATGAGACAATCCTCACCAGCACTGGCAAGATACATTCCATCTAAGCTGAACTTAATGGTCCAGATAGATCCTTTATGAGCCTGTATCTCCTGGCTTTTATAAAGACCCGTTAGATCTTTAGAAGATTTCCCGTAATGTCTCACACGTACTCTCTCCGGACCATGAAAAGAAACATCTTGACTATCATCAGTAGCAGAACTAGACCTCCTTCCACCTTTTTCTGACGATGTATCTCTCTCATCACTGCTTCGTCTCTCCCTATACCCTGCAACCGAACTCGCTACATTCTTGATAGTCTTCAACCATCCTCCTTTTTGTTTCAATGTAGATCCAGTTCCACCACTAATCGTATCAGGTGAAACGCTATTACCAGCCTCCACATTTTGCCTTCTCATTAACTCCTGTACAATAGGCGATCGCCCAACACACATTTCAAACTCTTCCATAGTTAACCGCCTCCCTGTCCCAACTTCTTTTAATTTTCCCCACATTCCATCCTCTCTTACCTCATCCACTACAAACTCCTTCCCATTATCAAGATCTTTAATCGTACACACTGCATCATCGACCACTGCACCATCATTCCAACTAACATCCAAATTTAAATTATTCACAATACACTCCCTCTTAACAATCTCCTTCCCAGCGGGCGGCTTATTGAGCATAACAGCATCAGTACTAACAACCGTGTTACTATTATTACTTACAGTAGTCATTAGTACAGTATCACTATCAGCAGTAGTATCAGCAACAGGTGAAGAACACGAATTAATGGAACAAATTTCGTTACACAAATTCAAACTAACACTAGAATTACAATATTCATGATCATCAGCAGATTTCGAACGAATAATGCCAGAGTTAGAATTAACCTGATCAACAGCTGAAACATACTTCCCTAACTTAAATGATGATGAATCACAGCTGAGTCCCATCTGTCGAAGCAACCGCATACGGCGTTCGTCAACCGAAGAGGGTTGCGAGATCCAAACATCATAATTATTCACAACGCCCATTGGAAATTTAGGTATAGGTAAAGAACGTACCACGCCATTATAATCACCTAAAATCACATCATCTTTATTATCATTATTGTCATTATTATCATTATTGTAGTCGTATTCGTATTCTGAACATGATGATGAAGAAGATGAACAAGTAGTTGAAGAAACTAATCGATCAAACGACTCGTAGAAACACTCGTTGTTATCTTCGTTATCTTCGTATTCGTGTTTGCTCATCGTACGGGCATTCTCATCTGATAATGAAAATGCCCGGCCGGAATCCGATCGGAACGATCTGGTGGTGTGATTTGAGTAGAATATAGATATAGAATGAATGAAAGTAGTTAGGGTTTGTTGTTGTGAAATTGTAGATCCGGTGAGAGGAACGAAACCCTAGGTGAGTGGAACAGACACCGGGAGAAGAGGAATAGACGGTGGAGTGTGGCGGAGAACGGCGTCGTTTGGTGTAGTCGTAGTACTTTTGCTGTATGTTTGTTTACAGAGAGAGATTGGGTTTTGTTTGGTTTGGTTTTGGGTTGGGGGTGGTACTGGTGTATGATGATGATGTAAATAAAACTATAATATATATTAATTTAATTTTAATAAAAAAAACCTTAAAATTAAATACACTTGTGTAACATATACGGAGTATAATATACGGAGTATAAAATTTATGAATGTTTGATTGATTTGATGTGTTTTATTTTTCTTGACATGTTAAAAATGGGGAATTATAAAAGGAGAATTACATATATCCTCTCCACAAACACCCTAAATAACATATATACCCAAACACATTTTTAAATTACATATATGCCCACATCCCTATTTTAAATATAATTAAAATATAAAAAAAAGCAGTAAATATTATCTATTTTAAATATAACCAATTGTTAATCTGAAAATTTTGTTTAGTTCTCAATTTATACTATTTTTGTTTAACTTGAATATATTTAAATTAGAGATGTGGGTATATATGTAATTTAAAAATGTGTTTGGGTATATATGTTATTTAAGGTGTTTGTGGAAGGGATATATGTAATTCTCCTAATTATAAAGATACCCCAAATTACAGGGGATACCTTATGGCTCACCTTCAGTTCTCGTTCAGTTCTTTTCTAGTCCAGTTTTATCTAAGATTGGTCTAGTTCAGTACAAAATCTGTTTCATTTTTAGATTAAACAGGGGTAGAAATTAGAAAAATAGGGGGTATACCCAAAAAATAAAAAATAAAAGCATGATGTGATTGATTAGATGAGTGGGGGTAGGA
Organism: Helichrysum umbraculigerum; assembly: GCA_949592205.1. Classification (NCBI taxonomy): domain Eukaryota; kingdom Viridiplantae; phylum Streptophyta; class Magnoliopsida; order Asterales; family Asteraceae; genus Helichrysum; species Helichrysum umbraculigerum. The sequence goes on from CATIUR010000004.1 coordinate 157,083,642, forward strand.
GATGAGAAAAAGTACAAAAAGGGGTATGTAAATATGGACCCGTTAAAAATTCACATTTACTTTCAGAAGCCATACTTTATTTACTACGGAGTATTTTGTAAGTTTTTATTACACGTCAACGGCTTAGGATCTTAATAATTATTTTTGTAACCTTCAATTTTTAATCTTTAATTACATATGTAAAATCATTTATATACTGTATTTTATCTTATGGTGTTTTTGGTACAAAGATATTAAAAAATTTTATGAGATTGAGTTTCTAGTTTTTAATAATCTCAATTTCTTATTCCAATTTATCGACAAAAATATGGAAGAGATTATTGAAAATTAACTTTCCGATAATACCTTAAAATCCTTTTTTTAAAAAAGTTTTTTACAAATAGCTTGAAAAAAGTTTCTCAAACTCAGTCACAATTCTAAATACTTCCCAATTATAATCAACTACTATTACCCAACATATATCCTTACAATATTAAAATCAAAATTACTATTTTACTACTCATACAAATATACAATAAGTAACATGTTCAACCATTTTTGGTAAACTTTTGTTAGCTTTTATTAGTGTAGTTTTTAATCGCACACAATATTTGATGGTAACCATCAATTACATATTCGGAGTACTTTTATCAATTTAAACGAATAATTATTCGTTATTCTGTGTGGGAATAATGTTACATTCTATTATGTGTCGTTATATGGTTCGTCATATGAAATTGAGTTTATTCAAATTAAACTTTAATTAATTTGTATGTATTATGTATGCTTAGCCATCGAAACATAAATATATACGTTTAACTCGACTTTTATGCAACTCTAGTAGATATTTGAGAAAATTACAAAAATCGTTCTTATGGTTTGACAAGAATTGCACATTCAGTCCTTTAATTAATTTAATTACATAGATGACCTTTTCTTTTGAAACTTGTAACGTAAATAGTCCTTTACACTAACGATTGTTAAATCTCCGTTAAAAAGGACCATGCATGTAAAAAATTTAATTCTTTAATTTTTTTTGAGTAAAATATAAATAATAAAATCTAGCATATGTATAGATACATTATATGGTGTACATAACATTATTTTCATTTCACTCATTTTATTCATTATCAAATTTGATCATTTTCTCCTCTATAATTAGGGCTGTTGACGAACCGAGTCAATTTGAATATCCTGATGCTCAACTCGACTCGTTTAAAAAATAAGTATGTTCGAGTTCGACTCGAACTCGATTAACTTTTAAAACCATATTCGAGTTCGGGCTCGGATAATAATTTAGTGTTCGAGCTCGAGCTCTATACACGTTTAAGTTTATGACAATTTACAAAAAAAAAAAAAAAAGTTTTTTAAGCTCAAAATGTTTGTTTAGAAGCTCAAGCTCGATAAAATCGTTTATAAGCTTAAACCAACTCATTAAAAAATATAGTAACTATTTTATGAAACTTGAAATAAAGTTTGTAAAAGACATTTACACTCAATTAAACTTAAAATGTGTAAGTTTAATTAGTTATTATCAAACACTAATAATAAGTGTGTAATTAGATTCTTGATGTTAATATTTATAGTGTGCTCATTTCATCCTAACGAGACGAGTCGAATTTATTGTTTTGAAGTTCGGCTCGAGAAACTAATCGAGCAGTCTTTTTATGTTCGAACTCGACTCGGGCTCGAATAGTATTATGCTTGAATTCGAGATAAACGAGTTCGAACTCGAGTAGCTCGTTAAGTGCTCGGTTCGTTAACACTCCTATCTATAACATCAAATTTATATTCCACCACCGTCTTTTCTTACCTAAATATACATTTTTCACTTAATTATTTCCCACTTTTCAACGTCATTTTACTTTAAAGTTAGGGTCATCGAAAATGATACAAAAGAGAAGATATGGTGGCCACTAAAGTCATTATGAGATAAGATGAATGAGTAATGGAGAGTCCTTGAGTGGTGAAAGACAAATGTGGAAGAGGAACAATTTGACAATGAATTTGCTAAGCGAAATGTGAAATCTAAAAATGATGTTGTGCCCTTAATAATGTATATATACATATTTTAAATTTTATAATTTATATCTATTCAAAAATTATAAAATTTAAAAGAATAAAAAAAAATTACACATGTGGTCCTTTTTATCGGATATTTAACAATCGTTAGTGTAAATGACTATTTACGTAACAAGTTTCAAAAGAAAGGACCATCTATGTAATTAAATTAATTAAAGGACTGAATGTGCAATTCAGGTCAAACCATAAGGACAGTTTTTGTAATTTTCTCTAGATATTTTATTACATGTGTTATGTAATTGTGGTGATAAAAGTAAATTTAGTCTACATAATAAAGATAAATTTTGGATAGGTAGAGTTGTTTTTAGTTAAAACTATTTTCATCTTCAATCTTTATAAAATACGACGGGTTGTCAGTTATCAACCTTTTGTCACAATAATTAGAAATCAATGTCTAATAGCTTTCATTCTATGTTGTTATTCCCTCCGTTCAATTTCAGTGTACTTTTCATTTTATCTATAACTGTTTTTCATAAGGTGTTATTATTCCTTTTGTTCAATGTTTTAGCGTCTTTTTTCAATTTGTTTCGTATTGCTCCCACATAATGCCCATGACAATCAATTAAAGGGCATTGATAAATACAACATAATAATTGTTACATACAACAAAATCAATGCATTGCAGTACTGTACAGTACATGTCATAATGCACATTCTTTGGTGTATGTAACAATTAGTATGTTGTATTTATCAGCTCCCCAATTAAAAGTTTTTAAAAAGTAAATGTGATATGTTATTGAAATTGGTATAATGATTGTACATTTCAAAAAGTTGTATGAATTTGTTGAGTTAGACATTTAGGGTAGGGTTCAAATGAGAATAGGAATTTGTGTGAGAATAAGGGAACCAATGATATCAAGCCATGTGTACAAAGAGAATGTTTCACATGTACAAAACCCATTTACCTCAACATCAATTATCTCACAAACGACAAATCCAAAAATTATGAAAATTGCACCATTAAATTCAGCGTTTTCTCCTCTTCGATTTGCCGTCCCTCAAGGCATACTTTCGACGAATTTTTTTTTTTTCCATTTTTTTGGTGGGTTTCACATTTACTAACACATGTGTTACAGTGTTGCGTTTAGGGTTTAGGGTTTAGGGGTTAGGGTTTAGGGTTTGAGGCTTGGGGTTTCTCCCAGAAACCCCAAACCTCAAACCTTAAACCCTAACCCCTAAACTCTAAACGCTTTACAAAACTTTAAACCCTAAATCATATTAAACCCTAAACCTTAAACCCTACTAAACCCTAATAAACCCTAAACCATAAACCCTACTAAACCCTAACCCTATCCCTAACCTTAACCACAAAAATTAAATGTATAACCAATCACTAACACATGTGTTACTACTTTGTAAACCAACTAAAAAATGGAAGAAAACAAAAGTTGTCGAAAGTATGCCTTGAGGGACGACAAATCGAAGAGGAGAAAACGCTGAATTTTATGGTTCAATTTTCATTATATTTCGACTTACCGTTTGTGAGATATTTAATTTTTAAAAATGTGGAGGAGAGAGAATAAAGTGACACATGGCATAAATCTATTGGTTCCCTTATTCTCACTCAAAATTGATATACTCATTCGAACCTTATTCTAGACATGTATATTAGAACGGATGGAACATATTTTCGTAACAAGTGAATATAAGAAGTGATTTGTAGAAGAAAATATATACATAATTGCGTAATAATTTAGTCAAATCATGAGGTTTAATTTTGTGATTTATAAAATGGTGAAGTGCGCATCCAAACATAATAAATGGTAAATAATAATTATGTTTTTGTAAAAGCAAAAAGGGGGTCATAATTGTGTCGAATTTGCTACTCCTAGTCTCCTACAATGGTAGCCAACAAACACATTAAATAACTAAAAATGTTGTTGTTGTCTGTGATTAAACAAGTATCAAACACTATAATGATATTTGGCTTTTCAACATGTCATTATTCATTTTACGTGTGGATCCCAAATATATCACCAATTATTATTATGATTATATATATATACACTTTCAAATCAAATTTATAACTACCAGTATATAATCATAATCATAATACTATGGATGGAGTAATAATAACCACAAAACATCTCTTATATTTTATTGCTTTTAGTTTAGACTTTATATAGACATGACAAGAACATGAACAATATTTCGTAAAGGAATACTTTAATATATCATTTCATATGGTTTTGATGTACATCTTTGAACATCGAGTTCATAATATTGAGATCATAATATCTCTTATTTCACATTTATTTCGAATAAAAAATCATTTAAGTCTATGAGACGCTGATAAATTTATACATTTCATTTGAAGTTTAATTGAAATTTGTAGAATAACATATTAACATTTCATTGTGTTAATATAATACGCAGTTTAAGAAAAATAAGATTCATGATTAGCAAGTACTATGTAATAACATTTCATAATAACCTTTTCGGAACAAAACGTCATAATTGACCTAGTTTGTAGCGGTTAGCGATCACTTTCACAAACACTCGAAGTTCAACTCAAGAAGAATGTTTGTATTATAATGTTTGAGTTTTGAAGAATTCTAGTGACGGTGTATGAATCGATGAGATACAAGAATTTACAAAAATAGTCATTTTATAATTTTATTTTTTTTAAGAACAATTGAGCAAATCAGCAAACCATACCCGGTGGTGATGAGGGATATAACTCAATAAGTAGTGATGTAGCATTATTATCTATTAATTATTAATTAATCATTAATCATTAATGACTCGTATCAATTAACTAGTGCACCATTTTTTTAATTATTATATCTCCAATTTCTAACGTTGGAAAATCTTGGGTTGATTTAAAAAATTATTATAAAGAAACCAAAAGTGGTTTTTAGTCTTTTAGATCTATAGATTAATCATTGTTAGCTAGCTGTATCTTCTTAAATAATTATATTATTTGTACAATTACATCTGGACTAATCTTTAGACAGTATCATTTTTATAATTTAGTAAATATTGAAGAAATTCATTACACTTAAAGAGGCACAAATATTTAATGATGTAATGTATACTATTATCCCGTATTTTCTCGTATAACAACATTATAACGTACTATCTAATAATTTAAAATAAAATAAAATAAAATAACAATTTAGCTACTATAGTGTTCCAAAATGATTTTTCACTTACAAAGCGTTATGACCACTAGGCCCATATAAAGAAATTTATATATATTTTCCTCTCTCTCTCTCTCTATATATAATATAATATATATATATAATGTGAAAAGGGAAGAAGTAGAAGAAGACATGTGAAAGTATAAATAATTGAAGTGTGTGGCATGTGCAAATTTGTACTTGTAGAGAAACAAGTGATTAAAAATGTGGAAGCAACAACATCAACACTTGGTGTATAGGCATGCCTTTTTGACATCTTTGTTGTTGTATTTATAAACAAGATAGATGAGATACAACCACCCAAGTCTTTATTTGATTCTACAGTACACATACACTTATCGATAAGTCGATTTCACGCCCCGTGAATATGTTGGTCTCTCCACGTGCGATCGATCATATCGCACTCGAGGGTTAGTTGCATTTTAAGTACTATCATGAGTTTAACATGTGTTACTAATATATGTGACGACGAATGGAGACAACAAGGTCGTCCAACCTTAAAATTGGTAGGCTTAATTAACTTCGTTTGTTACATACTTGCATATAATAAAGAGAAGATTTGGTATATTGTTTAGAGAATATAAGTTGGCCCAATCGTAGGGATAGGCTTGGTCCAAGGTTGAAGCCCAAAGAGTTATGGGCCATTTCAGACTACATCCAGAAAGTGATTGTATTAATAAGATTTGAGGGCAGGTTCGAATGAGAATAGGAATTTGTGTGAGAATGAGGGAACCAATGATATCATGCTATGTGTACAAAGAGAATGTTTCACATGTACAAAACTCATTTACCCCCAACATCAATTATCTCACAAACGACAAATCCAAAAATTAAGAAAAGTGCACCATTAAATTCAGCGTTTTCTCCTCTTCGATTTGCCGTCCCTCAAGGCATACTTTCGACGAGTTTTTTTTTCATTTTTTTGGTGGGTTTCACATTTACTAACACATGTGTTAAAGTGTTGCGTTTAGGGTTTGGGGTTTAGGGGTTAGGGTTTATGGTTTGAGGTTTGGGGTTCAAACCCTAACCCATAAACCCTAAACCCTAAACGCTTTACAAAACTCTAAACCCTAAATTATACTAAACCTAAACCTTAAACCCTATTAAACCTTGAACCCTACTAAACCCTAAACCCTAAACCCTACTAAACCCTAACACTAACCCTAAACCCTAACATTAACCACAAATAAAATGTACAACCAATCACTAACACATGTGTTACTAATTTGTAAAACCCATCAAAAAATGGAAGAAAAAAAAAGTTGTCAAAAGTATGCCTTGAGGGATGGCAAATCGAAGAGGAGAAAACGCTGAATTTTATGGTGTAATTTACATGATTTTTCGTCTTACCGTTTGTGAGATATTTAATTATGAAAAATGTGGAGGAGAGAGAATAAAGTGACACATGGCAGAAATCTGTTGGTTCCCTCATTCTCACTTAAAATTGGTGTACTCATTTGAACCTTACTCTAAGATTTAATTTAACAAGATTTTGCTAAAAAGGAATTAAAACAAAATCTAAGATGGTGTTTTTTATGTTACCTTATTATTTTATTAATTCACCATTAAATTAAATGTGTTTGTATAGTTGTTTTGTACAAGAGTATAAAACAATTTTAGCAGTGAATTGAGAAATTAACTGCTAAAATTGTTTTAATACAAATCATCTTTACATACAAAAAAAATAAAAAAATAAATAGAAAGAAAGAAAGTGATAAAGTGTATCAATGAACTTAAAATTGACTCACATAAGTTTTGATAAACCGTTCGAACAAATAAAACATTTATGTACAAATATCATGACATGCCATAATTTCGTTTAATAATTAATACCACAAAACACAATAATAACATGTCCTATAGACGATTTAACCGAGTTTTTTTTTTTTCTAAGTCAAAGGTTTGTAAGAAAAAGTCAAGTTCACGATACTGAATTTCATAAAAAACTAAGGAATTTTTTTTTTTGAAAAAGAAAAACACTTATGGTATGTTTGGTTCGCCGAAATATTTTTTTTGATGTAATTGAAATTTATCAAAGGAATTAGAATTATAGTCAATGTGAATCCATGAGGAATTTGGTGAGGTCAATTCAATTCATTGTTAGACCACATATCATCATGAAATGGAATTAAAATTGTTATTCCATTCAAATTTCATTGAAGTCAGCGAATCATAGGCAACTTTAATCTGCGAATAAAATTGTATCCGCATTAAAGGGTGTGCAAAATTCGGTTTTATTTTGTACAAAAAAATAAAGATATACTTGTTTTGAGTGTTATTTTATCAAGTAACTAGTGTTAAACCCGTGCGATGCACGGCTAGAAAATATAATTTCATAATATATCTCATAATGTAAAACGGTAAATGAAATGTTATAATAATGATATTCAATTTTATGTTGTATACACTTTATATATGAGTGATGATTAGTACATTGTTATCGTTTTATTGGTACACCATCACGTATGCTTTAAAGTGTTGTATTATACAACACTATAATACATATGTGGTATACGGCTAGAAAAAGTAGTTTCCAAATTACTTCCCTTTGTATGATCATTTTTATAACATTTAAAAAATAATTTAATAATATAATTAAGTAAGTACGAAGAGATGGAGGACAGCTAACCCCTTAAAAATTTCAAATTGTGTAACAAATAAATTTTTCAACCGATATCAATGATATTTTATAAGTTTTGACTCTTTAAAAATGAAATAAGAACAAATTTTTTTCTCCTACAATATATGAGTACATTGGTAAGGTTGAAAAAGATGTGTATATTATAAAGTGATATCTATAGCTAAAACCATTATTTGGTAATAATAACATTTTTGTTGTTAAGGTTGCAATAATTTGTTGAGCAAGACATATGTGCATAGATTTAACAAACATATATTGTAGCGATTGATAAAACTATTTAGGCATTTTATTAAACAACTAATGTGCATTAAAATCAATCTATAGTGATGAGATATATATATAAATACTTAAATGAGACATTATGGACGGACGTCTATAGGTGGTAGGGTAGGGTGGGTGGTACCGCTCCAATTGCGGTCAATCTTCCTAACCACGAAAAATACTAAAGAAATTATAAAATTACCCCTCTTACAAAATTAGAGGGGAAAAAAATAGATAAATGAATCCATGATTTTCGACTTTAAAAAAAATATTATACTACAAATATTATCTAATGACACATTAGTTTGGATTGAATTGGTTATAATTTAATTATCTAATGACACTTTAAATTTAATTAGTATAATTTAGTTTTAATTTTCTTATAAAGTATTATTACCTTATTTATCATATGAGTGTAGGAGAATCCACGTCATCAAACTTCTTTCATATAATGATGACACATAGGATTTCGGTGATGTGACATAGGTAAATAGTTGCCAAATCATTTAGGGTGATGATAAATCCACTCATGTTTTTGATAAATCCACCATTTCTGTGTAATACCAGTTTGTACAGTACTAGTGTTCGATGCATACAAATGGTGGATCTATAAAAAAATGGGTGGAAATATCACCACCCAATCATTTAAGGTCTCCTAACTTAGTTATATAGATATATATTTTCTTGTTATTTATCTTTTGAAGATACTCGATACGTATTCAGCATGACTTGGAGAAATCTACCACCTAGAAATTAGATACGAAATTAACTAATAACATTAATTAAAAGAGTGCATTTTGTTCACGGAATGTTTTGATGAAATTCAAGGAATTGGATTTCAACCTTATAAATTGAAATTAAAATTCCACCAAACGCTATGTAAAGACCAAGCTCACATGGATACTCATATGTATTTATGTTTCAAGTTAACGAACAATTAACATACATCGATACCAATTTATACTTATGAAACACAAATGTAACAATATTCTCAATACTATCAGAAGGCACAAAAATGTGGAGCATATATGTACTTCACAGTTCACATACAGAACCTCATCCAACAAACTTAACACCTAAAACAATCAAATTGCGCAAATGACCCCTAAGATACTTATGTTAATGCCAAAAGACTAGAATATCCAGACATTTGGTTTATTTATAAGCGCCCATACCGATATTTGCTTCACCACCATAAGGTTGGGAGGAGCCTCTGGCCTTTGAGTAGGATGCATAGTAGAATTGGGAGACGATGCCTGTGAAGAACACGAAAGCTGCTCCTGCTGCAAACACTCCCTTTCTCACTGTCTCACAAGATGGAGGTTGTTCACTGAATATGGTCCTGTACTTGGTGTGGTACCCATTTCTCACTGAACCCGCTAGCAAACATGCCTCAGCAATGAAAAATGTTATCCTGAGACGAGACCAAAAAAGTTTAGCACACGAATGATGAAAGTGGCAAGATGAGTGAATTGGCAATGGGTGATAATGGGTTACTGGCAATTTTAGGTTGAAATGGGTTGGGTCAAGTTGTATTGACCCGCAAACACTTTTTGTCCATTGTTTAATAGTTTTATAAATATTCTAATGTGCTAACTGCCTAACTACGTTTAAAATACTAGATTAAATCTGTGAAATAGATGATTTAGCTAGTTGTATGCATTAAAACTAGACTTTGGAAGACTTTCAATTTTCAACCCATTTGACCCATTCCCCTTATAACTAAAATATATTATTTGTTCATTATTATTTCTTACAAATGATGTAATGTGTTAACTATGATTACTGTAATAAACTAAACCTTCAAAGTAGATGATTTAGGAGTTGGGACTTGGGACATTCTATGCATTGAAAAGACTTTGGACAACTTTCACCCATTTAAGTCGTTACCCTTTTGACCCATTTGACTCGTATGGTATAAAACACAACCCAAATTGATCAATTTATAGGTAAACAGGTCAAATCTGCAATCTCCACCATTACTGTTTACGATATCTAGTTGGAATGTCATACCAGCAAAAGATGAAGAGAAGAACAGCACAAGCCCGCGAACCAGTTGGGTTCAAAGCCTTCCCACAACAGAAACATTTGCTAGCCACCATTATCAATACTTGACTCGCAAACAGAAGGGAAAACGCACCAAGACCGTAGCCAGTTGAAATATCGGAATCATAGACACACATGTTGTAATTATCTTCCTCATCCTTTTGTATTGTAGCCTACAAATTATTCAGCAACCACATTCCAATTAAATCGGATTCATGTCACAGTTTTTAAAATATTTTACCAAACACTATATATCAACATGTTTGCCTAAAAGTGAAATACATATTCACGGAATCATGGCTCATCTCAACATTGAAAAAGATCGAAAACGGGTCAAAATAGGCAATTAAGATCGTTCATATTATCAAACGAGTTGTGATAAAAAAGCAAAAGAAACAGATCCATCTAAAAAATTCAAAACTTTGATGAAGTTCTTGAATTTAAACTATATAAACTACTAGTTAAATTTGTCACAACTCAACAAAACACGAAAACGGAATAATAAGATAATCACTTTCAAAATGCAATGACACATATAACGTTATATAACATTATGAATTGTACATGAAGTATATATATAAGATACTCACAGTGCTTCTTCTTTGTTCAGCAGCAACAGCCAGACCAAAAGCAATGAGATCAAGAATAGAAACCACAATCATTACCAATTTGGAAGCCATTAGTGACCAAATGAATTCACAGATCTGGATCTCACAATTTTCTCAATTTTATATGCAAAGTGAAGAATTGATTGTAAATGAAGCTGCAACAACAATGGAATAAATGAAATGTACAATTAATTATATATTGATATTGATATTTGCTTTGATGTATATAAAATAATAAAATAATAATAGCAGTTGAAAAGAAACGAAATTGACATTTTACCGTAACAGCAAATCACAGAAAAATAATATTAAATAAACCTCTAAATAATAAGGATGCTTATTAATGAAGTTATTTTTTCAATCTTAATTACTCCGTATTAAAAAGAAGGTAATGTGATATGTGTAAAAGTGTTGGGGGATGGAAAGAGAGTACAATGGTTGAAGGTGGATGTACAAGTTGATGAAGCGTGGGAGTGAGATCACATGGGGTAGGAATGGCGGGAATTTAAGATTGTGATGACGTGGAGTGTCGGTGATGTTGATAAGTTACCGGTTTAAGACGACGACGTTTGAGCTGTTTGTGATCATATCCTTAACGACAGTTGGCGTAATGTATTGTGGGGTGTGCCTTTACGTTGGCATCCAGCAAAGATTTCTACTTGCTTTTGTGACACTCTTTTGATTTTTTATCAACATTATGAAAAAGGATAAATGTTTGATACTGTAAGACTCAAATAAGTATAAGGTGGGAGTGAAAGAATTAATAAAAATGTGTCGCGTTATAAAATTTACTTTTTCTTACGTTTTTAAAAATCAAATATCTCACAAACGTTAAGTCAAAAAATCAAAAAAATTGCACCAAAAAAATACGTTTTTTTCCGTTTCGATTAGAGATCTCACAAGGTATACTTTCGATGACCTTTTTTTTTGTTTCTTGGTGGTTTTGAAAACAACTAACACATGTGATACCAGCGAGTAATCCATGTGATACCAGCGAGTTCCACATGTGTAACTAATATTGTACGATTTGTAAAACCCATAAAAAAGTCGTCGAAAGTAGTGGTTCATCCATTCTCATCTGATATTAACTGTACTCATTTGAACACTCAATTTGAACATCAGGATATATCAATGAAAATCTTACATATAATTAAACCAAAAAACCCTATGAAGCAATCTAGACTTTTTGATGAAGTTTTTTAATTTGATCCGACGTTCTAGATTTAATTAAAATAATAATTACACTTTCCCCCCTAAATATTAAATATTATTAAATATATTAAATAAAATTGATTAATAATATTGTTAAATAAAATAGCACAAAAAATAAAAACTTAAATGTAACACTCCGCAAATTTAAAGGCGATTATTAACGTTAATCACTTGCATTATTAGGCTAATTCCCTACTTGAGTGAATTCACAACACATTTTAGAGGTAAGTCTAGCAAAGCCCAACTAGATAATACGCGTAGTATTACGTATTCGTAATTAGTTGTAATTACGTACTGAACAATCTGAAAACAAACGCGACAAAAATATACGACTGTTGGTGAACAAAATTATTTAATAAAACGAAATTATTAAATAACGTCGTAAACAATTAAATATTATGTCGATAATATTTACATAACATTTTATAACGCAAAACATTAACTTGTATAATTAAAATAAAACAAAGTTTGAAATTTATAAAATTAATTAATTTGGTTTCATAAAAAGATCCTAGTTAAAAATATAATGAAATGTGTCATTAAAAATATATTAGTTAAAATAAAGTAACATTTAACGATCGGGTAAACAAACACGGAACGCAAACACGGAGGCAGAAAAGGGAACAAAACCCCAACTCCACCTCATTTTGCTTCCATTTTTGATTTCATCTCTCTCTCTCTTCTTTGCTTTTTCTCCAACCTCTCTCTAAACTCACCCAAAATCCACACAAAAATCACCAAAACTACCACAAAAACGTCACGAATCACCATACTTCTTTGGAATAAAACGACCACGACACCACGATCTATCTTTCCATCTTTTCGGATTTCAAATCCGACCACTCGTAAGTTTCCGACAAATCCCGCAAATCTTTAGATTTCGAAGTTTTCGTGTTATAATACTTAATATACCATGTATTAGTGTTACATTAACTTATTATGTCCAAAAACATCATTAAAAACGCTTTAAAAGTCGAAATTTGCATAAAAATCGCTGAACAGCCAGTTTCGCGAGCCGAGATCCAAACCTGACGAATTTCGCGAGTCGAGATTTGGACTTGCGGGTCAACTTAACTTGCGAGTCGACTTAACTTGCGAGTCGACTTGACTTGCGGGTCGACTTGACTTGCGGGTCGACTTGACTTGCGGGTCGACTTGACTTGCGGGTCCACTTGACTTGCGGGTCCACTTGACTTGCGAGTCCACTTGCGAGTTGACTTTTTGACTGCGAGTTGACTTTTTGAAAAAGTGCATTTTTGATCCTAAACGATGAATTTTGACACATTCGGACATATGTACATATTTATATGTATACTTTCGGATAAAATAACTATAAATTTAAGGATACTTTCACGCTAATCATTAAACATCTTCAAGAACCAAACCTTTATGATATAACTCGCACATGAAACACATATACTTTGGGTAGTATACAATACGATAAATATAATAATAATACTTTGAATTATTATTACGAAAACTCACCAACGAGCCGTACATATTTTTCAAAACACAAACGTATAAACCAACACTTTGGACATAACTTAGTTGTACAAACACTAGCATGGATGATTAGTTTAGACATCCACATACTTATTAAATCTCATACGTTTGGGACGTTAGGAGATTTCGGACTGTACTTGGGCTTAGGTTTGCTAGCACTCGCACAACAACTTAACTCAACAGGTGAGTTCACAGCCCCTACTTTTACCGTTTTAACTGCTTTTGAACAGGGGTGGAAAACATAGTCAACGTTTTTGCTACGTGAGCAAACTTTTATATAACTACTGTGTTATACATTGTACAAACTATTTGTGACTGCGGTCAAACTCTTACAACTGCTTTATTTATTGCCATAACTACCTTATTACATGAATGTATACTTGTCTACTCAAACGCTTAGAGTACTTGAACTGTTAAACAATTATACGAACTGGTGTTTATGAAAGGGTATTTCATACAAAAACTATTATCAACTCGTGAAATACGACTTGGTATCTTACCGGAGAACGACCGGTACAATTTGTATCTAGCTAGAGAACGACTAGCTGTGTAACTTACCGGAGAACGACCGGTACATATGGGTAACTTGTCGGAGAACGACCGACACTAACTTGGTATCTTACCAGAGAACGACCGGTACTAACAGTGTAACTCGCCGGAGAACGACCGGTGCTAACTTAGTAACTTACCGGAGAACGACCGGTACAATTTGGTAACTAGTCGGTGAACGACCGACTCACTCTTTTAAAACCGCTGGAGAACGACCAACAACACGTTTCAAACATATGATTTGGGTAACATCCCACGTAACTACGATTTGGGTAACATCCCACTTAAACCAGAACTTTGGGCAAACAACCCACTAAACTTATACTTTGGATAACATTCCACAAAACATTACTTGACTGTTATGGCAATAACTATTTGGAAACGTATTTGGTTTTACGAATTACACTTTTGGGTGACATCCCAACGATACTGTATAAACAACAAGTGGGTTACCAACTGTACTTGCAAACATAAAACTTGTGAATTCACTCAACCTCGTTGTTGACTTTTACTATGTTTTTCAAGGAATTAGCTGCGCACGTAGGAACCGCCTGCACATATGGATTATAGGCGACCCACGAAGGAATAGGATGCCAACTTTTGACAACTGGATTTCTTTTGTATAACTAAAACTGTTTAGTCATATTTACGAAATCTACTTTTGTAAACTTAATAACTTTCATACGATTCGATGAATCGTAAACTTTGTAATCATTATAGTTGGCATCTTAAAATATATGTTCTGTTGTAGTCATATGCTCTGATACGTATGCATGCTTTGTTATTGTGGCACCCCCGTACTCAAACTAAATGCTTCCGCTAATCTAAATCAACGAATTTGGGGGTGTTACAGATTGGTATCAGAGCCATTGGTTATAGCGAACTAGATTTCTTAGGTGACTTAGAGACCTTAGAGACCTAGACTATAGCCTTGGCTAGAACGCACATGCATACACACATTTGCATACGACTAACTATCGCTACGATACATCGATACGCATGATCCATTTATGGAACTTCATAAACATTCGACTTGTTCGTTTCCACTCGGATCTCATGTGAACCTGATCGTGTTCAACGGTTGATGAAAAGAAGTATGTATTTAGCGTTATATAATGACGCCTGGCCAACGTGATTATATTATACTAAGTACATATGGGTGTTTTATAGTCGTGAGACACGTGATGGGGATCTTGTCATTTCTTCTTAAATACTCGATAACTGAATTATGTGAAATTTATATCCTTCACATCTCTTTCATTGGCATTGACTTCTGCATTTCCTTCCTCGCAGAACGTCAGCATGCCGCCTAAACAAAGAAAGACCCGCAACAGTCGCCAAACGAATACACCTCCTGTCGTCGAAACCACCGAACAAATCATCGAGCGACGTGTGGCCGAGGCAATCGCCCAATATGAGGCCAGTCGCAACCGTGAAAACGTGGTGAACAACAGTGGAGCCACCCCCCGTCAACAGTGAGACACCGACGAATACCCAGTATGGGTGTTCATACAAAACATTCCAAGCCTGCAAACCGAGTACCTTCACCGGGACTGAAGGGGCCATTGGCCTAGTCCACTGGATCGAGAAGATGGAATCGGTCCTTGACATCAGCGGCTGAGCAACTGACACCATGGTGAAATACGCCAGGTGTACCCTAGCTGACAAAGCGTTGACTTGGTGGAACGCTCAAATTCAAATCATGGGACGACCAACTGCTTACTCCATCTCGTGGGAGACTTTGAAACGGATGATGATGGAAGAGTTTTGCTCTCACAGTGAGCAACAGAAACTTGAAACCGAGCTGTGGAACATCCAGATGATCGGTGCTGACATTACCGGGTACACGACGAGGTTCCAGGAGCTTGCACGCCTCGTACCCCACATGGTGACCCCCGAGAGCAAACGCATTGAGCATTACAACAGGGGATTGGCCCCACAGATCAGAGGCATGGTGATGTCCTCCAAACCAGCTACTTTCCGGAGCGCAGTTGACCTGGCTCAAAGCTTGACCGATGACGCGGTCTTGATCGGAACTCTGAAAGCTACTACAGGGAAAAGCGAACAAGCCCGTACTGAAATTGTTGGTTACGGAGGTGACAAACGTAAATGGAACAATGAGGGAAACGATCACCAAAATCAACCCAACAAGAAACATTCGGGAAACACAAGGGCTTACATTGCCACCACCGCAGCTGGATCCAAACCCTACCTTGGTAACAAACCGAGGTGTGACAAGTGCGGGAAGCACCACGATGGAGATTGTACATTTTGCCAAAACTGCAAACGTCCCGGCCACTTAGCCCAAAACTGTAGAACAAACCTACCCCCTCAAGCCACCACCGAGGGACAAAACACCGGCTGCTTCGAGTGTGGAGAACTCGGGCACTACCGAAACCGTTGCCCACAACTCAACCGCGGTAACAACAACCAAAACAACAACAACCGCATCGCAACCATTCCACCGGGTCGTAGCCGCGCATACATCCTCCGGGCTCCGGAAACAGTTGCGGACCTCGGCTAACACGGTATGTCTTAACAGCTGTTGCTACGATTTAACATACGTTTCCTTCGAATGTCTATTCAAACTTAACGCTTGGTAAACTTCGACCATTATCGAACGTATAACTATTTAAACTATACCGCGAGTATACTAAATCGTTAAAACTTTTCTGGCAACAATTGAGCGCCACGCAAATTGATATTATTATTGACGACATGACTTATCGGAGAACATACGCCGCGGGCGATCCGACTTGATTTTAAATCTCGGGACGAGATTTCTCTAACATGGGGAGAATGTAACACTCCGCAAATTTAAACGTGATTATTAACGTTAATCACTTGCATTATTAGGCTAATTCCCTACTTGAGTGAATTCACAACACATTTTAGAGGTAAGTCTAGCAAAGCCCAACTAGATAATACGCGTAGTATTACGTATTCGTAATTAGTTGTAATTACGTACTGAACAATCTGAAAACAAACGCGACAAAAATATACGACTGTTGGTGAACAAAATTATTTAATAAAACGAAATTATTAAATAACGTCGTAAACAATTAAATATTATGTCGATAATATTTACATAACATTTTATAACGCAAAACATTAACTTGTATAATTAAAATAAAACAAAGTTTGAAATTTATAAAATTAATTAATTTGGTTTCATAAAAAGATCATAGTTAAAAATATAATGAAATGTGTCATTAAAAATATATTAGTTAAAATAAAGTAACATTTAACGATCGGGTAAACAAACACGGAACGCAAACACGGAGGCAGAAAAGGGAACAAAACCCCAACTCCACCTCCTTTTGCTTCCATTTTTGATTTCATCTCTCTCTCTCTCTTCTTTGCTTTTTCTCCAACCTCTCTCTAAACTCACCCAAAATCCACACAAAAATCACCAAAACTACCACAAAAACGTCACGAATCACCATACTTCTTTGGAATAAAACGACCACGACACCACGATCTATCTTTCCATCTTTTTGGATTTCAAATCCGACCACTCGTAAGTTTCCGACAAATCCCGCAAATCTTTAGATTTCGAAGTTTTCGTGTTATAATACTTAATATACCATGTATTAGTGTTACATTAACTTATTATGTCCAAAAACATCATTAAAAACGCTTTAAAAGTCGAAATTTGCATAAAAATCGCTGAACAGCCAGTTTCGCGAGCCGAGATCCAAACCTGACGAATTTCGCGAGTCGAGATTTGGACTTGCGGGTCGACTTAACTTGCGAGTCGACTTAACTTGCGAGTCGACTTGACTTGCGAGTCGACTTAACTTGCGGGTCGACTTGACTTGCGGGTCGACTTGACTTGCGGGTCGACTTGACTTGCGGGTCCACTTGACTTGCGGGTCCACTTGACTTGCGAGTCCACTTGCGAGTTGACTTTTTTACTGCGAGTTGACTTTTTGAAAAAGTGCATTTTTGATCCTAAACGATGAATTTTGACACATTCAGACATATGTACATATATATATGTATACTTTCGGATAAAATAACTATAAATTTAAGGATACTTTCACGCTAATCATTAAACATCTTCAAGAACCAAACCTTTATGATATAACTCGCACATGAAACACATATACTTTGGGTAGTATACAATACGATAAATATAATAATAATACTTTGAATTATTATTACGAAAACTCACCAACGAGCCGTACATATTTTCCAAAACACAAACGTATAAACCAACACTTTGGACATAACTTAGTTGTACAAACACTAGCATGGATGATTAGTTTAGACATCCACATACTTATTAAATCTCATACGTTTGGGACGTTAGGAGATTTCGGACTGTACTTGGGCTTAGGTTTGCTAGCACTCGCACAACAACTTAACTCAACAGGTGAGTTCACAGCCCCTACTTTTACTGTTTTAACTGCTTTTGAACAGGGGTGGAAAACATAGTCAACATTTTTGCTACGTGAGCAAACTTTTATATAACTACTGTGTTATACATTGTACAAACTATTTGTGACTGCGGTCAAACTCTTACAACTGCTTTATTTATTGCCATAACTACCTTATTACATGAATGTATACTTGTCTACTCAAACGCTTAGAGTACTTGAACTGTTAAACAATTATACGAACTGGTGTTTATGAAAGGGTATTTCATACAAAAACTATTATCAACTCGTGAAATACGACTTGGTATCTTACCGGAGAACGACCGGTACAATTTGTATCTAGCTAGAGAACGACTAGCTGTGTAACTTACCGGAGAACGACCGGTACATATGGGTAACTTGTCGGAGAACGACCGACACTAACTTGGTATCTTACCGGAGAACGACCGGTACTAACAGTGTAACTCGCCGGAGAACGACCGGTGCTAACTTAGTAACTTACCGGAGAACGACCGGTACAATTTGGTAACTAGTCGGTGAACGACCGACTCACACTTTTAAAACCGCTGGAGAACGACCAACAACACGTTTCAAACATATGATTTGGGTAACATCCCACGTAACTACGATTTGGGTAACATCCCACTTAAACCAGAACTTTGGGCAAACAACCCACTAAACTTATACTTTGGATAACATTCCACAAAACATTACTTGACTGTTATGGCAATAACTATTTGGAAACGTATTTGGTTTTACGAATTACACTTTTGGGTGACATCCCAACGATACTGTATAAACAACAAGTGGGTTACCAACTGTACTTGCAAACATAAAACTTGTGAATTCACTCAACCTCGTTGTTGACTTTTACTATGTTTTTCAGGGAATTAGCTGCGCACGTAGGAACCGCCTGCACATATGGATTATAGGCGACCCACGAAGGAATAGGATGCCAACTTTTGACAACTGGATTTCTTTTGTATAACTAAAACTGTTTAGTCATATTTTCGAAATCTACTTTTGTAAACTTAATAACTTTCATACGATTCGATGAATCGTAAACTTTGTAATCATTATAGTTGGCATCTTAAAATATATGTTCTGTTGTAGTCATATGCTCTGATACGTATGCATGCTTTGTTATTGTGGCACCCCCGTACTCAAACTAAATGCTTCCGCTCATCTAAATCAACGAATTTGGGGTTGTTACATTACACAACTTGCAAGACATACTCTCGATATTAACGATTTTTTTAAATTAGTCTAAGTAAAATCAATACTATTTAAAATAAAAATGTATTTCATTCAAATCTTAACTTTATTATAATTCTTTATTTCTAACCCTATATATATGATTGGGATAAGTATTTTTAAATGTACTCAACTTTAATAAAAAGTCTATAATATGTATCCAACTTATAACACTTCTATTGTATGTATCAAACTTTCAAAAATCTCTACTGTATGTAAATCACTGTACCTACCAGATGTATAAGGTTGGTTATTTTGTATTTTTATTCTTTATACTTTCTATATATATAAAATGTGAATGCTTTTCTAGAAGAAAAAAAAATAGATTACGAATATGCAAACGTGAGTGAAACTACTGAAAACATCCACAGAAAGAGTATTTGTAGTGTCAATGTAACTTGGTATGATGATAAAAACAAAAATGATAAGAGAGATTTATCGTACTTACTTGTAGCTTGATTTACTCCAAGTTCGGAGAAGCTCTGATCAAAAGAGCAAGAAAAGGCAGCTCAACCCCGCGTTTCCAACGAAACAAATTTCCAATAAACAGATGTATTTGAGGTGGACTAGTTAGGTTGGAAGCCTTCGTGGATGCACCCCCTTCACCAAAACACTTTAGGCCAAAACAAACAAAGATTAACAACTAAAGTTTGAGATGAGTCAAATCTAATCATATGATACCTTGAAATATTACCTTAATGCCCCATAGGTAAATGGTTAAATTTTCAATTGCAGGCAAACACCCAAATAGCTCAATGAGACCATAGCCGTAATCATTGTAAATAAGACCATGTCCTTCAAGCTACAACAACTTTCAATAGTAAGATAACTGACAAAGCTCATTAGGTTTTTAGACGTACAAGTTTTTTCCTTCAAGCATGCCAGAAATAAGGAACTTACCAGACTGAAGGTTTTCAGTTATGGACAATTAGATAACAGACGTATGAGCGTTTTCTTATTGAGTTTTCATCTCGGGATATTCTTGTTAGACCGATATTAATTAACGCTACACAAATCAATTCAACAACAACGGTGTATAAGTTTAACACATAAACGAATTTCAGTTGAAGGGTTTATATTTATTCCAGATATATCTACAATATGAACTAAAAGCAAATATTGAGCACAACTAGTCTAATATGGCAAAAATTAAGAAACAAGTTACATATAATTAGTGTAATAATAAGAGTTGAAACACATAAAATGAATTATTAAATGATCAAGTAAGTTGATTTGAATTACCTATTAATTACAAAACACACACACCCATCAAAAAGATTATAACACCGATAAACATTGTTTCATACTGCAAGAAACATGTTTTCAAAAAAATTACAAATTGCATACGGCAAAAATTATGTTTTCAAAACAGAATCACAAATTGAAAAACACACACCCCATCAAAACAGAATCACTAATTACAAATGAAAGAATCATATTTTCGAAACCGGATCATGTTCTCAAAATGCAAGAATTGGTTGTGCATACTGCAAGAATCATGTTTTTAAATTGCAAAACACATACCCCATCAAAACAAAATCACAAATTGCATACTGCAAGAATCATGTTTTCAAAATCCTAATCTTGAAAAATACTTATGAGACAGATAAACATTATTTCATAATGCAAAAATCATGTTTCCAAAACACTAATAAAAAAGATTACAAATTGCATACTGCCATACCGCAAGAATCATATAGGTAATTTAGAAAACCATACATTGAGCGAGAGAGATCGGAGATGAAGATGAGCAGTGTGAATTAGGGGTGTTCACGATCCGGTCCGACCGTTTTTTGATGAAATTTCAAATCGGACCAGTGTTTGACGGTTCAGAGTAGATAGTAATGAGTAGATAGTAGATCTACATCAAATCCTTTACCTATATCCCCATAATGAGTAGAGCATCCTAACTTCCAGTGTTCATCATCATTAAACCCCTCCACATCTGAAAACGTATGTACGTTTTGTTGGCCCGAACCAAATCCGCACACATATATATATCTCTTATTCGCATCCAACACAACAAATTCGTATCATCAATTGTGACCAGGGAAACTCGAACAAAATCATCTTCTCCTCTTCTGATGAAATTAGTTTGTGCATCTCGTATAATACTTATGAAATTGGTTACAAACTCTTCATTGCTATCATTTATATTAGACACATTAAATGTGAGGTGTGGTTCTAGGAGTTCGAGTTGTGCCATCGGTGGTTTACGGTGGTACGGTGGTGTTGCTCAGTTTTGTGGTGTAAGGGTTTAGGGCTTATCGTCTTATTGAGCCCACACATGCCCCTTTCTAATGTTACGAAATGAATCTCTTCTCTAATCTCTATCTCTATCTCTATCTCTATCTCTATCTCTATCTCTAATCTCTAATCTTTAATCTTTTCTAATCTATATAAATCAAGGTTTTGTCAGGATGATGTGTAACTTTCTCATTGGCAAATTCTAACCCTTTCATTACGTGTCACTTTTTCCTCATCCATTGGCCACAAACCGGTTTCTAAAAAACTTCCAAAATCTCCCCTACACATGTATTCAAAATTTTACATTTCAACCTTATTCTATTTGACTATTACAATAACTTTTCCTTTTACATTTTTACCATATTTCTTTTTCTCATTCACTTAAGTTTTTATCATATATTTACACAAAAAATTACCATATTTTTGAAGATCTTTCGTCTACGATCAAAACAAGTATAATATCGATATATTTTTAACTTCGTATACACACTAGTTTCTCCATTAAAAAAATTGTTAGAAGTGATATAAAACAAACATAAAAAATGAATGCTTTTCTAGAAAAAAAAATAGATCACGAATATGCAAACGTGAGTGAAACTACTGAAAATGTAACACCCCCAAATTCGTTTAGCGGAAGCATTAGTATAAGCTGGGGATGCCACATTTACATTATACATGCATACGTATCAGAGCTTATGATTACAACCAAACATATATTAAGATGCCAAAAGTATAGTTACAAAGTTTACGATTCATCGAATCGTATAAGTAGTTGAATTGTACAAAAATAGATTTCGTAAATATGACTAAAAACAGATTAGTTTTACAAAAGAAATCCATATGTTTCAAAAAGTTGGCATCCTAAATCTTCAAGGGTCGCCTAGGTTCCATTTGTACAGGCGGTCCTTACGTGTACAGCTAATTCCCTGAAAAACATAGTAAAAGTCAACAACGAGGTTGAGTGAATTCACAGGTTTTATGTTTGCAATAGTTGGATCAAGTTTGTAAGCACAGTTGTTAAACCAAATACGTTCACAATAGTTATTGCCATAACAGTCGAGTAATGTTTCGTGGAATGTTATCCAAAGTATAAGTTTAGTGGGTTGTTCGCCCAAAGCTTCGGTTTACGTGGGATGTTACCCAAAATACAGTTACGGGGGATGTTACCCATAACACAGTTTAAAACACGTTGCTGGTCGTTCTCCGGCGTTTTACAAACAGTACCGGTTGTTCTCCGGTCTAAAGACGCACGGGTCGTTCTCCCGTCTAAACAAAACAGTTTACCGGTCGTTCTCCGGTCTAGATACGCACGGGTCGTTCTCCCGTCCAAACACTGCTGGTCGTTCTCCAGCGAAACACAGTACCGGTCGTTCTCCGGTCTAAAGACGCATGGGTTGTTCTCCCATCCAAAAACGCACGGGTCGTTCTCCCGTCCACTTGGCCAGTCGTTCTCTGGCACTAAAATACGTTGCTGGTCGTTCTCCAGCGTTTACACAAAAAGTACCGGTAGTTCTCCGGCTCGCCAAACAAAGTTTAACACGTTTATAGTATGAAAATGTTGTTTCATAAATATCAGTTTGTATAAGAGTTCAACAGTTCAAAGTACTCTAATTGTGCGAGTAAACAAGTATACAATCGTGTAAGTAAAATCAGTTATGGCAATCAATAAAACAGTTGACTATGTTTCTCACCCCAAGTTGTAAGCGGTAAAACAGTTAAAAGTGGGGCTGTGAACTCACCTGTTGAGTTGAATATGTTTGAGTGCTAGCAAATCCTAAAGCCCAAGTATAATTCTGAATCTCCTAACGCCCTAAACGTATGAGATTTAATAAGTATGTGGATGTCGTAATTGACCATCCATGCTAGTGTTCGTACAACCAAGTTATGTCCAAAGTGTTTGTTAAATACGTACGGTTGTATTTTATAGTTGTGAAAATGTATACGACTCGTTGGTAATGGTTTGAAAATCATAACTTCAGGAGCATAATTCTGTTTGTTTCGTTGTATTTTTATAAAGTATGAAATTGTGTACGGGGGTCCGGGGGCAGCGCCCCTGGTAGCGGGGTCCAAGGGGTGGCAATCCCTGGCGGGGTCCAAGGGGCAGAGCCCCTGGTTGGGGTCGAGCTGCCAAGTCAGCTTGGGAAAATTTTATTTCTGCTATGTTGCTGTAGTAAAAACGCATTCGAAACTTCATTTCGGAGTAAAATCAGGTAGTAAAATCTCAGTCTCAACACTTAGTGAAAAAGTTGTAAACTTTCCCGTTTTTAGCGTCACTTAATAGTTTATAGCGACACTTAGGAAGTGTCGCATGAAATGATAAATTCTGATTTATTAGCGTCACTGGAGGAAGTGACGCATGAGGGGCGACACTTAGGCAAGTGTCGGGTATGAGTGTCGGTGTAAGTGTCGGACAGGGTGAAAATCAAATTTAGGCGTCACTTAGGTTAGTGCCGCATGGAGTGTCGGGTTACCGACACTTAACGAAGTGCCGCAAAAAGAGGGTTTTTGGCGTCACTTAAGGAAGTGACGCAAGATTAGGGTTTTATGCGACACTTAGTGCGTCACTTAAGTGTCGCTACACTGTTTTTGGCACCAATGCGTCACTTACAACTGTTCGACGAACAGCTTATAAAAACGGATTTTCGGTTCGATTTTGGACATTTTCAGTTGTATGAAACACTAAAATATGATGATCTAAGTATACTAAACATGAAATATCAAATGAAACTTCGAAATCTAAAAGTTTACGAAGTGTCGGGATCTTACAAAGTTAACGCGAAGAAAATCCGGAAAGGTAGAAGTGTAGATCGTGATCCCGTGATCATTTTATTCCAAAGGAGTATGATGATTTATGGTGATTTAGTGGTAGTTTTTGTTGATTTTTGGTGGTGGTGGTGTATGTTTAGAGAGAGAGATGAAAGAAAAGATGAGAAGAAGAGAGAGAAAAAGATGGTAGAAATGAAAGAAAATAGGAGGGGAGGAGGGGGTTTTGTCTCTCTTTTTCGTCCTCCGTGTTTGCGCACCGTGTGGTGTTCGTTTCCCCGATTGTTTAAACGTTACTCCCTCCGTCCCAATTTTATTGTCCACAGACAAAAAATACGCAGTTTAAGAAAAGTGTACTAGTCGTACTATACAACCAATAAGATTTAATCTCTCACCACATTCAAATAATTTGATTGGTTGAAAGTATAAAGTGGACAATAAAATTGGGACATCCCAAAATGGAAAGGTGGACTATAAATTCGGGACGGAGGGAGTATAATATTTTAAATTGGTAATTTATTAGATATGTATTTAAATATATTTTTAGTTGAATTATTTTATGGAAATAATTTAGTTAAGTTTAATAAAGTTTTTGACTTTGTTTTTATTTCAGTTTCACAAATTAAACGTTATATGTTATAAAATACTTTGTAAATATTATCAACATAATCTTTAAAAATCGTTAATGTTATTTAATAATTTTGTTTTATTAAATAATTTTGTTCACCAACAGTCATATATTTTTGTCGCGTTTGTTCCAATTGTTTTGTACATAATTATAACTAAATATGAATCGTAATACTACGCGTATCAACTAGTAGGGCTTTGCTATACTTACCTCTAAAATTGTTGTGAATTCACTCAAAGTAGGGAATTTGCCTAAAAATGCGTGCATTTAACGTATATAATTATGTCGAAATTGCGGGGTGTCATAGAAAACATCCACGGAAAGAGTATTTCTAGTGTCAATGTAACTTGGTATGATGATAAAAACAAAAATGATAAGAGAGATTTATCGTATTTACTTGTAGCTTGATTTACTCCATGTTCGGAGGAGCTCTGATCAAAAGAGCAAGAAAAGGCAGCCCATACCCCGTGTTTCCAATGAAACAAATTTCCAGTAAACAGATGTATTTGAGGTGGACTAGTAAGGTTGAAAGTCTTCGTGGATGCACCCCCTTCACCAAAACACTTTAGACCAAAACAAACAAAGATTAACAACTAAAGTTTGAGATGAGTCAAATCTAATCCTATGATACCTTGAAATATTACCTTAATGCCCCATAGGTAAATGGTTAAATTTTCAATTGCAGGCAAACACCCAAATAGCTCAATGAGACCAGAGCCGTAATCATTGTAAATAAGACCATGTCCTTCAAGCTACAACAACTTACAATATTAAGATAACTGATAAAGCCCATTAGGTTTTCAGACGTACAAGTGTTTTCCTTCAAGCATGCCAGAAGTAAGGAACTTACCAGACTGAAGGTTTTCAGTTATGGACAATTAGATAATAGAAGTACGAGCGTTTTCTTATTGAGTTTTCATCTCGGGATATTCTTGTTGGACCGATACTAATATACGCTGCACAAATCAATTCAACAACAACGATGTATAAGTTTAACACATAAACGAATTTCAGTTGAAGGGTTTATAGTTATTCCATATATCTACAATATGAACTTAAAGCAAATATTGAGCACAACGTACTAGTCTAATATGGCAAATATTCAAATAAACAAGTTACATAATTAGTGTAATAATAAGAGTTGAAACAAATAAAATGAATTATTAAATGATTAAGTAAGTTGATTTGAATTACCTGTTAATTACAAAACACACTCCCCTATAAAAAAATTTATAACACCAATAAACATTGTTTCATACTGCAACAAACATGTTTTCAAAAAGATTACAAATTGCATACGGCAAGAATCATGTTTTCAAAAACAGAATCACAAATTGCAAAACACACACCCCATCAAAACATAATCCAAAATTGCATATTGCAAAATTCATGTTTTCGAAACAGAATCACAAATTGCAAAACAACCCCCCCCCCCCCCCCCCCCCCCCCCCTTCAAAACAGAATCACTAATTGCATAATGCAAGAATCATATTTTCAAAACCAATAATGTCCCCCAATAATTTTTGTTGGGATTAGAATAGATTGATAAATGTTAATTAAGTTTGATTGAATTTATATAAAATATAAATGAATTAGAGTAATACATTAAGAGAAAATTAGTAGTTTAGTAATTTTTAATAGTTATTTTGTTTACAGTTGGACAATTATTTAGCGATATATATATATATATATATATATATATATATATATATATATATAATAATAATGTGTAAAATTATTTTGAGAGGGAGTATAGGGTGTGTTTAGATGTACCAGAAAATTTTTCTAAGAAAAGTGGAAAAGTAGAAAATACGTTCAAAATGAGGTTTTTCTAGAAAAGTTTTCTTAGAAAATAGAAAACTCAGGGTGCGTTTAGTTACAGAAAAGTTTCTCCAATTTTCTTTTTCTATTTCTCTAGAGAATGAGAAGTGTTTTAGTTATCCAGAAAAATATGGAAAATCTAGAAAACATGTTTAGTTGCAAGGGGTGGAGTTTTCATTTTCCAAGCAATAATAGAGATGGAAAACTTAGAAAACCATCAAAATTAGTTTTCAACTTTGTAGTTATAAAAAGGAAAATAAGGATTTTCCTTTTCTTAGAAAAGTTTTTTAGAAAACTTGAATTTGAACACGTTTTCTAATTTTCTTGTTTTCTTAGAGAATTTTTCTAGAAAATGGGGGAGTTTTCTCTAACTAAACGCACCCTGAGTTTTCCATGTTACAAGGGGAAGTTGGAAAACCACCACCCCCACTTTTCTAAAATTTTCCACTTTTTTCCTTTATAACACCACCTCCATTTTTCTAAAATTTTCCAAACCCTTCTAACCTTAACTAGTTTTCCAAAATAGAAAATACAACTACATTTGAACACATTTTCTAAATTTTCATCACTTTTCTAGAAAATGAAAACTCTTCTCATCTCTTTAATATATTATAATAGAGTGTATATTAGGTTGTCATTATTAATTTAGGCAATCCTAATCTAATCTCAACCCTCCATTAATTAATCCTTTTAAATTAAAACCATTGATAATCTCAAACATGAATGACAACCTAAATAGTAAATGTGTATTCCTCAAAAGTCATAACTGTCCCTTCTTAAATATTACTCCCTCCGTCCCAATTTAATTGTCCCCAGACAAGAAACACGCAGTTTAAGAAAACATCAACTTCTCTCTTACTTTTTGATAAGATGACAATTCTACCCCTTACTTTTTACCTACTTTTTTGTCTTACATATATAAAGTAGGGGTATAAAATGATTTTAGCTCATCATTTTTATCTATTTTTGGAAGTGGACAATTAATTTGGGACAGCCCAAAAAAGAATAGTGGACTATTAATATGGGACGGAGGGAGTATAAATTAATCTAATATAATTTGATTAAGTTTATTTTAGAAAAAAAAAAGCGTAAAAAAATAAAGAAAAAAACGTTTTTGGATTAAATAATAAAAATTAAAAACAAAAACTCATTCTTCACCCGTGAACGCCTGTTTAACATACATATCCTCAACCCTAGCAATATTCTTCACCCGTGAACGCCTGTTTAACATACATATCCTCAACCCTAGCAAATTGAATACAAAAATTGAGATCTACTATGAATTCATTCGCGTTGATACCGTCTCTCTGCTTCCTTCTATTGATTCATAAGGTACCAATTTATTTGATTTTATCCATTAATCCAATCTAATATTTACTTGATTTTGCTTTATTTTAATGTTCCCTTGAAAATCAATTTTGATTTTGGGTTCCGATCGATCGTCTTCGAGCATCTAAAACCCTAAATTGAACAAACTAATGCAATTCCTATTCTGAAATTCAGTTCATCTAAATGATTTGGTAATTTATGATTCAATTTCGATTTCAATCAGTCATTCGATAATACTGTTTCACCTGATCTTGATACTAAGAGAACCATCGTTATAATTTTGCAAGAGGCAGTCTCTTATCTGTTCTAACTTAACAATTTTACGTTTTTTCTTCAGTTTGCAATGTTAATCTCTTTGTATTTTGTAGACGCATGGGCACATTAGAGTACACGAAATGTGGTTTGACTTGAAAACCTCAAAAAGGTTCAATTTGATGAAATATTTTGGTATGCTGACTAGACATGTGGATTATTGAAAGATATGATGATACATGAGTATAGTTCTGATGAGATTGGATGGCAAGTCAATACTATACTAGATGAGCAGTTACCCCAGGTGTCGTTAGAGGCTTAGAGCATCCCAATGGTAAATTTTTATTATTCCAATTTACTTATGCAATGCAATGATAATCAGTTTGAAACATCATCTTTTTGCTAAAATTTTACCCCGAGTATGGTTGTAATACATGTTTCAGTATTTATATGGCCTTTCTTTCAATTTGGTTGACATGTTACCTTTTGTTAAGTATTTAATCTACCGACATTTAGTTGGCCTCTTGCGTTGTCAGCTTGCCTCAAGTGCACTCTTTAATTTTGTGTATAATCTTTCTGTTTCATGGGAGATGAGTATCCTAATTGTTGTAATAAATTGGTAACCTGTTCCATTATATCATTGATATGTAAAGACTACGCATGTAACTGATGATTTGTTGTATGAGTTGGAAAGGAGTTGATTATGATTTGTTAACTACTGTTGTAGGTAACGTTCGTGGCGTTTGGGATCGGTTATGCAACTTCACCTCCATCATCAGCAGCCCTTTATTGTGTTATAAAAGATGGTCTTGGACGCGTTAGTAGGTGCATCTACACGGCTAGGTTAGTGTCTACTTCCTAATTTCCTTACGATTTCTTAGGATTCAAATGAAAAAGCTTATTAAGCTAACAACCACTCTTTGCTTTCAATATGTCGATTTTCAATATCTGGAATACGCAAATATTCAGCGTACATTTACCTACTATAAATTTGAAATCATGATTTGTTCTTTTAAAAATTGAAGTCTATAAACAACTTAGGACCATCTATAGAAATGCCCTGCGATACATTTTATAGTGGCTTTATTATATGTTACGACTACACATGAAGGAGAAACGAAGGTACACACTGACTTTATACCTACAGTTAAAGCCTAAAGGCATCTGCTATTCACGAGTTCTGAAATACATGTAATTGATCGACAATGATATTAGAGTCATTGGGTTTATTGTTGAACTCATAATTTGATTTTGACATGCAGTAATTTATAATCTATAAGGAGCAATGGCTGTCACTACCAAATGAATGTAGTTGATTGTGGGAACCCTGGGCGTTTTATCCTTTATATTCGGCCTTTTTACTGAAAACAAGAAGGTGACATTAACTAATGTTTCTTTCCCATTTGGTTATCTAATCTATGAGGCTCATAAAGTTTTAACTGGCCACTAGTGCAACACTTAATATTTAGCTTTTGTTTACTTTCATCCTTGCTGAATTACTTTAGCATCTGTTATTTTAGTTTTTATATTTTTATTGCAGATTGCATTTTGAACCCCGATCATTGGCAAGTATGTTATCTGTAACTATCCAACCAATCACCAGCTATGAGTGAGTTCATCATTTTTATTATATCCATAAATTTCACCAGATTAACATATATGTTAATATACTCAGCTAGGCTCACCGTTTCATATTTGATGAATCAATTTTCACAGTAGCAGCAACCGCAGGTTGTTATGAACATATCAAACGTTCAAGGGATGGTTAGACCAAAAGAGAAATGGTTTCATCACAGTTGGGGAAGTAGTAGTAGTAGTTGTTGTTGTTGTTATGGGTGGCAGGGCTAGCCTAATTGTGCATCAGCAGCTAGCCGTAGGGGTAATTTTCACATTTTTTGGTTTCTAGGTTGGTAATTTTTACATTTTCCAATAATTGGGTTGAAATGGTCATCACCAATTACAACTAAGTTAGTATACTACATGTTCGCCACAGGTTTCTCCCATCATCCGATCCATTATTAAGTATCGAGGTTTATGAACTAAGTCATGAGCAACATGCATCCCTATTCTCAGAAGTTGGCAATGAAGCAGTACCAAATAATATTGAACCACATGCATTAGTTGGAGCTGCCGCGGGCCACCGAGCAATAGCCCAAGGCAACAATGCAGAGTTTGCTGAAGCTGTCTCACTATACTGCACCAGAAGAGGTATATATAAAATAAAATGAAAATTTTGTTGTTGATAAAAGATAGATGGTTATATTTCAAATTTAAAATGAATACTTGAGCTCTATATAAGGTTGTCTATTTTGTCCGTTAATCTATTAGTTTGTCAAATAATCAGAATAGCCATTCAAACATTTCAAACATGAATATCCATTCAAAAATTTCAATCGGTTCCATATTTTGAATCCAAGGTTTTTCCCTCTACTCTATTTGTCTTTATTATTCTATAAATCACTGTACAATTACTCTATAGATTTTCTACACCATACCCTAATCATATACTTCAAGCTAATTTTCTATTATTTTCCATGGCTGGTGAACAAGAGTTTACTCCGTTGAATCCGATTAACGATTAAAGGGACGATTGGAAGGTCATAGTGAAAGTGTTTTTGGTTTGGAAACAAACCAACCCATATAATCCATCCACAATCGCTTCAATGGAAACCATCCTTATGGATCAACAGGTATTTATCTTCGATTCTAATTATAAAAGCTTAGTGACTTGTGTTGTTTTCGAATATTCCATCCAGATATATGATCTAATGTATTGGATATTATAGAACAGAAACTTGTATTTTGTACAGTGGGATTATGGATCGTGATGTTGGCTTGAAAAAGAGGTTACTGGCACTTAATTTTGTCTTTATATTGTATTTGTTTTGTGATCTTGATTTTAGTATTTATTATGCTTATTTGTTTCTTAAATAGTTTTAGTTTTAGGTATTGTCAAAGTAAAGATATTAGTTTTTTTTAGTTATTAGAAGGGGTAATAAAGATGTTAGCTAAAAAGTGTAAATAGTAGTATATATTTAGTGGATATAAAGTAATAAAGATTAGTCTTTATACAGCATCTGATGTGCACTCAAGTTGGTTTAATGACAGAAGGTAACTACATTTCATGAAGATCAATATTATGTACACCAATTGTTTGATGATATGCTTGAACGAAAATGTGTGAAATTTTTGAAGTTTTCCCTGTAACTGATTTATAGAACCATTATATGAATAGGTAACAACCAACTTATTTGTTAAGTGTATTAATGAAGTTAGTTTCAGTCATTTTCTTTGGTTTGCATCTCTATCTAAAAGATGTGTTCATAGTTTCTAAGTTGGCTTCTAGGATTTATAGAATTTCAATACGTACGATTATATTGTTATACTAGGATTAATTTAATAATTCGGATAAGTGCTTTCATTATACCTCCCCCTCACTCTGTTGTATTTCCCAAATCAAGAAGAACACCATAATCTTGCTAATGCTGAAAGCGAGTCATTATCATCTATTTCCTTTATAATCATCATTTTGATAAGTGCGAAAAAAGAAATCACTTTCATATTTTTGGGTTTTAGTGGATTCATTTTTTTTCCTATTTTGTAATCCAATTTATAGTACTATTATCTCCATTACAGAACATGAGGATGAAAGTAATGGTGGTGGTATAAATTCATCTTCTGTACAAGAAGATACTGTCTGGGTCAAGGGTCTTGTCCCTGGCATTTATTTTTGCAATGGAGGTACTCCTGTTTATTTATCATCATCTCTAGCGACTTCATTGATCATGCAACTTGTATAAAAAAATTGAGATAAAAAGTGGTCTGGTTGACCCAACCGAGCCGTATCAGTATCTTAACCATTTTGACTGGTTATCCAATCCATAGTAGTATGAGAAAGAAAGATAAAGTCTGGCTCAGTTGTTATTATAAAGCTTCCAGATTTTTGAGATTGTGGCAATCCACATTCTGTCTCCGTTTTGCACACTGTAGCTTTATAGTTTGTATTATTATATATCTTAGAAATGACATGCTCCCATGGATGGTGATAGATTTTGTGATGGCTCTTAATCTGTGTGGCAAGATAATGACCTTCTCTCAAGTTCAAGTCTTGCCTTCTGATATTCACGGTAAGCCTTGACTTATACATTAAAATTGTTCTTGGCTGCTAATTGCATATGTAATGGGGAGGTGAAAGTGGTTATATACATGAAAATTGTTCTTGCATTTGTGTTTGAATGATATGTAGTAGAGGTGCCAAATGAGTGGGTCAGTGAGTTGGGCAGTGGTTTAAAATTATTTTGGCTCTAAACATGTTTTTTGAGTACTATGGAGGCAAGGCTCGGCTATTATACGTTAACCCATGTAGGAAGAGACCATGTTTTGTTTTCTTTTTACTTAGTTTTACTGTCATTTTGTAACTCCAATTTTGTTAACTTATGCAGTAGATTGATTTTGGACTTGAGCTTTTTTCTTTGGTACTTGTAGCTTTAATATTTTATCGACTATTTTAATCTTTCAACATGTTAATTGGCACGCTTACTCATTCACAAAAAAACCACTGAATCTCCGATAATTAATAGTATATTGACAAGAAATCAGGAATTGATATAATCCTTTTGGAGTGGTAATCAAGAGCAATTATAAATAAATTTTCTATCATTTTTTTGTTTCATAGTACGCCTTCTAAGTACCTTCAGTTGAGTAAACTTAGTATGCCTTTGTGTTTCTTAGTTTGCCTTTCTATCCATTCAGTTGAGCCTACTGTATCAACTTAGTCTATTTTCTAACCGTATTATATCAATGTATCTATAGTGGTCTATAGCAATCTGTAAAGATTTTATTGTTTAATCATGGGTTCTTGATTATAGTAGAGATTCAAGATGATTGATATATGTGATTTCTTGTATGTGGGTTGTTATTCTTGCTGATTTTAGTGGTGATTATGAATTGTCAGGTTCTCCTTTGATCTGAGATTTTATGATACAACATTCGTTTATTATCCAAATGGTTATGCTTGAACTGGTTATCACTACATGGACGATTTGTTATATAAATATCTACTTTCAAAGGGTAATAACGCTTTTGGTGCTCAAAGGACCATGCTCAAGGGTTGTGTCGCTTAGAATAAAAAAAATTACCCCAATTAAATTGCAATTGTAGTGGGTTCTGTATCTTTCGAAAAACTGTTACAAATTGGAAAACTTAATGGACGTGATTAGACCACTTCGTATTCACCATCCATTTGAAAGTAATAAACAACAAATCAAACTTCAATTGAATTAAATACATTCTACTATATCAACCAAACAAGTATGTCAATTTATAAAGTATTTTGTTGATTATATAATACAAGCTTCTAAGTAAAATTATGTACTAGCCCGTGAATTCGCGGGTTATAATCTAGTTTCTTAGAAAATTAGAGATGAAAAATTGTGAAAAATTTTCCACAACTAAACGCACAGTAATAATATACACCCTTTGTTCCAATTCATGTCCAAATAGCCCAACATATAGTAGCCCACTTACGAAAATGCAAAACTTGTCTAAAATGGGGTATAAATTTTACCAATGAGCATAGAGTTGCATTATACATACACAAAAAGGGTAAGTGTTTCTCGTTTCCAAAAGTCTATCCATGCGAGATCGCACAACAAAACTATACGATTCATGTACGTTTATTCGGTTTTCTTTTTACGTAAAGTAACAATGTTACGTTTTGAACAACTCGACCTTTGTAATTACGGATATGCTAACCAATTTAGTGCTGCAGCCTGCATAGTTGGTTTTTCTAAAGAGAACGTCACGAACACCCCAAATTAAACTCGTACGATTTAGATACGTACGTACGTTGAAGATAGAATAATATTATAAATTATTGTTTATGAACAATGTGTCGATTGATATAAGTTTAGCTATAGTTAATTTATTATAAGAATATGCAAAGATAGTCACGGTACTAAGTGTAAATAACGCTCATGAAATCCTTGTGAACCTTAAACTTTGCGCTTAGGTACATAAGTAGCAACATTTACAACTTTAACTGATGCACCAACTATCAGATTAATGCGTACTTTTTGTTAATCTGGAGATTATATTTTGAATATAAGAAGTTAACCGTATTTATAAAATTTTACATCATGGGGTGTTTGATTGATACAAGAGAAGGAATTAATGTGCATTTTATTCATTCGAAAATTTAAAACGAAACAAATAATCCGGACTGAAACAATACAATCACGACACGAGAATTACCCAAATACAAGGAAAAGAGCTATAAAAAAGCACATCTATGCTGCATGACTTTTCTTTTCTTTCACCTTTAAAATTACCTTTTACTATAAATATAGCATATATATCTATATCTGTATATATAAAAACAAACGTATAAGTAAATTCATCTTAGTTTTATAGAGTTCAATTGAAAGGCGGCGAAAATGGTAGATGTGGAGGCACAGACTTCATGTGAGCAAGCTTCAACTTCTTCGACAATCTTTAATAAAGTCGATCGGCCTATAACATTGAAGGTTTGTTTTTCGATCATTTTTTTGATCAATCCTTGATTGTACATAGAAGATAAACGACCATGCGTGATTGAGTAAACCTACATAGTGATCATTGTAGGTAGAATTTTGAATAGTATTAATACTGATACGGAGTATAAGTCTACTAAAGGTGCATAATGTTAATTACATAGACCTGCTTAATTAAGGTGGATTTCTTAAATGCTAATTTTATTTGTACTCCAGTAAATTTTAAAACTAGTGATAGAAGTGTGCCAAATTGTTTGATGTAT
This sequence comes from Helichrysum umbraculigerum, assembly GCA_949592205.1. NCBI lineage: Eukaryota > Viridiplantae > Streptophyta > Magnoliopsida > Asterales > Asteraceae > Helichrysum > Helichrysum umbraculigerum. Next base: position 157,119,135 of record CATIUR010000004.1, read on the forward strand.
GTATTTTTGATCCGTGATCGAGAGTTTTAAGCTATGGTCAAACACCATGAGTACCTTATACAATAATTCAAAAAGGGTTCTTAATTCAGCCAATATTTTGTTTGTTTCACTTTAAAACATTTTGCATCAACCAAAGTATCGTAAAAGTAAGAAAACATATCTTGAAAAGAAAATTATATTGGGCCTCGTATGGAATTGGTTGAGAACCTTCAACCCAAATCAGGCCTTTTAGTCCAAGATTAGGCTAGAGTGGGCCCAATATTCAATTTTTTAAAATGGTAACTTCATATTTTAAATACATATATCTATAATCTATAAGGTATAACCCCTTATAAAGGGTTTACCCCCATTGGCTTAATGTTTAGAAAACTGGAATATCGGAAATTACTTATTTACCCTTGTTTAACAACCCTTTTATTTTTAGTTACTTTAATATTTCAACATTTCTATGGTTAGATTTATTTTTTTAGGAAGTTGAATAAATGCTATTATTACACTATAAAACATTTTGATATTTCATCTATTCGTTGAATTTAAAGGTTGGTCGACATTACCTCTTACAATGCACTCGAGGTAACTATTGGATTACATCGAAAACCACATGGAAACCTTAAGATCGTTAAATCTTAATCGACAACAATCATTCTTTTTCATGTATCGCCGCCGCATTGTGCGGGCACTGTACTAGTTACATTACATGGATTTGACTAATTTGTGCTCTTAAAGCATAGATTAACAAGTGTAATTTTTAAAAGTTATAACTAATAAATACACAATAACTAATAATTGAGACTTTTAATTGCATAACCATTTATGTAATATACAATCTTTGGTAAGGGATTCAACAGTTTCATGAAGTGGTTTACACCATCAAAACGAAGAAACAAGGATGGATGAAAAAGAAAAACGAATCACTAGAGAAGCAAATATTAAAAGGAGTTACAGGCATGGTGTTACCTGGAGAAATGTTAGCAATGTTAGGTCCATCTGGCTGCGGGAAAACTACTCTTTTGACCGCATTAGGTGGCCGCCTAGGTGGCAAACTTGACGGCACTATCACCTACAATGACAAACCATTTTCAAGTATCATGAAACGTTACACGGGTTTTGTTACTCAAGATGATGTTTTATACCCTCATTTAACAGTCACTGAAACTCTAGTGTTCACGGCTCTACTTCGTTTGCCTAAGAATTTAACAGGTCAAGAAAAGGTCACACATGCTGAAGCGGTGATCGATCAACTTGGGTTGACAAGATGCAAAAATATAATCATAGGTGACTCGAATTTAAGAGGGGTATCGGGTGGTGAGCGAAAAAGGGTTAGTATTGGACAAGAAATGCTTATAAATCCTAGTTTGTTGTTCTTGGATGAGCCAACATCGGGGCTCGATTCAACAACTGCTCAAAGAATTGTTTTAACATTATGGGAGTTAGCAAGAGGAGGTAGAACAGTTGCGATGACTATACATCAACCCTCAAGTAGGCTTTTTTACATGTTTCATAAAGTTTTACTGCTATCAGAAGGGAATTCACTATATTTTGGGAAAGGATCAGATGTTATGAATTATTTTGAAAGTATTGGCTTTTCACCATCTGTAGCCATGAATCCATCAGATTTTTTGCTAGATCTTGCAAATGGTATGGTAATAGTTGAATAATTTCATCCCTTGTGCTCATAATATATTTGCATATTAGTTAGCTAATTTTGTGGCATCTGCAAAATAAACATATGTAGGGATATCAACAGATGATGCAAGTTATTCGGATCACAATGCAGTCAAGAGGAAGTTGGCGTTGGCTTATAGATCGAATCGTGCTGATAATCTAATAGCTGAAGTATTACAAGTTGATGATCACGTGAACGATGTTTTAGACAACAAGAGGACTGAAAGATGGAGCACAACTTGGTTGCAACAAGTAAATATTTTGTTTAGAAGAGGTGTCAAAGAAAGAAGACATGATTTCTTTTCCGCTCTTAAGATTGGTCAGGTTTTTGCAATAGCAATTCTTTCTGGCTTATTATGGTGGCAATCTGATACATCTCACTTACAAGATCAGGTACACATTTATACCAACAGAATATTAATCTAAACAATGATTCTTGAAACAGTATCGTGACTCCTTACTAACTTATAAAATATGCAGTCAGGATTACTATTCTTTTACTGTGGATTTTGGGGATTTTATCCTTTATTTCAAGCAATTTTTACATTCCCTCAAGAAAGAGAAATGCTTGAAAAAGAAAGATCATCAGGAATGTATAGACTTTCGTCTTATTTTGTGTCACGTACAATAAGTGATCTACCAATGGAGCTAGTTCTACCCACACTGTTCTGCATCATAACTTATTGGATGGCTGGGCTCAAACCAGAATTTGGAAGTTTCTTGTACGCCTTATTAACGCTTCTTTTCAGTGTCTTGGTCTCACAAGGGCTAGGACTCGCGTTAGGTGCACTTGTTTTGGACCAAAAATCAGCCACCATTTTAGGGTCTGCGATCATGTTATCCTTCACATTAGCGGGTGGATACTACGTTCAACATGTGCCTGCTTTCATATCTTGGATCAAAGTTTTATCGATCAGTCAGCATACTTACAAACTCTTGATTGTGTCACAGTATGAGCATGGCCAAACGTACCAATGTGGTGAACGAACTTGTTTGGTTGAAGATTTCCCGGCTATTAAGACTGTTGGGCTTGATGGGAAAATGTACTCAGTTGCTTGTTTGGCTATAATGCTGGTAGTTTATCGGGTTATTGCTTATTTGGCACTAATGAGGATTGGTGTGCCTAAAAAGTAAGTTATAGAAGTAGGATGTAATTAATATAAGATTCACACTTCGACAATGGCTCCTTTTTTCACTTTTTATTACCAGCAATCCAGCATTATAGCAAAGGCAACAACAGTGATCACTTGCCCATCAAACATGCCATTCAAAATAGCAGTAATTTCTTCAACCATGTTAGCAAGTTTGGTTACCACATTGTTAACCAAAGTTAATTAGTCAAAAAGGGTGTATACGTATATAACATTAGGGATCATTACTAAAAAGTTTAATCTATAAGAGTTTGATAACCTTCGTTTATTCCATTAAATATTAATTTCAATGTTAAGTGTTAAGTTATTTGATCTGTTCTGATTGTTATGATCTGTTCAATACTGTTTTCTTTTTTTCTACAAACAAGGTTGCAGTTTTATCATGTTGAAATCTCAAGAAGAAGTTTGTAATCAAATAAAATGACTGCTATGAAACCGAAAGATGAAAGGGGTACGTACCACAGGGGGTTTCAAGATTAGTAATTAAGGTTTAAACAGTTACATTAGTTTGTTGTTTGCAATGGCAATCATATACAACTCACTTAAAAGATAAGCTTGGTATGTCATTACTTGATTTGAAAAACCCCAACAGCTAGCAATCCTCACATCAGGTCTAGCAGAACCACAATTTGTTTGATTTTTTAAACTTCAACTCGTGATTATGATGCTGTTTCCTATTGTTTCAAGCAATAAATACCGTCCCACACAAGAACAACGGTGTTTTTTTTTTTGTTGGGAAGGGAATATATATATTGATAAGAAAGGTAAAGGAAATAAATCAGATATTGTAAGCGAGCCGTATTTGAGTATGTCATTTCATTTTTTGTTAGCTTATAAAATGGCTTTGCTCAAACCTGTGCCAACGAGTTTTTGAGTATATGTTGAATTGTTAACCACTTAGGGACGCCAAAAGTGGTCATGGTATTCATGTGGATGGAAACCAAAGTTTAGGTAAGAAATGAATAATTTAAGGCACCAAAAGAAGATTAGAAATTTGTGGGCTACAGTTGAGGCATGAAAGTAATTTTTGAACATATAAGTTATGTCATGAAAGATGCATGTCTTAGCCAATAATAAGCACAATGGAAAGACTCATTATAATACATATATAGTGATCACTTTATCTCAAGAGAGTAATCAACCACCTCTATTCTTAAGTTGGTGATCATGTTAACTGATCCTCTAATTTCTATATATATACTTTAATCAAATTTATATGGATGAGTCAACATAGTTACAAGTAGCTAGGGTCGCAAGGCTAAACCGGTGAATGTGGCAACTGGACTCGTTTGGTTGAAGATTTCTGGCTATTTAGAGTCTCGGGCTCGATGGGCAAGTGATCTCCGTTGTTGCTTAGGCTATAATGCTAGTTATCTATCTGAATTATTGCTTATACTGGGTTTCGTGTGGATTGGTGAGCATACTAAGTCACACCAATCCGGCCTCATGAGAACCAATTAAAGCAATACTATGAGATACTAATATATACAAGCATTATATCCCAAGCAATAAAAACGGATATCATCTGTCCATCAAGCCCGACACTCTTAATAGCACTGCTTCAACTAAACGAGCCCTGTTACCACATTGGCAACCAAGTTTAGTAGCTGAAAATGATGATCAAAGATATTAATGTACTGAATATTACAGGGTTTATAAGTTCGATTTTCTTAGTTATTCATAGAACTGATGCAGAGCAGATCTAGCAGCTTGTTGATAAGATCAAGCATTACTAACATATACTCCATGGTTTCTTTTATTTTACTAGTTATTCTTTTGTTTAGGTACAGCAGATGACATCAAAACTTTGTAGTACATCTCTTTTCTATCCTGCAAGCTTTCAGCATAATCAGTCCATCAACAAGCATTCGAGCTCTCGCTATAATAAGGTCACGGCGTCATCAACAAGAAGCACCAAATCACATCACAAACTAAAACATATCCGGCCTCTTAATTTGTAAATATGCCTGATGAATATATGGGGAGTATTTTACACAGTGATATGGTTGTCTTATTGAAAATTGTAAATTACTGTAAGTTTACTTAAACAGGAAAAACCTTTACTTAAACACTTGGGTTAGGCAGCTAAGTTGAAACTTGAAACATACCCAGGCCCAGAATGACAGCCACTTTTTATATATATATCTTTAGCCTGTTACAATGGGCCCAAGCCCATTTCCAGTTAGTCTAGGCGCAATTTGTTTCGATCCAAACTGTTTTTGTTATAAACTGATTCCGTTACAGCTCGCGCCACAATATTACGAATTTAGCGCCGATATTACAGCCTATGAAAGATGTTTTCATTCTGGCGCTATTTATTTCTACATTAAAGATTTAACTTTTCTGAATTGACACAACTAATCCCTCTAATTTCATTTGTATCACTTACTCGGCCTACACTTACATAAATAGATACATACATACATACATACATAGGTTATAACAATTGCTTATTAGAACTTGGCAACATTAGACATTTTCATTTTTTATTTCAATACTCCCGAATATATATATATATATATATATATATATATATATATATATATATATATATATATATATATATATATATATATATATATATATAGTGGCATGATCCAGAGGGAAGGGGTCTTTTAGGGGGGAAGGGGGGAAGCAGCCATCTCACCGTTCATCTTCATCATTCAACTCCCGCTCATGATATGTACTGTGCACCTGCGCTTCAATGAGTTTACAGGGAAGGGGTTAAAACAGTAATTTCATATTATTCGTTTTTATTTATTTAAAAAAAACGTAATTCAATTACGTATATGCATATAAGCTATTGATTCAATTTTGTTCGTCGTCTTCTTCATCTGTTGCACAAATTTCGTTCGCGTAATCAATTAATCGATTCCCCGTTAACATAAACTGAACTTTGTATACATTCAATTCCGTTGTTTCTTCAATGCCCTAAACATCGTTCATAATTAGGGCTCAGATCGTAGTCGCATTCGTTGATTATGTCTTCTAGTTCCAATGTTCATGGTGATTCGAATTCATTTGTTGGTGAATCTACTGGTAAGTGTATACTAACTATTTTATTGTCTATAAAATTCATGCTTTTTTGTTTATTTGTTGTAATTGTGCTAAAATGCATTCTGATTAATGTTATTTTGTAGCTCATGTTATTGCTTCCAGATCCAATGTTCCACTGGAATCTAATCCTATTCTTCCTGATTCTACTGGTAAGTTTGTTATATTTAATTGTGTTAACATTACTCATGTTGCATATTATTAATTTTATGATGATTTTTAGAATTATTTTGTTGCTTTTATTTATGTAACTTTCCATATTTCAAATGATGAATATTATGATAGTATGCACTGTGATGCGTCTTAAGATAGGCTTACATTGAAGTGACATATATTGATACTTGTTAAGAACAGTATGCACTGTGATGCACTTAAGATATGTTTACATCGAAGTGACATATATTGATACATGTTACCACCCATTTTGATGACTTCTAATAGTATGCACTGTGATGCTTCTTAAGATAGGCTTACATCGAAGTTTACATTCTGAATAATATACACTGGAAGTGCAGTCACACGCGCATCTACTTTATTAAGATTAATCGACATTTGAAATTGCTTGAACTTTGCGACTTTGTTTAATCTAGTGGTAAAAGGATCAAAGACACCACAGGTCTATAAGAACTATGAGACAAAAATTATGATTCAAGTCAAAATTTTCTAGATTAAGCTGAAAAACTCCACTAGATTCATGAAAGTTTAGTAAGTTTTTTATCAATTGTAGTAATTTACAGGAATATGTAATTGTAAGATTGAACTACTGAAACAAACTATCACATTGCAACTATTTTTTTTTACTCCTATATATAGCACAATATTTCTGGCATCATGTATTTTTTATGTTTAGCATAAGTTTACATCATAGTGATTTATGTAGATACATATTAACACCCCATGTGGATGCGTACTACTAGCATGCAGTTGATGCATATTAACACCCATGTTAAACTAAATTTATGCATCTGAACATAATTTTACTTGTCGAACATTATCATTTATTTAGTTTATTTTTATTTGTTTTATTAGGTGGTGATTCAGTTACAAAGAGGCATGTTCTTTCATCATTTGAAAAAGAATATCCAGATGGCACAAAATTATGGTTTCCTATTGTTCCTGATTCGTTTAAGCCCATAATTGGTTCTGTTTTCAATTCGTATGATCATTGTTTTAGTTTCTATGAATCATATGCTGAGGTTAGTGGTTTTGATGCTAAGAAATCATCACAGAATTGTTTTGAAGATGGGTCTGTGAAGTATAAAGTTTATAGGTGTAATAAATCTGGTTTTTCTAAGAAGTTAGCTGTCGACACTTTGAAACATGTTCCTGAACCGGTTGTTGAACCTGCTGTTGAGCCTTCTCGTAAATGTAAAAAGCGTGTTAAAAAAGTTAGTAACCGTAAATCGTCTTCTATCAAGACAGGTTGTGATGCTAGCTTGAGATGCAAATTTTTGAAAGGGAAGTGTGTTGTAACTAAGTTTTTTGAGGGTCATAACCACAAGCTTGTTTCCGAGTCTAATAAGAATCAAATGCTTAAGAAACGAAGATTAGATGTAGATGATATGCAACATCTTCATGATTTGAGTAGTCGATCGAACATTGGTCCTACCATTGCTCACCGTTTAAAATGTGATCTTAGTGGTGGCTTTGATATGGTCGGTCCTAGTAGTCTAGATTACAAGAATTTCAAACGCGATATGAATCGGTTTGTTGGTGAAAGTGATGCCCACATTGCTATAGAGAATCTTCTTAGGAAAAAAGAAGATCTTCCAAACTTTACTTGCGAGTATTTTTGTGACGATGACGGTTCTCTACTCGGTGTTTTTTGGGCTGACAACGTTTGTAAACTCAATTATCAAGAGTTTGGTGATATTGTTTGCTTCGATGCGACGTATGGGACGAATAAGTATGCTTTTTTCCCTTTATTAAATGCATTATTTGTTTCATTTTTTTCCTGTTATAATCTGATTTGAACATTAAATCTGATGTTGTTAATTTATTTTCAGATATAATATGAAGTTTGTTCCGCTTACGGGTGTTGATAATCACAAACGACTTGTTATTTTTGGAGCTGCACTGTTATCCAGTGAATCCATAACATCATTCAATTGGTTTCTTGATTGTTTCTTAAAAGTCTTTCCAACTGAACCGGGCCTAATTGCTACTGACCAAGATCCAGCTATTAAAGAGGCAATTCGTGTTAAATTTAAAAGTGCCAAACACCGGTTTTGCATGTGGCATATAAGTCAGAAACTTGTTGACAAGGTATGTTTTTTACGTATAAATATAATGTCCAATTTAATATATCTTAATATTCATTGAAGTGACATATATTGATAGGCTTACATTGATGCGTCTTAAGATAGGCTTACATTGAAGTGACATATATTGATACATGTTAATAACAAGTATGCATTGTGATGCTTCTTAAGATAGGCTTACATCGAAGTGACATATATTGATACATGTTAACACCAGTATGCACTGTGATGCATCTTAAGATAGGTTTACATCGAATTGACATATATTAATACATGTTAACACCCATGTGGATGACTACTAGTAGTATGCAGTTAGATGCATATTAACACCCATTGTTAACATTTATTGTATCTAAATATTCATTTTGGTTATTATCATTTGTTACGATTTATTTTATGTTAAGTATTTGTTTGAAGGTGTATATTAAGTTACATTGAATAATATTTTAACATTATTTGTTTATGTTGTTTTAGGTTGATTATGTTTTGTATTCCAATAAGAATTTTCAGAAGAGAATGAATTATATTTTTTGGAATCAAGAAATGACACCTGAGAAGTTTGAAACACGCTGGAAATCAGTAGTTGATGATTTTGGATTGCATGATTTGAGGTGGTTCAATGATTTGTATGAATTGAAGGAAATGTGGGTACCTTGTTATTTTATGGATCTTCCCATGAATGGCTTAATGAGGACTTCATCACTTTCCGAAAGTGAAAATGCATTTTTCAAGAGATGCAAGAACAAACAATCGACTTTAGTTGATTTCTTTTCAAGATTCGATGCTGCTATGGAAAAGCAGCGTCACAATAATAGGTTGCTTGAATATGAGATGGAAAACAAGTCTGTCAACTGTTTGACCCCCAATAAGATTGAGCTTCATGCTAGGGACGTTTACACGCCTTCTTTATTCTTGTTAGTTCAAGAAGAAATTGAAAAAGATTCGTTATCGTGTGCTCAAACCAGCTGTGTAACTGATGGAGACAAACAGCTCTGCATAGTGCAAGAAAAATTCCCTCCTCCTCGTCCGAAGTGGAATTACAAGGTAATTTGATTTAAATATTTCGTGTTTTTTTTTTTTTTTTCCATTTAATTCTATATTTCTAAATAGTTTTAGTAGTTTGCACTATGACATGTTATCATACTTCGAAAAACAGCATTATAATGTAAATGTTATGTTAGTATGCATCACTGTTCCTTGTTATCTGTTTGTTGGCAATCTAAATTAGATTGGACTGTTTTGGATTCATATGCCCCATGCTCTTTTAGCTTTGTAAGTACTTGTTGTCTGTTTTTTGGCTGAGCTTTGTATTCTGGTTGTGCTCTATCTTGAAGCTTTCCTTTTTGGTTTCTTTATAAAATTTCTGCTTTTCCAAAAAAAAAAAAAAAAAAATGCATCAAAGTTCTTCCTGTTAACATGATAACATTACTAACAGTACGCACCATGATGCATGTTAACATACACTTTTAGTGCTGTTTATTTTAAATGTTAATTTTTATTTTTTAAAAATGTTAATTTTCTTATTCAGGTGGATTTTGATCCAGTCAGCGGTGAATCCAATTGTTCGTGTTTGTTATTTGAACGTGAAGGTCGCTTATGTCGTCACATATATTGTGTGTATGATATTAACGACATTTATTCTATTCCCAATAAGTACATTCTTAGGAGGTGGACAAAGGAAGCATCTGAAACTTTTAATTTGTTAAGTTTGGATGTTGATCCTGTAGGTGAGTGTTTTAAACTAGGTAAAGATGCTTTCAATAAGCTCAGAAAAGTTGTTTCTCATTTGAAAAATGATAGAGAGAAGCTATTGGATTTTAGTGGTAAATTTGATCTATTTTTGCAAGAGTTTGCTGATGGAAAAGCAGATGAGCAATCATCTTCTAGCAGAGTTGAAAAAATTCAGCAAGTTTATGGATTCTCTAAGCCAACTAAAGTTTCCATTTATCCTCCTAAGAACGTTCGTAACAAAGGTCAACGTTCTTCAAAGAGGTATACTCGTGCACGAGAAAAAGCCGTCAAGAAACAGGTTAAAAGAAGAGAATGTCAGTATTGTTTTGAAACTGGGCATAATATTAGGAGTTGCCCAGAAAGAATTGCAGATGAGTTGAAACAATCTGAAGATAATGAAGATGATGATGCTCAATTTGAAGAAGACGAAGATGTCGATGAAGATCCTGAAAAAGAAGATTCTGATGATGAACTTTCTGATGAATTCTGATATTGTTTACTCACTTTCATTTTATTGTAGTATTCTCTTCAAATTTTTAAGAAACTATGAATTGATATTTCGAGCTACTGCCAATTGTTATCCATTGGTTTATTTTTTTGATACTTAAATTTTGTAATGTTAAGCACTTGTTAACTATCAAAATCTATTCAGTCAATGTTTTTTTGTGATGGTTTTTGCAGTCTAAATTTTTTATTTAATTGTATTGTCTTTTGCAAATAATGCTATGATATATCTGAGTGCATTCTACTAGTACCCAGTACACATGGGTGTTATCATGTATCGATATACTTTAATTTGATATTTTTATATACTTTATGGTGCATCCGAATGCATACTATTAGCACTTATCATGTATAAAAGCAACCTTACAAAAAAAATTTGATAATTTTTCGTACATATATTAGAGCAACCTTACACTTGTTTACGAACATCCAATAGTTACAAACTCTTATTAAACGAAAAAACTAACCCACGTTTACTTTAAGAGTCTATGCTCTATACCCGTTGTTTAAAAAAAATATATTACTTTTGCAATTTTATCATATTTATTCACAGAAATATGTTAACACCCATGTTTATTAGGGTTTAGGGTTTAGTATAATTTATGGTTTAAAATTTTATAAAGCGTTTAGGGTTTGGGTTTTGGGGTTAATACCCTAAATGCAACACTCTAATACTTGTTAGTAACAAATGAAACTCACAAAAAATATTAATATGCACTGTCATGCATATTAATATTTGTTTTACATTGAAGTATATCGACACATGTTAACATCCATGTGCACAAGTGCTAACATTACACACTTTAATGTATCATAACAACGGTTAATATCATAGTGACGTATATTGATACATATTTTACTCTCATATGTACAACTAATTAATAGTACGCACTTTGATGCATCATAACATTGGTAAACATTAAAATGAAATAAATCAATACATGTTAAACTCCAATGTGTACGAGTACTAATAATACGAACTTAGATGCATCATAACATCAGTAAAACAATAGTAAAGTATCAAGACATGTTAACACCCATAAGTATGAGTACTAGTACTATGCACTATGATGCATCATAACATTATATGCAAAATATCACACATTGAGCCATGACACTTCATAGCTGTTTATCCTATCTATTTAAGATATAGAAATAACATTGTCAAGATTTAAGATACTAATAATCTAAAAGTTTTTGTTTTGGAACACACATTATATTTTACTGTCACTCATTATAACAGTCGTCGTAGACTCTCCCATCATCCCATTCCATCAATATATCACTTGCCTGTTCCTTTGCCGTTTCCAGTATTTTACGTTTCTCTGCTTCTTTATGGCTTCTTTCAAATTGTTCATACCTCTTCATTACCTCTGCCTGCTTTTCATTGATTTCGTGGGTAATAATTTTGACTGCATACTTAGTCCTAAGCTCTGTCAACTGCTTCAGTTGAGCCTTCCCTTCTTTTTCTAACCCACAGTTCCAATTGTTGAGTCCATTGAAGTTTTCCATGTGCCGCATTAGGAATACTCCACAATCCGTTCCATTCTCTTTGGTTCTCCACTTCATTCGTCTTCTTGTAATCCTTGCTTTCTTGAAGCTTTCTGCTCTTGGGTGTTCAACATTCTTTAAATAGCAGACAAACAACTTTACCTAATAACAATCATTTTGAGTTGTAGTGTTAGTAGCATTACATATATTATATGTGTTTGCATCTAGTCATTTCTACTTACCACATTTTGCGGTACTCCTAGATATTTCGCATCGAAATCTGGTTGGTTGCTGCTGTTGTCGAGTAAATCTATTATTCCCGCTTTCATGTTGAACACCATTACATAATAATGTGTTTGTCCCTAACCTAGGATCTAACAGAACCGAGTCACTCAATCGTTTGCGGAATCAACGATTAAGTTATAAACTAAACACACGAATAATCAATACGCAATGAATACGGAACTAAACGTTTGTATATTGATGTTAATCGACCAGATTACAGAGATTTCGACTAATTGCGTTTAGGGTTTCGTCAACCCAAAACTGAAAACGAAAATACGAATTTATACAAAAACCGGCACCTGCGACGTCGCACACGACGTCGCAGGCCCAAGCCCATGCGACGTTGACTACGTCGCAGGCCCAAAACCTGACGTCGCACCTGCGACGTTACAGACAACGTCGCAGGAGTCAAGAAATCTAATTCTATTAACTAACTACGAGCTAGACCAACTGACAGACACAAACATGTACCAACAAACTCCCCCGTGTCTTCAGCTTGGTCTTCAAAAATCTTCTTTAAACCCAGCCCGCAGGAAATTGGCCGTCAGCGTGAATTCCATTAGCCACACAAACAGTAACAACATTGTAAAACTGCTCGGCTAAACGTTTGTTGAACTCATTCTTCTGACCAACACGAATCCGATCATCATAGAGTTTTCTTAAATCTTTTTCATGAAAGTTAATCAAACTCATAGGATCATACAGTCTAAACGTTGCTTGCTTCAAATTCCATATACCTCCAACTTCTGGCCACGGTTCTGAATCTGGTACAAAAGTAATAACCGCTTCACCAGTTTGTGAATCGAGTTCCCATTTAACAAGTCTTCGCAGAAAATAATAAGGAACTGGTTCCAGAGGTATCTCAGTCAAACAGTTAGCTGGTGGATAGTGAATTTTAACCATAGGCTTCCTGGTGGCTGGATCAATCTTCTTTTTCAACGTATACCGAGTGCCCAACGTCGGTTTCAATTTAGAATATGTTTTCGATAACACTTCTCGACGTAAATTTCTCTGAATAAACTCAGCATAATCATTCTCGAACGGATTAATCAATTTAAGCTGAGCTAATCGATTAATCTCTCCTTTTGGCAACGTGCTTAATCGATCAAAACGCATTTTGAAATACTGAACTCCATCCTCTCTTTTAATCATAAACAAATTTCTTTGACACTTCCAGCTTTTGATAACTCCAGTGTAATTTCGACTAACTCGATAAACTTGACATTTAACTGGAATAGGAACAGGATTGCGTCCCTTAGGCCACCATTGCTTGTTTCTTTCTTTCTTTGCTTCAGCAGTGTATTTCCTAGGAATATCCATAGATTCTTGAGCTGCTGAGTCTGGTGCCTGTGTCTCTTGAGCTGGAGTTGCAGCAGAACTTGATTCTCCATGTTGAGCTTTAGCAGGCCTCTCATCTTCACTTGAATCAGATTCTATAATCGGTGCACCATCGTAAGCTTCCCCAGATTGTGCATCATCATACGTTTCATCTGAATTTAACTGTTCTTCTTCAATCGAAACATCCTCATTCATCTCAAAAACATTCTCCGTTTCTTCTTCAGAGCCAACTCCACTGGCCATTCTCTGAATAAACGATAAGTCAGCAAATGAATAGTCAACAGCCAGCGGTCTCGGTTGCCCTGGAATATCATCAACACAAAAGTAATCCAAAACAGAAATATTTTCATTAACATTTTCAAGTACAGGGTTGGGGTTTACAGACGCAGGTTCACTTGACTCTAAATTGGGTACCCCAGACCCAGACTCCCCCGAGGCAAGTAACCTGCCTTCCAAAACATTAACCCTAAGCTTTGTTTCCTCAAGCTCCTTAGATTGAACCTCGATCAGTGCAGACTGCTCAGCAATCTTTTCATCTTGAGCTTTCATCCTTTGCTGCATCCGCAAGATATCATCCATCATCTTTTGCATGAATGCAGGAGTCGGTTGAATCGCAAAATCATCTTGCGGCGACGGGTTGACTGGAGCTCTTGCTGACGAAGAACGACAAACACGACGACTAGGTCGAGAAGTTACATCAGCAGAATCAGCGTCACCTCGAGTACGTTTCCCAGTATCCCGAGGAGGAACATACTTACGTCCTTCCCTGATCCGACGCTGAATTCTCAAATATCGGAATGAATCGGTAAGCCTGATACGTTCCATCTCAGAGGGATGCGGAACAGTACCATCCGAATGCTCAGGCGTCGGACCCCCATCCTGAGGACCGACATTTGCTGTATCGTTCGAATCAGAACCCTCAACAGTGTCATGAGACGCTGAATTGTCCGAGTCAACATGCCCAAATTGCTCAATGTTCTCCAAAAGAGCATCCACATGCTCCCCCGCAGCTTGAACAGGAATGTTCACAAGCGGTTGCTGCGGTTGCTGTGGTGCCGGAATGTCCATATACTGAGGTTCCAGTGGGGGTACGTAATTCTCATCCACAATAGCACCAAATAAGGGAACATCCCTTGGTGCCTCAACCCCTTTCTCAAAACCTGCACAAACTGTAAAGATCCGACTCATCATCGGTGAAATCTTTAGTTTCTGATCAATATCACCCTGTGCCTGAATATCTGGATGATAGCGATTGATGTGCAACTGAATAAATCGCGGATATAATATCCATTTCTGATCACCGGCGCTTGCATTATCAACCATAGCCTTGAATATAAAACCCGAGAAGTTGAACGGCTTGTTGTACACTAACGCTAACATGGCAGAAGCCAGACTTCGGCTCATACCATCCGTTCCACCTTTTCTATTTCCCAAACAAACAATAATCACGTGCATCAAATATCTCCAAACACGTGTGAGATTCGCTTTCCGATACTGATCAGTGGGAATCCCTGGATATCCAATCCTTTGCATAGCCCCCGCAACGAAATTTGGATCAAAACTAACAGGCATATCTGGTTGATCGTTCAGCTGAAGAAGCTCCCTAATGCTCTGTTCAGTAATTGTGATCTCAGTGTTAAGAACTGTAGAGACCAGTCGTCGAACGTTGTTATCAGTAACAACATTTGCGTTTCTCCAGAAAGGGTTGATCAGATTTCCAAAAACCACAGTGTTATCAGAGATGTCGTGGAATACCCTTGAACGTCTCAAAAATGCAATCATCTGACGATACGGTGCAGCTTTATTAGAAGTATCATCAAGGTAAGCAGCAGTATTGTGACGCGCTTCGAAAACTAAAGCCATATCTGCAAAAACAGAAGCATACAAGATATTCTCGAAAAGCGTTAGAACAAACAAAGTATACCAAATTTATCACAAACGAAAGGTTTCATTGATATGTTAAATAAGTACAAAGTTACAGACACACATATCAAATCCTAAACCCTAAACCCTAAACCTAAACCTAGACCAAAGATCCCGGTTAAACGAATACAGCCAAAATCCAAGACAAGGTCAGGCTAAAATCCAAGACAGGGATGGTATCCCACCAGACCAGAAGGCCGATGAAGGAATTCCTCCAGACCAGAAAACCAAGATTCAGGACAAAGAGAGAATTCCACCGGATCATTGACCAACGGAGACAAAAATGTTCATATCTAAGTGACCAGATAGAAACTTTAAGGCGCATGACCACCAGAAAGCACAAAAAAATCCACGACCGGAAGAGGGTCCTTCTAGCCGCGGACGGGCGAGTGGTGACACTCTTTGGGCAGAAGCAGTGAACACAGTCTTTGTCCTTCAGCGAGGAACTGAAAGAAATCGCCCGCCATTGCTGGTCAGAATTTAACAGTCAGAAAAACGCAACATTTGGTGTGTAACAAAAATTGTCATTTTCCTGTAAGTAGCGACGTAGCTTATGACGTCGCATATCAGATAGCGACGTAGTAATGGACGTCGCAGAAAATCAGAATAATAACAAAAGCGACATAGCCAGTGACGTCGCACAATATTTGAGCGACGTTAAAGGGGACGTCGCATTTTGCTATTAATTGTGAATTTAATCACATTATCAAAATGGTGCGACGTAGAATAAGACGTCGCTCGGGACGTCGCAGAAAATGCGACGGCGCATACAATTAAATGATAATGCGACGTAGGATATGACGTCGCAGCCGACGTCGCACTAATGAACATTCAAGCGTAAACCTAGAAACTCAGAAATCCTAAGATTCGAAATTTGGGGTTTTTCAAAATCAAACGCACTACACGGTGCGGCAACGAATGGTGATCACGAAAACATAAATTATACGACGTTTAGATCACGATTACATAACTAATTTAACCCAAACCGAGAACCCTAAAACCCGCAATATACATTTAACGATTAAAGCAAAAATACACGGTGAAAAAGGGTAAGATTGGTACCTAAGTGTGCGGAATAACGAGTAGAACAAGACTACGTGAATGGATTGGAAAGAAAACAGCTACAAATCACAAAGATGCTCGAAAAAGTGGTACGTCGCAAATCGCCAGATGGTACGTCACAGGCTACGTCGCAGGAGAATAGTGAATAGTGTGACGTTTTACGTCGCGGTTGAGACTATATATAGTCTAACCCTAAATGCGACGTAGACTGGGACGTCACAAGCGACGGCGAGAGGGACGTCGCATAGAGCAGTTAGGATGTGATTTGAGTCAATTTTGAATTTTCCAAAAACCGTTTACTCGTTATTTTAGCAAATAATATTCAAAAGACTCATGACTTGAAAAAAATAACTTAGAATAAAAATAAAGCATAAAATGAAATAACTAAACTAAAAAATCTTTTTGGTATTTTCTTTAATATCACAAAAAGTAAAAATATAACAGAATAAAATTACTAACACTCTATTTTTGGTGACGGAGTTGTTTTGTCTGCTTAGGAATCATATCGGAATAACATGCAATTATTAGGAATAGTAAGTGTTATTTCGATCATCAGTATATTTTGTCCACTTTAAATTTACTTGGCACATTTAAAACACTTTTTATAAAAATTATTTCAAGACGATTATTGGTATTGTTTGTCCACCTAAACATGTTACATTCGTGTATGTGAGTTAACCTTTTATTATTAGTATGAATATTTCACCGTGGTCCCCACCATAGACATACCCCTTTAGCCCAGACAAGAACATAGTTTCCAAATTTAGAAAGAATATAAGAGAATCAATTTTAAGAATCAAGCCAGCGGTGACAGGTCTGTACTTGCGTACAACAGAGCAACATAACTTGATTCAGGTGTAAGCAAAACCAAACGCAGTCAAACCAAATTAGTGGCGACCTTGTTTAGTACCTTAAATTTAAGACTTTGAAAGTGCATTGACTAACGTTTGCTTAGTTTTGAGAGTAAGCTGAATCGAGACCAGGTCTGCACTTACGTACAACAAAGGAATCAATCAGCTAACTCCCCCAAGAGATCTCAGATATACGATCTAAAATAGAAGTATGTCAAGCTACGCTAAGGAATTAAGACTTAGAGTCGTACATCACAAGGTGTTTACCACATGATCATAGACATGTATTTAAATTACTTCTTAATATCTCAGAGACCGGTGTGTACCATGCCTACCGATACATCGTATAATGAAGATAATTTAGATAAAAACTGTTTTAAGTGTGTCAGATAAACCTACTGACACATCCAAGATAAACCTTAACATTCCATTTTGTGCATGACATCCGATGTACTATCATATCCCAAGTTGTTTACAGACACAACTTCAACGTCTATTTTAAAAATGTTGCAACCTCGCGTTTTCTTTAATACTAAAAAGTATAAAGAGTGGCTGTTGCGATGTTTTTTTTTTTTTTTTTTTTTTTTTTTAATTTTTACAGTTAAACTTAAAAATCCAAGTCACAAATCAATTCTTTGACTGAAATAACCTTAAACCTATCAAATTGACCAGTTCAATAAAACGTGATCGCAAAAAGGCTTTTGTGAAAAGGTCCGCACACTGCTTAAGGGTTTCTATATGTACGACATCTATAAGGTGTTTCTCAAAGCAATCCCGTATGAAGTGGAACCTAAGTTCGATATGTTTGGTTTTAGAGTGCTGTACGGGATTGTGAGTTATAGATATAACAGCTGTATTATCAATGTAAATAGGAGTCATAGAGAGATTGAACCCGTAATCGCGCAGCTGATGCTGAATCCAGAGAACCTGAGAACAGCAACTTGCAGCCGCAACATACTCGGCTTCAGCTGTGGAAATAGCAACCGCAGTCTGCTTTTTGCACTGCCAAGAAACTAAGCGCGATCCAAGGAACTGACATCCTCCAGTAGTTGACTTCATATCTACCTTGCAGCCACCAAGATCCGAATCCGAATAGGCAGTTAACTCGAAGTTTTTTTCGTTTGAATACCATAGACCCAGAGATGGCCTAAAAGCGAGATATCCAAAAATGCATTTTACTGTCTTCATATGAGACACCTTCGGATTTTATTGAAATCGAGAGCAGAGTGAAATGGCAAACACTATATCTGGTCTTGAGGCAGTCAGATACATGAGAGAGCCTATCATTGAGCGATAGTCTTTCTCCTTGCAATCTTCGTCATCCTTATTAGGTCCAAGATTGTGTTTCACTTCAAGTGGAGTGCCGTAGTGTTTACAATCGAGCAATTCATACCGCTTCAACATGTCAGTGACATATTTTTACTGGTGTATATAAATTCCATTGTCAGATTGCTCGACATGTAGTCCCAGAAAGAACGTGAGTTCCCCCATAGCACTCATTTCAAACTCAGATTTCATCAGTCTTTCAAAATCCTTGCACAACTGATCATTCGTTGATCCGAATATTATGTCGTCCACATAAACCTGAACAAGTAATAAATCCGCTCCTTCCCTTTTGATGAAAAGCGTGCTATCAATCTGTCCTCTATCAAAACCATTCTTCAGCAAGTACTTGGCAAGTCGCTCATACCAAAGTTGAGGAGATTGATGAAGACCATACAAAGCTTTCTTCAGCTTGCAAACATGATTAGGATGCTTTGGGTCTTCAAAACCAGGATGCTGACACACATAAATTACTGCGTCAACATCTCCGTATAGAAAAGCACACTTTACGTCAAGTTGATACACACGGAATCCTTTAAAAGAAGCATAGGCTAGAAAAATCCGAATTGATTCCAAACGAGCGACATGAGCGAAAACTTCTGTTGAGACATAGATTGTGACAACAGATCTAGCTTGATATAGGACTAGTGTAATTATTATTACGTTTGTATATTGGTTTAGATTTGTAAATAAATATTTGTTTTGTTAGTAATATTCGTTAAACATATTATTGTGTTAAGTTAGACGAATTATTAAATACGAAATAAATACATTCTGTGCGAGTCGAGTTCTCAGGTCGCGAGATTAACGAGCTGAGATGAGAACTGAATTCGTGGAAGTCTGGCGAGCCGAGTTCCGAGTTGGGCTTGGGCTGCGAATTGGACCGAACTCGCAGGCCCTTGCGAGTCGAGACGAGCTGGACATATATAATGTTTTTCAATCGGTGAAAAACATAACTTTTGCATTCTGATTTCAATTGCTGCGAATTCAACAAACCAGAGAAAAACATAACCTAAGGCTAGGCTTTGACGATTCGTTGTTTAAAGCTAAGTCTAGTTAAAACGCAATACGAACATATTCGTTGTTAGTAAAATAACACCGTATTGAGGGATTCCGCACCTTAATACTACAGATAACGA
The DNA here is from genome assembly GCA_949592205.1 of Helichrysum umbraculigerum. Taxonomy (NCBI): domain Eukaryota; kingdom Viridiplantae; phylum Streptophyta; class Magnoliopsida; order Asterales; family Asteraceae; genus Helichrysum; species Helichrysum umbraculigerum. Next base: position 157,138,913 of record CATIUR010000004.1, read on the forward strand.
AGTTATTGATCCTAAAACTAGGGGACTTACAACTTCATCATAGTCAATACCTTCTAGTTGACTATATCCTTGAACTACCAAACGGGCTTTATTTCGAATAACCGCCCCACGATCATCCATTTTGTTACGGTAAACCCAACGAGTACCCGTCAAGTGAGCACCCTTGGGTAGAGGAACAATTTCCCAAACATTCATCTTATTTATTTGCTGTAGTTCCTCCTGCATAGCCTCGACCCAAGATGGATCTTTTAAGGCTTGTTCAACCTTTTTAGGTTCAATTTGAGACAAATGACATGAATCGATATGAGCTATAAGTCCCAAAAGCTGCTGAGCTAAAGTCTGCTTTGCTTGTTGTCGTGTTTGAACAGATGCATGAGGATCACCAATGATATTATCAATGGGGTGATCCTTATGTATACGAGTTTCTGGTATGGCACTTGGCACAAGATCCACACCCAGATTGTTCAAATCTCCCTCGGTTTCGGGAGTAGCAGCAGACTCAGGAATGGCTAACTCTTCTTCTTCCCCTTCATGTTCAGAAGTATATAAGTGAGAGTAGGCCATTGTTTCTTCCACTTCATCTTCTTTTTGAGGTTCCTCTAAAGGAGGCATGTTTGGATCATATGGAAGCTCCTTTGTGTAGCTATATACTGTTTTAGAAGGAGCAGCCGAAGATGGTGGAGTAGGAGATGGTGTAGGAGTAGGTGTAGATGGTGGTGATTTGGTTGTTGTTTGTGGTTGTGTGGGTGTTGTTTGTGATGGTGTGGATGTAGTTTGTGGAGGTGTAGGATTAGTTGGTGGAGGTGCGGGTGTTGCATTGGGAGATGGGTCGGATGGTTTATTATTAACAGGTGTATCTTGAGTAAGATCAAGTCCATGAAGTATAGATACCAATTCTTCCGTATCATCCTCTTCCGGAATATTGAAAGAGTTGAAGAGGTTTCCGTAGTTGAAAAACCAATCCGGACCCGTTCCTTGAGGAGGTTCCGTATACCTTAAACATTTTACCTCAAACTGTTCCTCAATCTGATTCGTTGATTTGTTGAAGACTCTTTTGTTCGGAGAGTTGACTGAATATCCAAGAAAAATCCCTTCAACAGCTTTATCACCAAACTTAGAGACCTTATCTTTTGTAATCATGATCATGCATGGACACCCAAATGGTTCTAGAAACTGCAGATTTGGCTTACGGTTATTAAAAAGTTCATAACACGTTTTGTTCTTTTTCTTAACCGTTAGCACTCTGTTGAGAACATAACAGGCAGTATTTACTGCCTCAGCCCAGAAGATGATTGGTAACTTGGAGTCAGCTAACATAGTCCGAGCTGTCTCGATGATTGTCCTGTTCTTCCTTTCTGCGACTCCATTCTGTTGTGGAGTCCTCGGAGCACTGAATTGATGCTCAATACCTCGTGTAGCACAAAACAATTCGAGAGTTGAGTTCTTGAATTCAGTTCCATTGTCACTTCGTATCCTTTTCACCTTTAAGTTGCACAGATTTGCCAACTTATCCAACAAGTACACCAAAATATCAGGAGTCTCCCCCTTTGTGGTCAAAAAGTAAACCCACGAAAACCTTGAGTAGTCATCAGTAACTACCAGATAGTACGACCGACCACCAATGCTCTTTGTAGAGACTGGACCAAAAAGATCCATATGCAGTAGTTCCAATGGTGCATTAATGGAATTCACCTGCTTAGACTTATGGGACTTCTTACGTAACTTTCCTTTTTGGCAAGAGATACAGGCATCCTTTAGAGCAAATGACTGTTTTGGAACTCCTAGCACTAGGTCATTTTTAGTCAAGAAATTCATTTTTCGGAAATGAATGTGTCCCATTCGTCTGTGCCAAAGCAGTGAATCCTTTTCAGAAGCCTTAGATAAGAGACACGTATACTCATTCGATGTCTCAACAGTTATCATGTTCAGAATGTATGTGTCATTCTTTCTTGGTGCTCTCAGTAACACCCATTCTTCCGGAATGACATACCCAGGCTTCAGTATCACGCACTCTGTCTTTGTGAACGCAGTAGTATAATCCTTATCACAGACCTGTGAAACACTTAGCAAGTTGTGCGTAAGCTGTTCCACGTAGTTCACATTTTCAAAACTAACATTGCCGTTAGTTAGTGTTCCTCTTCCAGAAATGGTTCCTCCAGTATCTCCAGCAAAGGCAACATATCCTCCTGCGTATGGTTTAATATCCACAAGAAGAGATACATCGCCTGTCATATGTCGCGAGCAGCCACTATCTAAATACCATTCACTATCTTTAACGCGTTCTGACTGCTGCAACACACAAACGAAGGAGATTAGTGAGAAACGGTGACCCAAGCCTTTACAGACTTAGGTCGACCGTGGTCATCAACAATAAGCACGTCAGATAGGATTTTATCTTTAAACAAATTAGAATTTTTATCTGATGTGCTATTGTTGACGACTGAAGAGTCAACATCAGACTCTTTTCGTTTCCAAACTTTAGAAGGTTCGGAATTGGTATTAGAAGTAATGTTGGGCTTTTGAATTGGCAAAGATTTTTGCTCAACATTACTTGGCTTCAAAACAGGCTTGGGAGAGTTTGAGTAACGCCTAAGTGGAGATTTTGAAAAAGAATTTCTATAAACAGATGTCCTAGGCATTTCTCTCCCATAGCGCTGATTTGACAGCTTTGGACATTCACGAATTAAATGTCCTTGTTTCTTGCAGTAGAAACAAGAACGAGTCTCAACAAACGGTTGAGGCTGAGGAATTACCACAGGAGATGGAGAAATATTTCTAGAACATGAACATTGCGTACACGTCTTAGAAAGTGTTTGTTTTGGTTGAGAGGTTGAAGTTGAAGGTTTATCATACGAAACTCTTTCATTTACTATTTTGTGTTGCAAAATCTTTACAGGTGACTGTAAAGTTTGTTGTTTCGAATTTAAAACCTTGGCTTTTCCCTTATTTGGTTGAACCTTAATTTCAGGTTCAACCTTTGAAATCACTTTTTCAGGTTTAACTTCAACTTTCTTAACCTCAGGATACTCCTGATCCGTAATGTCCTCAATCTCAACAATCTCCTCAAAACAGATTGGAGATTCATTCTTTAGCTCAACACTCTCCTCAACACTAACAGGAGATTCATTCACAGACTTAACAAACCTTGGCAAGGGGTACTCTGGCCGCTTGGTTTTCTCCTTTGCCGGTTTGTTGTGTTTGGTTTCTTTAGCATCTTTAGCTTTTATACCGTAAAGCTTTGACCAATCAACTGGAATCTCTTCAAAGCCTTCCTTAATAGGCAGGGGACAATGAGTAGTAGGAGGAGGGACTGAGTGGTATCCCAATCCCTCATTCTTTTTCCCACTAGTACCATGCTTGCTAAGAATTTCATTAAAGACAACCGTTGAAGAATTTGAACCTAAGATTTTACTCTTATAATTCTCATACTCATTTTTTAAATCTGTAAGTTCTTTCTTTAGTAGTTCAATTTCAACAAGATAGCTTTTAATGGCATCTTCTTGACTAAAGACCTTAGATTTATATTTCTAAGTATCTAACCGATGAGCCTCAAGATGTTTTTCATAAAGTTTCTCATTAGCTTTTAAAAAATTATTTGACTCGGTTAGTTTTTCATTCTTTTTCCTCAACTCTACGGTGTCTGTCTGATATGCCTTTAGAGATTCAGTTAACTTAATGCATGAGATACAATTTAACGGTTCATCAGGTACCTCATTCACAATGTGAGCCATCAAACACTGTTGGTATTGCTGAGAGACAACCGTCCAATCCTGACTTGTGGGCTCGAAAACAATCAGGGCATTATCAGCAGGCCCTTTCTTGGTAACTTCCATTTCTTTGGTCTTTGGAGGAGTAGAAGGTGTTGTGAATCCCGATGCTGGCATTTTGGGTTTCTCGCATTCCCTGGCGAAATGACCCAAGTTTTGACAATTGTAACACCGGACCTTACTCTTGTTAAATCCGAAGCCAGTCTTCCCGTCACCTTCCAAGCTTTTACGCCCTGTCCTCTGCAAAAACTTTTGAATTCTTCGGGTGATCATTGCCACATTCCAAGTTAGATCCATTTGCTCCAGATCATCTTCATCAAGCTGAGCATAGTCTTCCTTAGTCAGCTCCAAAGTAAGATTCGGTTGAGTAACCAAATCCTTGTATGAGCTTAAGAAAGCTGTGTAAATGGCAGCTTGCTCCTGAATAGCAGGTGAGACTTGAACCTGTTGTTGATTTGAAGAAGGTCCAGACATGAAAACAGAATGAATCCCATCGTAAGAAGAAGAAGAGGTTGATGAAGCATTTGTATTTGTCACGAAGGCGACTCCAGATCCATAAGTCTTTCCAGAGTTAAGTTGAACACCATACACACTAGGATTCTGAACAGCAGCACCAGACCTTGTTTCTTTCTTCTTAATCTCCATCGCGTGAGCTTGAAGATCCCCTATCAAAGTATCCAAAGACATGTTTGCAAGTTCTTCATTTTCTTTTAAAAATTGAACTTTAACATCCCAAGAACTCGGCAACACATCCAGTAGCTTCTTATTGACTTCAATTGAAGGAAAAGTATAACCCCCTTCAAACAGCTCACCAACTAACCGTGAGTACCTGGTGAATAAAGAAGTTGTGTCTTCATTAGGAAGAATGTCAAAGATATCGTACTGTTTCTTAATTAGTTCGAGCTTGGCTTCCTTATACTTATCATTTCCTCCACAACGAGTTTCAATTGCCTTCCATAAATCAAATGCTGTTTCATGAGTTCTGAAAAGCCATAGAACATCTTTGGTTAAACACATTTTAATCATCGAAAATGACTTTCTCTCAGTATCAAAATCTTTCTTCTCCTCGGGAGTCATAGCTTTATAAGTCTTGACAGGACGAATACTACGGTATTCTCCTTCAGCTAATGGAGGTACATAACGCTCACGTAATGGACCCCATAATTCTGGACAGTGAAAGTCAATGTATTGTTCAACACGGTCTCTCCAGTATACATAATCCATATCCGCAGTAAATAGTGGAGGTTTATTAGTTGAACCTATGTCATTACTTTGTTTAATCATTTCTCTCAGTCCTCTAATATCCTCTTTATCAGCTGCCATTGTAATTACTTAAGCGAAAAAACAACCTTCTGATATTAGCGACGTTGATGATAACGTCGCACAAAGATTATGCGACGGCGATAATGACGTCGCAAAAAGCAAAGGATTCAATTAAGAATCAGAAATATGCGACGTTGAGAGTCACGTCGCAGATGACGTCGCAGAGTCACACGGCGTCGCAACAAGACGTCACAACACAAGGTCGCAAAGACTAAATAAAGTCAAAATAGCGACGTCGCTGATGACGTCGCAACCGTACGTTGCACAGACTAATTAAAGTCCAAATTACTAACGTCGCAAGTGACGTCGCAGATGATGTCGCAGGTAACGTCGCAAAACGCGAAAACCTGCGGCCAAAAACCCTAAAAACGAATTTTTAACCCGAAAACCAAAACCACGAATGTTGAACGACGAAAACCTTCAAAAATCCCAGTAATATTGATCGAACACCTGTAAAAACACAAAAAACAAGGGTAATAATCACAAAACAATATGAGAATCACGTCGCTTTTTCCCGAACTCGATCCGAATCGCCAAAAACGAGCACTTTCTGCTCTGATACCAGTTGTTTGTCCCTAACCTAGGATCTAACAGAACCGAGTCACTCAATCGTTTGCGGAATCAACGATTAAGTTATAAACTAAACACACGAATAATCAATACGCAATGAATACGGAACTAAACGTTTGTATATTGATGTTAATCGACCAGATTACAGAGATTTCGACTAATTGCGTTTAGGGTTTCGTCAACCCTAAACTGAAAACGAAAATACGAATTTATACAAAAACCGGCACCTGCGACGTCGCACACGACGTCGCAGGCCCAAGCCCATGCGACGTTGACTACGTCGCAGGCCCAAAACCTGACATCGCACCTGCGACGTTACATACAACGTCGCAGGAGTCAGGAAATCTAATTCTATTAACTAACTACGAGCTAGACCAACTGACAGACACAAACATATACCAACATAATGGCTGCTGTAGCAAATTGGAAAGAAAACCTGCATTTGTAAATAATATCATTTTATAATACTGTTATATATAATCATCATAATGTTGTTATATATTTGTACATACCAGGTCAATATTCTTAAATGACGTTAATCTTTCATCATGTTGCATTATGTTTTCAACAATTGCCTTCTTGAAAACTTCATTGTTTTCATCTGTTGCACCATCCTCCAGCATGTTCTTCTTCTGCAATAGATAATATGTATATATTTATATTTATCAGTTTATAGTTTTACAGTTTGACATTTTTTTTTTATAGTTTTATTCTTACCAGTACATAAGTTGGCAGGAAATATCGTTTGGGTGATCCGGGTTGAGCATATTTCTCTTCAGCATTGAGACATGCGGCCCAAACGTCTATTACATCTGCAAAGATCCAGTTACAGTGCACCAAGCTTGCTAGCGATATGCTAAAACAGAATGCACCTCGGTTGCTGTTAAAGACGACAGTCCTGCAAATATAATCAACTATATATCTTAACGTCGTTTTTCTCATGAGAAATAACTTCAAATATAATTAACAATATGTCTTAGAATAACATCAATTTTATAAAAAGTTTATGTTTTACCCGGGATCTTCCAAGAAACAGGCCAAATATCTTGCTATTTTCCTTTCAATCAATTGTACTCTCTCTTTTATCTCTACTTCTCTTTGTTTATATGGTGACCTGTAAACATGTGAGATTTGTCGTTCCCTTTTATTTCTTTGTGGTGACTTTCCTTTGTCATCATCTTCTTCATTTGGGTCTCCATTATTTTATGAATTCCTTTCACTTTCTGTCTTTTCGCTCGAATAATGCCCATCCTCTTCTTCTTCATTAACTTCTGGTTGTTCTGTTGATATATGCTTAAGAACATTTACTATCGTATTCCTTGGATCTGCTTGATCACTGAAACTGCATTGAAATGGAGTTGACGAAGTATATCTTCTTGAATGATCACCCTTGTGAAAAGTAGAACTTATATCATGACAATCTTCATTTGGAGTGTAATGAACGGGTGTGATTGTTGTGGAGATTGTTTCTTTGGTTTCAAAGATCTTTTTCACTTTATCAGAAATCTCCTTGAATACTTTCAATTCTGGGTACATTAGCAGAGCTGCATCCATTTCTTCCTTGTACCCAACAATGTATTTGTATCTCAATTTCAGATTGTGCTCCAACTCCTAACCATTATCTTAAAGATATATTAGTTAATATTTTTTTAACTAATAGTTATCTGTAAACGGAAATTGATTATATAACATAATAATTATGAGATATGATATAACAAACTCGTCCAACATTTATCTACAATGAAACGAACTCATTAATATAAGTCATTATAATTAAAGGAGATTTTAGCATACATACAGCTTAACACATACCCTTCTATTGCTAATTCTTTGATATGTTTAGCTTCAATTTAAGCATCGAATCGAATAGTTAATGTGTGTGTGTGTGTGTGTGTGTATATATATATATATATATATATATATATATATATATATATATATATATATATATATATATCAGTTGTGTACATACCTCTTTTGTGAAAGCATTCTCGATTAATTCTTCACTCCCTGATTGTATTTCTCTTTCTTCATCTTCATTGATAACTTCGACGTGCCCAAATCCTCCTAATGCAATTTCTGCATTCTGTCTTTCAACCAATTTGTTCGTTGCCCACTCTGCTATAGCAGGTCTTTGTCGTGGCACGTACACAGTTCTACAATTGGTTGAGTTAACATAATGCAACTGTTTTCACATTTATATAAATCAGTAAATACGTTTTATATTTTTACAGTAAATTTAAATAACAAAAAATGTTGGAAGTACTTACCACAAGACATGTAACTGATCCAACAAACCAATCACCAGTTCTTTCATCTTTCCAGCTTCTCACTCCTTCTTTCAAGCAACTGAGCATATACCCACACCAATCTAACTTCTTTATTTTCTCTTCATCTTTCACGCATATCAGAAACTTGAAATTTGCTGCTCCATTATGATTTCCCTCAATGATTGTGGATGCACATAGGACAAGGAAGTCAAGTATAAAAATCCATCCAAATTGCTTCTTTTTTACTATCCTGTCCAAAATGTTTGGTGGAGTAATTCTGCGACATGAGTATTGACTTCTCCATAACTTTGAATTTTGATCACCTCTTTTAGGCCGTACGCTTGTTTCAATTTGCTCATCTCCCAATGGCAATCCAAACATCTTATTGATGCTCTGTCTTGTTATTTCGATGTTACCAGATGGTATTTCTATTGCTCCAGTCTCATGGTTGAAGTGTTCAACACAAAAATACCCCAATCCTAATGGAATTTTGTTAAACTCCATTTCTAAAATCCTTCCAAATCCTATCCTTCTAACCACGTCCATTTGTTTTGGACTCATCTTCTTGGTTGCATCATACAAACAGTTTGGAGAAACTCTTGTTTGTAGTCTACTGTAATCATCACATTCTGCTACCTTTTCTTCATCTTCTTCTTCTTCTTCTTCTTCGTCTTCTTCATCTTCTTCCTCTTCTTCCTCTTCTTCTTCTTCGTCGTCGTCTTCTTCTTCTTCTTCTTCTTCTTCTTCTTCTTCTTCTTCTTCTTCTTCTTCTTCTTCTTCTTCTTCTTCTTCTCGTCCTCCTTCTCCTCTTTCATTCTCTTCTTTTTCTGATTCCATTTCTTCTTCATTATTTATCCTCCGTTTCTTGTGAAATGCAACCTTTTTTTTTGCTTTTCGCTTCCTTCTCACTATTTTTGTTATATGTTCCTCTTCTGCATTGACATTAATTACTTATGTTTGTGAAATGTATATCAACCATGCCTCATTATTATATCAAAAATTATACTGTAAACTGATATAATATTCCACATCAGTACATAGATAATATTCAACATCATGCATACTAACCTGAAGTCAAGCTTTTTTGTTGTTTTTCCCTCCATCTTCTTTCTCAGCTAGTGGTTTTTTTCTATTTCCTATTGTACAAAAAAATCAACAAGTTAACAACAATAATCTCAACTTGAGGTTCTATTTAACTAAAATAATCCCAACTTGGAAATGTTGTCTTCAACAGCTTAAGAAATGTTGTCTCATGATAGAAATATATAATGCTACTGAAAAACTTATCTCTTAATTCAAAATACTTATAAAAGCACAACCCAAACTTATGAATACTTATAATACAGAACAATGCAGTCATTTTAGTACATACACAAGTAAATTATTAATTTCATCAAACATATTATAAATAAACCCTAATGCAGTCATTATTAATTTCTACAAATACCACTATTCTTATCAAAATAAAAAATGACGATCACTTACGTAGTCTTCTTGTGTATTCTATCAGAGTAACATCATCGTCCCGAGAAGTACTCATTGTTCGATTTGAAGAGAGGGTTTTTTGAAAGAGATTAAATGAGGGTTTTGTAGGAGCGGTAATGAGTATAAATGAGGGTTCCGTATGAAATGAGGGTTTTTTGTGATGTTGGTGTGAAGCGAGTTGAAAAAATGTTTATAGAATAAACGAGGGTTCCGTATGAAATGAGGGTTATAAAATGTTTTATCATTTTTTGAAATTAAATTAAAGTATTTCTTTTTTAGATAATTGATTTAATTATATTTATTTACTTATTATTTTTAAAAATTTATTACTTATGTAAACTGTTTTTATTAAAAAAAATTTATTTTTATTGTTATAACAAATAGTATTTCATTAATTTTTAAATATTAAGATTTCTAGTGTTTGTAATTTTAATTACTAATAATAGTGTGCACTATGATGCATTTTAATTTTACTTTGTAGTGGTTTCATATAAATACATGTAAACTTATAATATTATGCATTTTGATACATATTAATTTTCGTTTTACATTGAAGTGATGTATATCGATACATTTTGGCATTTGTAACATAGATTCATAAAGTATAAAAAGATAACGTTAAATAATCGTATTCTATTTAATTTTCTTTCTCAAAGTACCACGTATTTTAAATTTCTACATAGTGTGCACTGTGATGCATATTAATTTTGTATTGTACTGGTTTCATATAAATACATGTTAAAATCCATGTGTACGAGTACTAATAACACGAACCTCGATGTATCATAACATTTGGTTAATATCATAGTGAAGTCTATCGATACATGTTAACACCCATGTGTACGAGTACTAATAGTACTAATAGCTTTTCACCATTAAAAAAGTTAATTTATCTCTCATTATTTTCTCAACAATGTGAGAAGGTTCGCTAGTTATTAGTATTTCAAATTTTTGTGGCAATAAGCAAATAAAAAGGAAAAGAAACCAATATTGGAAGAACTAGACCCACACATAATATTTACACATAATATTTAACACCCATAAGTATGAGTACTGGTACTATGCACTATGATGCATCATAACATTATTTGCAAAAGATCACACACTGAGCCATGACACTTCATAGCTGTTTATGAAATCTCATAATGAAAAACCTGTCATTATATGTGACAATTGTTTAAAATTATAAAATTAAAGTAATAAAAAATAAAGCACTGGATAACAAATGTCTTTAACTAAAAATATCAAATCATAGTATCATGAAAGTTTGTAACAGAAACTACAACTTTAGCAGAAAGTATGAAACATTTTGTGTCCATTCAGACAACATTCTGGAAATGCATAGAACATTTTCCATTTGCAGTTTGACGAAGTGATTCCCTCTGTGTCTGACTATAATGCGCATTAAAGCATTGCATATCCTTCACAAATGCTTCCTTCAAAAGATTCAAATCACTAAGTATTACTTTTGTTGCATATTTCCTTCTCAGCTGTTCAATCTGGTGATTCTGCTCTGCTCCTTCAACAGCTAATCTACAATCCCAATTCTTTTCACCCTTATAGCTTTCCATGTGTTTCATCATTAAAACTCTATAACCAAAGTGATGTTCTGATGTTCGCAAATTCATTAGTTTTCTCTTTGGTATAGTTGACCGAATCAAGTGTGCTTTTGGATGTCCTACTTCGCCCAAGTACTTTCCAAACAAGTGTCTCTGCAAAATCAATAGTGTTGTTTACTTTTCCTGTAATTTAATAAAATTTATGTACAAAAATATGTAAATTTTTACTTACTATCAGGAATGGTGTACCACCATACTTAACATGAAATTCAACTGCTGATTTACTGTGATCAATGACTTCTGCTTCTGTTGTTCTCAAGTTGAAAGTCATTATGAAGTTCAATGTTTTGGTCAAAACAGGGAAGAACACCTAAATTAATATGAACAATTATTATAATTTAATATCATATACTAACATTCATCGTGACTAATACTATGATGTACTCAAGTTATTTATTGACATACCATATCCAAATTAGACAATCTGAAATCTGTATCTTCAGATGTCAGTTGGTGAACAATTTTCGTTCTAAATTCAACGAATGCAGCATCATTATAAGCATAAGTAGTAAGCATGTTTTCATTCTGCATTTATCATTTTTCAATAATCATTAAATGAAATATAAATAAATAGTAATGATTTATAAAATATTAGAAAGTATTAATTTTCTTGTGCTTACCAATATATGAGTTTGAAAAAAATATCTTGATACTTGCCCTTTTGCTAGCAACTTTTGATCTCTGTTTAATATAGTTGCCCAGCAATCAATAACTCTTCTACTGATATTAGTTTGATGCAGCAAACTTGCAACTTCAATCCTATTCAACGACATTCCACTTTTGGTATTGAAGATTGGTCTCCTATATTTTAAAACAAAATGTTACAAGAGATAAATTAATAAGTGTAACACTAAGAGTGTAACGATATTTTATACATCATAACATTCAATTGAAAGATTTATGTCCATTGATAAGTGGATATTTGATATAATTGTATATTGCACAACCATGCAGTCAAGAACTGGGTATAAAAGTGCATATCAGTTGGGATCGGTGAGCAATATTGTTACACTTGGAACTTGTAAGTATAGTATATTCATGTAAGTACAAAGTCATTGGACACATGTCACAACAAACAGGAACAATAGTGTACATTCTAATGATGTTTACATCGTACTGATGTATCTCGATACATAGTAATGCACAAGTGTATGACTACTCACAGTATGCACTACGATGCATCTTAAGATAGGTTTACATCATAATTATTCATACATATTAACATCCATGTGAATGAGTATTATTAGTATGCACTCTGGTTCATCTTAACATAAGTTTACATTCTAATGATATACTAATAATATGCATCTCAGTGAGTAATATTCAATTTCTATCGCGAAAGCATACATAATTTGCAAGTACATACACTAATATTCATCAAATTCATCTCATATAAGTATATTTATTTATATAATCTTAAATGAAAAATAAATATAACTTTCAAATATTAAGAATCTTACGTTGGTGCGTCAACAAAGCAGTGGATGAAGGTAGACACGTCCTTCTCTGTTTCTGTCAGATCAGCCCTTACGTTCACTTCTTCCTTTTCATATGGTGATCTTGGAGGAGAAGGTATTTCATCTTCGATTCCAAGATCAAACGATGGGATATCTGATGTGTCAAATACCTTTTTTTGGGTTTTTGAATGATCAGAAGTCTTTTCTGGTTTAATGGTTGATGGCATGAGATTTCCCTTTGCTGCATCTTCATTTCCGTTAGATTGCTTTACATCTTCACTTTTAGGAAACAAACACAAAATCTCCTTTCTGAATTGCAGAATCTCCTTGTCATCAGGATACAACGATATTGCTTTCTTAATCATTGCTTCAAATTGTTCTACTTCTTCAGTAATATGATCAAGTCTCGACTCCAAACATTCTATGAATCCCTGTTTAATTGTAATATATATGTTACTAACAAGCTTAATTTTATTCATTACCATTAGTAATATATTAAGAGCTTACATAATACATGCATTAAATAATATTATGCTGAAGTCAATAGTAAGTGATTGTTACCTTTTTAGTAGTTGGTGCAGGAAGGACTTCATATTTTAGTTGGCTCAACTCTTTCTGTCCCAATTCTTTCTCAGGAGCTTTAGTTTTCCTATTATCTTTCAAGATTTCTCCTTCAACGACATCACCTTCGAGTATTTCAACATCAGTTTTGTTGTTACAACCTTCTTGCTTAGTCGTTTCAATAACTACTGTTGTGCTTTTGAGTTCCACAGTTTCAGAATTCACACCTTTATCTTCACAAGCTGTTTAATTATATTACAAACATATAGTACATAACTTAACATACTAATCAAATTAATTATTAATGAACAAAATGATATTTAAATGCATCAAAATGTATATTACCTTTTTCAGTTTTGCCTCTTTTTTTTGGTGCTTGAAAATCATCATCCGAATCTTCTTCAGGTGTATAATCTTCATCTTTTGGGTCATCAGATCCCGTAATATCTTTTTCTACCTGTTTCCTTTTAGTTGGTGTTTTCTTAGCTTTAAACCCACTTGTTCCTTCACCGAATTTTCTTTCAATTTTTGGCTTTTCATTATTTGGAATTACATTATACTTCTGAAGCATACGAAACAGGAGTGATTCAAGTTGCATGTTGTCGTTTATGGAAACTCCTGATGCTTTTTGTTTTTTCATTACTTTCTCCTTCTTATTCTATGGTTTTTTTTGCTTCTTTTTCAATCCTGCTACAAATCCATGACACTTATTAGTTTGTATAACAATAATCTCAACAGCCCACGCAGTTACTCAGCATTTGTTCAATTAGGCACACAAATAGTAAGCAGTACATTGCATCTTAAATTAAGTTTTACATCGTATTGATGTATCCCGATACATAGTAATGCACAAGTGTATGACTACTCATAGTATGAACTACGATGCATCCTAAGATAGCTTTACATCAGATTTATGTTTTATTGATACATGTTAACACCCATGTAGATAAGTATTAATAGTATGCACTCTGGTGCATCTTAATAGAAATCTACATTGTAATGATGCATATTCATACATATTAACATCCATGTGGATGAGTACTAATATTATGCACTGTGGTTCATCTTAACATAAGTTTACATTCTAATGATGTACTAATAATATGCATCTCAGTGAGTAATATTCAACTTCTATCGCAAAAGCATACATAATTTGCAAGTGCATACAGTAATATTCATCAAATTCATCTCATATAAGTTATACATACAGTAATATTCATCAAATTCATCTCATATAAATTATACATACAGTAATATTCATCAAATTCATCTCACATACTTTCTGTTAACAAAATTATTTTATCTATTTAAAATCAGAAATACAAATCGTGTGATACATATATACAAAAATTATATTTAAGAATGTAATAATAATAATAATGATTAAAACAGATGAAAGTGAATGTTTCATAAACGTTGAGCAGCTCACACATGTTTGTTCAATTAGGCGCACAAATAGTAAGCAGTACAGTGCATCTTAAATTAAGTTTACATCGTATTGATGTATCCCGATACATAGTAATGCACAAGTGTATGACTACTCATAGTATGCACTACGATGCATCTTAAGATAGCTTTACATCAGAGTTATATTTTATTGATACATGTTAACACCCATGTGGATAAGTATTAATAGTATGCACTCCGGTGCATCTTAACAGAAATCTACCTTTGTAATGATGCATATTCATACATATTAACATCCATGTGGATGAGTACTAATGTATATTATCTTAATCTTAACTTTATGAGGTATTAATGTTATAACAAGCATCACAGTAACTAGTATTCATCAAAATTGTAATTGGTAACAGTTATCAACTACAACTAACAAATAATTCTTAAATATACACTAATTTTCAGTCACGAACATTCAATTTTAAGAATTAGGTTTACCTCGTTCGTCGATTTTTTCCCCCTTTTCGTTCGAATCTTTCGCCATTGATGAATCTGGTTCTTGTTGATTAGATCTCGTTAAAAGTTTATGTAAATGAATGAGATGTTGATTATGTAATCAATCTGATGAATCGCACTTTGAAAATCGTATTTTGGAAGAAAGAATTTAGGTCGTTGTTATGGAATGAATCGGGAATTATGTCTTGTTTATGTTGCTTTTTTTAATTAATGTATTTGTAATTTACCATACTACCCCTCCGCGTGTTTTATCAGCTTGATGAGATGGACGACCAGGATCAGCTTCCCCCTTCCCCCAAAAAAGTCACTTCCCTCTTGATCACTACCATATATATATATATATATATATATATATATATATATATACATACTGTAGTACATTATGCTCACAATATTAAATCAATGTGAAGCTTTTTGTGCGTACTAGCGGGAATATAATAAGCGGGATTATATTGGTTGGGGGTATTTGAGGGTGAGGAATGAAAATGTTAATGATTGATGATGCTTGGTTTGGGATAAGGTATTATATCATTACCCACTAGTGAGTAATCCACCATTCCCCACTAATTTGGGGGTAATGAACCAAGTAATGGAATAATTACGTTAATTATATGATACTCACTCCTATTTTGTCTTCACAATTCTCTTCTAGCAGTTACACATTTCAAAAATTAAAAATAAATACATCCTTAATAAAAGGGAGTTGATAAATACAACACATAAAAGAGAGTTGATAAATACAACACATAAATTATTTCCTACACCAAAGTGTACAACATAAAAAGCTTACAGTACAAGTATATCATAACATAGTTTTGGTGTATGAATCATATTGTTTGTTGTATCTATCACCTCCCTTAATAAAATTACAATATGTTTCAACCCCTGTAATACAAATTCCGAATGCTATTCATCTACGTCATCATTAATCTGCCACTCAACCCAATTCAACTATAAGGACATATATTTGGTGCATTAAAAAAGGTCACATGATATAAACAAAAATAAATTTATTTTATATATCAACGTCACATGATATAAGATATTTACTTATGTATATATTATAAATTATAGATAAATAGATATTATATTATATGTTGATGATAAAAATTACTCCCTCCGTCCTGAATTTATAGTCCACCTTTCCATTTTGGGATGTTCCAATTTTATTGTCCACTTTGTACTTTCGACCAATCAAATTATTTGAATGTGATGAGAGATTAAATCTTATTGGTTGTATAGTACGACTAGTACACTTTTCTTAAACTGCGTGTTTTTTTATCCGTGGACAATAAATTTGGGACGGAGGGAGTATATAATATATACGTATTTATATACGTACAGTATATCATGACTATTTATCTACCTATAACAAAGTATATATAATTATTTATAGTGCTTATTTTAATTTTAAGAATATAGTAATAATATTAACAATTACGTATATAGTATTTTATACTTTAATATATATATATATATATATATGCATAATAGAATTACATAGTATGAGTTCAACGTACCAAGCAATAACAAACGTAAAGATAATACTATGATATATTGATTGCATTCCCTTAGTATTCCCTTTACCTTTCCCATTCCTATTCCCCTATTCATACCAAGCGCCCCCTTAAATATGCCGATTAATTATGATTCAAGGCGAAACTAAATAGCTAGCACAATGCTCACAATGATATAAATTTGGGTATACATATGAATTTCACATGATGGAAATTTGGACCTACAAATATGCCATTGTATCTTATTTGGAAATCAAAGTGTGTTTACATTAACTTATAGTTATCTATGAATTTTATTTATTAAAGACTTGAAACATCTATCTATATATCTATCTATCTATGACTATATATCAATTAATCAAATAGATTCTGATAATCAAAATCAAAAGAAACACATTAACTTCGGTCATTGTATTGGACCACAAACGAACTATCAAAAGTATTAATAAAATTAACTTTCAATTTTAATCATAATTCTAGCAATATATTACATCAAAATTTGTGAAACGTATAATATGTCATGTACAATATTGCTAGAAATATAACTAAAGTAAAAGTTGTTTTCTATTATTGATAATATTAATAGTTGGTTTCTAGAATTTAAATTTTGTTAATACTTCGTTTATATTTTAGATAATTTGCCCTTCTTTAAAAGGAAAAAAAGAAAAATCTAGAAAAGACCCTTCGAATAATAATAACAATGTGATCCTATTTTTAAATCACTCGTTTTGCCGCTTTGGTGAGGTATTAATTAATTTAATAAAACGCGACGTATCGGAAAAGTGACATTTATTGGATGCGATTTTATAGTATTTGTATCGATCGCTTTTCTTAATAAATAAAACAAATTAAATATTTTTTATTTTATTTATTTAAAAAAAACTCACCAGACTCCCGCATAAACAGGGAAGGAGCCATATAAAGCTGCTACACTTGTTCGAAGCCAACCCTCACACGTACCTTTCTTCTCGATCAATTAAGATATATATATACATACATAAATTCACACCTCCAAATAATTACATCATCATATCTGTATCTGTGTTTGTTTATACAAATCCAAAATATCAAACACAGATATATATACAGTTATATATGTATCGATATATATAAAAACAACGTGTACGTATACAGTATCTTCTTCTATTCATCGATTTGAATTGATTAATGGAAACGCAAATGGAGGATTTAGAGGCACAATCATCTTCATCCATCTTTGACAAAGTTGATCGTTCAGTCAAATTGAAGGTTTTTTTATTTTTATTAATTTTCAGATCGACTGCATAATTAAAGAAGATGAGCCATTTAATTTGTATTTAGATAAGGAAGATGAGTATGTAATTAATTAAATGTTTTTTTTTTTTTTTAATCTTATAATAAATAATTAATGCGTATTCAAGAACTCAAATACATTTACTATATAACTATAGGGTTCTGGTTTGATCTAACAAGAAGATTCATATGATACCATTGCATGGTCTTCTGTTAATTTTTTGAAATTTGCAGATCATTGAGAAAATATAAAAAAATTATTTATATTTTTTTAGGGTTTTATAATGACCTTAGGGTTTTACTTGATCACTTCCGTTGTGTAATTACTCATGTTTATAATTAATCTATAGAAACTTACTTATTGATTCATATTCTTATTCTTATTCATTCATTCATGACTGTTGGATTTTTTTTCATTGGTTTACATATATTGTATTAATATTATATATTATATTATATATTATTTAATTTAATTTAATATTCTTGTTTCTTTGTTTTTGAATGTGTTCTTGAGAATTGTGTTCTAAAAGTTAATTCATTAACGCAAAGTCTTTCTGACTTGTTGATATGATTAATTATGGAATCAACAGTTTCAGGAAGTGGTTTACACAGTTGATATCAAGAAACAAGGATTCTTGAAGAATAACAAAAATGAATCTATAAAGCAGCAGATCTTAAAAGGAATCACAGGCATGGTGTATCCTGGAGAAATGTTGGCAATGTTAGGCCCATCTGGCAGTGGCAAAACCACCCTCTTGACGGCATTAGGTGGCCGGCTAGGCGGCAAACTTGGTGGCACAATCACCTACAATGGCAAACCGTTTTCGAGTATCATGAAACGAAACACAGGTTTTGTTACACAAGATGATGTTTTGTACCCCCACTTAACGGTCACCGAAACCCTAGTGTTTACCGCTTTACTTCGATTGCCTAATACTCTTACCACTCAAGAAAAGATCAGGAAAGCTGAAGATGTGATCGAGCAACTTGGGTTAACAAGGTGCAAAACTAGCATCATCGGTGGCCCTTTGTTAAGAGGTGTATCGGGTGGGGAGCGAAAAAGAGTCAGTATTGGGCAAGAAATGCTTATAAACCCTAGTCTGTTATTTTTGGATGAGCCTACATCTGGGCTTGATTCGACAACTGCACAAAAGATTGTTTCGATGTTATGGGATCTAGCAAGAGGTGGAAGAACGGTTGTGATGACTATTCACCAACCTTCAAGTAGGCTTTTCTACATGTTTCATAAAGTGTTGCTGTTATCAGAAGGGAATTCATTATTTTTTGGGAAAGGATCAGAAGTTATGGATTATTTTCATCATATTGGTTATTCACCATCTGTTGCAATGAATCCTTCCGATTTTTTGTTAGATCTTGCGAATGGTATGTATAATATGTATATCTGCATAGTTCTAAGCATTATTGTAAAGATTGTGACTGATTGTATATAACTGACTTTTTATTTTATTTGTAATTTTTATTTGTACAACTGAATTATAGGGATATCATCAGATGATTCAAGTCAGGAGGATCAGAATGAAATAAAGCACAAGTTAGTTTCAGCATATAAGTCGAATCTTGCTGAGAATCTAAAAGCTGAAACACTAGAAGTTGAGGAGTGCGTTAATGATGTTTCAGATCATAAGAAGTCTGAAAGATGGAGCACAACTTGGTTGCAACAGTTCACAATTTTGCTAAGGAGAGGTCTGAAAGAAAGGAGCCATGAATCGTTCGATGTTCTGAAGATCGCTCAGGTTGTAATAATTGCATTGCTTTGTGGTTTGCTATGGTGGCAATCAGATACAGCTCACTTACAAGATCAGGTATGTTAATGTCATTATTATTATTATACTTTCAAATAACTAATCTCAATTAACAACAAATTCTTTGAGCCAAATTTGTTTACATTTTGCAGTCAGGATTACTGTTTTTCTACACTGGATTTTGGGGATTTTTTCCTTTATTTCAAGCAATTTTTACATTCCCCCAAGAACGTGAGATGCTTGCGAAAGAAAGATCTTCAGGAATGTATAGACTTTCATCATATTTCATGTCAAGAACAATAGCAGATCTTCCAATGGAGTTAGTTCTACCCACAGTGTTCTGTATCATAACATATTGGATGGCAGGGCTTAAACCCGATGTTGGAAGTTTCTTATACGCGTTATTCACACTTCTTTTAAGTGTTTTGGTGTCACAAGGGCTAGGACTCGCGCTAGGTGCACTTGTTATGGACCTAAAATCTGCCACCGTTTTAGGGTCTGTGATCATGTTATCCTTCACATTGGCAGGTGGATATTATGTTCAGAATGTTCCAGCTTTCATATCGTGGATCAAGTATGTATCCATCAGTTTATATACATACAAGCTCTTAATTGGGTCACAGTACGAGAAAGATCAGACTTATCAATGTGGTAACCAGACTTGTTTGGTTGCTGAATATCCAGCTATAAAGAGTATTGGGCTCGACGGGCAAGTGATTTCGCTTGTTGCCTTGCTTATAATGATGGTATTTTATCGAGTGATTGCTTATTTGGCTCTCATGAGGGTCGGGATTCCTAAAAAGTAGTTTAGGCCTTTATATCTCTGAACTCGAAGATGATAAATTGTGTGATTCTTCGAGTTGGATATCTTTCGTTCTTAGGATCGATTCATGACGTGTTACATCCATGAGATTTTGTCTTCTTGGTTGTATTTTGGCATAATTTTGTTCGGGTTAGGATTGAAACATTAATTCAGATGTGATCATATTATTTCTTCTTTGTTTTGATACAGATGCAGATGCAGATTAATTCCAAGCTTGTTAGCACTTACAAAACAGGACACCAACATATGTTACAATCTGGAAATATACATGAAAACTACTACACATTTCCAAATAGTTAAGATAAACTGGGTGAAATATTTCAAGTTTGAGGCCTGGCCCAGGCTTTTGAAGCCCATTTATGGAATGGGCATAAACATACCCAATTACCCACTGCACTAAATTAACTCCGAATTTCGTTCAAGAGCAATTTCATAAACATACCCCTTTTAAACTTTGATAATTTCGCATTTACCCGGCCCATCAAATTTCATAGCAATAAGTTATATTATATCTTTTATTATCTATATGTGTATAAAATATTTGAGCTAAAAGTTAATATCCTGAAAAGCATAAACAGAGTCCTTAGTAATAATAAGTTTTTCATCCTATATCAACTTGATTTTTGATTTTTCACCAATCACATACCCAATTTTGGCCATAAAAATCAACCAAAATATCTATTTAAATCTTATATTATGTTAAAAATAATTAAAAAGATAGAAACTCTAATATGATATAATTATTCTTATAATGGAGATTCCGTTGGTCTCCTTAAAAATGACTAAACATAATTTGGACATCAAAAAAGCCACGTCCTTCTCAATGTAATATTCTTTCCCCCACTAACCTAAGTTTACAAGAGCACTAATTTCCAACCATAAATAAATGTCATGTATAATTCAAACAAACTAAATCAAAGGCCCCACTCTTTAATTTTAATGTCACATTAGGTATAGTTACACTTACTAATCCTATGCATAAACACAACAAGAGAAAATTGTAAATAAACATATATGTGGATAGAAAAATGATCCTTTAATTTTGAGGTTATCAAAGTATTGATTAATAATAATATAATGTATAAAATTTTCTTTTAAATATTAATTTATTTAAATTGAAAAAATTAATTATCATACAAGTTGATTATTTCTTTTCAATACCCTTTAAATAAAAATGGTTGGTATAAGCCTAAACCTCAATTTATATGAACTAAGTATATATATTATGTATACAACTATACAAGCTAGAAGTATGTTTATAATAGTAATATATTAAAGGACATTAATGACTTTTTACACGAACGGTGATTATTTCAACATTGGAGGATGATAACAACTTATGACAATGACAAATGAACAAGATTTTCGTCCTCGTATTCAATATAAGGAAAGCTGATTACTAATAACGAGCTTAATATATTAATTATCTGAAATCAAATTAATTGGATCAAGATTTAACAGCTCATTAGTGAAAGCAACAAGCTTTAAACAGAATTATTGCGCCACTAATAAAACCTTGATCGTGATTAGTATATTTAAACGTCGACTCAGTGAATGACACGTTGCACAATATTTGCAAGTTGCAACCATAGGTTATACTAAAATAAATACTTATTTACATCATGTTATCTTTGTTTACTTATAGTGATGATAGCTATATTTAATTAATTAAGTCATTATTATTTGTAGCTAATTAAATGAAGGTTATGCTATCTTCAATTGTTCGCTCTCATATATGAGTGTCATTTTCCCTTAGAATTACCGCGAAAGTTTGCGGTAATATGTTCACGTGTGCTTTCAAAGAATTAATCAATGGAATTTGCTATACCTAGTCCATAGGGTGCCCCTAAGGCGCCCCTGGACTAAGGATAAGAGTTAACTTCCAACTATTTTTATTTTTTGTAAAAAATAAATGATAATAAGAAATTTAAGTAACTACCCGGCGACATTCTATATTCCTTCTGAAAAGCCAAACGAAATCTATCCTCACTCCACTTCCAATTTGTATGTAAAAACTCATGAATTCCAAATAACTGTGAATTTTATGTAGAAAAACTAATGAATTTCAAATAACCGTGATTATTTCCAGAAATCAATGGAGGGAAACCAACATAATCATTCGTGTAACACATATATTTTAGTTATCTTATTTATTGTATGTGTATTCAATCTGTTAGAATTTTAAAAACGCCATATGTTTCTGTTATTTATGTAGAAGATGCCATGAATGTATAGTTATTGGCTTCTTTTGATTTTGAATGGTGAAGGGAAAAACTGTAAAAGGAGAGAGATGTTGACTTTGCTATAGAAATAAACGTGGAAGTTATAATATTTTTTTTTTAAAATTTGTTTTACACTAAAAATTAATTGGAAGTTACCTTTATCGATAGCCCTAAGCGCTAGATATAGCGCGCAAATTCCTTAATTATAACTTGCAATAGTCATTGTAATTTGTTGTAACTTAATATCGATGTTTGAAATTAAATTGAACTTTCAAATAATTTTATTTTATTTTTGTGAGGTAATATAACCTCTTGTACTTAGTCAAACTTTTACATGAGAGAATCCTAATCCAACATTGATTTCCGAACACGTAAATTATACGGAGTATAAAGTAATCATTATTGTTCGATCTATATAAAGCATAGTTGTTAAGATCTCGATCTCGATCTTTCGATTTTACGATCCCCGTGAACGAAAACGATCTCAATCTTACATAGGATCTTAAAATCATAGGCTCTGCTTAGATACCCGATCTTATGTCAATTTGAGCATAGGATCTTACGATCTCGATCCAATCTTACTTAACATGAACCTATGAGTTAACAAAATATAAATTAGTTGATTTTTGTCCAATAAAATATTAATAGGTTTATCATTTAATCAATTACTACATGTAAAACTATTCAATTCTTAAACTAAAATAGTTTATCACATGAAAATCTATATATTTAATAACAAATATAGTAATCTAAGTTACTATGATAAGTATGAATTGATGTTATGGTGTTTAAACTATAAAAATTTAATTAATTTGTCATGCATTTGATCTTTTATATGTATTATAATACACATTTATGAGACCATAATGTATGAGTAGGATCTTACGATCCTGATCCGATCTTACGATTCTGATCTTGTGAAGACAAAAACGATCCTAGGTAAGATCCCGATCTTGACAACCTTGATATAAAGATTTATTATTGTTGTAACATTTCGAGAGAGAGAAAAACTGAAGTAAGTACCAATTTTAATTTGTGACAAAAGAAAGTTACTTTATAGTTGTAGCATCATATATATTCTAAAAAAAAAGTAAGTCAAAATGGTTAACTTACGTTTTTGTTAATATAACGATATATATTATTACAACTTTGATTCCGTTGGTCAATTTTCAGGTGTCCTTCAAGAAAGCTTTACTAGATAATTAATAAACTTAGCAAATAACCATTTTTTTAATGAAAAATATTCCATTTCTAAAATTGATCTTCATTAGCTTATAGACATGTAAGGATATCGATCGTGTTCTTCATATATGTTATAATGATGATGATTAACTTCGATCATTATAATATTTATTCGATCATCTATACTATCACTAGCTAGCAAAGCTTAACGGTGTTTCATAATTAATCGTGACACTACGTACAAATGCGCACTATTTCATGAAGAATGAAATTAAATTAGATAGATTTAATTTAGGTTTTAATTAGTAGTAGCTAGTATCGAAGATGAAGATGAGGGTTTGGCCAGGAAAGAGGTTGCGTGTAACACAAGGTATAAGTATGTGAAACAAATTAATTGACATGCATGTTTTAGCCACATGTTTAAGGAACATGCGATTTTGTGACGTTGCCTGATTCTGTTACATATGATAGGTAAGGTGGTGAGCTTATTTTGCTCTTTTCTTGTGCCGCAGATCTTGCTTCTTTTGTCTTTTTTATCTTGTTTGGTATCTTTTTAAAAATTAAAGCCATATTCAAGATTATTCATGACTCTCCTTCCTCCTTTTAAGTTTTGCTCTTATTACAGTAAGAGATGTGTTAAATTTACTTTACAAACCCTTTCAACTTGCATCAATTGAATGCTTGTCAACTTGTGGTCGTCGTTGATCGTTACTCGTGCCCTCAGATCTTCCTCCTCATTGGTAAATATAGATTAGGCCGGGTTTCAAAAGTTATGCAGTCGTTAGTAACGCCATGTAATGTATATATATGGCCTCTTGCTATGTATCTCTCAGGAAAAGCAAAATAGATCAACTTATTTGCAAATTAAGAAAGTATCCTGACTAAACCGGATCCATTTTACAAACTTCCCTGCATTATCTCTAAGCTAAAGTACTATATATATAGTTCATGCAAGGTGACTCGCAGATTAAACTTTTGCTGGATCCTGTGCGAGCATGTCGGCATAAAAAAATAACAAGTTTGTATGTCTTAAAATATTGGTACACCACCAATGGTGCTTAATTATGTCTTAACCTATATATCACGCTTAAATATCTATCAATGATCATGACATAGCTAGGGACTTGATTAAAATAAAAATTCGTAAATCCATGTGACATAAACAGAATAAGTCTAACTATATATTTCAGTAAATTACATTTAATGCCTGTCATCCGCTTCACTTTTGATATCTGATCGCTGGCTGGCTTGAGTTTTCATTTAACTTACGGTTTCTAAAAGAGTAAAAATGTCTTATAAATTTAAGAGTATTTTAGTCATTTTATCAGGGTCAAGGAATTGAACTCTGAGTGAAATGAAGCTTGACGTCAAGGAACTAAACCCGTTAAAAATCTTATCCATAAATAGAGAGTGAAATAGATAATATACTATAGGAATGCGAATGTAATTTAATATATATATATATATATGTATATATATATATATATATGTATATATATATATGAGAAATGCTATGCATACCAAATTTTTACAAAAAGAAGTTTACAAACATATGTGTCAAATTGATATATATGATGAGAGAGAAAAAATAATACAACTTGATTGATCAAATTCAATTGCCACGTGTATTTGTAAAGTTTTATTTGTAAAATATTTGTAAACGTAGAATTTCTCTATATATATAGTTTCAGTTAGGCTAGCTAGTAAGGAATTAAGGGTTGTCACTCGTCAACTTAGATAAAAAGAAATACGGAGTAATTAAAATGGATAATTTGACTGATTAAAATATAGTATATCATAAAAGTTAAATGGTTTATGTGATCGAGTTGACGAGTTCAATAAAAATTGGTTCACAATCCATCAATTGACTCTGTAGGGGTTTCCATTGATGAAGAGTGTTACGCCCCTAGACAGTCTTCCCTTATTTTATTATACGTATAACCCTAGAGCAATTTAACTCACCTACAACAACTAGGTCTATACAAACTACTAAGTTTAAGTTTTACAACAACTGCAAAAAAAAAATAAAAAAAAATTAATAAATAAATAATTAACTTCTTAAAATTGATCCATTACATTGTCTATTTTTGTTAATATTATACTTTATCCCATGTAAAGTGTAGATCGATTACTATTTTGAGTTGTTCCATTATAAATGTTCACTATAATATTTAATCAATCAAAAAAGTATTTTAGTTGGTATATATAATATTTTATTAGTAAAGAGTAATTTGTGGACATCTCTAAAACTATATGTAGGGTCAAAATGACGGGAAAAACACGTACGTACTCAAATCACGACTATGTTCTAAAAGAACTACTGCGTAACAGGGTTTGAAATATAGAGTCGTTGATTAAAGTATCAATACTAATGTATATTTACGATATATTTTTTTTTTCACGTATACTTAGGACTGTAACCGAGTCGAGCTCGACTCGACTCATTCAAGGTAATCTCGACCTCGACTCGATAACTCAACAAGCTTTCACGATGCAGGCTCGAGCTCGGCTCGAAAAGATCAAAATTTTATATAAAAATAACTTTTAATATTCAAACTTATTCTATATTTATTTTAAAATAAAAATCAATGATAAAAATCATTTCAAATATATTTAAAACTAAAATAAATCATGAAAACAAGTACTGTAAAATAGTTTACAATTTCAAAATATAATAATAATATATTTACATATCAAAATTACATATATATCTATATGCACATGTAGATATATTAATTAAGGCTCGAAAAACTCGATAATAGTTTGAGCTCGGCTCGATATATACTTCGAGCTTGACTTTTAAGCTCGAGCTCGGGCTCGAACTCAATAAAAACTTGACTAGATCAAGCTCAAGCTCGAGTCGAGCTCGAATTGCTCGATAAAAGTTCGACTCGTTTGACTAATGTATATTTTTGAAAACTACGGAGTATATCTAGATCGAGGGGCATAATCTGTGTAAAGTATTAATGGTGCGTTTAGTTACGTAAATTTTTTCTCATTTTTCATTTTTTATTTTTTTTAGGGAGTGGGGAGTGTTTTACTTCTTTAGAAAATCAATGAAAATTTGGAAAATGCGTTCAAATGTGAGGGATGAAGTTTTCCTTTTCCAAGAGAAAATAGAGATGGATATTAATAGAACCATGAAAAGTAGTTTTCAACTTTGTAGTTATGGAAAGGAAAATAGAAATTTTCTTTCTCTTAGAAAAGTTATTTTGAAAACTTAAATTTAAACACGTTTTCTAATTTTCTATGTTTCCTAAAGAAGTTTTATGGAAAAATGAAGTGAAGGAGTTTTCTGTAACTAAACGCACCTTAATACTCCGTACTAAATTACTAATACTATTTCAAATGATCACATGATCTGTCTAACGATGTATCCTAAAAGCTACTTACATGAAACGAATATTAAAATTAGGATTAAGACTACGATTAGAGATGAAATGACGGTGGCATGAAAAAATGTCGCTTAAAAACCGCGCCGTATGTTTTTATGAATATGATGTTTTTTTAGGCCGATGCGCCGATCTCACCTTTTTCCTCGCCACCCGATTCTTTGGTGCCCAAACATCCCTCCAACTGGTCCCCACACT
This sequence comes from Helichrysum umbraculigerum, assembly GCA_949592205.1. Lineage (NCBI taxonomy): Eukaryota > Viridiplantae > Streptophyta > Magnoliopsida > Asterales > Asteraceae > Helichrysum > Helichrysum umbraculigerum. Next base: position 157,166,248 of record CATIUR010000004.1, read on the forward strand.
GCCACATCATCAACACGTGTCAAGTTTTCATTCGCCTCACTTTCAGTTTCTCACTCCCCGTTCTCATCCTCTAATCTCCTACCACCTCCTAATTACATCCAAATTACCACCATGCCCTTGTTCTTTTTATACTCCATAGGTTATTAATTATTTATGGAGTAATAGTTTACGCGACTACTAATTAAGCCAATCAATGTTTGAGTTTTTATTACACAAATTTTAACTATTATATATAAGCTACCTAAAAGTTAATTTTTATGAAAGTAAGTATATATACTAGAGATAAGATTTAAGGAAATTTCAACTGCCAATGATCTCTTACCCAAGTGGTAAAAGTGAGGTGGGAGGCTTGCCTCCCTGGAGGTCTGGGGTTCGAGCCCAGACACTGGTGTATGGAGGAATTAAATTTGGCCGTTCAAAAAAAAAAAGGAAATTTCAACTACTTGATAATATCTGAGCAAGTTAAACCTATGATATTTTTTTAGAATAATTTATTATAATCACCTAAAATCAGTCTTAACTCACATGTCACATACATTCATTAGGAAAGCAACCTTTCATTCAAACGTTATATCTTAATCAGTATGATAATATTGATTTTTACACACTTTGATAATATTTTTTATTAATATCCAAACATTAATTAATTAATATGTATATTAGATTGATTAATTAGTTATTTTATCTTGTACAATAAACATGCTTGAAAACTAAATAAATAATCATTTTCACTTCCAATAATAATTATAATAATACATAAACATATTGTATATTTCATTTCATTTTCAGTTAATTTTGAAACTAAATTTTGTTTGTATACTAATTAATCACAAAAAATATAAATGTGTAACCCATCAATCAATTTGAAAACCTTACATGATTAATTAGTTACTATTCTACTTATATTTATTAATATATTAAATTTAAGTAGTATTAAGTGTAAGAAATACAATGCAAATATACGGTTATACCCCGGTTGATACCATGGTCCGTATACCCATATATAAAGATAACCTTATGTAATTTGTTCAACTTATATTCGCCTTTTTATTTTCTTTAATTTCCTCCCTCTACTCCTCTGTCTTCAAGATACTAACGCTTTTTTATTTTCCGATTATTATTTCTAACTAATAAAGTTTTAATCAATCGTTTAATTAATTAAATAACAGAGATGGAGAGTACGGATTCATCATCCGGTTCAAAACAACCGCAGTTACCACCAGGCTTCCGATTCCACCCAACCGATGAAGAATTAGTGGTTCACTACCTCAAGAAAAAAGCCGCTTCCGTCCCTTTACCAGTTTCCATCATCGCCGAAGTTGACCTCTACAAGTTTGACCCATGGGAGCTTCCAGGTAAGTATTTACAAATAAATAATACGTCTTTTTTATGGTTTTAATTTATTTATTAACTTGTTGTGATTGGGATAAGTTTTGTTGTTTATTAATTTATGGATGTAGCCAAGGCTACTTTTGGTGAGCAAGAATGGTATTTTTTTACCCCGAGGGATAGAAAGTATCCGAATGGAGCTCGACCAAATAGGGCGGCCACTTCGGGTTATTGGAAAGCGACAGGAACCGATAAACCCGTGTTGACATCCGGTGGGACTCAAAAAGTTGGTGTGAAGAAAGCGCTTGTGTTTTATGGTGGAAAGCCTCCTAAAGGGTCGAAAACTAATTGGATCATGCATGAATATCGTCTCGCTGATAATAAAAATATGTCCAGACCACCTGGATGTGATCCTACTAATAAAAAAGCTTCCTTAAGGGTAATTCATTTGATTAGATATTAAAACTGTTTATCTGATTATTTGTTTCTCGAAACAAGTAGTTGTGGAAAAAATTCATTTCAGAACGGGTTATTTTATTAATTATGTATTGCAATAACTTGATAGTTAGTAGATAAACAGTTTTCGTACAGGATTGTAATTAAGTTGAACATTTTTTGGATGTTGATAAATGATTTTGGTATTTGTTTTAGTTGGATGATTGGGTGTTATGTAGAGTCTACAAGAAGAATAATATGCAAAGGCCGGTTGATAGCGATGGCAACGATCACAGCATGACGGGGATGTTGGCATCTATACCACCATCAATATCACTCAGTGTCAATAGACCGATATCAGGGTTCAATACAATGTTCGAGAATCATCATGATCACAACGTTGTATTTGATACTATGTTAAGTACTTCATCGAACGACAACAACATCCTTCCAGTTAAAAGATCACTCCCTGGTTTGTTTTGGACCGAAGAAGCTCATCACACAAGTAATTCACCGTACACTCAAAGATTTCTTACAGATAGCAACAACGATGGTAGCATTATGGTGTCACGAAGCACCGACGAAAATAATGGTTCGATCGCGGGTTTCATGGGCCAATTACCACAAACAACCCTACAAATGCACCACCAACAACCGTTATTAGGCTACCAGTTACCTGGAATGAGCTGGTACTAGTAAATCGGTTTTGTTGAAGTGGGTATAAATGGTAATTCATTATACAGGTTGATCATATCTTATTTATAGAATATTTATATAGTTGTATGTATATATATTTATAAAAAAATATATTTATGGAAAGAAAATAGTGAGAGGGTCAACAATTTAGTGACGGAGTTGTTTGTGCAAATATGAGTTTTTGCTCCAACAATGGTCTGTAATTGCCAATTCTAGGTGCATGTGGTATTGTGGTGATATGTAGAAATATGCATATAATATACTTTTTTTTTTAATTGAATTGAAATATGCATATAATGATACTTTATTACTAGTACTTTAGTTTATTTGTTATGATTTGTTTTAATTCTAATTAATATTATTTTCTTATGTTATCCGGCCCATTCGATCTTGATTTTATTTGTCGAAAAGAGCATGGTGTTTTGAAACTTTTTGTTGAAAAGAAAAGTCATCTTTTATTTATTCTTTTTTTCTTTCCATCGCTATTGAAACCCTAACAGGTAAAATATGATGATATCTTTCGATTTTGTGGCTACACTTAATCTTTTATACTATGCAAAAACTGATGTAACGTCTTAACATATATAAATTATTGTATATCTCTATATGATTTATTGATATCTAATAATATAATGTTGATGCTCGAATACACTTTTAAATTTGCATTCAAATAATCATCATTGCTTATATCGATTTATTCTTTTCTTAATCTTGTTACCATTGATTTTATTATTATTGTTAATATCCTAGTTCATATATATATGGTCCTTACAATAATAATTAATCATCATCATTCCATGTTAAATATAATGCAGATTTTTCAGATTTGTACAATTATAGTAAGCACTAAGCATAATATATAATATATTGTGCAACAAAAATATTATTTAACTTGCAAAATTAGGATTTTTATGCTTGTATGTTATATGTTATACTAGTTTACAAACCCGTGTATACACACGGGTCATTGCATTTATATTTGTTGTTTATAAGCTATTATCATAATTGAATGATTTTTATACTTGTACATAATTGGATGATGTTTATGATAATCATATGGTTACAAAACAATATGTGCATAATTTAGTGTAATGTTTAAAAAATAATAATAAGTGTCTTTGGTAAGTATCGTAATTAACTTTAAAAATAAAAGGGTTTATTGTTTCGTTATGTATTAAACTTTACATTTTTTATTATTGTATGCGACATACTTTCATTTTTTATATTGTGTGTAGTGAACTTTTAAATATGATCTATTGTATGTATTATATCATTTTTGGGTAATGCCAAAAAAGGAAACTTTTTTATTTTGGCTTTACCCAAAAATGAAATTTTACATACAATATATAAAACCCGACATTTTACACAACATATTTTATAATATATTTCATTATAGGAAGCGCAAGTCCGAAAACATAATTAGCCGATGTTTACTTAAGCCAAACATTTACCAAAGCAAACTATTATATCATTATATAATTACAAACTATATCAACTAAAACGGGTGTTATTTAAACTTTTCCAAAACTTGATAACCAAAATATCAGAGTTAGCGCGTGCAGTCAAACATCCAGTCAACCACCATATTCCGATCTACATCAAAAGCTAACCAAAATCTGCAAAAGATTCAACAACGAGGAATTAGCTCACGCTAAGTGAATGGAACTGTAACCTACAGTTCAATTCACAAGTAACAAGTCTTACAACTGATAAACTAAAACACATAAACACATAAACACATAAGTACAAGAGGACCGACGATTCCTGGTATACTATCACAGTGATCTACCGATAGCTTGAGTACTACCTTCACTGACATAAGTACATCTTCAACTATGTGTATTGGAAGACCCAGACAACTACACAGTAGTAAACAAGCCCAACCATTGTTGACCTCCGAATCAACTCACATAGTCACATAATAGCATAATCATCATGCAATTATGGAATAGCAACTGAACAACTGATATAATCAATCAACTACAACAAACTAATCACATATCCAAGAACTAAACAACTGGAATTAATAACAACAATATCTATAATTAATCATAACCAAAACTACCCTGGTTTACCTGTTGTAACCGAACCCGTTACAAATGGGTTGAACCGAGGATTACAGTATCCACTCACCGATAGTCACTGTCTTGAACTCAGTGATCTTATATTACTGAGTTGCCGCCTACTTATCTGAGAACACAATAATAACAAGTCAGTAATAATTCAATACTGATATTCATATCATAAACATATAACATATCATCCATTTCATAATCTCATTTAACATAGCATCACTAAACTAAAATATACCATCTCTATATTCTATTAAACATCTATCAACTAACCATACTAATATCACTAAAGTCATATAACATATACAATTACTTTAATTAATTCAAGAAAGCAAACTGTTCCTGTTCAACTAACAATCGCGTCGCAATGCCTAAGAATCGCGTCGCGGTTCAACACAAATCGCGTCGCCATAGATAACCAATCGCGTCGCGATTCCAGCAGATACAGCAGACCTGCACTTCGACCTCAACCTGCTACTGCACGAACTTAACCACACAAACACTACATTTCCAGCTTCTTACTTAATTCTAAAGTTACCAATACTTCTATTATCGACAACTAACATCATATAACTATGTTTCAAGCACCAATTCATATCGAATTACCACAATTCATTCATAACCTAACCAATACCTTTAACCCCAAAAAGAATGAAGAACACAAGTAAATCATCAAAATTCATCATGAAATCAGTTGGTATTTGCATATACATCACTTATATATCAATTTCTCTTATTTATTATCAACTTAATTAACAAAAAGGAATTCATAAGAACATAGATGAACACTTACAAAGATGAAGTAACAAGAAGGATGATAATAATGAAATCTGATGCACTTAAATCTTGGATCCTATTTTGTCATTTGTTTTCCTTGATTTTCTGTGAAATGATTTAAGAATTTGAGAGAATTTATTTAAGATTTGATAAACACTAATGAAGAAATAAGATGGAAAGGGTTAGGTGTAGTCGGTTCCACCACCGCCCCTCATTTTTAATTGGTATAATTTTATACCCCTTCTAACCCTATTGCCTGAAACCTGAAAATACCCGCGAAGTAAAATATTTTATTTTACCGTCAGATTCAACTTTTTAAAACAAGTACAATTTTATTAGTCACAATAAAACCTGTGACTCTTTTACTCATTTATTTTCAATAACCATCTAAAACTTAATAAAATACAATTTATTTTCGAGCCCAGAAACAGGGTATTACAAATCTTCCCCCTTTAAAAGATTTCGTCCCCGAAATCTACCCATGCCTATTCAATAAGCAAATTTATATCTCATTCATATATAGAACATATATTAAAGCTAAGTTAACTCAAAATGTACCTGTCGTGTCGTCATTCAGCCCAAGCATTTCTCCCAAAGTCATCTGGAATGCTCTACCAGTTGCTGGCGGTATAGTCTTTCTCTTTTGCCCCACAGATGATGCAGAACCCGAAGCCGAATCCCTTTCCAATCCAGATCCCATCCTAATCTTCTCCGGACACCTTCTTGATCTATGTCCCTCCTTTTGACAATTCCAGCAAACAAACTGAGGAAAAGTACAATCTCGAATACTGTGCCCAAACTGACCACATTTCACACACCTTGCTGTCTCAGAAGTACAAGGCCCAGAATGCTTTGACTTACAATTAACACATCATGGATTACTACCCACCGAATCATCACTAAAAACTAATCTTCTATTCTGTCCTTTGTTCCCCGAAGAACTATTCTTAACCTGTGAAGAAGTCTTTTCTTTACTCAACTTATCTGTAGCTCTAATATCACCATCAACTGACCGTGCTAAAGTAAAAGCCTGAGTCAAAGTATTAGCCAATCTCACAGATGTCCGATAGTTTGGTGGTAAAGTCCCTACAAAGTGATTAATCCTCATCCTATCGTCTGGGACTCATTGTTGAACAAAACGTAATTTCTCCATGAATTGAGTAATAAGGTCATCAATCGACATTTGTTCGGTCAACTTCAAATCCATAAACTCCTGCCTAATCCTAATCATATCAAACTCAGAACAGAATTGCTTGAAACCTCAGTATGGAAATCTGCCCAACGGATAGAAGATCTCTGTTCAGATGTCAGATGTGCAGTTATAGAATCCCACCAATTCATAGCCTGTCATTTCAATAATTGCACAGCATATAACACCCAACATTTCTACAAACATATTTATAATATATTTCGTTATAGAAGCGCGAGTCCCAAAATATTTGACCAATATTTTCAAACCAACATTTTATACTTACAAATATATATATATATATATATATATATATATATATATATATATATATATATATATATATATATATATATATATATATATATATATATATAATAAAAGAAACCTTCTAACTATATATAGTTACAAACCATATAATTATATTACATGTTACCAAAACGGGTGTTATTAAAACTTTCCAAAACATAACAACCAAAAGATCAGAGTTGCGCCGGCTTAGTCAAACACCCCTTCATTACATCTATAACCCGAACTATATCAAAAGCTAACCAAAATCTGCAAAACATTCAACAACAAGGGATTAGCTCACGCTAAGTGAATGGAACTGTAACCGACAGTTCAATCCACAAGTAACAAGTCTTACAATTGATAAACTAAAACAATTAAGCACATAAGTACAAGAGGATCGGCGGTTCCTGGTATACTATCACAGTCACCACAATCACTGGTATACTATCATAGTGATTTACCGATAGCCTGAATACTACCTTCACTGAATAGGTTAATTCTCAACTATATGTATCAAAGTAACCTAGACAGCTACACAGTAGTAACCAAGCCCAACCATTGTTGACCTCTCTCCAAATCAACTGAACAACTAGTCACATAAAGGCATAGTCTGTATGCAGTTATGGAATAACAACTACACACTGAACAACTGGTACAACTGTATCAATCAAACTTAATAAATCAACTAATCAACATACTCAAGAACTAATCAACCGAAAATAATATAAACAATAACTATAACTGAACATAACTAAATCTATCCTGGTATACCCATTGTAACCGAACCCGTTACAACTGGGTTGAACCGAGGATTACAGTAACCACTCACCGATAGTCCAAGTCTTGAACTCAGTGATCTTATATTACTGAGTTGCCGCCTGCTTATCTGGGAACACAATAATAACAAGTTAGTATCTTGTTCCATAACTTAATACATATCATAAACAATAACATTTTCCAAAACATGCATCACTTAAGATAGATATCATATATACTAACAAGTTAGTATTCTACTTACATAACTCACTTCAAGTATATAATATTAAATGCATACCTATTAGATACTGCAAATCATATATATAAGTTCATAAAATTTAAGAGTTTAAAATTAAAATACAATTTTTTGATTAACTGGGGAATCCACCCGGATTCCCATGAATCCGCCGGATTCTCAGTCCCAAATCTTAAAACAGCCAAACATCTAAGGAATCCGTTCTTGAATCCGCCCCTGAATCCGCCCGGATTCCCCCATTTTTCACCCGAATCCGCCGGATTCCCATGAATCCGGCCGGATTCCCCTTGTCTTCCAGACCTGCACAAAGCTGTTCTAGCACAGCTCGAACCAAAACACAATTTTCACAAAACTCAGCTACCATACACGAATTTACTCAGTAAATGACTACAAACTTTAACTATAACCATATCATAACATCAAATAACTCAATTCCTAACATATATCATCATCAATCACATATATCTCAAACCCTAACTAAGATTTACTCAAACTTGAAGAACATAAACAAGTTCTTGTATAATATCTTCATGTAATCATTCAATATCTCAAGAAATCAGTTTAATAGACAATCACACAACCTCATTCAATCACAATTTTAAATTCTATTTCTCATTACTCCCAAATAATTTAAATGGCTTCATAAATACAAATAAGAACACTTACCCTTCTTAAGTAATATAGAGATGATGATGATAATCTCTTTTAAGCTAGTAGAATTCAAGACATAGATTACTCACTTAAATCTTCTTTTTATTTCTTTGATTTTGCTTAAGGAATTTTATGAAGATTTTAGAGCTAAAAAGAAGATAAAAGAAGTTAGGTAAGTTCAAAGAAATGAGTCGGTCACTCCTTTTTAATTCAACCGACTACACTTTTAATATTGTATAAATTTTATCCCCTTCTAACCTATTGTCTGGAACCTGAAAATACCCGCGAGTCAAAACATTTTATTTTACCGTCAACTTTAATTATTTAAAACAAGTAACATTTTACTAGTCACAATAAAACATGAGGCTCTTTTACTTGTTTATTTTCAAATAAACCATTTTAAAATACTATTTAATTCCAGACCCGAAAACTAGGTGTTACAAATCTATCCCCCTTAAAAAGATTTCGTCCCCGAAATCTAATCATACACATCCAATTTAAGATCCTAATCTTACCATTCTTTATTCACTAAACTACTATCTCATTCATTCATATATATATATATATATATATATATATATATATATATATATATATATATATATAACACATTAAAACATGATTAACTCAAAGTATACCTGTCGTGTCGTCATCCAGCCCAAGCATTTCTCCCACAGTCATCTGAAATGCTCTACCAGTCGCTGGCGGTATAGTCTTTCTCTTTTGCCCCACAGATGACGTAGAACCCGAAGTCGAGTCCCTTTCCAATCCAGATCCCATTCTAATCTTCCCCGGACACTTTCCTGATCTATGTCTCTCCTTATGACAATTCCAGCAAACAAACTGAGGAGAAGTACAGTCCCGCATATTATGCCCAAACAAACCACACTTAACACACCTTGCTGTCTCAGAAGTACAAGGCCCAGAATGCTTTGACTTACAACTAACACACCATGGATTACTACCCACCGAATCATCACTTAAAACTACTCTTCTATTCTGTCATTTGTTCCCCGAAGAACTACTCTTAACCTGTGAAGAAGTCTTTTCCTTACTCAACTTATCTGTAGCCCTAATATCACTATCAACTGACCGAGCTAACTTAAAAGCCTGAGTCAAAGTATTGGCCAATCTCACAGACGCCCGATAGTTTGGTGGTAAAGTCCCTACAAAATGATTAATCCTCATCCTATCATCTGGGACCCATTGTTGAACAAAACGTAACTTCTCAGTGAACTGAGTAATAAGGTCATCAATCGACATCTGTTCAGTCAACTTCAAATCCATAAACTCTTGTCTAATCCTAATCATATCAAACTCAGAGCAGAATTGCTATGCAAACCTCAGTATGGAAATCTGCCCAACGAATAGATGATCTCTGCTCAGATGTCAGATGTGCAGTTATAGAATCCCACCAATTCATAGCCTGCCCTTTCAATAATTGCACAGCGTATCCAACTTTTAATTCCTCCTCACACTGACACACTTCAAACTTTCGTTCCGTATCCCTTAACCAATTTAAAGTCACTGCAGGATCATTACTTCCCTCAAATTCTTTTGGACCACTAGCTTTGAATGACTTAAAAGAACACAATCTTTTCTGTTGTTGTGGTGAAGGAAATTGATAACCAAAATCCCTTTGCTGAGCTGATCTAGTATGTTGCTCCTGCAAATACAACTGTTCTATTTTCCTTAACCTTATCACCTCATCCTCTAACTGTAACTGATAATCATCTTGATTAGATTCTTCCTGATTAACATTTGAAGTACCAGCCTGCCCATGATTACCTTCTCGAACTACCGGTTGAACTACCGGATTCTCATTTCTAGATGTATTATTGGGAGTCGGGTTCTCGTTATCTGCCATTCCTGTACTCAAAACAACAAAACTCACAACTTGTTAATCGTTAGTACTTACTATACTAACCAATCAACACCCCATTCAATAGCTAATCTCACTTACCGGAATGTTTGACTTACACCAACTAGATTTGGGATTGAACATTTGCAAATGCCCAATTCACCCAAACCTATGCTCTGATACCAACTTATAACACCCGACATTTCTACAAACATATTTATAATATATTTCGTTATAGAAGCGCGAGTCCCAAAATATTTGACCAATATTTTCAAACCAACATTTTATACTTACAAATATATATATATAATAAAAGAAACCTTCTAACTATATATAGTTACAAACCATATAATTATATTACATGTTACCAAAACGGGTGTTATTAAAACTTTCCAAAACATAACAACCAAAAGATCAGAGTTGCGCCGGCTTAGTCAAACACCCCTTCATTACATCTATAACCCGAACTATATTAAAAGCTAACCAAAATCTGCAAAACATTCAACAACAAGGGATTAGCTCACGCTAAGTGAATGGAACTGTAACCGACAGTTCAATCCACAAGTAACAAGTCTTACAATTGATAAACTAAAACAATTAAGCACATAAGTATAAGAGGATCGGCGGTTCCTGGTATACTATCACAGTCACCTACAATCACTGGTATACTATCATAGTGATTTACCGATAGCATGAATACTACCTTCACTGAATAGGTTAATTCTCAACTATATGTATCAAAGTAACCTAGACAGCTACACAGTAGTAACCAAGCCCAACCATTGTTGACCTCTCTCCAAATCAACTGAACAACTAGTCACATAAAGGCATAGTCTGTATGCAGTTATGGAATAACAACTACACACTGAACAACTGGTACAACTGTATCAATCAAACTTAATAAATCAACTAATCAACATACTCAAGAACTAATCAACCGAAAATAATATAAACAATAACTATAACTGAACATAACTAAATCTATCCTGGTATACCCATTGTAACCGAACCCGTTACAACTGGGTTGAACCGAGGATTACAGTAACCACTCACCGATAGTCCAAGTCTTGAACTCAGTGATCTTATATTACTGAGTTGCCGCCTGCTTATCTGGGAACACAATAATAACAAGTTAGTATCTTGTTCCATAACTTAATACATATCATAAACAATAACATTTTCCAAAACATGCATCACTTAAGATAGATATCATATATACTAACAAGTTAGTATTCTACTTACATAACTCACTTCAAGTATATAATATTAAATGCATACCTATTAGATACTGCAAATCATATATATAAGTTCATAAAATTTAAGAGTTTAAAATTAAAATACAATTTTTTGATTAACTGGGGAATCCACCCGGATTCCCATGAATCCGCCGGATTCTCAGTCCCAAATCTTAAAACAGCCAAACATCTAAGGAATCCGTTCTTGAATCCGCCCCTGAATCCGCCCGGATTCCCCCATTTTTCACCCGAATCCGCCGGATTCCCATGAATCCGGCCGGATTCCCCTTGTCTTCCAGACCTGCACAAAGCTGTTCTAGCACAGCTCGAACCAAAACACAATTTTCACAAAACTCAGCTACCATACACGAATTTACTCAGTAAATGACTACAAACTTTAACTATAACCATATCATAACATCAAATAACTCAATTCCTAACATATATCATCATCAATCACATATATCTCAAACCCTAACTAAGATTTACTCAAACTTGAAGAACATAAACAAGTTCTTGTATAATATCTTCATGTAATCATTCAATATCTCAAGAAATCAGTTTAATAGACAATCACACAACCTCATTCAATCACAATTTTAAATTCTATTTCTCATTACTCCCAAATAATTTAAATGGCTTCATAAATACAAATAAGAACACTTACCCTTCTTAAGTAATATAGAGATGATGATGATAATCTCTTTTAAGCTAGTAGAATTCAAGACATAGATTACTCACTTAAATCTTCTTTTTATTTCTTTGATTTTGCTTAAGGAATTTTATGAAGATTTTAGAGCTAAAAAGAAGATAAAAGAAGTTAGGTAAGTTCAAAGAAATGAGTCGGTCACTCCTTTTTAATTCAACCGACTACACTTTTAATATTGTATAAATTTTATCCCCTTCTAACCTATTGTCTGGAACCTGAAAATACCCGCGAGTCAAAACATTTTATTTTACCGTCAACTTTAATTATTTAAAACAAGTAACATTTTACTAGTCACAATAAAACATGAGGCTCTTTTACTTGTTTATTTTCAAATAAACCATTTTAAAATACTATTTAATTCCAGACCCGAAAACTAGGTGTTACACAGCATATCCAACTTTTAATTCCTCCTCACACTGACACACTTCAAACTTTCGTTCCGTATCCCTTAACCAATTTAAAGTCACTGCAGGATCATTACTTCCCTCAAATTCCTTTGGACCGCTAGATTTGAATGTTTTAACAGAACACAATCTTTTCTGTTGCTGTGGTGAAGGAAACTGATAACCAAAATCCCTTTTTTTGAGCCGATCAAGTATGTTGCTCCTGTAAGTACAGCTGTTCTACTTTCCTTAACCTTAACACCTCATCCTCTAATTGTAACTGATAATCATCCTGATTTGCATTAGAAGTACCAGTTTGCCCATGATTGTCATTTTGTGTATCCGGAGGTGGAACATCATTTCTAGTAACATTATCGGGAGTCGGGTTCTCGTTATCTGCCATTCCTGTACTCAAAACAACAACTCACAACTAGTTAATCGTTAGTACTTACTATACTAACCAATCAACCCCCCATTCAATAGCTAATCCCACTTACTGAAATGTTTGACTTACACCAACTAGATTTGGGATTGAACATTTGCAAATGCCCAATTCACCCAAACCTATGCTCTGATACCAACTTATAACACCTGACATTTTACACAACATATTTTATAATATATTTCATTATAGGAAGCGCAAGTCCCAAAACATAATTAGCCGATGTTTACTTAAGCCAAACATTTACCAAAGCAAACTATTCTATCATTATATAATTACAAACTATATCAACTAAAATGGGTGTTATTTAAACTTTTCTAAAACTTGATAACCAAAATATCAGAGTTAGCGCGTGCAGTCAAACATCCAGTCAACCACCATATTCCGATCTACATCAAAAGCTAACCAAAATCTGCAAAAGATTCAACAACGAGGGATTAGCTCACGCTAAGTGAATGGAACTGTAACCGACATTTCAATTCACAAGTAACAAGTCTTACAACTGATAAACTAAAACACATAAACACATAAGTACAAGAGGACCGACGATTCCTGGTATACTATCACAGAAATCCACAATCACTGGTATACTATCACAGTGATCTACCGATAGCTTGAGTACTACCTTCACTGACATAAGTACATCTTCAACTATGTGTATCGGAAGACCCAGACAACTACACAGTAGTAAACAAGCCCAACCATTGTTGACCTCCGAATCAACTCACATAGTCACATAATAGCATAATCATCATGCAATTATGGAATAGCAACTGAACAACTGATATAATCAAACAACTACAACAAACTAATCACATATCCAAGAACTAAACAACTGGAATTAATAACAACAATATCTATAATTAATCATAACCAAAACTACCCTGGTTTACCCGTTGTTACCGAACCCGTTACAAATGGGTTGAACCGAGGATTATTGTAACACCCCCAAATTCGTTGGTTTCGGTTAGCGGAAGCATTTAGTTAAGCATGGGGGTGCCACGTCAACATTGTACGTGCATACGTATCAGAGCATATGATTACAACAGAACATATATATTAAGATGCCAAATGTAATGATTACAAAGTTTACGATTCATCGAATCGTATGAAAGTTGTTAAGTTTACAAAAGTAGATTTTGTAAATATGACTAAACAGTTTTAGTTATACAAAAGAAATCCAGTTGTCAAAAGTTGGCATCCTATTCCTTCATGGGTCGCCTATAATCCATATGTGCAGGCGGTTCTTACGTGAGCAGCTAATTCCCTGAAAAACATAGTAAAAGTCAACAACGAGGTTGAGTGAATCCACAGGCTTTATGTTTGCAATCGTTGAATCCAATTTGTAATCACAGTTGTTAAACCAAATACATTAATCAATAGTTATTGCCATAGTAGTTCAGTAAAGTTTTGTGGACTGTTATCCAAGTATAAGTTTAGTGGGTTGTTGCCCAAAACACTATTTACGTTTCGTAGGAAAGCAGTATCCTATTAGTTTGCCCAAGAAGTGGGGACTAAATCGTTTGTCCAAGAAGTAGGACCCATCAGTATTTGCCCAAGAAGTAGGGACTTCTATGTATGTGCCCAAGACGTAGGGACTTGTATGGATTGTGTCCAAGAAGTAGGACTGGCATCTAAGACGTAGGACCCATCTGCTCAAGAAGTAGAGCCTTCATCCAAGATGTAGGATGGCACCTTGCCCAAGAAGTAGGGACTTTCTGTTTGCCCAAGACGTAGGGACTTTCTGTGTGTTTATGAAAATGTTGTTTCATAAAAGCTAGCTGTAAAAGTGTGTAGCTGGTTGTTCTCCAGCTAATAAAACAGTTTACCGGTCGTTCTCCGGTCTAGTAAATCAGTTTGTCAATAGTTTATCACAGTTGTTTAGTTTATCGTATGAAAATGTTATTTCATAATCAGTAGTGCACAACAGTTCAATAGTTCAAAGTACTCTAACAGTTCGAGTAAACATGTATACAGTCATGTATAAAAGCAGTTATGGCAATAGATAAAACAGTTGACTATGTTTTCCACCCCTATTCAAAATCAGTTAAATCAGTAAAAGTAGGGGGCTGTGAACTCACCTGTTGAGTTAAGTAGTAGTGCGAGTGCTAGCAAACCTAAGCCCAAGTACAGTCCGGAATCTCCTAACGTCCTAAACGTATGAGGTTTATAAGTATGTGGATGTCTAAGTTAATCATCCATGCTAGTGTTCGTACAACCAAGTTATGTCCGAGTTGTTCATTAAACGTTCACGTTGGTATTTCGTATTTGTGAAAATGTATACGACCCGTTGGTGATAGTTGAAATCATAATTTCAAAAAAAGTATAATTATGTTTTGTTTCGTCGCATTTCAATAAGTTAAGGAATTGGATACGGGGGTCCGGGGGCAGCGCCCCTGGTAGCGGGGTCCAAGGGGTGGCAACCCCTGGTAGGGTCCAAGGGGCAAAGCCCCTGGTTGGGGTCGAAATACTTAGTGAAATCAAGTGGTAAAATACTTAGTGAGATCATGTGTTTTCAGGTTCTGATTCGTGCGACGTTAGGTACGACGTCGCATGCGACGTTGCGTGCGACATTAGGGTCTACGTCGCTGTGTGCGACTTCGCAACTTAATGCGACATTGAGTATTGCGTCGCAATATGCGACGTTGCGAGGGTTAGCGACGTAAGGGTTTGCGTCGCATAAGCGACGTGAGGTGCGACGCTGGGTTGAAATGCGATGTAGGGTGCGACGTTGGGACTGACGTCGCATTTGGCCCAAGCCAGATGCGACGTTACGGACTGTTCGTGGTTCGGTTTGTAAAAACGAGATTTAAGCTTCGATTTGGACATTTCCAGTTGTATAGAACACTAAAACATGTTATATTAAGTATATTGAACACAAAATATGAAAGAAAACTTCAAAATCTAAGAGTTGACGGGATTTGTCGGAAACTTACGAGTGGTCGGATTTAAAATCTGAGAAGATAGATGTGTAGCTCTCGTTGTGGTGATCGTTTTCTTCTAAATGCGTGAGTCGATTGGGTGTCGTTTTGGGGTAGTTTTGGTGGCGTTTTTGGGTGGTAGTTTTTAGGTGGTGGTGGAGTGTTTAGAGAAAAGAGAGAGATGAGAGAAAGAAAGATTGAGAGAAATGAGAAAGTGAGGAGGGAAAATGGGGTTTTGTCTCCTTTTTCCCTCCTCCGTGTTTGCGCTCCGTGTTTGTTTACCCAATCGTTAAATGTTACATTATTTTAACTAATACATTTTTAATTACATTATCCATTTTATTTTTAATTAGGATTTTTTTATGAAATTAATTCAATTAAGTTATAAGATTTTTAACTTTGTTTTTATTTTAATTATACGAGTTGACGTTTTACGTTGTAAAATGAGTTGTAAATATTTTTGACAAAATATTAAATTGTTTGCGACGTTATTTAATAATTTCGTTTTATTAAATAATTTTGTTCACCAACAGTCGTATATTTTTGTCGCGTTTGTTTTCAGATTGTTCAGTACGTAATTACAACTAATTACGAATACGTAATACTACGCGTATTATCTAGTTGGGCTTTGCTAGACTTACCTCTAAAATGTGTTGTGAATTCACTCAAGTAGGGAATTAGCCTAAAATGCAATTGTTTAGCGTTAATAATTACGTTTAAATTTGCGGGGTGTCACAATTACAGTATCCACTCACCGATAGTCACTGTCTTGAACTCAGTGATCTTATATTACTGAGTTGCCGCCTGCTTATCTGAGAACACAATAATAACAAGTCAGTAATAATTCAATACTGATATTCATATCATAAACATATAACATATCATCCATTTCATAATTTCATTTAACATAGCATCACTAAACTAAATTATATCATCTCTATATTCTATTAAACATCTATTAACTAACCATACTAACATCACTAAAGTTATATAACATATACAATTACTTTAATTAATTCAAGAAAGTAAACTGTTCCTGTTCAACTAACAATCGCGTCGCAATGCCTAAGAATCGCGTCGCGATTCAACACAAATCGCGTCGCCATAGATAACCAATCGCGTCGTGATTCCAGCAGATACAGCAGACCTGCACTTCGACCTCAACCTGCTACTGCACGAACTTAACCACACAAACACTACATTTCCAGCTTCTTACTTAATTCTAAAGTTACCAATACTTCTATTATCGACAACTATCATCATATAACTATGTTTCAAGCACCAATTCATATCGAATTACCACAATTCATTCATAACCTAACCAATACCTTTAACCCCAAAAAGAATGAAGAACACAAGTAAATCATCAAAATTCATCATGAAATCAGTTGGTATTTGCATATACATCACTTATATATCAATTTCTCTTATTTATTATCAACTTAATTAACAAAAAGGAATTCATAAGAACATAGATGAACACTTACAAAGATGAAGTAACAAGAAGGATGATAATAATGAAATCTGATGCACTTAAATCTTGGATCCTATTTTGTCATTTATTTTCCTTGATTTTCTTTGAAATGATTTAAGAATTTGAGAGAATTTATTTAAGATTTGATAAACACTAATGAAGAAATAAGATGGAAAGGGTTAGGTGTAGTCGGTTCCACCACCGCCCCTCATTTTTAATTGGTATAATTTTATACCCCTTCTAACCCTATTGCCTGGAACCTGAAAATACCCGCGAAGTAAAATATTTTATTTTACCGTCAGATTCAACTTTTTAAAACAAGTACAATTTTATTAGTCACAATAAAACTTGTGACTCTTTTACTCATTTATTTTCAATAACCATCTAAAACTTAATAAAATACAATTTATTTTCGGGCCCATAAACCGGGTGTTATACAATAGACTATATTTACAAGTTCAATACATACAATAGAAGTTTTTAAAGTTCAACGCATACAATAATAAAAAGTGCAAAGTTTAATACATAACGAAACAATTTATAATTAATAAACCCAAAATAAAACTCCACATATAATGCAAATATTGTAATATTTGTAGTTTAGCCCTTCGTATATGAAATTTCAAAAACAAATTCATTAATAAAAAATAATAAACACAAAACTTAAATTAATAATTATTGTTGATAACATCATCAAAACCTAAATTTTAGCTAATTGAATAAAACTAAAGAATTTAATTGACTAAGTGAAATTTCAATGACATCATGACATGTTTTCTATATTATGTTTATTATTACTAGACTTTAAACTCGTGTATACACACGGATCATTGATTTTTAATATGAAATTTCGTATTTAATATCTAGTTTTTAATAATAAAGTCTATAACTTAATATGTATATTAACCATTTAGTTGAATTCATGATAATATTACTTTATGCAAATGAATTTATATAAGTAGAGATTAAAAGATTAAAAGTTTTTGAAACAAAGTTAGTGAAAAAAATTAATTATTTTAAGTCTATATTAATCTTTTTAAGTAACATTATTCTTACTCGATGAATTGAAAATAGAAGCATTAATAATTGATTTGGATAATGTTTTAATTAATGAATTAAATTTCTTTTTATATGTGTAACATCCTATTTTTGGGTCTAGAAGTAAATAGTATTTTACTAAGTTTTAAAAATGGTTATTTAAATGTAATGGGAAATAAATAGATAAAAGAGTCACATGATTTATTTTGACTAATAAAATTGTACATGTTTTAAATTAATGGAGTTGACGGTAAAATAAAATATTTCGTCTTGCGAATATTTTTAGGTTCAAGACAATAGGTCTAATTGGGGATTAAATTTAACAAAGCAGAGTCGGTTAAATGGTGGGAGCCGACCTAACTTTTTTTACTTTCCCAATTATTTCATTCTCTCCTTCTTCTTTGAGAACTCTCAAGAACAACAACATTATAAACAAAAATCAAAGCAAGAAATTGGATTGTGGTTGATTCTATTTTCATCAAATTCATCATCATCTTCAACCTCTAGTTCATCTTGTTTCTTCTTTTGAATGTAAGATTGATTGCCATGGTTTATATGAGCTTATTTGGTGTATTAGGGTAATAATTGATACTAGGATGATTAATGGTTATTGAAATTGTCGAATCACCATCATCAACATCTAGTTCTTCTTGAATTTGCAAGTGTTTTATTTATAAATGCATGAATGGAAGTAAATTTTGCGGGTTAAGTTAGGTGGAAGGAATTTGAGTATTTCATGTAGTTGTTTGATGTTTGTTTATGTTAAATGAAGTATTGATAACTTGCAAAAACTGAGTTTGATGATGTTTTGATAGTGAAAATGGTGTTAGGATTCGTATTAAAAATGCAGGTCATTTTTAAGCTATCAAATGCGATCCCAACCATTTCTCCGGATCGCGTTCCTTAGTTATAATTTGTCTCAGTCGGATTTTGAACTATCGAACGCGATCCCACACTCGTTTCCGGATCGCGTTTCCAAGTGTAAAATGGTTACAGAAAGTTTTCTAAAGGGAAACGCGATCCCACCACCTTGATCCGGATCGCGTTTGCATGAACAATTTTGGCAAGTTTTGAAAATCTTGAAAACGCGCAAGTGTTTTCAGGGTAGCGACTAGGTGACAATTTCATTAACTCTGATTTGATTGAAATTCACATGTTCACTCGGAAACGGCCCAATTGCAACACCCCGAAAACGTGACCATTTTTTTTTACACTCCTCTTCCCTGTTAATACTTTTGGCCCATTATTAACACTGCTAGTGCACTGTTAGTACTGCTAGCATATTTTTAACACTTCTAGCACACTGTTAACACTTCTAGCACAATGTTAACACTTCTAGCACACTGTTAACACTTCTAGCACAATGTTAACAATTCTAGTACACTGTTAACACTTCTAGCACAATTTTAACACTTCTAGAACACTGTTAACACTTTCTCAAAATACGTGTTATTTCTAATTTGGACCGTAATCCCATTTTAACCACTTTTCGGCACTTTTACTTGACATGTCAAAATACAAACTACACATAATCTGACTTTCAAACTTTGGCAACTTCTTTAACTATCAAAATGAGACTTAACTCAACTTACATAACTTTAATACCATACCTAGAACCCATTGTGACACTTTGACCTATTTAGTATCCATTTGGACACCCTTTGACCCGTTTCTCATTTCAAACATACTTTGACCATTATTCTTACATTTTTCACATACAATTGACCATTTCAAAGTAGTTGACTACATGTCACTACTCATTTCAACCAATGACCTCTTTTCACCACTTAACCTCATTTCACTTTTTAAAATTTTTTGACTTTCTCATACATATACATTAACAAAGTTCTTGACCCTTTCTCCTTTGACTTTTCAAAGTCAAAGATACATATCATGACCATTCACAACTTTACATTTTAAAACATTTCTTTGGGCGATTTACACAATGGCTAATCATAACGATCATTCAAGGAAAAGGAGCTTATCTAACCGTAAAGCAAGCTCCATTCCACGCTTATCTTTTGCATCCACACTCTATCCACTTTAGCCGCTTAGTTCAACCAAACCATCACCTACAACAGGAAACATCTAACGGGGTAAGCATTAAGCTTAGTGAGTACATAGGCAATTAAATGAATAATTGCATAACCTTTCCACATATATCAATATTACAATAACCATTTACCTTACCACATAAACACTGAGTGAATATAGAAAACACTCATAAATCTTACCAATTAGTACCATGCCTCTCGGCGGCATGAATACTACATTACCATCCACATAGTTAAGGATCCTCTACACATCTACCATGTCAATTCCGAAGAATTGATACATTACCAAGCTAATGACCTCGTCACTACTTGGATACCACCAAGCCAATGATTAATATAATTCCTTGGTTCCACAATGATACACGTGTATAACAAGTGTTCTTCACATACCACGTGCAAGGCACGTACTCTTCACATACCACGTGTAAAACACATACTTCTTCAATACTTACCACTTTATATTATTCATATCCTATGCCTTAGCAACAATATTAATAATCAATATCAATTCACATTACAAGCATAAACAATACTTTACTTGGTTGTATGAACCTTTTGCTCACAAGCAAGATAGAACACACAACACTAACCCATTTAACCCCTATATAACTCACCTTAGCATTATAAACGATTTAAGCCATTTAGCTCTTTCTTTGGGGCTTCCATATCAATTGATCACCTATCATAACATAATCACATAACATACACTTAGCATTAATTGGTGATCAATTTTAACTAATCATCATTACATTCTCATTACTTTCACTAGTTGATCTTTACTTAAATTCACATATCATATGAGCTATTATCATTATTAGCTCACTTTCTAACCATTTCTCTTCAATTGAACTAATTAGACCCTTAAAGTTAATTAATCCAATTCATATTGCTTTCATCTTTTTAAGTTATGATCAACATGATCACAACTATACATTAATCACATTAACCATTACTAATTAACCATCTTTAATCATTATCAAGGCTAACTAACATCATTTATCCATAATCCACCAGAACCCCATATTAGGTTTAGTGAATTTTTCATCCAATTTCATTATCTTTATATGAATTAGAGTTAATACTTTCATCATCAAGCTTTACCAACACTAATTTAACATTAACTTCACTTTACTATTCATTATCATCTTCATGATCACCATGATCATCATGTTCATCATAATCACCTCAAGAGCACTTATTCAATTTCATAACTTCTAGCTTAATTAGGTTCATATACATTCTTTCAAGCTCATTTAACTTCAATTAAGCAAGAACCATCATTAATTTAACATACCCAAACCCTAAATTCGGATTTGAACTTCTTGCTTTCTTAAAACTCATAAAACCCATTTCTAGGGTTAAGGAAATTTAAGAATAACACTTACTTGAGGTTAGGGATAATCAATAGAAGCTTAATCATAAGTTTCTAGCTTCAATTCCATTAATTCTTGATTTCTTCTTCATTCTTTTACTTCTTGTTCTTTCTGTTTTTATTTCTTTCTTTGGTTTCATACGTACATAAGAAAATATGGATATGTATGAATATAAAACATTTGAACCGCCTCTTTTAAGTGTATTAAAATACACTCCGTGCTTATCGTTGTCCGGAACTTAAAAACCATTCTCATTTATTACTATTTTATTTTACCTAAAATAATAATAACTTAAAAGAATTACTTTTACTTTTATCATTATAATACTTTTAGATTTTGGGGTGTTACAACTCTCCCCCACTTATTTCATTCGTGTCCTCACGAATGTCTCTGGTACCTGATCCTTCTTAACACATTTCTTTACTTAAGCGGAAGCGTTCATTCTTAACACATTTTTCTACTTGAGCGGAAGCGTTCACTTATGTTAACATATTTTATTCCTTTCTTGTTCCAGACATAAACATATATCATTCTAACTTAAACTTCTCACATTCATCTTAACTACATACATATCTCTTTAACTCATTAATTTATCACATTAATCTTAATAGCTTTCCAGCTATATACATATCACATTAGTTTGACAACATGAATATCTAATCAACTTTCTTAACTTTATGCATTTAAAGAATGCACTTATTTCTTATCAACATATGTCATATAACAATCTGATAAACTAGAATGTAACTTTCAACACACTAGTTTAATAACTTTTACACATAATCAGTTCAACAGAAGCACATAAACGGTGCATACTATTTCATTAACTTGTGCACATAACTTTAACATATGAGTTTAACAACTCATACATGTAACTTTACTAACATAATCATATAAATAGTCATACTTTTCTATTCATTTGCATACATGCAGGGTGCATTTATCTTTATCATATAAACACATAATCTTTTTCTTTAACTTTAGCACATAAGCACATAACCTTTACATCTTACTTTTCATTAGCACAGAGTGCAATAATTATCACAAGGTGCAATATTAACATTGTTCCTCTACTCGGAACTAACTTTCTTTTCAGCAAGTGATATACATAACACTCACTATGCCATTCTGATAACTTATACACATAAACTCGTTCTTTCAATTCTTTCCACGTGGACCTTTAACATGTACATTTAATTTGCCTTTACCTGCCCCTAGGGCTGTTTACATTTCTTACCCTTTTTATATTATTAGACCACATATAGAGGTCATTTACATTTAGCCACATAACATCTTAAACACATAATTACTTGAACATCTTTCATATTTTTGAAACTAGCAACATGCTAGAATCTTTACATTAAAACATTTATCTTTACTTTAACATTAACCATAGAAGTGACATTAAAAGTCACATTTTCTCATATCAACATAATCTTGGTTATGTGAAATCATTATACATATACCATTCCACATATAACATTCACATGATCTTTCTTTATTCGGTTTCACTTACATAGTGAACTTTCTTATCTTTAGACACAAAATGTGTTACTTTCTGCTTCATATCACATTATAACTTTTACTAGTTGCAACTTTACTACTTTATCTCGCCATTATATCATAATATATACGTACTTTACACATAACTTCTCCTAATGGCGATATCATTTAACATTATTACATTCTAAACTGCTACTACTTTTAAACTTTCTTTCTTTACTGACAAAATCTTGTAATTTATTTCTTTAAACTAGGCTATTTGGGTCTTCAGAACCCTCATTCAGCCTTTATAATCGTAAATTGATAATCATTTTCTCACATTTGGTTATATCATAACCCATTACTTACTTATCATCATCTCATAATCCATAAAATGATATCATTTTCTGGTTCAAATTACAATTTTCCTCCCTCATTTAGATTCATTTTATCATTTTCTTAACACGAAATCACATAAAATAATAGTTTAGTGGTTTAACATCTTTTCATATTAACTGAATTCTATCTTTCCTTCACATAATGTGTCAAATTTTTTAATCATTAATGGGACTTAGAAATTTCTGTGCCCACTAAATGTCTAATGATAGACATACACATTTACATAATGACAGCAAGGTTTATCATAACATATCCAACCTTTAACATTTCACATTCTTACTTACTTACTGTCTTCCTTTTAACCTCCTAATCAAAGTTAATCATCACTAGTTCCATTATATACTTAACAATCATGAATCATTCATGCGTCTTAATATAATAAAACCACGTTGGCCAGACGTCATCCCATTATATCAGTTTCACATTTCTATTCATCATTATCAATTATATACTAGTTCCAATGTGATCATACTTGATTTCATATAATCTGAACAACATAACACTTTACTTTACATATTAGTGAATCGTAAAGATTCCAACTAAACATATAACTTTCATTATCACTTTCTTACTTATTCATATTACTTTAGGCAATTGTAGATATCATTCTGAACCTTTCCATTTAGTATCATACCTCTCGGTGATACGAGTACTAAAACATTTATGTACCGTTAAGGATCCTTAACCTTCTTCACATTATCGAGCTAGTGTCATGATCACTGCCCATCTGCATCATATCCATCTACCCCATGGCATGAGTAATGGAAACCTTATCATATCCATCTACTCAATAACATGAGTAATGGAAACATACATAACCATTTGCAAGGCATGCCTTTATCTTTCGTTTGCCATAGCCGTCAACATCATACAATTGATCTCTACAATCCCCAATTACATGTAACTCACATTATCTTTAACTTTAAACACATACTGTTTACTGTTACATTTCATTTTATTTGAACATTTAAACATACAGCTAACATAAGTTAGCTGATCTGAACTTCTTAACATAGCATTAATGTGAGTTAACTTATCTGTACTTCTGACCATTAAGCTAGTATAAATTAGCTTATCTGAACATCTAACCCTTTTTGTACATAACTGAACATTTAAACACATTCCATAACACCTTGACATCATATACATGTTCAGGAATTTACTTACTACTTCATTTACTTCATATCACTATGAGTGTAAAACTACTCAATTACTTTACTTTACTTAAGCAAGAAATTCCACTTAATCTTTTAACGTCTATTCAGTTAAACATATACACTTCTGTTCACATAATAACTTATTATTTAATGATAACAGATTATACTAATCCTGTCATCATATCACATTTACTGTCTTAACACGTATCTGCTATCTTTACACGTATATTTCTTTCATTTACAGTTGATCAGGAAGATATACCTCTTCCCCAGTCAACTGAAACCTTACTTTTATCTTACTTATTTCATTAGCATATTCTTTTCATTTACTCACTTTACCCCGTTCATAACATAATTTCCCTCATGAGTCATATCATTTCTAATAACATATCACATAACATTTGCAAAGAATTTTAATCACACCTTGCAATTTCTTTACTACATTCACATTTCTAAGTCTATAACTATACTTAACATTCTCATTACTGTTATGTACTTTTTCTTGACATTTACAAGTATTTTAAAGTTTAATCAAACTATTCAAAACATTTAACATATCATAAAACATCTCGACTACTAGTCTAACAAGTAGTAATTCTTTACGTAACTCATATTAGTGCATTATATCATTTCAGCTTATTTTAACATAATAATGCACATAGTTATCATAGCAACTTAAACAATTCTTACTGGGGAATCATATCAGTTCTTTAACCGAAACCGTACTTCTGAACTTAATCATCATAACACATTAAACATAACATATTGGTTTAAGTTTGGGCAATCCAAACGTGGAGTACCTAATTCCCTTAAATCATCGCTCTGATACCAACTTACAACACCCCGAAAACGTGACCATTTTTTTTTACACTCCTCTTCCCTGTTAATACTTCTGGCCCATTATTAACACTGCTAGTGCACTGTTAGTACTGCTAGCATATTTTTAACACTTCTAGCACACTGTTAACACTTCTAGCACAATGTTAACACTTCTAGCACACTGTTAACACTTCTAGCACAGTGTTAACAATTCTAGTACACTGTTAACACTTCTAGCACAATTTTAACACTTCTAGAACACTGTTAACACTTTCTCAAAATACGTGTTATTTCTAATTTGGACCGTAATCCCATTTTTAACCACTTTTCGGCACTTTTACTTGACATATCAAAATACAAACTACACATAATCTGACTTTCAAACTTTGGCAACCTCTTTAACTATCAAAATTAGACTAAACTCAACTTACATAACTTTAATACCATACCTAGAACCCATTGTGACACTTTGACCTATTTAGTATCCATTTGGACACCCTTTGACCCGTTTCTCATTTCAAACATACTCTGACCATTATTCTTACATTTTTCACATACAATTGACCATTTCAAAGTAGTTGACTATATGTCACTACTCATTTCAACCAATGACCTCTTTTCACCACTTAACCTCATTTCACTTTTTAAAATTTTTTGACTTTCTCATACATATACATTAACAAAGTTCTTGACCCTTTCTCTTTTGACTTTTCAAAGTCAAAGATACATATCATGACCATTCACAACTTTACATTTTAAAACATTTCTTTGGGCGATTTACATAATGGCTAATCATAACGATCATTCAAGGAAAAGGAGCTTATCTAACCGTAAAGCAAGCTCCATTCCACGCTTATCTTTTACATCCACACTCTTTCCACTTTAGCCGCTTAGTTCAACCAAACCATCACCTACAACAGAAAACATCTAACGGGGTAAGCATTAAGCTTAGTGAGTACATAGGCAATTAAATGAATAATTGCATAACCTTTCCACATAAATCATTATTACAATAACCATTTACCTTACCACATAAACACTGAGTGAATATAGAAAACACTCATAAATCTTACCAATTAGTACCATGCCTCTCGGTGGCATGAATACTACATTACCATCCACATAGTTAAGGATCCTCTACACATCTACCATGTCAATTCCGAAGAATTGATACATTACCAAGCTAATGACCTCGTCACTACTTGGATACCACCAAGCCAATGATTAATATCATTCCTTGGTTCCACAATGATACACGTGTATAACAAGTGTTCTTCACATACCACGTGCAAGGCACGTACTCTTCACATACCACGTGTAAAACACATACTTCTTCAATACTTACCACTTTATATTATTCATATCCTATGCCTTAGCAACAATATTAATAATCAATATCAATTCACATTACAAGCATAAACAATACTTTACTTGGTTGTATGAACCTTTTGCTCACAAGCAAGATAGAACACACAACACTAACCCATTTAACCCCTATATAACTCACCTTAGCATTATAAACGATTTAAGCCATTTAGCTCTTTCTTTGGGGCTTCCATATCAATTGATCACCTATCATAACATAATCACATAACATACACTTAGCATTAATTGGTGATCAATTTTAACTAATCATCATTACATTCTCATTACTTTCACTAGTTGATCTTTACTTAAATTCACATATCATATGAGCTATTATCATTATTAGCTCACTTTCTAACCATTTCTCTTCAATTGAACTAATTAGACCCTTAAAGTTAATTAATCCAATTCATATTGCTTTCATCTTTTTAAGTTATGATCAACATGATCACAACTATACATTAATCACATTAACCATTACTAATTAACCATCTTTAATCATTATCAAGGCTAACTAACATCATTTATCCATAATCCACCAGAACCCCATATTAGGTTTAGTGAATTTTTCATCCAATTTCATTATCTTTATATGAATTAGAGTTAATACTTTCATCATCAAGCTTTACCAACACTAATTTAACATTAACTTCACTTTACTATTCATTATCATCTTCATGATCACCATGATCATCATGTTCATCATAATCACCTCAAGAGCACTTATTCAATTTCATAACTTCTAGCTTAATTAGGTTCATATACATTCTTTCAAGCTCATTTAACTTCAATTAAGCAAGAACCATCATTAATTTAACATACCCAAACCCTAAATTCGGATTTGAACTTCTTGCTTTCTTAAAACTCATAAAACCCATTTCTAGGGTTAAGGAAATTTAAGAATAACACTTACTTGAGGTTAGGGATAATCAATAGAAGCTTAATCATAAGTTTCTAGCTTCAATTCCATTAATTCTTGATTTCTTCTTCATTCTTTTACTTCTTGTTCTTTCTGTTTTTATTTCTTTCTTTGGTTTCATACGTACATAAGAAAATATGGATATGTATGAATATAAAACATTTGAACCGCCTCTTTTAAGTGTATTAAAATACACTCCGTGCTTATCGTTGTCCGGAACTTAAAAACCATTCTCATTTATTACTATTTTATTTTACCTAAAATAATAATAACTTAAAAGAATTACTTTTACTTTTATCATTATAATACTTTTAGATTTTGGGGTGTTACAACTCTCCCCCACTTATTTCATTCGTGTCCTCACGAATGTCTCTGGTACCTGATCCTTCTTAACACATTTCTTTACTTAAGCGGAAGCGTTCATTCTTAACACATTTTTCTACTTGAGCGGAAGCGTTCACTTATGTTAACATATTTTATTCCTTTCTTGTTCCAGACATAAACATATATCATTCTAACTTAAACTTCTCACATTCATCTTAACTACATACATATCTCTTTAACTCATTAATTTATCACATTAATCTTAATAGCTTTCCAGCTATATACATATCACATTACTTTGACAACATGAATATCTAATCAACTTTCTTAACTTTATGCATTTAAAGAATGCACTTATTTCTTATCAACATATGTCATATAACAATCTGATAAACTAGAATGTAACTTTCAACACACTAGTTTAATAACTTTTACACATAATCAGTTCAACAGAAGCACATAAACGGTGCATACTATTTCATTAACTTGTGCACATAACTTTAACATATGAGTTTAACAACTCATACATGTAACTTTACTAACATAATCATATAAATAGTCATACTTTTCTATTCATTTGCATACATGCAGGGTGCATTTATCTTTATCATATAAACACATAATCTTTTTCTTTAACTTTAGCACATAAGCACATAACCTTTACATCTTACTTTTCATTAGCACAGAGTGCAATAATTATCACAAGGTGCAATATTAACATTGTTCCTCTACTCGGAACTAACTTTCTTTTCAGCAAGTGATATACATAACACTCACTATGCCATTCTGATAACTTATACACATAAACTCGTTCTTTCAATTCTTTCCACGTGGACCTTTAACATGTACATTTAATTTGCCTTTACCTGCCCCTAGGGCTGTTTACATTTCTTACCCTTTTTATATTATTAGACCACATATAGAGGTCATTTACATTTAGCCACATAACATCTTAAACACATAATTACTTGAACATCTTTCATATTTTTGAAACTAGCAACATGCTAGAATCTTTACATTAAAACATTTATCTTTACTTTAACATTAACCATAGAAGTGACATTAAAAGTCACATTTTCTCATATCAACATAATCTTGGTTATGTGAAATCATTATACATATACCATTCCACATATAACATTCACATGATCTTTCTTTATTCGGTTTCACTTACATAGTGAACTTTCTTATCTTTAGACACAAAATGTGTTACTTTCTGCTTCATATCACATTATAACTTTTACTAGTTGCAACTTTACTACTTTATCTCGCCATTATATCATAATATATACGTACTTTACACATAACTTCTCCTAATGGCGATATCATTTAACATTATTACATTCTAAACTGCTACTACTTTTAAACTTTCTTTCTTTACTGACAAAATCTTGTAATTTATTTCTTTAAACTAGGCTATTTGGGTCTTCAGAACCCTCATTCAGCCTTTATAATCGTAAATTGATAATCATTTTCTCACATTTGGTTATATCATAACCCATTACTTACTTATCATCATCTCATAATCCATAAAATGATATCATTTTCTGGTTCAAATTACAATTTTCCTCCCTCATTTAGATTCATTTTATCATTTTCTTAACACGAAATCACATAAAATAATAGTTTAGTGGTTTAACATCTTTTCATATTAACTGAATTCTATCTTTCCTTCACATAATGTGTCAAATTTTTTGATCATTAATGGGACTTAGAAATTTCTGTGCCCACTAAATGTCTAATGATAGACATACACATTTACATAATGACAGCAAGGTTTATCATAACATATCCAACCTTTAACATTTCACATTCTTACTTACTTACTGTCTTCCTTTTAACCTCCTAATCAAAGTTAATCATCACTAGTTCCATTATATACTTAACAATCATGAATCATTCATGCGTCTTAATATAATAAAACCACGTTGGCCAGACGTCATCCCATTATATCAGTTTCACATTTCTATTCATCATTATCAATTATATACTAGTTCCAATGTGATCATACTTGATTTCATATAATCTGAACAACATAACACTTTACTTTACATATTAGTGAATCGTAAAGATTCCAACTAAACATATAACTTTCATTATCACTTTCTTACTTATTCATATTACTTTAGGCAATTGTAGATATCATTCTGAACCTTTCCATTTAGTATCATACCTCTCGGTGATACGAGTACTAAAACATTTATGTACCGTTAAGGATCCTTAACCTTCTTCACATTATCGAGCTAGTGTCATGATCACTGCCCATCTGCATCATATCCATCTACCCCATGGCATGAGTAATGGAAACCTTATCATATCCATCTACTCAATAACATGAGTAATGGAAACATACATAACCATTTGCAAGGCATGCCTTTATCTTTCGTTTGCCATAGCCGTCAACATCATACAATTGATCTCTACAATCCCCAATTACATGTAACTCACATTATCTTTAACTTTAAACACATACTGTTTACTGTTACATTTCATTTTATTTGAACATTTAAACATACAGCTAACATAAGTTAGCTGATCTGAACTTCTTAACATAGCATTAATGTGAGTTAACTTATCTGTACTTCTGACCATTAAGCTAGTATAAATTAGCTTATCTGAACATCTAACCCTTTTTGTACATAACTGAACATTTAAACACATTCCATAACACCTTGACATCATATACATGTTCAGGAATTTACTTACTACTTCATTTACTTCATATCACTATGAGTGTAAAACTACTCAATTACTTTACTTTACTTAAGCAAGAAATTCCACTTAATCTTTTAACGTCTATTCAGTTAAACATATACACTTCTGTTCACATAATAACTTATTATTTAATGATAACAGATTATACTAATCCTGTCATCATATCACATTTACTGTCTTAACACGTATCTGCTATCTTTACACGTATATTTCTTTCATTTACAGTTGATCAGGAAGATATACCTCTTCCCCAGTCAACTGAAACCTTACTTTTATCTTACTTATTTCATTAGCATATTCTTTTCATTTACTCACTTTACCCCGTTCATAACATAATTTCCCTCATGAGTCATATCATTTCTAATAACATATCACATAACATTTGCAAAGAATTTTAATCACACCTTGCAATTTCTTTACTACATTCACATTTCTAAGTCTATAACTATA
This sequence comes from Helichrysum umbraculigerum, assembly GCA_949592205.1. Taxonomy (NCBI): domain Eukaryota; kingdom Viridiplantae; phylum Streptophyta; class Magnoliopsida; order Asterales; family Asteraceae; genus Helichrysum; species Helichrysum umbraculigerum. Next base: position 157,197,820 of record CATIUR010000004.1, read on the forward strand.
CTTAACATTCTCATTACTGTTATGTACTTTTTCTTGACATTTACAAGTATTTTAAAGTTTAATCAAACTATTCAAAACATTTAACATATCATAAAACATCTCGACTACTAGTCTAACAAGTAGTAATTCTTTACGTAACTCATATTAGTGCATTATATCATTTCAGCTTATTTTAACATAATAATGCACATAGTTATCATAGCAACTTAAACAATTCTTACTGGGGAATCATATCAGTTCTTTAACCGAAACCGTACTTCTGAACTTAATCATCATAACACATTAAACATAACATATTGGTTTAAGTTTGGGCAATCCAAACGTGGAGTACCTAATTCCCTTAAATCATCGCTCTGATACCAACTTACAACACCCCGAAAACGTGACCATTTTTTTTTACACTCCTCTTCCCTGTTAATACTTCTGGCCCATTATTAACACTGCTAGTGCACTGTTAGTACTGCTAGCATATTTTTAACACTTCTAGCACACTGTTAACACTTCTAGCACAATGTTAACACTTCTAGCACACTGTTAACACTTCTAGCACAGTGTTAACAATTCTAGTACACTGTTAACACTTCTAGCACAATTTTAACACTTCTAGAACACTGTTAACACTTTCTCAAAATACGTGTTATTTCTAATTTGGACCGTAATCCCATTTTTAACCACTTTTCGGCACTTTTACTTGACATATCAAAATACAAACTACACATAATCTGACTTTCAAACTTTGGCAACCTCTTTAACTATCAAAATTAGACTAAACTCAACTTACATAACTTTAATACCATACCTAGAACCCATTGTGACACTTTGACCTATTTAGTATCCATTTGGACACCCTTTGACCCGTTTCTCATTTCAAACATACTCTGACCATTATTCTTACATTTTTCACATACAATTGACCATTTCAAAGTAGTTGACTATATGTCACTACTCATTTCAACCAATGACCTCTTTTCACCACTTAACCTCATTTCACTTTTTAAAATTTTTTGACTTTCTCATACATATACATTAACAAAGTTCTTGACCCTTTCTCTTTTGACTTTTCAAAGTCAAAGATACATATCATGACCATTCACAACTTTACATTTTAAAACATTTCTTTGGGCGATTTACATAATGGCTAATCATAACGATCATTCAAGGAAAAGGAGCTTATCTAACCGTAAAGCAAGCTCCATTCCACGCTTATCTTTTACATCCACACTCTTTCCACTTTAGCCGCTTAGTTCAACCAAACCATCACCTACAACAGAAAACATCTAACGGGGTAAGCATTAAGCTTAGTGAGTACATAGGCAATTAAATGAATAATTGCATAACCTTTCCACATATATCATTATTACAATAACCATTTACCTTACCACATAAACACTGAGTGAATATAGAAAACACTCATAAATCTTACCAATTAGTACCATGCCTCTCGGTGGCATGAATACTACATTACCATCCACATAGTTAAGGATCCTCTACACATCTACCATGTCAATTCCGAAGAATTGATACATTACCAAGCTAATGACCTCGTCACTACTTGGATACCACCAAGCCAATGATTAATATCATTCCTTGGTTCCACAATGATACACGTGTATAACAAGTGTTCTTCACATACCACGTGCAAGGCACGTACTCTTCACATACCACGTGTAAAACACATACTTCTTCAATACTTACCACTTTATATTATTCATATCCTATGCCTTAGCAACAATATTAATAATCAATATCAATTCACATTACAAGCATAAACAATACTTTACTTGGTTGTATGAACCTTTTGCTCACAAGCAAGATAGAACACGCAACACTTACCCATTTAACCCCTATATAACTCACCTTAGCATTATAAACGATTTAAGCCATTTAGCTCTTTCTTTGGGGCTTCCATATTAATTGATCACCTATCATAACATAATCACATAACATACACTTAGCATTAATTGGTGATCAATTTTAACTAATCATCATTACATTCTCATTACTTTCACTAGTTGATCTTTACTTAAATTCACATATCATATGAGCTATTATCATTATTAGCTCACTTTCTAACCATTTCTCTTCAATTGAACTAATTAGACCCTTAAAGTTAATTAATCCAATTCATATTGCTTTCATCTTTTTAAGTTATGATCAACATGATCACAACTATACGTTAATCACATTAACCATTACTAATTAACCATCTTTAATCATTATCAAGGCTAATTAACATCATTTATCCATAATCCACCAGAACCCCATATTAGGTTTAGTGGATTTTTCATCCAATTTCATTATCTTTATATGAATTAGAGTTAATACTTTCATCATCAAGCTTTACCAACACTAATTTAACATTAACTTCACTTTACTATTCATTATCATCTTCATGATCACCATGATCATCATGTTCATCATAATCACCTCAAGAGCACTTAATCAATTTCATAACTTCTAGCTTAATTAGGTTCATATACATTCTTTCAAGCTCATTTAACTTCAATTAAGCAAGAACTATCATTAATTTAACATACCCAAACCCTAAATTCGGATTTGAACTTCTTGCTTTCTTAAAACTCATAAAACCCATTTCTAGGGTTAAGGAAATTGAAGATTAACACTTACATGAGGTTATGGATAATAAATAGAAGCTTAATCATAAGTTTCTAGCTTCAATTCCATTAATTCTTGATTTCTTCTTCATTCTTTTACTTCTTGTTCTTTCTGTTTTTTATTTCTTTCTTTGGTTTCATACGTACATAAGAAAACATGGATATGTATGAATATAAAACATTTGAACCGCCTCTTTTAAGTGTATTAAAATACAATCCGTGCTTATCGTTGTCCGGAACTTAAAAACCATTCTCAGTTATTACTATTTTATTTTACCTAAAATAATAATAACTTAAAAGAATTACTTTTACTTTTATCATTATAATACTTTTAGATTTTGGGGTGTTACACCAATGATCAATACTATATTCTAATAGCCTAGGCGGTTTTTGGCCATTCGGGGTCATTCAAGGGTCGAAAATGACATTTTTCAGTTTTTAAACGTCATTTCAGGATTTTCTGATTTAATTTCTGATTGAACTTTTGTTTTCCTAGACTTCAGGGATTACCTGATTTGATAAATATGCTATGATAACGATTATGAGATGAGTTACTGACTTGTTGTTATTTATGTTCTCAGATAAGCAAAAGGAAACTCAGTGATATAAGACAATTGAGTTCAGAGACTGGAATTTTGGTGAGTGGAAACTGTAAACTTCGGTTCAACCCAGTTGTAACAGATGTGGTTACAACGGGTGAATATATACCGTTTTTGGTTATTGACTGTTTAGTTATTTGGGTTATTGTTATTTTGATTGGTTGTTTATATTCCATGATGGCATGACTATTATGCATTATGTGACTGTGGATTATTCAGAGGTCAACACTGGTTGGGTTTGTTGCTATTGTTTGGCTGGCGGGGTTCCCAATACATATCGTTGATGGATGAACCCTAGTCAGTGAAGATAGCTTCAAACTATCGGTTAATCACTGTGATGGCATACTAGTGGTTTAAGGTGTTCTTGTGAAGGCTTACTCAAGAACCGCCGCTCTTCTTTAATTGTTGTGTGATTATGTTTATTTGTTGTAAGATTTGTTATTTCTGGATTGAACTGTCGGATACAGTTCCATTCACTTAGCTGTGAGCTAATCCCACCATGTTTAACATTTTGCAGATTATGGTTAGATTATGGATTGGGCATGTGGACTGGATGGGATGTTTGACTACTACTACATATTACTCTGATGTTTTGCTAATTCAATGTTATGGTTTTGGATTTTTTTATAGCACCCAGTCCCTCGTATATGTTTTGTAATAACTTAAATCTTAAAATGTTGTCTTTTGAAAATTTAACACTTTACATATGTAATTAGTTTATAATGTTTATGAAAGTTTATGAAGGGACTTGCGCTTCCTATGTTATAAATATAAATAATAGTTGTTTGAAAACAAGGGGTGTTATAATATGTATGTGAGTAGTGGGTTAAACAAATTTCTTTTTAATAAGTTGGGGATCTTATTTTAAAATTTACTAAAATGAAAAGCCAATTGATAAATTGAAACTTAATTAGAATGATGACATCATAAAGATGTTTCATATATAAGATTATTGGGTAAGGTTCAAATGAGACTAAAAATTTGTGTGAGAATAGAGGAACCAATGATATGGTGCCATGTGTACAAAGAGAATACAAAACCCATTTACCCCTTAAGTTAAATATCTCACAAACGACAAATCGAAAAATTACGAAAATTGCACCATTAGATTCAGCGTTTGATCCTCTTCGATTTGCCGTCCATTAAGGCATACTTTCGACGAGTTTTTTTTTTTTTTTTCATTATTTTTAGTGGGATTCACATTACTAACACGTGTGTTACAGTGTTGCGTTTAGGGTTTAGGGTTTGGGGTTTAGGGGTTAGGGTTTAGGGTTTAGGGTTGGGAGTTTGGGGTTTCGGACCCCAAACTCCCAACCCTAAACCCTAAACCCTAACCCCTAAACCCCAGACCCTAAACCCTAAACGCTTTATAAAACTCTAAACCCTAAATCATACTAAACCCTAAATCATACTAAACCCTAAACCCTAAACCCTGCTAAACCCTAACACTAAACCCTGCTAAACCCTAACACTAAACCCTGCTAAACCCTAACTCTAAACCCTAACCCTAAACCCTAAATCAAATGTATAATCAATCACTAACACATGTGTTACTAATATGTAAAACCCAATAAAAAAATGAAAAAAAAAAGTTCGTCGGAAGTATGCCTTGATAGACGGCAAATCGAAGAGGATAAAACGCTGAAAAATATGGTGCAAATTTCATGATTTTTCGACTTGTCGTTTGTGAGATATTTAATTTTTAAAAACGTGGATGAGAGTGAAAAAAGTGACACATGACATATTGTGGTTGGTTCCCCCATTCTCACACAAAATAAATTGTCTCAATTGAACACTTCTCTAAGATTATTATATAATTTTGTTAAGACATTCCTAATTAGTTATGGTCGTTTTTTATTGGTAAGTATAGACATGAATAAATTTATAATTTTCAATCGGTATTAAGGAGTTATTGAGTCTCTTATAATATGAGTAAACGGTTATGCACGTTAATGATTAATGAGATATGTATATATAGTCATCAACTCATTATTATTATTATTATTATTATTATTATTATTATTATTATTATTATTATTATTATTATTATTATTATTATTATTATTATTATTTCCCTATATTTGCAAAAGGTTGTTCCGACAGACAATCTTAACCTGAGATCATTTGAATCCGATCCAACCCTTCTTCAAGGATCACTCCTCAAACAATGTTCAGTTGTTTCCCTATATTATATGCACTTTAGTACATTTTTGTAGCGTCGTCTCATATTAATTACCGATTACCAATAAATAATATAAGAAATCTCAAGTTACTATACAATATCGTTCATTTTTATGAAATATTGTTTTCAACATCAAAAAAACATTTATATACATCATATCATTACGGCATTGGTTAACTCTACTATCAAAACCAACACTATGCATGACGGATAGAAAACATCTACATCCATCGAGGGATAAATGCTAGAAATATGAATGCTAGCTCTTTTAATTTAATCATCTCTAAATTGGTACATGTTTATATTAATTATAATGACCATTGATGAGCAATAATTAAGATTAGTTGAAGGTGAAATATTTCTGTAAAAAGAAACGGAAAGATGAAAGTGTATGAACAATGCATATAAATATGTGTATGTGCATATCTATACTCGATCGCTATCAGTTCTCAAAGGTAAAGCAAAAAGGGTAAATAAATAATTGATTAGTTTTATTAAAAAGAAGGAAAAATATATCTCAAAGTTTGTCATGCTATCTTTTACACCAACCTTTCAAATATGTGATAAGAATTAATTTAATTAATTCGTATATTATCTCTAACTTAATCTCTAATGACCTAATCCTTCATAATCACATTAATTAGTAAAGTTAATGTTATCTTGGACCAAATAAACATTAAATATGTCACACCAATTTTTTTTATTAATAAAGTATAATGTTTAGAATTCTTATAATCTAACAAATATATACGGAGTATTAAAAAAAAAATTAGGTGACGGGCTAGTGTCACACTGTCACCTCACTATTTCGGTTGAAGGATCGACTTGTCATAATATCTTTTGTATTTTATTTATTTTAACAGCAATAATTCATTAAACTTCAATTATATATTCCTGCGAGAATCAGCGCGCTAATATTATTTGGTTTGAAATTATATATACTTGATACTTCACTCAAAAAGCTTTTGTTTTTCTTTAAAAAAATAAATAATAATTGAACCTTTTCTTGCAGCTGTATAATAACAAAATATAATATAATTAATTTGTAAAAAAAATACCGAGTAACAGATTTTCCAATACCTCATTAGAATATTTCTTAACTACCACAATTATTAATTTAAAAGAACCAACATCAGTTGCAAATTGCCAAGTGTGCAAAATATTAGAGGAAATATCTGGTCAAGCTAACAACAAATATTGGAGTATGAGTTTTAGACCAAAATGAAGGACTAATTATATATGTAGATACATGACGTACATATTAGGGACTAAAGTTGTAATTTTCATAATTTTTTATATATATTTACCTAACTAACAACATTCATCATCCGATCCATAAAGATAACTCAGATAAGTAGCTAGATAACAAGGGCTTAGTGCAGGGGAATGCACTAAACTATGGCACAAAGTCTATTGTATGTACCCATTTTTAATTAGCTCTATTGTGTGTACCAAACCCGGATAATAGTCTATTTCATGCACCTGACCTGTTAATGGCCGGTTAACCCTTTACACATGCCACGTAAGGAGTTTACGTGTAAAGAAATTTAATAAGAAAAAAAACCAATATCGTTCACCTGCATCCGAATGATACACCGCCCACCTCCACTAAAATTATCATCACCACTAAAATTACCATCACCTCCTAGTCTCCTACAGCTCCAACCAAAATGACCTGTAAAATCACCCTTCCCTAATCTTTTTTTTACCCATCATCGGCCACCGATGCCGGAGTGAACCCAAACTTCGACATCCTTAAAGTGGGTAAGGCTACATAAATTAGAATCGTTAACTTACCTCCTTTTATTCTTCGGTTATAGATGTAGGGTTTCGATTTTGTTCATTTGTGATTCAAGTTGTTAGAAGAGTAATTGTAGTTCAATTGGAGTGAGGGTGGTTGGTGTGGTTACTGTTCATGGCGGGTATGGTGGTGACGGGATTTTCAGTTTTCGGTGAGGGAATTGACGGAGTAGTGATGGTGGTCGTCGTGGTAAACGGTGATGGGCCGACGGTGGAGTTCGTCGGAGAAGGGGACGGTGGAGTTCCATCAAATATGTTGGGTGTGGGAATGTTGTGAAGAAGACGGTGTGTGGATGACCTGGACTTTGGTTAAGTGTTTGTATACACCTCATTAAAATTTGCCGATGTGTTACTCCACGTATGCACTATGTATCAATTTGGTCAACGAGTTAACCGTCAAAGATTTCAAACGGAGGTAAAGTGCATGAAATAGGCTTTTATCCGGGTTTGGTACACACAATAGAGCTAATTAAAAATGGGTACATACAATAGACTTCGTGTCATAGTTGGGTGCATTCCCCTGCACTAAGCCCAGATAACAATAAGATATGTTATTATTACCATGTATATATCCAAGTGTAAAATATTATTATTAATAATTAATAATAACAGAGTTATTTGTTAGGTACTAATGTACTTAAACTTCGTTATTTTTATATAATTTTAATAATTGGAGTACATGTAAAAATATGTGAATGCAGTTGATAACAGATCGATAATCTACGAATTTCAGATTGAAACACATAATCATGATACACCACCCTTCTTGATTTGATTAATACTACGTATAATGTAAAGTATATATAGCTTTTGGTTCTGTTGAGAGGCAAATTTTGTAATCCACTCATATATATATTTTGTTATAATTTTTTACTAGACTATAATCCGCAAATTTGCAGGGGTTACAACTTGGAAACTGTCTACATATGTTTTATGAAAGAAATGATCGAAGTCACATATAATTTATATATGATGTAAGTTATGTATAATTTTGTGATAATAAATGATTGAAAATGATCATCATTGAAGAATACATTATGCCATGAACAATTGAGCAATTTTTTTTTATTTTCTGATCTCTTGACCGTGCAACTCAAAGAGTGCTTAGTGCTTGTAGCCTTGCGACGAAGTCATTTATTGCTAGTAACGCAAGTGCTAATTGGCACTTAAAAAATAATTACCTCATTGCCCCGTTAAAAGTAAAAACTAAACTCGATTCGACCCATTAATAATTTGTCCAATCAAATTGCCGTTTTTACACTTCAAGTAATGAACAACCCAAACATCATCTTCCATGTAACTCAAGTCGATAGTTAGTTTCTTATGTTAGTATGGGATTGATAATATCATCAATTGATATTGATATAGTATATAATAGAGATATTAATACTAATATATCTTTTACATGTAAACATATATTTTGTCTAAATATTCAACTAATTTTTGTATAATAAAAAAATGATTATAACAAAGCTTCGTTAAAATGATACGTGGTTAAAATGATTGTTTGAAAATGATACGTGGTAAACAATAGTTCTTGGTACAGGCCAAGTTGGATGAATTAAAGCACCTTTTGTCCAAATCTTTGTAAACTTTTTATAAATAGTAATGTGTTATGTATAATTACCTATTTCTTTTATAGTTTGACGCGTTAGATATAAAAAAATAAATAAATAAACCAACCAGCCCATTTTGGTACAGCCCAAATCTTGTTACCCTACAAAGGAAGAAACATGAAAAAATTATTTATTTTGTTTAAAAAACACTTTCAGTAACAGGGAATGAAAGATAACTTTATATATTGTTGATAGAATATTTATGTGAAAATAGGCAAACATATCATACACAACATGCAATCGGGCAATAATTGTTACGATACCTCATGATAAATAAGGATCATTTCCATTGATGCTACATGCGAAAGATTATCCTTGTAGTATTGTGTTCATAATAAATAAACTTTGATTCGGATCTTCCAATCGATCATGTCTGTCACGATTAATTAAGAAGATTCAAGAAAGTAAAACCTTCAATCAGCCATTAGTTGTACTAAAAGTGACGTCTGATGCAAATTCTCTACTTTTGTATAGAGGATTAATGCAATGGTTTTTTAGCTTGTCGATTAGATTTTTTTTTTTTTGTTTTTTTTTTGTTTTTTTGGAACGGCAAATAACTCCTTCGGATCAGTAATGGAGTATCATCGTGCCACCACTACTGACCCCACCTTTTTGCCTCACCTAAGAAGAAACCCTCTGGAGAGGCTCGAACCCGAGACCTCTCCATCATTGGGAAAACTCCTTACCTCACTCTTACCACTTGGATAAGAGGTCATTGGCTGTCGATTAGATTTATGAATGCAAATTTGTACATGGAAGGGAAATTACAGCAGTAAACGATGTTGAAATATTGATTTCTAATTTTGAACTTTGAAAAAACAAATCAGCTTTACATAATATCATAATGTAAAATTGTGATTGTGTTATGTTTCCGTACTTTAATTATTATACCGAATTTCATTGATGAGAAGTGTATGTTGTGATATTTATAAGGATAAGAATAGATTGACGGATTGACCCAATATTTCTCATTTTGAGTCTATAATTGCTGATTATTGTGGCAATATTATAATTAATCAATTAAATAGGAAATAATTAGCTACTTATTTAGTTGTAGTTTGAATTTTGAATTAACTCAACTCCTAATTGTAACATATTTATTGTGACTTTATGGGTTGGAGAAGTTTGACTTTTTATTACATGTAGTTTGAATTTTAAAATCTCCTTGCACAAGTTTTAGGTGGTTTTGAATTAGGAAAAATAGTGATAATTAAGTAATTTAATCAAGCCTAATGATAGTTATTAAATGGACAATTAAGAGGATTAGATCAATGGTGATTAATTAGGGAAGTTAATTTATTGAATGGGTGAGATTAACTTTGAGGGGTTTTATTTTAATAAGTCTACATAATTAAGGTTTTCTTATAATGCGAAATAGGAGATAGGAGATTTTAGTACATAGTGGGACCATCATTATAAGAAATCATTATCGTTAAACCGCATATATTAAATCACACTAATTGCATGTCTTTCCTTTGTAAGTAAACATGACAAATCAACTTTATTACATTTTCTGTCATTACTGACTTATTTCGGTATACGGGTTTTGATTTTACTCGTTAATGGAGGATTTAAGCTCCTGTAACAACAATACCACAAGAAATCGTCTACTACCAATAAAATATTCTATAAGGATATATGCATGTGTACAATACCTACACGTATGTGACAAATTAAATACACGTATACGCATACAAATACATATAATTATTATAGGAGTTAGTAGAGAAATACGTAAAATTTTGAATCAGTACATAATCATAATCATGATTGTAACAAGACATGCGCCTCATTTCTTATTATTTACAGCAAAATTGATATCTTAAACTAATAGTAGTAGTAGTAGATTAGCAGTAATTCAATTGTGTGACGAAGATGGCTATCTCATAAACAAGTTCATCATCTCTTTAAATTTTTATATAGTGATAATTATGAATTTTATGTCATATGATATGACACCAGTACACTAGTATTAATTGAGCATAGCTCAAGTGATACCGTTTCCGAAAACGTCTAGACTGTACATGTGTGACCGATATGTCAGGTTCCAATACATTCTTCAACACATGTGCCTAATTTGTGGAATTGTGGACATGTGATTTACCCGGCATCGATACTTTTTGTTGATGGGTTTAAAGCGTACCATTGAAATATGATACCTTCCAAATTAACTTTCTGTTTTTCCTTCCAGTAGTACAACGTAAGAATAACACTCATCGAATTCCACTTTTGCAGTCTTCTCAAACAAGCTTCTGATTTTTGGAAAGATGAACGTGTACAAAGATGGAGTCTTCAATCTTCATGGTTTAAAAGTCAAAAGTCAACGCATAAGCCTAAGTTAAATTTAGAACCTACGGAAACCAACCAAGAACAATTCTTGGCCAACCAGAAGAAGATACCACTCACCCACCTTTTTTCACATTAAAAAGTGGATCTTTTTTAAAATCAACCCACAATAACCTTCAAATTCATCATCTCTTTCCTTCAAAGCTAAACACAAATACCTTTCTTCCTCAATCAATCACAATCATGATCATCAAGAAAGAAATCACCATACTTCACCACCCTTCTCCAGCAAAAGGGTCATCTTTTTCATTCAAAAGGTATCAAGATTTGCTTAAAGATTCCGACCTTTCACCATCACCTAAGATGATCACCCGTTCCAACTCCACGATGTTGCAGCCGTCAATTGTGGTTCGAAGAAATAGCACCCGTGAGGTGGCGGCAGCAAGGCGACGGCGTGCCAGCAAGGAGATGGTGAGGAGGGCGTTGACTCCACCTGCTCGTAGACTTACATGGCGCTGGTTTGACTTCCGGCCAACACCTAGTCGGCTGTCTGTTATGTCCATGGCTATTTAGATAATACTAACTGTTTGTCATTGTTCGCCAATTCAATCTAATTCAAATCATCTTTACTCTTGTGTTTATGCACCTCCATTTGAAGATCATGTGGAATAACTACACAAATTGCTAACAATATTTGCTTTACATATTTTTTTTCATGAATCTTGAATGGTAACACGATCGGTATTCATATCAAGTTATATGCTAGGTCAAAAATGAAGAAAAGAGATTGAGTAGGATATACAAATATATGCAGAGAATAATCTGCTCAACATGGATATACAAGCATTATTTGCTGCGTTTTCAACTGTTTCCAGGTCAAATGAACGATTCAGTGACGAATAATGAAGAAAGCTGCTATGTTCTTTCATTTGTTACTGCAATTTTATGGCTATCTACTCCTGATAATGAGAAAGATCAATAAACTTGTTTAGTGAATGATAAAAGTTGATGACATGAAGCAACCACAGAACACTAATGATTAAATGATTATACTGAATTGCAGATCAAATTTCAACTAACTAGCAGTTAATAGAGATTTTTTAAAGCTTTTTCTTCATAATATTATGTGAATCACATAAATCAGGAGCATCCGTCAAGTATGTGCTATATTAGCTACGTAATTTCGATAGCTTAGGCATAATTTTGAATTATAAGTATTTGACAGAACTTGCTAAAATTGTAATTCAGTTTTACGTGGTCGAATATCAGCATACCTCTGAAGGTTCAAAAGATGAAACTGGATTAGGGTCTGCTAGTCCGTCTGAAATCCTTGCCTCTGATTTCTCATTCGATAAACTGTCAAAAAATCAATTCAAATCATCTCCGTTAAGCAATAATAACTAAAGCAGTATCAGTAATTTGATATCCAAAAGATACTTACGTTGATAGAATTGTGACCCAAATGAGCTCAACACAGTCGACCCACAAGAGTCTTTGTTCAATGGGTACAACACCATATGTAATTATGTGAGCAAATGGCCAAAGCTTCCAACCAGCCTGATATTAAGTTAAATGTAAATAAATATTAAGCTTCACAGGTCATAGACTCATAGTTCTTTAGGAATAAGAAAAATAACGTTTACTTACGGTCAACATGGGCCAAAACGTCGTCTTTAATTCATTGAAAATAGTTAATGGTGATTCAAAACGTAAAAGTCCCACAACTATAAAGTATATGCTGTTCCATACTGCTGCCCATGCGGTTTGATCAAAGGCTACCTTCACGGGTACCACCCACCAATCTTGAAAGGGGAAAAGTGCCTGAATGAAGCAAAATGTTATTGCAATAATATAAGTTGTAAATATAGCTGAACACTCGCTAGAAAAGATTTTAACTTTTTAGACAAAAAAAGCATTTCGGGTCATCATAACCTAGCCTGCTTCAACCTGTACCAAAAAACGTCTTGCTTTTTGTTTTTTACTTTGACCCAAAGGCGTTTCAACACATTACTTAACGCATCTGACCCACTCATTTTGCCACCTCTAAACAGTTACATATCTAAGTGTAACATTTACCTCGCAGAAATAGTAGTAGTAGTGAGAAAGTGACCCGTGTAGAGTGAAACCAACAAGGCCAGACCTAAACATGCGAGTGCGATCAAACTCCAAGAGTGGTTTTCCTTCACAACACTGCATATAATATAAAATGATTAAACTGTTGGTTATTATAGCTTATCATCCAATTGTTAATGGAAACAGCAGCTTTTCAAGAGACTAACGAACCTGTGCAATCCAGTCACCTATTGAATAAACAACTCCACTTATCATCATCTTTGCCAAAAGTGGATTTTCCTTAAGAGCTTCTTCATATGCACTCCAGTTGTGTTGAGGCGCGTATCTCAATATTTCATATATGGTCCACCCCTGTGAAATAAAAGATGAAAACTCCATCAATCACATAATCCACTAAAATACTATCATCAAATTAACCACATTCATAGTAAAATGTAACTGTTACAGCGTTACTTTGAAAATGTATAAAGACAATCACAATGACCATGCTCTAAGTAAACAACCTGCATAAAGTCTAGTCATTGAGAATAACCTTCACATTTTGAACGAAATGGCCATCTACGAATATACTATGCTAAGAATAATTATTAGAAATCCTTCTTATACACAAGCGAATCTAATAGTGGCAGACCTAAAAGAAGATCAAATTATTACAAAACCCAAGCCATTTGATAAAGCCTAAATAGCAAAAACTTTATTTATAAGTCAATGAAGGGATCGCTGGGTGTTCGAAATGAGAAAGTCCATCTTGAAACATATTATTGCAAGTTTGCAACTTAATCATCAGAATCGGTTAACTATGAAGTATCATATACTGTAAAACAAGTGACTGAAGCTCAAACATAATTAATTAAGTTAATATTCATAATTTCATATCAAAAGTTACCCAACTATTTAAAATCAGTCAATCAGAACTGATTATTGAGACTTCAAATATCAATAATAACTTCTTTAAATGAGCATCCAAACACCCCTTATCACTCACACACTCAGCATGAGAAAAACAAGCTCACATCAAGTCCAAGCAACACAAGTTATGGAAACATTTAACAAAAGCCAAGAAATACAAATCTATAACCAAATTTAAGATTTGTAGACAGGATAAAACAATAAACTTCAATTTCCACCAGTTCAACTGAAAACTACAAAAAAAATTAAAACTTTCTTACTCAGGAAGACACACTGTTTCTAAAGATTACTTCTTACGTTCAATTTAGTAAAGTCTTCTAAAATTTATATCATCTCTAGCACATTAGATACATATACACAAGTTCAAGAAAATGATAATTTTCATAAGAAGTACACAGGGAAAATTATTAATAGTAGATTGATGAACTTACATGCCAATAGTCATAATCAATGGTGAGCAATTTGGTAATTCCATAAGTACCAGCAGCAAGAACAATAGTAGCATTAATAGCTCTATCCATCAATTTATCAAAATCTTCACCTTCAACTACCGGACCACCTCCATCACCACCACCGGAAGAACTAGCCGTCGCCGCCGACGAAAACCCACCTTCAAAACTCAATCTTCCTTCATTCCCACCAAACCCACCAATCAATTGCACCTCTTCATCCCCATCAATTTCACTCACCAAGTTCCCAACTTGATGATCCATACAATCATTACTCTTTATGGGTATGAGATCTTGATTCGTACCCACCGCCTTGACGGTGCCGGCGACGGACTTGGTTCTGATCAAGAATTTAGGTGTCTGTGAAATGGGCATAAAAGATTTGAAATCTTTAATGGGTTTTTTAAGAGGAAGGAAAGTGGTACTAATGGACGCAGCAGCCATTAGTGATTTTTTTATTTTCGCCGGGAGGTATGCCGGAAAATTGATGAGCTTGTTTACGCCGGCTGAATCTGGGTTGTTGTGGCCTGTGGCCCGTGTTTTATAGTCTGTATCTATATATTGGAATCTAGTGGATTGGAATAAATGGTTTAGGAATGTGCCACAATGGATCTTATCTTTCGAGTACGGGTTGGTCCACGTATGCAGGAGAATAGATGAATTTTTTCTTTCACTGGATTTTTCTTAATTGCACATTGCAATATTTAGTAATCCACATGTTAAAAGTATTTTCAAGGCCTTGTAACTTCTAAGTGTGTTAGATCAACATCAATTTATCGTTGTGCATTCTTGATGGTTATCTTCTTGTAGTAGGGAAGTGTTTAGAGCACCCCTACACTACTCGTGGCAGGCGATGAACGTCAATATAGCATTGACCAATGACTTCAGTGATGAGTACGTGGTGGTGGTGGTGGTGGTGTGAATCTATTTAGGGCGTTGATGATATTTGAAACTTTTTTTTATATATACAGCATAATTGTGCATTGGTAGTTACCATAGAGAGTTTTTCTTTTAATGTTTGAGTTGCGGGTAAATTATGGTGATTTAACGAGGATACGACATTTACTTATGCTTTGTTGCTAAGTATTGGAGTAATAGTTTCAATAACAAATACTCTTATATTACATTTAACGTAAGGAAAAAATATATTGTCAAATAGAAAGTTAGTGCAAGTTTCATTTAAGATTTCATTAGATGTCTTTCTTTTTCTTTACAATCACCCTCATAAATTCGCGTACTTGTTGGATACAAACTTAACTCCTGCCTCGAAAGATTAAAAAATAAATAAATGACTGCCCTCTTAATTTAGGTTAACCTTATCTTATTCTTTTCCGTCTTAATTTAGATGTTTATCTTTTTTTTATATATAAAATACAATTGTTCATTTCCAGTTATCATAAAATGTTTAAAATACATAATTGTGAAATTTTATGAGTTAAACATTGTAGCCATTATACTTATCTAAAATTGTATGCGACTTCTGGTGACAATTGTATCATGATGGAGCTTGTTAAAGTGTCTTATGTCAATAGTTTGTGCTAACATCCCTCGAAGTATAAGAACTATCCTATGTGAAATGCTTCTCTTCATGACAAATAATAAAAAAAAACCTACGTTTATGTCATATATATGACTTTTTAATTGATTTATTCCTAAAATATAGAGAATTTACGTCTTTCATATACAAGTATATGATTCTTTTTTTGAATTATACCTAAAATTATAGTTTAAGAGATAGCTAGTATTTTTCTTAATAAATTCCCTATAAAAATTGAATATAGTAGCTCATCCAGATTTATGTACTTTCATATTTTAATGGAATCCAAATTAACAAGCAATCTTTCTATTCTACGGAGTATGTTATTAGGAGGATAGCCCCTAACCTATGTGGCATTATTATAAGGCTCCTCTTGCCTAGGTGGCATTTTTCTTGATAGATAAATTAGCAAAATTTTGATGTGGCAATTCATGATTTTATCTTAAAATATTAATGCTATCTTATTTAATCACATATGCATCGTATAAAATAATTAATGCATGTTATATAATCGTTTAATCATGTATTTATAAATGTATAAGTAGTGTCGTTTACACTTGTGACCTCATATATTCCTATTGTCGTTTACATCCTTTGGTCTTTCTAAGCTTGTCAAAATGAAGTTATAAGACATGCATAATTTCTCAATAATTTTCCATTGTACCTCAATTTCTAATTTTTTTTTTCATGTTCATTGAAAAAAAAAAAAAAAAAAGTTCTCTTTTCGGCGGTTTAGTACATTAATTATACTATATTAAAATTTTTAGTATATAGGATGATTAATACTAATAACATATTGCGGTATGAGGTTGAGGTAATTGTTTGACCTTAATTTTTTGTTATTCTTCTTATTTGACCGGTGTTAATAGGAGTACATAAGACTATAAGAGTCATTTTATATGTGTATTTTTTTTTTTTTTTTTTATAGTTTTTCACTTTTTACTAGCATATGCTTCATCACTAAATTCCAAGATAAGAATGTGCACTTAACAATCTTATATTTTTTTGTGAGCGGTTTGAAAATGGATAATATGTATAATCATACCTATGCAAATGTGAAAAGATAAATTATTAAGCATCGTGAAATTTAAAGGTTAAAAATGTTTTCACTTGAATATGTTTTTAATAGGTGCAACAAGCATAGGCTTTATTGGTCATCTTGGACTAATATTCCATTGAACACACTTGAATATTATTAACCACGTTTGAATGAATGTAAAACGTAAATTCAAATTGAAAAAACACACAAAAAAGTTATTTTTTTTATCATTTGATATTGTTGTGTGTTTTCGATGTTCTATCTGGCTTATGTTTCTAATTACATACATATAACAATAATGTTTATCAATTTGGTTGCCGTGCATCACACGGGCTATACACTAGTGTACATATATATATCATCTATTTACTTGCAAAGCAGCTAGCCGTATATAACCATCAATCACTTATAACGTTTATTGTTATGTTATATGCTTTTTAGTTGAGTTTATAGTTCTTATAACCATCTATTTACTTGCAAAGTACGATTATTCTTCGTTGATTGATTATATATATTTATAGTTCTTATGTGTATATATATATACTAGATCTTAAACCCATGTATATACACGGGGTGTTGATTGTTTAATTAAAATACTTACAGATGTTTTAATTTAAATTTAGTAAAGTAGAGGAACCTAATTGATTAATTCAATTTGATTTTAATTGATGATATCAAAAAGGTGTTTCTTATATTATATTTACTAGTCTTTAAACCCGTGTCTACACACGGGTCAATTGATATTAACACGATAGTTAAGTTTTAAATTTTTTATATTTCTTTTTAATGTAAATTTTAAGCATGTCATCATCAAATATATTGTTGTTTAACTTTAGAATTTAGTATTTATTCAATTATTATCTTAAACTTATATTAAAAAGTATATAGTATTAACATAGTGTTACATAGTTACAGGTTTACAGAAGTAAAAGGGTACTATATTTTGATTAATAACAAATAATAACTTAAAGATAATTACATATCAAAGTTTATTTTTTTATTATGTAAAGCAAAGTAGTATTGTAAACGACCAAAGATTTTAAATATTAATTTATTTGTATTTTATTTTATTAAATTAATATTATGATGTCATATTGTCCTAAATTTTAGTCAAATTGACAAAATCAAATAATTTTATTGGTCAATAAAATTTCGGATGACATAATCGGGTGTTTCTTATATTATATTAATATATTTATTTAAGATATAAGATAAGATATATAATTTTTTTTTTGATAAATTTGTAATTTGTCTTTTTCTCAATGCCTTTTAAATTCTTCTTCACAATTTCTTCGCTACAGGTTATAATATATTACATGTAGCTAATAATGATTTGTTTTTTATATTATACTTTCTCTTTTTTATTATCCGGTTCTTAAAAACGGTCTAACCGATCAGACGGGATGAACCAGTGAACCGATGAGTCCACCGGTTTACTGTTCGGTTCAGTTTTCAGAACATTGCCTACGATGATGACACTGGAGCTGGGCAAGTTGTGTGGCAGGACAAATGGACCAACCATAAGTTCTGGTTTTATTAGGCCCACAATAAGTAATGGAAATAACGCAGCTAGAAAAATATCTACAACATTTTTTGTGGTATGGAAACCGTTCACCACAATTGGACTTTGTATATGAAAATGAATACGTGGTTCTGAAGATTGCGTCCATGAGTATGTTTATAGCAACACAATTATATCCCATTCGCCGTATAGACATTGATATTGACCGGCTTTCTTTTTGTACACTTACTGCAAATTATCTCGACCATATTAAATAACCTATAGCGATATACTATATTAATCGAATATAGTGACAAGAAGTTCGATGTCCACAACATGAACTCATGATCAATTTATCAGATAAGGTGCGGCCAATCTCATTTAAGTTCAACAGTTTCTCATCAATTCGTCAACCCTTAAAATTATCACAAGAGAGGTAGAATACTGAATACTCGAATTGATGTCTATGAAAGAAGCATATTGCTTTAATGAGAACAATGTCTTACTACCATTTCTAACGAACCAGACAAACAGTAAATGACAAACTATTGGGCCAAATAAACGTATATAAGTTAAGATCCTCAACAACTTCGGCCCAAGTACTTTTTGTAGGTGGGTCGGCCCAAGCTTCAAGACTTGAGCAGTTGAGCAGTTTTAAACTGTTATAACAGTTAAAGTACCCAATTTGTGTTGAGTAAAAAAAAAAAAATCATCTCGGATTTAAAATGTTTTCGTCGACATCATACTCTTCTTAGTTTCTAGGTGTTTCAAACTTTCATTAAATTAATATACTCCGTAAATGTATATATTCATGTTTTAATAATTGCATACGTGTTTTCATTGTGTTTTGGTTGTTTATTTATAGTAAGTTTTGAGTCATGCGGACAATTTAAATATTCATTATTTTGGTTTTTGAAAGATATGTTTTTTACCCTAAAGAATGTATAATAAATGATGCAAATATATATTCGAGTACGTTATTTCTGACACATTGAGTCTCTAACACTATGTTCCAGAGTTATATTTTGAACAGAAAGGAAGGTAAGTGGAAAGAAAATAAAATGTATTGTGATTTCTAGTTTTTAATAAAGAGAATTTCATAAACCATACCTATGATTTACACACATTTTCACAGATCACACTTGAACTTTTTTTTTTCCAGGTTTTTGATACAATAAGTTTCAAATTTGCTCGTAAATTGTACCTCCGTCTAACTCCGTCTATTTTTGTCGTTAAGTTTTACTAATTCCGTCTATTTTCAATACAATAAGTTTCAAAATTGCTCGTAAATGTTACCCAAAAGTTTCAAAATTGCTCGTAAATGATACATCCGTGCACATCACGTGGTAAAACTTAATGACAAAAATAGACGGAGTTGGACGGAGGTACCATTTACGAGCAAATTTGAAACTTATTGTATTGAAAACCTGAAAAAAAAAGTTCGGGTATAATCTATGAAAATGTATGTAAACTACATGTATGGTTTATGGAGTTTTCTCTTTTTAATAAAGAAGCGAAAATAAATACTTTTTTTCCAAATTCATCTTCCTATCTTTCCTCCCAAACCGAAAAATTTTGATGAGAGATGAAATGAAACAAGTTATAAAGTTAATTTATCACAGAACTATCCCTAGACTTGTATCTCCTATCTATACGTATTATCGGTTCTCATATCGCACACTAACATTTAAATGTATTCAATTTGATATTGATCTGCTAGTTTTTTAAAATATATAAACTTTGGTTGACCAACGGCGGCTACTAATCTCTACTCCATTAACAATTGACCGACGTTATTGTTTTTCACAGACAAACTATATTTACAGGGTATCTATTGTTGAGTAATGTTTTTGGGTGGTGATTTGTACACCACCAACTTTTGTCATACACCACTAAGTACGCTTTAAAGTATTGTACAGTACAACTATCTGATGCATAAATAGTAGTGTATGGCTAAATTTGGTGGTGTACAAATCACCTCCCAATGTTTTTAGTTTAATTGAACGTGTTTATCTATTGTTGTCATTGTAGATGGTCTAGTGACTTTTATTTGTTGTCTAGAATTTTGGTTGTTTCACTTTCATGTTTGTAGGGTTTGTTTTAAATTGGGTTTATTGTTTCGTTCTTTACACTGTTTCTAAAATTAGATGTTGAGTGTTAAAAATTTTTTTTCATAAAAGTTTCTTAAAATAAAAGTATGAAACTGTGTAGTTTTAATAATTCAATACATTCTAAATTTACTTTAGAGAAAATTCCATAAATTATACATGTGGTTTACACACATTTTCACAGATCATACCCGAACTTTTTTTTCCAGGTTTTCGATACAATAAGTTTCAAATTTGCTCGTAAATAGTACCTCCTTCTAACTCCGCCTATTTTTTGTCGTCAAGTTTTACCATTTCCATCTATTTTCAATACAATAAGTTTCAAAATTGCTCGTAAATGATACCCAAAAGTTTTAAAATTGCTCGTAAATGATACCTCCGTGCAAATAACGTGGTAAAACTTAACGACAAAAATAGACGGAGTTGGACGGAGGTACCATTTACGAGCAAATTTGAAACTTATTGTATCGAAAACCTGAAAAAAAAAGTTCGGGTATGATCTGTGAAAATGTGTGTAAACCACATGTATGGTTTATGGAGTTTTCTCTTTACTTTATCCATCATCAAATCTCATTCATTTTAAATTTCACACAATACTAACACTAGAATAATATGGGATACCGATAGTTCAATGAATAAAATTTGACATTATTATTATTATTATTATTATTATTATTATTATTATGTCGATCTGAATTGACATTTTAGTTTTGTTTTTCAGTTGAGATTTTTTATTAAGGGTAAATTGATTTTGTCGGCTATGTACCCCCTGTTTGTCCCAAGGTCGGCAACTTACCCTCTAAAGTTCCAATGTCTGCATTCAAGTGGTAAAGTTTGTATCGATGTAGGTAAGATGGTAACTTGTGACCGGAACAACGGGTTAAATTGACGACGTGGACGATTACTAAATGCGACACGTGGTCTGACACATGGCTGCTCAGTAAGCAATTAAAAGCCCAAAACGGTAAAACTTAATTTTTAAGAGATTCTAGCACATAATAAGGTTAGATAGCATACATTGGAACTTTAGAGGGTAAGTTGCCGACCATGGGACAAACAGGGCGGTACATAGCCGACAAAATCAATTTACCCTTTTATTAATTGTGGGTTAACCATATCTTTGAAACTTGAGTTGTAGGCTGCAGCTAGCCTCGGCGAACATGTGGGTATGATTCAAGTCATGATGAAGGCGGTGGATCCATAAAAAACCCTTCATGGGAAACATGGAGAAATACATATATGGCCGGTTGTGTACATTTGTTAAGTTTCTA
Source organism: Helichrysum umbraculigerum (assembly GCA_949592205.1). NCBI lineage: Eukaryota > Viridiplantae > Streptophyta > Magnoliopsida > Asterales > Asteraceae > Helichrysum > Helichrysum umbraculigerum. Next base: position 157,219,805 of record CATIUR010000004.1, read on the forward strand.
TAGGAACTTGGAAGGATAAGTAATAAGTTTTGAGCAACGACACTACGGGTATATTCGCTTTTATGCCGTATAAATATTCTTGTAAAAAGTTATATTTTTATGCATTTCTTATTTGTGATACATCTGCATTAAAAATTGAGATACCTTTGCTACGAGTGATGTCAATTCTGAAATATATATAGGAGATCAAGTGGAAGTAAGAAAATGGGGAAGGAGGGAAACCATTCTCATCCACATATTCTGGTCAAAACAAAGTCAACGCGATGGCAATTTCGTAATTAACTTGATACAATTACAAATTAAGAACAAATACCCAACAACTACAAAAACGTGATTTTCAAGTGAGATCTATTAAATTAAAGCTAGAATCTTTGAGAAATCAATTGAAAAACACTTAAACATAACTCGTTTAGCAAGATTGATGAACAATTGTTAGATTCAATCTAAAAAAAATTGGGTGAAATTAGATTTCATTAAGAAAAATACAGAAACCCACTAAAAAATCAAAAATTCATTAAATTGAGTACAAAATTGAGATATATATAAAGTATAATACAAATAAATCAATCATATACATCAATAATCAAACAAATCTATAGTGATTTTACGTTTTCAACAAAAAATTCTCGAAATCAAATTTTCCAGAACGTTAACATTCGTTTGGAATGCATGTTAATCAAAGTTACAACTTAAAATTCTTAAACATTCATTTACGATGAATATTAACTTATAGAGAAAACTCCATAAACCATACCTGTGGTTTACACACATTTTCATAGATCATACCCGAACTTTTTTTTTCAGGTTTTCGATACAATAAGTTTCAAATTTGCTCGTAAATGGTACCTCCGTCCAACTCCGTCTATTTTTGTCGTTAAGTTTTACCACGTGATGTGCACGGAGGTATCATTTACGAGCAATTTTGAAACTTTTGGGTATCATTTACGAGCAATTTTGAAACTTATTGTATTGAAAATAGACGGAGTTAGACGGAAGTACCATTTACGAACAAATTTGAAACTTATTGTATCGAAAACCTGGAGAAAAAAAAGTTCGGGTATGATCTGTGAAAATGTGTGTAAACCACAACGTATGATTTATGAAATTTTCTCTAACTTATATATATGTTATCAGTGTATAATAACTCATATTCATCATATATGCATGGTAATATCTCAATGAGTCTTTAACATTCATTTACGATGAATATTAACTTGTATCATGCTGATGAACAAGATAACATTCATTTACAATGCATATTAACTAATATATATGTTAGAACATTCATTTATGATGAATGTTAACTCATATATTATTATACATTGTTGAATGTTATTGACAATGATAAACATTCATTACTACAAAAAGGCATAATAAGACCGGTTAAAAACCCCATGAAGACCGGTTTTTGAGCCGGTCATAATGTCACAGGTCTTATTGTAAGGGTGTGTTTGGCAAAACAAGATGGAGATGGAGATTGAGATGGAGATGGAGCTGGAGATGGAGTTGGAGATGGATGATAGAAGCTGGAGCTTGAGCTTTTATTAAAGGTTGGAGCTGAAGATTTTATTTTCTTAGAAGTGTTTGGCAAATAAGATGGAGCTGGAGCTTATTAATGTAAATTGACTTAAATAGACATAATATTATATAACTTCAAGTAAGAGATGGAGTAATAAAGGGTGATATTGTAATTTGATAAGTAGGAGATGGAGTTTCTTTCAAGAAGCTACTTTTAGTAGATTGTGTTTTAAGGGATTCTTTTTTTTAGAAGCTCTAATTTTTATGTTGTACCAAACAAAGATTGTAGGATTGTAAGGGATGGAGATTCTTGAAATTAAAATCTCAATCTACTATAATCCCCTAGAATCCCTTACAATTGTGTTGCCAAACACACCCTAAAATCATATGTAGAGCGGTTCTAAAACCGGTCTTAATAACCATCTGTAGACCGGTTGGATTAGTTAGATGGCGGGAGTTCATGGACGATATGTAGACCGGTTCCTCAACGTCAACGGGTCTTTATGTAGTATTTTTTTTTTTAAATATAATTAAAATTCAGCTGCTATATATAACCAAAATTGGCTGCTGTATAACTATAACCATACATGAAACGTGTTGTATGATCTAAATTAAACAAAATAAAAACAGTTATAAACTTAAGTATACTAATTACCAAATGTATGTACAAAAAGTGCATAATTCATTTTCCAAATAAAAGTAATACACGAACTTGAATCGAGTACTAATTGTATACAAAGCACCTAAAATATTTGTAAACTCTGCCACTTTTCTAAACTAGTAACACAAAGTGCTAATTGAAATTCAACTACAATGGACTACTACTACTACTACTCAAAAACCTTTTGGAGGAACTCTAATGCACCATCAGTGACAAAAACCTCCCAAGTCCTTCCCACTATCAACTGCTAAAGTCGAGAGTTTGTCCAAGAGTCGGGGCTGCAAAGTGAGTTGGCATTGTTGTCATAATAATACAAAAGAAATTAGTAGAAACACAAGTAACACCATGACAAAGATAATAGAAGTTTATACCGTTGAAGGTCATAAAATTTTATATGAACACTTGAGATTGATATCTTTTAGTTCAACTTATTTTGTTGATGAAAGGCCACATCCATGATATATTCTGAAATACGAAAAAACATGTTGTATAAATACAACAAAGTAATAAATGCAAGTTCTTCATCAAATCCGAAATACACAAATACATAAGTTATTTTTGAAGATTAGGTACATACATCTATGTGTTCGGTATCTTCTCAATTTCACACGTCTTCATTTCCATGTCCTGTTTCAATAAAATTGATATGGTCAATTAGAATTTCTAGAACGATATTCCAACATCTTATATGCACAAGACTTCTTAGTTTTTGAAGGGCATCAATATGTCTAAGGGTCACCTAACAAATATATATGATACAGGTATACTAGTACATGTTCTCGACCAATCTTACTCGAAAGCATGTTGATGTGTGCTAAGTATAGGCAATTATAATCACAAGTTTTAAATTAAGGAAATACTAAATAATACTATCACACAATTCAGGCAAGTATTAACCTGTTCGTATAATATAGCTTTATAAGTAAGTCCAAGTTCGAACACAGGGAACGTGATTCTAATTTATAACTAATTATCTATTTATTCCTAATTACAACTATTTACAATTATTCACAAATAAAGGATCCAATGTACAATTAATATTACAAGATAAGGGGGACGTTTTAGTTCCGAACGAACATATTTATAATTGATACAGATTCTAATAGATAAGTATAATGAACAACTTAAGAATACTCAATTGGATAGAAGATTATAATTATTCAAACTATTATTTATTAAACTTATTATACTTACTTATGTCTATTTGCTTGTTGCCTATTATTATTGGTGAATTACTAATGTAGAAAATTACTTAAGCTTAAGCTAATCTTCATCATAGCAATATAATCATAAGGTTACGCAAAGTATCACTAATTATTAAGATCTATCAGCAGTTTATTAATACAATTTCATCGGTATGGCGTGAATCACAATATTACTTTATATTAATGAATTATATTCTTCGTCTATCGCATAAGGTTAAGATCAAGACATAAACACAATCACTTAATTTATAAAAACTTAATATGGTCATCCTCGTTTAATATAAATCAGTTTAACTATGTCAAGAACAATCATTAATATATTATAATATAGACAATTCTTGTATAATAAACATTCAATAATATAGTTCCAACATAAACATAAATTCCTATAATAAACTCAATAAACATTCATTCAAATAGCTATAACGAAAACCTAATTCACAATTAAATCAAATAAACAATATCCATAAATTAACTCAATAAGGTTATTAAAGTTACAAGGATAAAGAAATCGAACCAATTATCGAACCAGCTCTTCCTAGGGTTAAAAACCTTCAAACCCTAGCTCCTTAGCCTCCAAATTCGCACCTTAAGTCGACCTTAAACCCTAATATTCGACTTTGTATTCTAAGAATCGTATATCCCTAAGTCTGGCCTAAGCCTCTATTTATAGTTTTGCTGGTCGACCTCCCAACCGCCGGTTGGAACAAATTGTGTCCTGGTTCAACTCCGCGTCTTCCACCGCCTTAATCCTTTTAATACCCCAACCGCAGGTTGGGTAATCCAACCGCCGGTTGGACCTTCATTCCAGAATCTTCTAAATACGGGTTGAGCTTCTATTTAGGCTTCCTTCTTTTCTTTAACGGATTTTACTCTTCATTTTGGCCCAATTCTTCAATATTATCATTTTAGTCTTCAATTCTTTAAGGTCTAAGCTCCAACTTCTTCAAGTACTTCATTTTCTTCAGTTTTTGGATTCGTTCTCGTTCATTTTTCTTTAATCTTTAATTAAAATACATCTCTGCAAATATTAACAAAATAAGTATCTAAAATCATATAAATGCACTAAAATGTATATAAATATAGGGATAAAACAGTATAAAATATAGTATCTATTTGATGCTTATCAAATATCCCCACACTTAAGTTCTGTTTGTCCTCAAATAGAATTCTGAATAAAATTTAAAATAAGCATCAAACTAATATTTAAAAATCAGAATACCAATACTAAAAACCTGTTTCATAAATTAAAATTTTAAACAATTTAATTAACATGGATAACTATAATGTATAATAAAAATTATTATTATTTATGTAATATATAGCTCATGAATGATTACTAATATATTTGTCAATTTTAAACAATCTATATTCATATTTCTGAATATACTCCTTTATTGTTAATATGAATATTACTTATGATTTTCATATATGATATACTATTAAACTTAATCATGCAATTTACTTTTATATTCCAAATAAATATATGAAATCCATTTTTAAAAATCAAGACATTGGTGACAGGTCTGCATTTTCATGCAACAGAGCGACATAACTTGATTCAGGTAAAACATTTTTATGTAAATCAAACCAGCGGTGACAGGTCTGTACAGCCATACTACAAAGCGACATAGTTTGATTTTTTTATTTTTTATTTCTGAAAGATTTTTCTTTCTTTTTGCTTTATTTAAGAATACTAATTAGAGACCAGGTCTGTAATTTCGTACAACAGATGAAACAATTAGTAAACCCTCAAATGTCTTCATATAAGTATAAAGATATATAAAATTATCGCATGATAAATTTAAAAATTAAGAATTTTACGTCATACATCATATTATGTATCATAAAATAATAAACAAGTTATTTAATTAATTTCTTAAAATTCAGAAATCTTCATATAGATTGCCTATTAGTACATCATATCATGTAACTATATACCACTCCTTATTAAAATAGCTTACGTTATATATACAAAACAGTTAATCCACATTAAAGTCTAAACTTTTAAATACAAAACAAAACTTTTAACAAAAGTATTCTAAAAAATAAATACTTAGTTATTCACTTAAAAATTTTAAATTTTTAATAAAATTTAAGAACAATAGAAACTTAAAATGATTTAATTAAAGAAATTATTTTTCTTACGAACCCTATCCCTACACTTAAATTATACAATGTCCTCATTGTATAAAAATTGATAAACAAAAGTGAGTAAGGGAAAGAAAAATAGAACAGAAAACTCCCCTGACTGAAATTATAAATTTCATCATTGGCTAAGAAAAATCTGCTTGGTTGATTCCTTGATCTCTTGAAAAATAATATACAACATTCACACTTTCGTAGTTAATCACGATTGCATTTAGCATATGCAATAAGCCTTTAAACCCCTCGGTATCCCGAGTGGACGAGTTATAGTCTCGTGAGGGTTTCCAGGGAACACACCCACAAAGTTCAATCCTGAAAATAAAAACATAAAAGAAAAACATAACATATAAAAATAAACACGGGTTGTCTCCCGAGAAGCACTTTTGTTTAAGTGTCGGTAAGTTCGATATGGTCTGGTAACTTATTCTATCAGAGTTACATCTGAAGTATGTTCAATAACAGTATCTTCATAATATTTCTTTAATCGATGTCCATTTACTGTAAAAATAGCACCATTGAAGGCTACTAAATCCACACTTCCATTTGTATGAACTTGGTGAATAACAAACGGTCCACTCCATCTGGATTTCAATTTACCCGGAAATAACCGAATACGTGAATTATATAAAAGCACACGTTCTCCAACAACAAACTCTTTATCTCCCCGAAGTCTTGCATCATGCCATTTCTTCGTCCTTTCTTTATAAAACCTTGAATTCTCGTAAGCATTCCAACGAAGCTCATCTAACTCATGTAACTGTAAAAAGCGATGCTTACCAACCTCATCGGTATCCATGTTGCATTCTCGAAGTGCCCAATATGCTTTGTGTTCTATTTCCACTGGTAAATGACAAGCTTTTCCATAAATTAATCTATACGGAGTACAACCTGTAGGTGTTTTAAATGCTGTCCTATATGCCCAAAGTGCATCGTCTAACTTTTCTGAAGAATCTTTTCTATTGGAACCAACAGAACGTTCCAAAATACGTTTTAACGCACGATTGGTATTTTCAACTTGTCCACTAGTATGTGGATGAAAGGGTGTAGCAAATCGATGACTAACTCCATATCTTTTTAATACCTTCTCTAACTGAGTATTACAAAAATGAGTACCTCGATCACTAATCAATGCCTTGGGAGTTTCAAATCTGGAGAATAATTATTTAAGAAATTTTACCACAACTCTAGCATCATTCGTAGGTAATGCTTTTGCCTCAGGCCACTTGGAAACATAATCCACAGCTACTAATATGTACCTATTACTGTTACTCATAGGAAATGGTCCCATAAAATCAATACCCCAGACATCAAAAATTTCACAAACGTGTATACTAGTTTGCGGCATTTCATCACGTTTAGAAATATTTCCAGCTCTTTGGCAAGAATCACAATTCTTAACGAATGCATACGTATCTTTAAAAATCGTCGGCCAATAAAAACCTGCGTCAAATATTTTCTTTGCAGTGTAACTTGGTCCATTATGACCGCCTACTGGTCCTTCATGACAATGCTTTATAATCTGTTGAGCCTCTTCACCATGTACACATCTTCTAATTATGCCATCTGCACAGTATCTGAAAAGAAATGGATCTTCCCAAAAATAGTACTGTAAATCAGAAAAGAATTTCTTTCTCTTCTGATAATCCATCCTCGGGAGAACTTTAGTAAACAAATAATTTGCATAATTCGCAAACCAAGGTATCTCTGTTATTTCTTTTACTGTCATAAGTCTCTCATCCGGAAATGAATCTTGAATTTCCTCTTCATCCAATGCTTCCAACTCTGGATTTTCCAACCTTGACAAATGATCAGCTGCGACATTTTCAGCTCCTTTCTTATCTTTGATTTCAATATCAAATTCCTGCAATAAAAGAATCCATCGCAATAAACGAGGGCGCGCATCCTGCTTATTAAACAAATACTTCAAAGCAGAATGGTCAGTATAAACCACAGTTTTAGTTAAGACAAGATATGAACGAAATTTATCGAAGGCAAAAACCACTGCCAGAAGTTCCTTTTCCGTAGTTGTGTAATTTTCCTGAGCATCTGTTAATGTCTTACTGGCATAATAGATTGGCTTAAACTTCTTATCAATTCTCTGCCCTAAAACAGCTCCAACCGATAATCACTAGCATCACACATTAATTCAAAAGGTAGATTCCAGTTTGGACCTTTCATAACTGGAGCAGATACTAACTTTTCTTTTAATTCATCAAACGATTGTTTGCATTTGTCTGTAAATTCGAACGTTGCATCTTTTTCCAACAAATGATTCAGCGGTCTTCCTATTTTTGAAAAATCTGGTATAAATCTCCGATAAAATCCAACATGTCCTAGAAAACTCCGTATTCCTTTAACATTTGTAGAATAAGGTAATTTTGAAATGGCTTCGATTTTTGCTTGATCTACCTCGATTCCTATTTTGGATATTTTATGACCTAAAACAATCCCTTCTCGTACCATAAAGTGACATTTTTCCCAGTTAAGAACTAGATTTTCCCCTTCACATCTCTGCAACATCTTCTGTAAATTCTTTAGACAAGAATCAAATGAATCACCAAATACCGAGAAATCGTCCATAAATACTTCTATGAAATCTTCTACCATATCATGAAATATTGCAATCATGCAACGCTGAAATATAGCTGGTGCATTACACAAACCAAATGGCATTCTTCTATAAGCAAAAGTACCAAACGGACAAGTAAATATTGTTTTATCTTGATCTTCCGCCGCAATCGGTATTTGAAAATATCCTGAAAATCCATCCAGAAAACAATAGAACTCCTTTCCTGCTAGCTTTTCTATCATTTGATCAATAAATGGTAATGGAAAATGATCTTTCATGGTAGCATCATTTAGTTTCCGATAATCAATGCAAACTCTCCATCCCGTTACCGTCCTTATTGGTATCAAATCATTCTTTTCATTTGGTATAACCATTATTCCACCTTTCTTTGGTACGACATGTACTGGACTTACCCATAGACTATCTGAAATAGGATAGATTAATCCTGAATCCAGCAATTTAATGATTTCTTTCCTGACAACGTCTTTAACATTCGGATTCAATCTTCTTAATGGTTGTACTACTGGCTTGAAATCTGTTTCCATTAAGATTTTATGAGTGCAGTATGTAGGACTGATTCCCTTGATATCCGTGATCTTCCATGCTATTGCTTGTTTATGTTGTTTAAGCACCTGAACTAAGCGTTCTTTCTCTGCTATTGATAGTTTAGAAGATATTATAACTGACAAGTCTGATGTGCCTTGTAAATAAGCATATTCCAAATGCGATGGTAGCTCTTTAAGTTCCAACTGTGGTGGTTCTTTAATAGATGTCTTGATCTCAAAGATATCTTCTTTAAAACAAGGAATATTGTTGACAGAATATGGTATTAATTCTTGGTTAAGAATTTTAGCAACTGGTTGTATTGATTCCTCTGTAGGATGTTGTTGAATAACCACTGTTGCTTCTTCCAAATCTTCATCTTCCTCTAATAACTTATCAAATTCTGCCAAATCCTTTGCAGTGTCAAACTCTTCAGTCCATCCCTTAAGAATTCCTGTATCTGCTTAATCTTTTTCTAAAAAATCTTGAAAAGAAGGGTTATCCATATATTCATACGAATTTAAATAATAACAAGTATCATCCACATAACCAGGAAATTTCATGGAATTATTAACATCAAAAACAATTTTATCATTTCCTAATCTCATGGTAATTTTCCTATTGAAAACATCTATTAGGGCATGTGTAGTTGCTAAAAATGGTCTTCCTAATATAATAGGGACTTTAGGGTCTTCTACTGTGACACCCGTCAAATTAGGGCTATTAATTAGGGCCTAATTCTTTGTAATACATGTAATTAGTTATGTGTTAGGCTAATTAATGTATCAAAATATATATTGATAAATATGTACGATTATGCGATTTGATTAAATCGTACTAGTTTCAAATCGAATGTAATTCGGTTCAGTTAAATACGGACGTTGGTGAACGATTTTTATTAAATAATATATTATTATTTGATAACACTATTATATCCAAAAATATTATTTTGATAATATTTCATATTCATTTCGCATAATACAATTAACAATTTACGCGATTTAAAGATTTAACGCGCAAACAAAACGTAACAAACTAAAGTACCTTATAACCCAAATATAAAGTATTTAGTAAAATACTTCAACAAAAATATTGAATAATTATTCGTATTTTAAAAACATATATTTTAACGTATAAAATAAGTATTTAACGTTTAACGATCGAGAAAACGAACACCACACGGAGTGAAATCGCAGGAAATGAAAAATGGGTGAATCCCACCTCCGTAGGCCCCACCCTTGGCCGGCCCCTATACCCCCTCCCCACCATTTGTTGTTTTTCTTCATTTCCTTTCTCTTTCTCTCTCTTTTCTCCTCTTTTTCTCTCAAAACTCATCAAATCACCATCACACTAAATCAACAAATAACACCACTAAACGCACTCGGATCATCTCGCTAGTTTGAAGAAAAACGTTCACCTCATCCCGATCTACATTTCTATCTTTTCGGATTCCTTCGGCGTGAACTTTGTAAGTTTCCGACAAAACCCAAAACTCTCCGATTTCACTTACTTTTACATGTTTGCGGTTTGTTTAAGCTTGTAATGTTCAAATATGGGTTGGGTAAAAGGATCGGACCAAGTGGTCACCGGAAAACTCGTTTTTTGGCTCCAAAATCCATCAACAACTCTAAGTGACGCAACGACGACTGCAGTGTAGCGTCACTTCGTGCGTCCCTTAAGTGACGCATTGAGTGTCGCTAAAAGCCCAAATTTTACGTCACTTGCCTAAGTGTCGCATAAAACCCCTTTTCCCGACACTTGTCTAAGTGTCGCTGTTAGTCCCTGTTTAACTTAATAAACAATCGTATATAATAAGCCTTGAATGTATTATTGAGAAGTTGCGGAATCACACTCAATAATATTAAGAAGATCAACGAATATAAATTAATATGATGAACACAATAATATATCGAAAGCTTCAATCTCATTAATGATATAAGACGAATACACTTAATGTATTAGGGGTTACAGAAAACCTTGAAGCTGCGCAAAACCTTAACCTATCTAGGTCTAAAGAATCTCTATTTATATCACATAGAGTCCTATACAATCTCCTACAAATATGAAATAAAATAACTTCCATAACCGACTCATACTTATCACAAAATCATAAACAGTTGTAACTACCATTCTGAAGTAAACAGTTGTGACTATTACACATTCAGTGGTAACTGCTTCAATTGTAATATAAGACTAAGTACAAATATAATCAGTGTTAACTGCTACATATATAACTAACAGTTACAGATACATAAGCAGTTTTAACTACTTACAGACACATAACTATCAGTTGAAATCTATATTCAATCAGTTGTAACACTTGTCTTCTCTTCAGATTTCTTCTATCAGTTGTAGTTTCATGAAAACAGTTTTATCCTTCAACACAAACAGTTTTAAACACTTGTACTCTTTGTCTTCTCATCAACAACTTCTTCAATCCAGAAACAGTTTTGACCTAACAGTCGCCAATTTCAATACCCATCACTATGAACCGACACTTATAGCGTCACTTGTCTAAGTGACGCCTACAATCGAGAACTGATTTCACCCGTCACTAACCTTAGTGACTCATGACACTTGTACCGACACTTCCTTAAGTGTCGCACTCTATGCATCACTTGCACAAGTGACGCCATTAATCAGAATCCGTCATTTCATGCGACACTTCCTGAGTGTCGCCTAAGCCCTAAGTGTCGCTATAAGTGACGCTAAAAACAGAAGGTTTCAAACCAATTTTTACTAAGTGTCGAGACCTAAAATTTTGTCACTTGATTTCACCCAGATTAAATTCCAGATGCGTTTTTCACCCATATTAAATTTAGTTGACTTGGCATCTCGACCCCAACCAGGGGCCAGCCCCTTGGACCCCGCCAGGGGTTGCCACCCCTGGAACCCCGCTTACCAGGGGCGCTGCCCCCGGACCCCCGTCACCTAAAGCTTATAAATACTTTTAAGTATAACTATTTGAAATCTAAATAATAATGCTAAGATTATTACCACAACTAATCACCAACGGGCCGTACACGTTTTCAAAGCACAAGTTAATCAAACAACCAAATCGTAGTAATTTGGACATTATAGTTGAACGAACAACTACAAAGGTAGTCTTTGTAACTACCTACTCATATTAATAACCATCGCGTGTCGTGGACACCCTCAGGTTATCTGTCTGCGGACATCTCACTGCTTGATTAAGCATCGTACGTTATTGACTAAACGCTCAAGACTCAGGTGAGTCTCATAGCCCCTTTTTTTTACCGTTTTTCACTTAGGGGTGTGATTCAATGCTTACTTTTAACATGTGAACGCAAGTACAAACTTTACAATATACTACATGAGTTGTTTTCCACTAATCATTTCAAAGTCCTCTGTCAGCATAGTTTGGTAATACGTTGTAGCGTGATTATTAGTATATGGTACCATATAGGATTGACCTTCCTCGTCCGGGTTAGCATGCACTAACTGGTTAAACGGATGTACTAATAATTGTTCAGACGAGTGTGGATTAGGCACTCGTGGAGGCACCTCGCTCGGAATTCTCTATATGGGACCCGGCCCTCGAGTTAAGCTCAGACTATGTGCTCATGGCTGTATACACTACTATTTATTTGCTGGATGCAAATCATTACTTAAATCTTGCGGTTCATACGATATTATCTGATTTCAAACCTGTGAGCTCACCAGCTTTTAGCTGACCCATTTTAGCATGTATCACAGGTACCTAGCAGTAGATTGGACTGCCTCAGGATTTCTATAGCTCGAGTCAACACGCAGACATTAGAGATTTTATTGCATTAGTATATTTTGTACAAGTACTTATGTTTTGAAATCTCTCATTTAATCGAACACGAGCTATGTACAGCTTTAAACGTTGTAAACATTTTATATTATTATATTTTGTTAAAACGACGCATATAGAGTCGTTTGCTATATCTTGTGTGCTTTGATATTTAATTAGTAACACCCGATGTATGCTTCCGCTAAACAGTAAATTTAGGGGTGTTACATCTACCATATCTAAGATTACAAAATCACATGAAAAAACAAATTTATCAACTTTAATTAAAACATTTTCAACTATTCCCCTAGGGTATTGCACAGATCGGTCAGCTAATTCAATACACTTACGGATAGGTTTAGGTTCTCCTAATCCTAATCGCATATAAAGAGTATATGGCATTAATGAAATACTAGCACCTAAATCTGCTAATGCATTTTCAATAGTAATTTCACCAATTTTGCAAGGTATAGTAATACTCCCTGGATCTTTGACTTTCGGAGGTAGTTTATTTTGCATTATTACTGAACATCTCGCATTCATGGTTACCTTTGTCACATTATCCAGTTTACTTTTGTTTGTCAGCAGCTCCTTAAGATATTTTGCATACTTCGGCATTTGAGCTATAGCTTCAACAAAAAGAATGTTAATATGAAGTTGTTTCAGATTCTCCAGAAATTTGTGGTATTGTTCATCTTCTTTGTCCTTCCTCAGAGCAGCTGAATATGGAGGTGGGGGTGTATAGTCTTTGATGACTTCTTTAACCTTATTTTCTCTAATGCTCTTTTTGTTTGGTTATATGTCTGATGTCGTGTGAATAGAGTACAAAATAACAAGTTTTAAATAAATGGAAATACTAAAATAACTATCACACAAGCCAGGCAAGAATAACCTGTTCATATAATATAGCTTTTAAAGTAAGTCCGAGTCGAACACTGGTAATGATGGTTATAACTAAAATAGAATTTATAATTCAATTAAAATATACAATATACAGATAAGGGGGATACGTTTTAGTTCCGTATGAACGTATTTAAGAATACTAAATTATAACCAATTCAATAGAAAACAATTAACTAAGGATAGTAAACAATTAGAGATAAATATGTATTTACTTAGATTATTTATTGTTGATTATTATTATTGGTGAATTACTAATGTAGAAGATCACTTAGGGTTAAGTCAAATCTTCATCATAGCAACACAATCATAAGGTTACGCAAAGTGTTACTAATTAATAAGATCTATCATCAGTCTATTAATACAATTTCTATGGTTAGGCTTGAATCACAATATTACTTTATATTAACTATATTCTTAGTCTATCGCATAAGGTTAAGATCAAGACATAAACACAATTACTTAATTTATAAAAACAGTTTATGGTCATCCTAGTTTTGTATAAATCAGTCTAATTATGTCAAGAACTTTCATTAATATATCATAATAGAGACAATTCTTGTATAATAAACATTCAATAATAAAATTCCAACAATAATATAAATCTAAGCAAATACAATAAATATTAGTTCATAATTAAGTTAAACATAATCATAATCAATATTCAATAATAAAACACATTCAAAATTAAATAAAGAATAAGATACGCAAACCAAAACCGTGAACTACGCTCCGTACGCTTGATCGTAGACAAAATTTGCGAACCCGCGACTCTAAATTGCTCCTAAAACCCCTAGAAAGTGTTTCTAGTCGAATTTGGGGTTAATAATTCGTAATATACGAATTATTAAGGTTAATGGGTTATATTTCGAAGCTGGAAGGTGTTTTCTATTTATAATTGAGCTGTGGCGGTCCCAACCGGCGGTTAGAAGGTCCAACCGGCGGTTGGGCACTTTGTTTCCAAGTACAACTCCCCGTTGGCTGAATATTCTAGAAATTTTGGTCCAACCGCCGGTTGAAAGGCCCAACCGGCGGTTGAGTTTTTCTTCAAATGGGCTGAATTTTTGATATGTTGTAGCTCTATGTGTTACCTAAATTTGGCCGATTGAATCAACTCATTTGGACTCCGTATGAGGAAGTTATGGCCAAAATACTAACAGCGCGCAGAAAACTCAGCATTTACACTTCTCTTCGGTTTTTGATCCAAATTCCGTTCCTTTCATCCAAGCTTCATTTAAAACACTTAATTGATGTTATTCACTCCACTTTTGAGTTATCCTCTTTATTTCTATAAGGTTTAAGCTTGAACTTCGAGTCTTCATTTAATCTTATTTTTCATCAACCTTTGCCTTGTTTTCGTTCCTTTTCTTCAATCTCCATTTTAAAATACATTTATGTAAATATTAACAAAATAAGTATCTAAAATCATATAAAAGCACTAAAATGTATATAAATATATGGATAATTTTTTATAAAATATACTATTTATTTGATGTTTATCAAATATCCCCACACTTAAGTTCTGCTTGTCCTCAAGTAGAATACTGAATAAAATTAAGATATGCATCAAACTAATATTTAATAATCAAAATACTTAAATTAAAAATCTGTTTCATAAGTTAAAACTTTAAACAATTTAATTAACATGGATAACTATAATGTACAAATAAAATATTATTGTTAGTGCAACATATAGTTCATAATGATTACTAATATATTTGTCCACTTTAAACAATCTATATTTATACTTCTGAATACACCTTTATTGTTAGTATGTATATTACTTATGATTTCCATATATGATATACTCTTAAATTTAATTATACAATTTTCTTTTATATTCCCATTAAATATATAAAATACATTTTTAAGAATCAAGACATTGGTGACAGGTCTGCATTTTCATGCAACAGAGCGACATAACTTGATTCAAGTTTAAGCAAAACCAGACTCGGTCAAACCATTTTGGCGACCTCATTAGGTATCTTTTTATTTTTTAAGACTTTTCAAGTACTTTTGATTTGCGTTTGCTTAATTTTTAAGTATATATTAATAGAGACCAGGTCTATACTTTCGTATAACAGAGGAAACCATCAATATATACCCCCAAATGTATTCACATAAGTAAAAAGATATATAAAAGTATCGTATGACAAATTTAAAATTTAAGACTTTTTATGTCATACATCATATTATGTATCATAAAATAATATACAAGTTATTTTATTAATTTTTTAAAATTCAGAAATCCTCATATAGATTGCCTATTAGTACATCATATCATGTAACTATATATCACTTATTATTAAGTAGCTTACGTTATTTATACAAAACAGTTAATTCACATTAAAGTCTAAACTTTTAAATACAAAACAAAACTTTTAACAAAAGTATTCTAAATAATAAATACTTAGTTATTAACTTAAAAATTTTAAATTTTCAAAAATATTAGAGAAGACAAACTTAATTGTTTAATTAAAGAAATTCTTTTTCTTACGAACCCTATCCCCACACTTAAATTATACAATGTCCTCATTGTATAAAAGTTGATAAACAAAAGTGAGTAAGGGAAAGAAAAAGTAGAACAGAAAAACTCCCCTGACTTAGAAGCGATTATCGTTATCTGATTCGGCTTAATGGTTCATCTTTTCTATTTGTAGTTTAACGTATTGGTTTCCGCGATCTTTATTAAAAAATATACAACATCCACAATTTCGTAGTTAATCACGATTGCATTTAGCATATGCAATAAGCCTTTAAACCCCTCGGTATCCCGAGTAGACGAGTTATAGTCTCGTGAGGGTTTCCAGGGAACACACCCACAAAGTTCATAATTAATAAGATAAACTTATTAAATTTCCAAAAATTTCAATGCATTGTTCAGCTGTACTATACTGTATTGTATACTATATCATACGCCAGCTTCGAAAAGTGGCAATGGTTTTCTAAAAATAAACAGGCAAACAAATTAAACGTACCAAATATAAAAATTAAAATTAAAATGAAAAATACAAATTAAAGATAGTCCAGAAACATATAACCACATGCTACATATTTTTGTCATTTCTAATGCGCTAGTTGGGCAATAAAAACTTACGAAACTACTGCTGTTCATCATATTATCTCCAAATAATGCCAAAAAGTGTTCAACCGCTAGTTGGGTACCTACAACCGTTAGTTTCCTAATTCGATTACTGGCAGGAGTCTTAGATAAAATTAGATACAATGTAGCTCCAATTTCTCATTTTAAAATTTAAACTTAGATCAAATCTTCTACTAGGGTTAACTAAATTGAAGATCTTAACTTATTATGAAAACTATGTTATCAAATATATTATAAACCATTCATATTGACCTTAATAAGTTTTAAGTTAAATCCTAAGGTTTTACACTTATCACCTAATCTGAATCTCTAAACAAGAATTGAAAATATTAGAATCAATTTTAAGAGAAATTATTTTACTAGAATGAACCCTAAATAACAAATTTCTTAGAAACTAAATATGACAATTTCGTAATTAGATATTCACAAAAATATGAAACCTTAACAAATATTACAATTATTTATTATCATAACAATTTACTTTAAGAATAATTGTATGGTGTTCTTTTGTTTTTATGAAAAAGTGTGGTAATTATAACTGCTGCTTTTAGTGTTTAATCGAAAAAGTATCCAACCACCGGTTAAATATGTCAGCCGCCGGTTGGTTGCTAGCAGCGATTTTTTTTTTTTGAAAATAACGATCTTTATCATATTTTTTTTTAATTAGCCCTATTTAATTTAATTTACGAAGCAACCTTTTCTAGTGATTATGGTTTCTTAAATCTATCCTTAATAACAAACTAAAAATAAAGTAAAATCTACTAAACTAAATCTACCTAAAAATTCTACAATATAATATACAAGCACGGGTTGCCTCCCAAGAAACGCTTGTTTTTGTTCGAGTCACTAGCTTGACTCCAAACTTATTTACCTAAAAATCTAGTGACTTTCCCCACACTTAAAACTAAGCATGGATGGTAATATCTATAAATAATCCAAAATTTTAAATTTAATAGAATTAAAGAAAAAAAATACTTATCATTTAATGCAGGCATTTGTCCTGACCGTGATGCTCCATGATTTTTCAAAAATTGTGAGAAACTTGCTTTTCGCTCGAATTGCCAAAAAGGATCTTCATATTTGTAAAACAATGAACTCGTGCTTACAGATACTTCAACCGTTGGTTGTGTCGACTCAACCACCGTTTGGATTTCAACTGTCTACTTTGTTGTAATCCAACTGTTGTTTGATATCTGATTACCGTAAATTATGTTTTCAATTTCTTCTCCAACCTTTACTTGATTACCCATTTTCTGCTGGTTCTTCTCCAGATGAAATGATGAACTTTCATTAATAGCTGGATCCATGGCGGCTATTAATTCCTCTTCTGTCATAACCCCATATTGGTTTTTCAATTCAAGAATTTCCTCGCCATTACAATTGATTAACGAGAGCAATTCCTCATCAGAATCTTGATAATCTTTATTAGGCAATATTGAACATTTGACTTCCTTTTCTGCTACCTGATTAAATTCACTAGACATATCATTAGAAAATAAGGAATTAGATAATTGAGAGCACTTATTTGTGTGGATCATCTCCTCAAGTTGTTGAATGGAATCTCCTTGACTATGGCCAATAGCTTCGGTATCTTCCACTTTTTCACTTGACTTCTCCGTAGCGTTCACAATCACTGGTCGAGATAAACTTTTAACAGTATCTTCCTTAAGCTTTGGAAAAATTGATCCTTGTACTTCAATATAATCTCTATTCAAAGCAGCTGGATAAGGAGGCGGAGGTGTGTATTTTTTAATAATTTCTTCCGTTAAGGCTTTTGGGTAAGAAGGTGAAGGCGTATAATTGTTGAAATTTGGTTTTTCATTTGTCTTGTGTCCTTCAATCTCGATTTTACTAAGATTCTTCTCAAGTGTGCTTTCTATTTCTTTAAACAATTTCGAATGGAATCACTTTGACTGTCTAGAATTGCTTCGTTTTTTTCCATTCGCATATCTGTAGTCGACAACCGACTCATTATTTCTTCCAAATTTACATTAGGTTTACATCCTTCATCTTCAGATTTGTCAGAATTTTCCACCTTGTCGCTTTCCATATCCTTCACAATTAGATCTTTGTTTCAAAATTGTTCATTAAGCTTTATTGCAATTTCAGTATCTTGAATATATTTCGTAATTACTGCCTCCATCTTATCAAAAGCTCGATGCATATCCTCATCTTCATCCATAAGATTGTTTCTCGCACTTTGATAAATCACAGGAATATTATTCCTACGGTGGTACATACCTGTCAAAATAAAAGAAAAAGAAAAAGAGTAAAAAATAAAAGAAAATAAAAACTAACTAAAAATTGATAGATCCGGATATGTTAGAATCAGGTTGGCATAGACTAATCACAATAATCTAATAATATTCAAAATTAATTTATTGAAAAAGAATACCCATCCCAACCTTATAAATGGTTTAATTAGTAATGCAAGTTAGTTGTTATACAAATGATTTTTTATTTTATTTTATTATTATTATTTTTTTTTTTTAAGTTAGTTTGTTGAATTTCTTCTACAAAGCTAGTCAACAGATCTCGGTAGCTCCATTGATAGTACACAAAAGCGGAGAAACAGGTCAGCGCGAAGCGTATTAAAAACCTATCTCTTTCGAGAAGCACCTTACCTCTTATATGATAAATCAATGAGGTAGGGCTTTACTCTCCTTATACCTTTGTTTTTGTCAGTATTCTCAATGGGTGAGCTGATATTTCGTATTGATTT
Organism: Helichrysum umbraculigerum; assembly: GCA_949592205.1. Classification (NCBI taxonomy): domain Eukaryota; kingdom Viridiplantae; phylum Streptophyta; class Magnoliopsida; order Asterales; family Asteraceae; genus Helichrysum; species Helichrysum umbraculigerum. The sequence continues at coordinate 157,238,952 of CATIUR010000004.1, forward strand.
TGCAAATTATTAGAAATAAAAATTATACAGGAAAAATAATTAGTTTAATTAAAATACACCGCTTCTCCGGCATAACCAAGAAAACAGTTGAAAAAGAAAAAACTATAAATTCCAAATTAAATAAACGCAACCACTCCCCGGCAGCGGCGCCAAAAACTTGATGTCGTGTGAATAAAGTACAAAATAACAAGTTTTAAATAAATAGAAATACTAAAATAACTATCACACAAGCCAGGCAAGAATAACTCGTTCGTATAATATAGCTTTTAAAGTAAGTCCGAGTCGAACACTGGGAATGATGGTTATAAGTAAAATAGAATTTATAATTCAATTAAAATATACAATATACATATAAGGGGATACGTTTTAGTACCATATGAACGTATTTAAGAATACTAAATTATAGCTAACTCAATAGAAAACAATTAACTAAGGATAGTAAACAATTAGAGATAAATATGTATTTACTTAGATTATTTATTGTTGATTATTATTATTGGTGAATTACTAATGTAGAAGATCACTTAGGGTTAAGTCAAACCTTCATCATAGCAACACAATCATAAGGTTACGCAAAGTGTTACTAATTAATAAGATCTATCATCAGTCTATTAATACAATTTGTATGGTTAGGCTTGAATCACAATATTACTTTATATTAACTATATTCTTAGTCTATCGCATAAGGTTAAGATCAAGACATATACACAATTACTTAATTTATAAAAACAGTTTATGGTCATCCTAGTTTTGTATAAATCAGTCTAATTATGTCAAGAACATTCATTAATATATCATAATAGAGACAATTCTTGTATAATAAACATTCAATAATATAATTCCAACAATAATATAAATCTAAGCAAATACAATAAATATTAGTTCATAATTAAGTTAAACATAATCATAATCAATATTCAATAATAAAACACATTCAAAATTAAATAAAGAATAAGATACGCAAACCAAAACCGTGAACTACGCTCCGTACGCTTGATCGTAGACAAACCCTTGCGAACCCGTGACTCTAAATTGCTCCTAAAACCCCTAAAAAGTGTTTCTAGTCGAATTTGGGGTTAATAATTCGTAATATACGAATTATTAAGGTTAATGGGTTATATTTCGAAGCTGAAAGGTGTTTTCTATTTATAATTGAGCTGTGGCGGTCCCAACCGGCGGTTGGAAGGTCCAACCGGCGGTTGGGCACTTTGTTTCCAAGTACAACTCCTCGTTGGCTGAATATTCTAGAAATTTTGGTCCAACCTCCGGTTGAAAGGCCCAACCGGCGGTTGAGTTTTTCTCCAAATGGGCTGAATTTTTGATATGTTGTAGCTCTATGTGTTAGCTAAATTTGACCACTTGAATCAACTCATTTGGACTCCGTATGAGGAAGTTATGGCCAAAATACTAACAGCGCGCCGAAAACTCAGCATTTACACTTCTCTTCGGTTTTTGATCCAAATTCCGTTCCTTTCATCCAAGCTTCATTTAAAACACTTAATTGATGTTATTCACTCCACTTTTGAGTTATCCTCTTTATTTCTTCAAGGTTTAAGCTTGAACTTCGAGTCTTCATTTAATCTTCTTTTTCTTCAACCTTTGCCTTGTTTTCGTTCCTTTTCTTCAATCTCCATTTTAAAATACATTTATGTAAATATTAACAAAATAAGTATCTAAAATCATATAAAAGCACTAAAATGTATATAAATATAGGGATAAATTATTATAAAATATACTATCTATTTGATGCTTATCAATGTCTTCATCTATTATTTCTTTTTCAACCTGCTTAGATTCAACAATTTTATTAGTTATAACAGGAGAGTCAACATTCTTACCACTTCTGGTAATTACTGCTTTAGGTTGCTCCTTTGGATTTGTTTCACTAAATCCGGGCAATGTTCCTGGAAATCTCTCCTGTAATGTTTTAGCAATCTGATGAAATGATCCTTCAATTTGTTTGATTGATGCTTCATTATTACGCATCCTTGCATCATGATCATCCATTCTTTAATTATTTGCTTCAACCATTTTTCCCAAAATACTTTGTAACGAGTTGATCTTGTCAGTATAGGACGGATTTTGTCCTGTTTTGACATAGAAACCTGGTGCTCCTTGTTGATACTGTTGTCCTGGTTGATTAACTCTTCTAAAATTAGAAACTTGACGATAATTTGGATTTCCTTGAAAATCCCCATACATAACTTCTTCAGTATTCATTTCGCTGTCATTATTAGGACATTCTGCCTTTAGATGATTTCCTCCACATATTTCACAACCAATCCTGATTGCATGAACTTGTTCATTCACTTTCTTAATATCTCTTCCCATACTTTCCAATTTTGCGGTGATAGCTGCGAGACCATCACTGTCTTCAGATATCATTTTTCTTCCAGATGAACCATCATCCCATAACTGAGAATGCTTAGCCAATTCTTCAATTCCGGCTCTTGCTACTGCCGGAGTTTTCTTAGGTACTGGACCTTGTGCATCTAACTGTTGACGTGTTGCTCGGTCAACTCCTTTATAGAATACCATTATTTCTTGTTGGACATTTAAATCATGTTGTGGACATTTATGTAACATTTCCTTATATCTTTCCCAAGCTTGATATAGAGATTCATCGGGTTTCTGTTTAAAGTTCCTAATCTCATCAATCATCTTCGAAGTCTTGGAAGGTGTACAATACATTTTTAGAAATTTAGTACGAAGATCTTCCCAAGTAGTAATAGATCCGGCTGGTTCATTATTAATCCATCTCTTAGCTCCATCCTTTAGTGTTAAAGGAAATACTCATGACATAACATGATCTCTTGAAACATTAGGAATATTAAACATATCTGCAATCTCCAAAATTTTCTCAACATGCTCTTTTGCATCTTCTTTATCTTCTACTCTGAAAGGATTTTTTCATAGTTCTTTAAGAAATTGCCCCTTTAACTCAAATTCTACTTCTCTAGCTATAGCAGGCTTAACCACTCCCGGTCTCGGATCTCCACGAGTTTGAATCGTGTAATCCTCAAGCGTCATGTTAGCTATGTCTGCCATGTTTATTTCTTGATCTGGTTCGGAATCGCTTGGATATACTGTAGGTTGTCTAGAAGGTACTTTATCTTCACCTAACTCCAAATTGGAGTAATACCCGTATTCAGCCTTTTTGACTAAACTGTTATGAAATATTAAGTCGTCTTCCTCATATGAATTTCCTTGTTCTGGCGAGTTATGTAGCGCGTATGATAATCGTCTTCTAGAATGAAATTCTCGTTCTGGTTCGTCAAATGGACTAAGTGGATCCGGATGAAGTGTCCGGGTCATACATCTATCTACAACAAAAACATAATTTAGTAGTACTTTAAATTCAAAAGTAAATGTTAGTAAAATGCTAGAAATATTCAAGTTGGCGTATATGAATCCCGATGATTAATAATAAAACACATTCAAAATTAAATAATCGAAAAAGATTACCCAACCCAAATTTCCTATTTGTTAATAATGCAAGTTAGTTATTTATACAACAACTGAAATTACAGTGGGTTTGTTAAATTTCTTTTACAAAGCTAGTCAATAGATCTCGGTAGCTCCAATGATAGTACACAAAAGCAGAGAAACATGTCAGCGCGAAGCTTATTAAAAACCTATCTCTTTCGAGAAGCACCTTACCTCTTATATGATAAATCAATGAGTAAAGCTTTACTCTCCTTATACCTTTGTTTTTGTAAGTATTCTCAATGGGTGAGCTGATATTTCATATTGATTTTGCAAAGTATTAGAAATAAAAATTATACAGGGAAAATAATTAGTTTAATTAAAATACAACTTCTCCCCGGTAGCGGCGCCAAAAACTTTGATGTGTGCTAAGTATAGGTAATTATAATCACAAGTTTTAAATTAATGAAATACTAAATAATACTATCACACAATTCAGGCAAGTATTAACATGTTCGTATAATATAGCTTTATAAGTAAGTCCAAGTTCGAACACAGAGAACGTGATTCTAATTTATAACTAATTATCTATTTATTCCTAATTACAACTATTTACAATTATTCACAAATAAAGGATCCAATGTACAATTAATATTACAAGATAAGGGGGACGTTTTAGTTCCGAACGAACATATTTATAATTGACACAGATTCTAATAGATAAGTATAAGGAACAACTTAAGAATACTCAATTGAATAGAAGATTATAATTATTCAAACTATTATTTATTAAACTTATTATACTTACTTATGTCTATTTGCTTGTTGGCTATTATTATTGGTGAATTACTAATGTAAAAAATTACTTAAGCTTAAGCTAATCTTCATCATAGCAATACAATCATAAGGTTACGCAAAGTATCACTAATTATTAAGATCTATCAGCAGTTTATTAATACAATTTCATCGGTATGGCGTGAATCACAATATTACTTTATATTAATGAACTATATTCTTCGTCTATCGCATAAGGTTAAGATCAAGACATAAACACAATCACTTAATTTATAAAAACTTAATATGGTCATCCTCATTTAATATAAATCAGTTTAACTATGTCAAGAACAATCATTAATATATTATAATATAGACAATTCTTGTATAATAAACATTCAATAATATAGTTCCAACATAAACATAAATTCCTATAATAAACTCAATAAACATTCATTCAAATAACTATAACGAAAACCTAATTCACAATTAAATCAAATAAACAATATCCATAAATTAACTCAATAAGGTTATTAAAGTTACAAGGATAAAAAAATCGAACCAATTGTCGAACCAGCTCTTCCTAGGGTTAAAAACCTTCAAACCCTAGCTCCTTAGCCTCCAAATTCGCACCTTAAGTCGACCTTAAACCCTAATATTCGACTTTGTATTCTAAGAATCGTATATCCCTAAGTCTGGCCTAAGCCTCTATTTATAGTTTTGCTGGCCGACCTCCCAACCGCCGGTTGGAACAAATTGTGTCCTGGTCCAACTCCGCGTCTTCCACCGCCTTAATCCTTTTAATACCCCAACCGCAGGTTGGGTAATCCAACCGCCGGTTGGACCTTCATTCCAGAATCTTCTAAATACGGGTTGAGCTTCTATTTGGGCTTCCTTCTTTTCTTTAACGGATTTTATTCTTCATTTTGGCCCAATTCTTCAATATTATCATTTTAGTCTTCAATTCTTTAAGGTTTAAGCTCCAACTTCTTCAAGTACTTCATTTTCTTCAGTTTTTGGATTCGTTCTCGTTCCTTTTTCTTCAATCTTTAATTAAAATACATCTCTGCAAATATTAACAAAATAAGTATCTAAAATCATATAAATGCACTAAAATGTATATAAATATAGGGATAAAACAGTATAAAATATAGTATCTATTTGATGCTTATCACATGTATATACGATTATAAAAGAAACTAGCAATAACATACATGCACATTTTATATCCTTATTGACATACATAACGATATTCAACCCAAGTCATGAGAAATATCATAAACGACATCCGTACTTAATTTATATGCAATTCATTCATGATGTTCTAGTTGTTAGCGGGTATTTTAGCCCATGATATTTTAACTCAATCGATACTCGATGGGCTAAAATATCCGCTAACACTAGTTAATCAAAATTAATGAACAACATTATGGAAATTCAAGATTCTTGTTACCTTGTTTATTCATGATACATGGAATCGCAAGAAATATACAACTGCAAGCCACATCACAAATTAAATACAGTGTTAGCTTGCAAATTGGGATTCAAACATTAGGCTAAGACTAAAGATGGAATCCTTGATAGATTTTCCATTTAAATCATTTATTCCATTGAGAGACTGAAAACTATATACGTTGATTGCTGGATTTAGAGGATACAATAAGTCATTTTCAAAGGCTACTAACAATAGATGTAATTTTTTACCATCAAAATTTAAATAACCAGAAGTTTAACATATAATCAAAGGGTGTAATAAAATAATTCATATATACATCGCAAATACATACTCACATCTAAATCCAAACAATATACTGTATATTGTAGCTGTTTTATTAATAGATGTTGCCAACTCTATTCTCTACTTTTCATAGATATGATTTACAACTTTCAGTAACTCATAATTATAATTAATTATAAAAACATATCCGACAATTGACCTCCTCATGAATGATAATGATTATATATTATATATAATAAATTATTGGAGATGTGTTAGCGTTTTTTAAAACACGAAACATAAACATCTGGCCCTTAAAAAAGGCATAATAAAATTTAAAGGACATGAAGTTTTGAACAGGGTAAATAAACTAACGCTAACCATATCGATGTAAAAGAATTCTAGGGTTTAAGAGATCCAAATTGTACAATAAATCTCATTCTTTTTTATAATCTCCATACCTAGTACCTATAGGGCTATAGATAGATTAAACAAAAGGAAATAAAAGAACATTTTACATTTACCATGGTGATAGTGGGTTAGGTTCAACAATAGAAGCCATACTCGTTGGTGCTAATTGCAGATTTCGCCCTTGCCGGCAACGTGATCTGGTGGTCGGGTGAGTTGGAAACAACAGGATCGGTGCTAGGGAATAAGCAATGTTGGTAGTGTGAGAAATAATTGGATTTTAGGTAAAAAAAATGAAGGAAGAAAAGGGAGGGGTAAATGTGAAAAGTTCCCCCCAAATTTATCTGAAAAGTTTTGAATCTGCCGCTTGTAGTTAATTGGCGACATGAATTTTTTGGACGGGTTGTTCACTTGTTCATTTCCATTTAGACCGGTTATTATGTAGACCGGTTTGCATATTTAGACCGGTTCTAGCACATAACGAGACTGGTTCTAATTTGTTTGTTTTGGCGGAGGGCCTTTCTAGACCGGTTTCATCTACAACCGGTTTAAATGTGGGGGTCTTAATGTTCCTTTTTGTAGTAGTGATTATAACGTTCATTTATAATGCATATTAACTAAATACATGGTATTATACACAATGAACATTATAACATTCATTCATGATGAATGTTAACTCATATACATTATTATACAATAATAAATGTTATGTTATCACATTCAATAGTGTGTAATAGCATATATACGTTAATATTCATCATAAATGAATGTTTAGAACTATGAAGTTCTAATCTTGATTTACAAGCTTTTCATATGAATGTTAACGTTCTGAGAATTTTTTAAGTTTGTGAAATTCGATTGTAATGACGACCATAATTCGATTAATTACTCATTTATATGTTTTTTACAAAGAAATTTATTTAATTCTATTGTTTTCATTACCGAATCAAAGTTTTCTCAAAAACTCAAAAGTTACACCAAATTCATAATTTTTGATGAATCCGAATTATGACGAATTGAAGATGTGTATGAATGTGTTTGATGAATTTGAAGATTTACATTATATTTGATTGAAGAATTATTGAATTACATATTTTGATTTTAGATTTTAGACAAATATTGAGAAAATGGGTATTATAGAAAATGTGAGAAAATGAGTGATTGATGTTTACTTCCATATATATATATATATATATATATATATATATATATATATATATATATATATATATATATATATATATATATATATATATATATTAGACCCTTCCCAACCCAAAATCTAACTGACTGAAAACTGAAAGAGCCACGTCAGCTTTTTTTCAGAAAACTGACTGACCCTCCCATCCCTTATTCATTTTTCTGGGACCCACTGACCTATTATTTAATCAATTAAAATACAACTATTTAAATAAAACACAATAATTTAAATTAAATACATTCCATTAAAAATAAAAATCACCACAATTCCTAAAATAAAAATTACAACAATTCCTAAAAATAAAAATTAAAACCATTACTAAAAAAATACAACAATTCCTATAAAAATAAAAAAGCAGAAAAGAAAAAAAAAATGCTACATTTATTGGGGAAGAAACACAATTACATAACTAACGAACACGGTAATTTGGTGGAAGTTGCGAAATGTGTTGGATTAGAGCATTGCGAAGTCGATGATGAACATCCCGATCCCGTAATTCCTTGTCCATACGCAATGAAGTTGCAACTCTTTCTTCCCATGAGTGATTTGGTCTATTTGACGGCTCAGAGGGATAATCTTCTTCCAGTTGACACATATTTCGCCCGTTGTCCTCCGTTATCATGTTGTGTAGAATCACATAAGCATACATGATTCTTTTTATTTTGTTAGTGCTATATGGTCTAGCCGGGTTCTTGATGATTTGCCAACGGCCTTGAAGCACACCAAATGCTCGTTCCACATCTTTCCTTGCAGATTCTTGATATCTCTTGAAGCGAGCCTCGGCTTCAATTAGTGGATGCCTGAACGACTTTACAATAGTCGCCCATTCCGGATAAATTCCATCCCCCAGATAATACCCCTTTATGAAATGTTGTCCGACAATCGTAAAGTCAACTTGGGGAGCTCTATCTTGTAGCAAATCGGAGAACAAATCCGATTGATTAAGAACATTAATGTCGTTGCTCGAGCCTGCTGGACCAAAGAAAGCGTGCCAAATCCACAAATCATAAGACACAATTGCTTCGAGCATGATTGTTGGATGACCTTGATCACCTCTAGTGTATTGACCTTGCCATGCTACTGGACAATTTCTCCAAGGCTAATGCATACAATCGATGCTTCCGAGCATACCCGAAAAACCATGCAACTCGGAATGACGTTGATGTAAACGTTGCACATCTTGTAGTGTTGGTTTTCTTAAATACACCGTAGAGTACAAATGAAATACACATTTACAAAAATTATCCAAACACTCGTATGATGTTTGTTCACCCATATGCAAGTATTCATCAAACGCATATGTGGCATAACCATACGTTAGTTGGCGTACGGCGGAAGTGCATTTTTGAAAAACATTAAAACCGGGTCTGCCGAGTGCGTCAATACGTTGATGAAAATATGAAAAGTATTCCGGTAACGGATTTTGAGAATAAGATATAATATTTTGACATATACGGATAAATAATGGCTTACTCATCCGAAAAAGACGTCGAAATATATCCGCCGGAAATGTTGGGGTGTCGGCAAAGTAATCTTGAAATAAACGTTGGCCCGTTGCTTGGCGGTCTCTTGGAAAGTATCGATGGGGAGCTCTCGGGGATCGGAATTACTTCTTCGTCTTCCGATTAGGAGGATATGGCGTTGATAACATCAATCGCCAATTCCGGATCGAAAATGTCGTTGAGCGCCTGCAAATCTTCAAGATCGGAATCGGAAGACATTTTAAATTTTGAAAGTGTATAAAAATGTGTAGTATGAATTGTATGATATAGTTGAAAAGATTGTGTGAATTGTTTGGAAAGGAGGTATGTATTTATAGTTGAAAAAGTGATATTTAAAAAAAAAAAAAATTTAAAAAACCCCAAACGGCTCTATGACCGTTGGGGAAAAATAATTTTTTTTTTCTTCAACTGCTACAAACAAAAAAAAGGAAATGGGCCCCACTCACATCCGAACACACTTCGGTTATCCGAAGAAGCAAACCGACCGACGAAACCGACAAGGGCATGCCATCCTTGTCGGTTCGTCGGTTTCAAACCGACGAGAAGTGATGATCCGGGATGGGAGGGGTCTTATGGCCCACATCATAATTAGTGTTACATGTTTGTATAATAATAACTATAAATAAAAATATCTGTCAAGTTCTTATAATCACTCTATAAATTAGACCCTGTCACATTTGATTGCTCACAAAACAAATAACACAAACATAGTACTAGCTAGAACCATGGAGCTTCTATTTCTAGTTTTCTCTTCCATTATTTTCTTGTTTTTCTTCCTCCATATCCTTGACCTCTACCATAGAAGACGACTACCACCGGGACCAACTAGCCTCTCCATCATCGGAAACTTACTAGACATTGGTCCAAAACCACATGAATCCCTAGCCAAACTCTCTAAAAAATACGATCCACTCATGACCATCCGATTGGGCAGCGTCACAAGAGTGATAGCATCCACGCCAGAGGCTGCCCGTGAGATCCTTCAACGCAATGACGAGTTCTGCTCTGGGCGTAATATCCCAGAAGCCGTCACTATGTTGGAGACTCACAAAGTGGCAATGGCGTGGATTTCACCAAATGAAGAATGGCGTACTATTAGAAAAGCCCTCAACATTTACCTCACTCACCAACATAAACTCGACACACTTCGTGACCTTCGCCAAAATGTTGTAAATGGGATGGTGGATTTTCTTCACGAATCTTGGAAGCAGATGGCGAATGTTGACATAGGGAAACTAGCATTCGCAGTGGCGCTTAACATGATGTCAAACACGTGTCTTTCACAAAACGTGACAACCTACGAATATGAAGATATTGGAGGTTTTAAAACGGCTGTGAAAACAATAATGGAGACCAATGGGAAGTTTAATATAGCCGATATATTTCCGGTTTTAAAGCCGTTAGATCCTCAGAACATACGGCGTCAATCGAAGGTGGGTTATGATTGGTTACATAAGGTGACTCGAGGTTTCATAAATGAGAGGTTAACACATCGCGAATCGAAGCTTTCGAGGTTTGGGGATATGTTGGATTCACTGTTAGATTACGCTGAGGATAATGAATCTGACTTCAAGCTCTTACATGTCCAGACTTTACTTAGGGTAATTATATTTAATCCTGTTTATAAGTACTTTTTACTTTTTAGACATAATTAAAAATCAAAATGGCTTCTGTATATGTTAAAGCCAAGACAAGAGACTATCCTCCATGTGTTTTGAACTAAACAAAAAGTCCCCATAACACATGTTATAATACTTAACTTTAATTTAAAAAGTATTTTTTTCAGACAAAAAATAATAAAATAACGATAAAAAAAGAGTCACTATTTTTCTATTCCTTATTTTATAAATGATCCTGTTTTCCAAATAAGGTACTAATTCTAACTGCCACATAACTATCAATTATTCAAATATATATATAGGCTTTGGTTCAAATAAAAAGAAGCTTAACGTAAAAAGGGGTAAGAAGTCATGATATAGTGACACGTGTCCCTTACAAATAGCATTCAATTATATTAAATGAAGATATAATCATGTATCAAACTACTATGTATCAAAATCATGATGTATCAAACTACAATCGAATATGTATCATTTTTTAAGGTTTATTGAGAATATGTATTATTCTTTAAATGAAATTGTATCAACTTGGTGAAGTATGTTTGTACAAGTTAAATATACGTCTCTTCATTTTGTATTGATCCACATGAACCATTTTCTTTAAAGCAAATATGAAATCTAACATTGTTTCTTATCCTTTTTACTTTAAATGTCTTTTTACAATAACCACACCCTATATATATATATATATATATATATATATATATATATATATATATATATAGTAACGGGATCAAAAAAGAAGAAAAATTAGGTGGAGAAGAGGGAGAAAGCAATATGATTCAGTGTTTTTATACTATGATTCATTTTTTTATTATAATAGTAAAAAAATGAATCATAGTATAAAAACACTGAATCATATTGTTTTCTCCCTCTTCTCCACCTAAATTTCCTTCTCCCTTGATCCTAATCATATATATATATATATATAAGTATTGATTGCATAAGTTGATGCTAATGAAAGTTATTCTATTTTATAATTACAGGAATTATTTCTAGCAGGAACAGAAACGAGCTCGAACACAACGGAATGGGCGATGACTGAATTATTACTTAACCCCGAGATATTCTCAAAACTCCGCAAAGAAGTCTCCACGATAGTCGATAAAGACGGAAAAATTCCAAAAGCAAAAATCCTGGAGTTGCCTTATTTATATCCTGTTATCAAAGAAACAATGAGACTTCATTTATCCGTGCCGTTGTTAGTGCCTCACAAAACATATGCTGAAGTAAAACTGTCACACCCCCAATTTCATGCTTTGCGGAAGCGACTGTTTTGGGGCATGACTAATCAAATATCAAAACACCAAAGTACAAGCAAACGACTCTAAATGAGACGTTTTAGAAATACATTACATTACATTAGTTTTCCAAAAGAAATACAAAGTTTAAGTCATAAGTTTAAAACATAGTAGTGAGTTCGCAAAATGATTTCAGAAGATTTTAATACATAACCATTATACAAAATATAATGCAAGAAAATCTTCATGTCTAAATGGATGCATGCGACTCGTGATAGCTAGCTTATTCTGTAGGCCATTCCTACTGTTGATGAGTACCTGAGAATACAACACTAAAAGGTCAGCTATAAAGCTGGTGAATCTCACAGGTTTTAATATAAACATTGATGTGATCAACATGATTATCCGACGATAATTAAACAATGTAAACCGAACAATGATAAACAATGTAACCGAACAATGATAAACCTATTAAGGTTTCCGACCCATGATATAACCGACACTTGTATTGCACTGAGCTATGATTCAAAGCCTAACCCGATCTTTGCCTCCCGATTTGGTGACACACCCATGACAATTACTAAAGTGCCCGTTTTTAATCTTGGTTGTAGCTAGCAACCCGGACGGGGACGTCACTCCCATGATAGTACTATCCTTTAGCAATCGCGCCTTATTAAGTTAATGAATCATACACTGATGAGGACTTTACCGAATTAAAACACTCGTGCATATACCGTACAATGAAAATCAAGACAACAATGATAACCGAGCAATGTAACCAATGTGATTAACCGAATTAAATAACAATGCAGATAACTTGAGTTAATACTAAATTAACTAACCGAATAACAGTGATCACGAAAACAAATTGTGTTGCATCTCCCCCAATTATTAAAACATGTAAACATTGAAAATGGGGCCGTGAGACTCACATGAGTCAATCCGAGCAAATGAATATATTCGACGTGGAATAGACAATCTCTGAAATTCCTTAGAGTCCTAAACACGCGAGATTCTAATGAGTAAATGGATTATCCAATGTATTGTTTAAATGTTTATGTTTGAGTTTACAAAATTTGGTATGAGTATGAAAACAATAATCTGCCATTTTCGGCCCCTAAACGACCCCGGATGGCCTAAAACTGACAAGGCTAAGATACTTAGCTTTGATCATTGGGTTGTTTTTGAATGACCGAGCGAATTTGAGCCCAATCTGTTATAATAAAATTTTCATCGAGAAGCTACCCTGTTTTAAGTTGTTAAATCGTCGACGTTTTCGAAAATTTATGTGTTCTGTTTTAGCTAGAATTCGCAGGGCTAGTTTATTGATCCGTTGGATCATGAAATATGACGGGGGAATCCGCCGTATTGGTTTGAATACGCCGTATTCAATGGTTTAAAAGGGAATACGCCGTATTCCCTTGAATACGCCGTATTCGATGGCTAATCAGTCAGATTGGGCTCAAGATGTGGGGAATACGCCGTATTCACCCGAATACGCCGTATTCAGTGGTTTTGAAGGGGAATACGCCGTATTTCCTTGAATACGCCGTATTCCGAAGAGGCGCGGGAAAAAAATGTTTTCTGGGCGGGAATACGCCGTATTCCCTTGAATACGCCGTATTCCGAGGTCTGGTTCGAGTCTGTTCGTGCAGAAAACATACCAAACCAGTTCTAAATCCTATTTCCGCTTACAACAACTTAATACAAAGCTAATACATGTAATATAATTTATTATAAACATGAAATTAACGAGAATTGATGGATGTTCTTACTTAGTAAAAATTGGAACCGATAGGTGTTGATGATGATGAAGAACACGATGATGATGATGATCAAGATGAAGGTGTTGATGATGATTATGGTGTTGTGTTGTTGTTTGTGTTTGATGATCCGAAGATCCAAAGAGAAGAGAGCCGAGAGAGATTGAAAATGTGTGAGTGTGTGTGTAAAATAATTGAGGTCGGTTGATATAACCGGCCTCAATTATTGAGGTGGTTGGGTATTTCCGACCCGTGTTCGCGTACCCGATCGTTATGCGGTATAATACTTTAAAATGATAATTTTCTAAAAATAGAATCGTATAGGTTTTTAGTTGAAATGTTTTATAAAAATGTTTTTACGGATGTATAAAATTGTAACTTTGTTTTACTTAAAATGTACGGATGGTTTTCTGTATCTAAAATGTATTTAAGTTTCAAACGGAGTATGTAATTATTATTCTCAATAATAATACTTGATTTAAAAATGTTTTTCACCAAATTCTATTTTGGGTTTATGCGTTTTGTTAGATTCGTGTATTCGCGATTATTTAAATAATCGTTTCGGTTTATATATATACATATACATATATAATACTTGAATGCTTAAGCGTTAACACTTATATAATACGTGATTTAAAAGTTTAAATTGGCCCCTAATTTTAGCCCTTTTTGACCGGGTGTCACAAAAACTTAATAATTATATACTCCGTAGTACCAAAGGATACACAAATATTGGTGAACGCATGAGCTATTGCTCGAGATCCCAAATATTGGGAAAACCCGTTGAAGTTCAATCCGGATAGGTTATTGGGAAGCGAGTTGGACTATAAATGTGACACCCGTCAAATTAGGACTACTAATTTGGGGCCTAAATAAGTGTAATACATGTAATTAGTTCCGTGTTAGGCTAATTAGTGTATCGAAATATATGTTGATGAATATATACAATTATGCGATTTAATTAAATCGTACAAGTTTCAAATCGAATGTCATTCGGTCCAATTAAATACGGACGTTGGTGAACAATTTTATTAAATAATATAACATTATGTAATAACGCTATTATATCCAAAATATTACAGTATTTTTTTTATAATATTTCATGCACAAATCGTATCATACAAACAAGGATTACGCGATTAAAATGTTAAAACGCGCAAACTAATCGACACAAAGCTAAGTTATAAAATTTTATAACTCAAGTATAAAGTATTTGGTAAAATATTTCAACAGAAAATATTGAATAATTATTCGTACTTCAAAAACGTATAAAACAATTATTTTACATTTAAACGATCGAGAAAACGAACACCGCACGGAGCGCAATTATGGGAGCTGAAAGTGTTGGGCTTTCACCAAAACCCCACTCCCTTTCTCTTTCTTCTTCATTTCACCACATCACCACCTCTCTTTTTCTCTCTTTTCTCTCTAACTAAACCACCACACCACCACCACTTCCACCACCAAAAACCACCAACAAACGGACTCGAAATACTTCGCTCATTTGGAAGAAAAGGTTCACCACGACAAGAGCTTCAAATCCATGTTTTCGGTTTCTCCCGGCGTCAACTCGTAAGTTTCCGACAAATCTCAAAACTCTCCGATTTCAATTGTTTTCGACTTGTTGTCGTTTATATAAGCTTGAAATGTCCATACAAGGGTTGGGTAAAAGATTTGGACCAAACGGTCATCGGAAAACTCGTTCTCGACTCAAAATCCGGCCATCAGATTCAAGTGTCGCATGCGTCGCAGCAGTTTTGCGACACTTCCTTAAGTGTCGCACTAAGTGTCGCGTAAAAGCCCTAAATTTGCGTCACTTGCCTAAGTGCCGCATGAAAACCCTCTTTTCGCGACACTTGTTTAAGTGTCGCAAATTCATTAACCGACACTTCCCAGCGACACTTCATTGAAGTGACGCCTATTTTTGTAACAAGTACACTAGTGACACTTGTCTAAGTGTCGCCTATAATCAATTTACAATCCTTGCGACACTTACCTCCAGTGCCGCAACCAAGTGTCGCCACCTCCTGCGACACTTCACTAAGTGTCGCAATTACTACATAATTCACATTTTTATGCGACACTGATTGAGTGTCGCCGAAAACTATTAAATGTCGCTTCAAGTGTCGCAGAAAACAGAGTGTTTACAACTCATTTTTACTAAGTATCGAGACCTAAATTTTATCACTTGATCTCGACCCCAACCAGGGGCCAGCCCCTTGGACCCCGCTAGGGGTTGCCACCCCTGGAACCCCGCTCACCAGGGGCGCAGCCCCCGGACCCCCGCCACCTAAAGTTTGTAAATACTTTTAAAGTATAACACTTCGAAAATCAAAATAATAATGTGAGAATTTTATTACAAACAAATCACCAACGGGCCGTACACATTTTCAAAGTATAACCAATCAACCAAATCGTAATAATTTGGATAAGTCTAGTTGTACCCACAACTACAAAGGTAGTCTTTGTAACTACCTAATCATGTTAATAACCATCGCGTGTCGTGGGCACCCCCAGGTTACAAGTCTTCGGACAACAATACTCGGCAAATCAATTGTATTTATTAAGCTAAACACTTCAAGACTCAGGTGAGTCTCATGGCCCCTATTTTACTATTTTTCAATCAGGGGTGTGATTACATTGCTCGTTTTATTTACATGTTGAACGCAAGTACAAATCAATCAAATACTACATGAGTTGTTTTCAACTAATCACTAAAGCCGTCCATAGCATAGTCTGGTAATACATCTGTAGCGTGAATGTTAGTACATGATATCATATAGGATTGACAATCCTCGTCCGGGTTAGCACGCACTAACTGGTCAAACGGACGTATTAGCATTTGGAAAGACGAGTGTAGATTAGGCACTTGTAGGAGGTACCTCAGTTGGGTTTCCTTAATTGGACCTGACACTCAAGTTAAGCTCAGACTATGTGCTCATGGCTGTATAACTTTTATTTTGCTTAATTGCATTTTAAATTCAATTATAAATCTTACGGTTCATACAATTATGTGTTGACATACAAACCTGTGAGCTCACCAGCGTTTCGCTGACCCATTTTAGCATGTATCACAGGTACACAGCAGTAGGTTGGACTGCCCAAGCAGGAATCATTAGCTCGAGTCATCATTCATACAATCAGAGATTTAGCTGCATTATTATATTTTTGTATAAAGTAATTATGTATTTAAATCTCTCAATTTCAACCGAGCTAATGTAAACTATATTTTGATGTAAACTTTTGCTTTTATCAATACAAGTTCAAACGACGCATATAGTGGTCGTTCCTCTATATCTTTGTAATGTGATTACCGTAATTAGTCGCGCCCCGACCCGAATCGCTTCCGCAACCTGAATTTGGGGGTGCGACAGAAAAGGTCAACATTTCGATTTCATACCATTTGGATCAGGAAGAAGGATGTGTCCTGGAATACCGTTGGCTTATAGGGTTGTGAGTTTAATGGTGGCATCACTTGTGTATCGTTTTGATTGGAAGCTTCCACATGCTAAAGAAGAAATGGACATGAATGATATTTTTGGTCTTACATTACTAAGGGCAACACCTCTTCTTGCTACTCCGATACCGAGTCTTACAGGAGTAAGTGAGTAGACCGGTGAACAAAGCAAGCTAGTATCTTTGTACGTTATCGTTGAAAACATTTATCGACTATGTTTTGAAAGTTTGTAACCAATTTGGGTTGTCAATGTGTAATAATATTGCATTACATGATTATGTAATTAGAATTTACTTTTTTTTTTTCTATGAGTGTGTTTGGCAATAACGGGCTAGAGCTGGGGTTAGAGTTTGGGCTGGAGCCGGAACTTATGGCTGGAGCTAGGGTTTGGGCTTCTATTCAAAACTCACTTCAAGAGGTTTTTCTTGTTTAAGAGCTTATGGGGCTTATTTTTTCAAGAAGCTCAAATTTTTTGTGTTGTCATACAATGCTTATAGTTGGGGGCTTATTAAAAATTGAAGTTCAAACCGTTAAAAGCCCCTAGAAGCTCCTCTTCCAAACACACCCTATATATAAGGGGATAAATGTTTGTAGATTTATTCAACTTTACTCTGAAATTTATAGTATGTATCCAACTTAGAATGTTTTTATTGTATGTAATTAACTTTCAATTATCACTATTAAATGTATTCCGTAGTATTTTTGATGATGTGGTTGGTTATATTGGTGCCATGTGGCAGCTAATATGGATGACACGTCTGCAAAAGGACCATCTGATATAAATAATAGATTTGATGATGTGATTGGTTATATTGGTATCATGTGGCACCTTATACGGATGACACGTCGTCAAAAGGACCATCATATATATACAACAGTGAAATAATTAAAAGTTGAACACACGCAACAAAATGTTCTAAGTTGAATTTAGAGGTGTTCCATATTTGGTTTGAAACCGTTTAATCCGAATACCGAACCGAATTCTAATTCGGTTTTCGGTTTTGACTTGTTCAAATTTGGTTAAACCAAAAACCGAATTCGATTTATTAAATAAATATATTATTTATATTAATATATATATATATATATATATGTGTGTGTGTGTGTGTGTGTGTGTGTGTGTGTGTGTATGTGTATGTGTGTGTGTGTATGTGTATGTGTGTGTGTGTGTGTGATTTTTCGAATTTGGTTGAAGACTTGAATAGTTTAACATTATGAAAACTCAAAAATTTTTAGTTACCATGTGTTTCTGAAAAATAAATATTTTGTTTGGACATTGAAACTCACATACATTAACAGTTTTATGCTTTTCTAAACTCGAATTTGGCTAAACAATTCTAGCTTATAATAGCATTTAATTTGTAATCAAGCTTGGTACATTAATCTTAGTTTTGATATATAAATGATATTGGTTTTATGGTTATTATTATTGTTAAATATATATATATATATATATATATATATATATATATATATATATATATATATATATATATATATATATATATATATATATATATAAGTATTCGATAATAATATTGACTGCGAACTGAAGCTGCAATGCGAACTGAGATGAGTCAGTTCGCAAGGTGGTTAAGGAACAAGGTTAGTTCGCTGGGCCAATGGGCTGCGAACTGAGTCAGTCCGCAGAGCCCAGATCTGCGAACAGAAACGAGTATTAATATAATTTTAGGTTTAGAAGACCTAACAACGATTTTACAATCTGCGAATTTCGTATTTTACTTCAACAATCAAATCCCTGCGAATTTTATTGACTAACGGCTTGGTTTTGATCGATTAACGTTATTAACATTCGAAACAAAGCTTATTAGTAATTGTTATAATCATATAACACTTATAAGGGATTCCACACCTTAATACTATAGATAACCTCGTTATCGATCCATAGAACTAGGGACTTACAATTGGTATCAGAGCTTTCGGGCTAAATACGTGCAGGTTCGAGGTTATTGTGATGATAACGTGTGATTTAGGGTCGTTTTTACGTGTATTAATACGTATTTACAACTAAAATTATTATCTGGAAGTTTGTTGGTTTGTTTACGGTCGAAATTTTGTGTTTTAATCGTAAAAATACCTAATATTTTCGTTTTTGGAGTTTACAGCCGACTTTGCGAACTGAGATTTGCGAAGTGAACTGAGCTTGTGAATTGAACTGAGTTGCGATCTGAGTTTGCGAATCAAAGTGACTTTGCGAACTGAGTTGGGCTTGCGAACTGAATTGCGAGGTGAACTGAGTTATTGCGAAGTGACTCTCTGCGAACTGAGATTTGCGAACTGAACCTTCTGATTTTAATTCTTACTCTCTAGATTTGCGAAGATGTCTGACTTAAGTAGAATGATTGAGATGGAACACGAGGTTGGAAAGTCTAATGTTCCACCTAAATTGCTTCGACTTGAGGATTACTATGGATGGAAAGACAGGTTTGAATCATACTGTTAGTTCCATGATTTGTCAATCTGGATGTGCATCAAAAATGGATATACTGCACCTACTGCTGTTGTTGAGAATAGAACTGTGGCCATTCCTTAAAACCGGATGAGTGATCAACAAAAAAAGGACTATGAGATTGAAAATAAATCTCACTCTTCAATTAAGATGAGTCTTCCTAGAGAGATGAATCATCAGTTAAAAATCTTTTCACACTGCTAGAACGCTATGACAGCTCTTGAGAAAATATGCGAGGGAAGTCCACAAGTTAAAGCTGGAAAGAAAAATCCCTGCAGCCCTTAAGTCATTCATTAAACAATTAAACCGATTATATGTTTATGTCAAGGTTTCACTTTTGTTAGACATAAACAACTCATATTGTCGGTTAAGAAAAACTCGTCTGTTTTCAATGACAAGATCAAATCCTTCATACATGGTACACAAAGTATCCTACATTTCTTTTCCATTTGTACAGTTAATAATTGAATGGTAAACATCATTGGGTAAAGACATGACAATGAAGGATTGTAGTTGAGCATCAAGATCAACTAATTTCTTATCTTCCTCAGTCCATTGATTCTGAGGTATCATGATACTCCTAGGAGTATCTTCCTCATGATCACTACCACTAGCGGTAGGATTTCTTTCAACGATTATGCGAGGAATATAAGGACCTTCGTTTAAAATATTGATTAACAAAGTATTTTAGGCCCTGAGAAAGAGCAGCATACGACCTTTCCATAGAGTAAACTGTCCAGAGACAAATCTGGGTGGTTTCCCTTTAGATCCATTGTCCAGGTATGCATATGAACTCTCTTGAGAAGGGTTAGTAGTCAATGCAGATCTGAGTATTGATTTACTCAATCTGCTCTGATACCAGTTGTTAGTCCCGTTTAAACAAATAAACTAATAAATACTAACACAATTAATTGTGAAGGGGGGGGGGGGGGGGGGGGTGAAACGCCCCAAAACTCAGAATTTTTTTTTCTAAAAGAATACTATTGATTTTTAAAGAATACTAATGACTTCTAAAGAATACTAACAACTTTTAAAGAATACTAACACTATTAAAAAATGTTAATAAATTATAAAGAATACTAACATATTATAAAAAATACTAATGAATTCAAAAGAATACTAACATATTATAAAGAATACTAACACCACCAACTCAGATTTTTGACCCAAATTCGGATGCGCATAACTTTTTACTCGTTACGATTTAGGACCTGACTTTTTGCATGCACCTCCACTATGACAATATAAAACTTTCACTTTTTACACTTTTCCAAATTTCCCAAAAACAACCATTTTGGACGTGTCACCAATTGGAGATCGTTTTGATCACTTTTTGGCAACAATCACATTCACAAACCATACACTTTTAGACTCTAGCTTTTTGCACACTTATTTGACTCACCAAAAAGATACTTAAAGCATATGACAAACAACCCATAACACTAACATATTCATATTTCACCATACGACCACTTTAGACCCATTTTGACACTATTCGACCCGTTTACCACAACGACCATATTTTAACCAATTCACCACCCAAATTCCTACATGTTTGACTATTCCAACATAGTTGACTACATGTCAACTCCAAATTTGACCAACCAATCATAATTGACTCTTTAACACATTTCTCCACTTTTAGCCAAAACAAGACCAATCATATGCACATGACTTCATACCCTTTTTAAAAACATATATACAAGACTCTACATCACTGTTTGACTTTCAAAGTCAAATACTCTATATTGACCACATGTTTAATTCAAAAACTCTTTGTTTGGGCGAATTACACAAATAATAACCACAACAATGATTCATAGAGATGGAGCATCATCTAACCGTAAAGCTAGCTCCATATCCATGTAACCTTCTTGAAAACACTATTCATCCACTTGGTTCAACCGAACCATTCACCTAAAACATGAAACAACGAAAGGGGTAACCACATCGCTTAGTAAGCATATGGGCAATTATATGAATAATCCACATAATCAACACCGAAACAAGACTTATCACATAACAACCACATATCTTCTTAAACACATAACTACTGAGCACTGTAGAGATTATTCTGAACAACATAAGAAACAAGGCTATTAGGCACCAAATCACGTCGAAATGGATACCATGCTTCAGAAACAAGTCTATGCTAGCAATGCTAGCTAATCATCATAACGTGTAAGCACGTATTCGTAAACACTATGCTAACCGCAGTTAGCGCTCTGATCAACAATGAATCTCTACAATTGCTCATTCCACGTAGTCCACATAACCCAACAATCAACAACAAAAGTCAACACTATTATCCACATAAGAAACAAGTCTATGAAACAAGGCTCAAGAAACAAGTAATCTTCCACCCGATTGTATGATCCTCTTGCTCGGAAGCAATCCGGAAACACATACAACCGAAACAAATCATAATAATCCACATCATCAAGCTAGTGACATACTCGTTACTTGGCTAATCATCAAGCTAATGAGATAATCACTACTTGGCTAACATAGCATCATCCATTTACATAATTCAATTATTAGAAACAAGTCATAAGAAACAAGTAAACTTCCACTTGATTGTATGATCCTCTTGCTCGGAAGCAATCCGGAAACACATACAACCGTTACCCATATAACCCCCATATCACTTACCTCGATAATTTAGCCGATTTCACAACACTTGGTCACAAAAGATTTCCACTTCTTTCAATCCCTAACATAATACACATTCATATAACGACACTTTTAGCAAATCATATTTATCATAATCAACTACTTATCTTCATTAATCAACCTCCCCACTATTTCCACTTTTAAGATTATATCACCCAAACTCTTACTTCATTAGTGTTCACCATATCTTTATAACTCATAATCATTCCACTAATCACAATTTATATAATTCGTCTCTATATTTTACAAGAACTCATATTAATCCATCATGAAAACACTCTAATTCATATTCCATCATCATAATCATACTCTACTTACATCACTGATGTGACGCAAAAAGTCATGTTTTTAAGTACGATATTCCACACTTTTTGGACACATCTTTAGTGAAAAAATTCCAAAACAATCATTATTTACTAAAATTCACAAAAATGCTCCAAATATAGGCGTTGCTACAAAAATCACTGAAAACGTCCAAATAACGAGCAAAACAGAGCGAATAAACAACAACCAATTCTCACACCCTCATTTACCTTATGATAAGCACATTCTAACCTTATGATATGTTGTAATAGGTAAAAACGAGACGGGAGAATCAAGAATCATGCAAATTGGGTGAAGAACGGAAGAGATACGGCTTCTACAGATCGTTAAAAGTCATTCCAAACATGCTTAAGTTACACACATCCAATTTATATTAGATTGGTACCATTAGAAGCGTAACGGAATTTCGAGATCGTGGGCGAAAGAATCGGGTCAAACGGACGTGTAACGAAGGAGATACGCGCGTTTTAAGCAACGAACGAAATAAGACGGAAACCGAATACGGCCCCAGAGACCGTATACGGCCCCTACAAGACCGTATACGGCCCTTGCAAGACCGTATACGGCCCTTGACACCCCGTATGCTGCCCGTTTGTGCTTCGTTTGCTTGTACGTTGGTGCTTCGTGACTTGTACGGCTGATTTGGGACTTTTCCTATAAATAGAGCCTTCATCCTCCAACCATTTCACACACCATTCTCATTTCTCATTTCTCACTTTCTCTCTCACACATTCTCTTTCTAGCACTACTCTTAGGAGTTAGAGGAGAATTATTCTTGTAGTTAGTTCCTCTCTCTAGTTTCTCTCTCTAGAACTACTCTTAGGAGTTAGAGGAGAACTAGAGAGAGATTAGTTATGTAGTTAATTAGTAGAGGCTAGCTTATGTAATGCTTGGATTTTAATGAAGAAATACAAGTTGTTATTCTGCTCGCAATTCGTATCGGTATCATTTATCCTTTCTATTATTAATTTGTCATATTGTTCTTGTTTGATGTATGTGATTTATTAATATTAGAAATGTTTATTGTTATGCATTGTGAGTAGTGTGCTTGTATGTTTGTCATGATTTAAATAGTAGTGATGATGTTACTTCAAATATATGATATTAGGATAACAACATTATGAAACAACGGAGGTAACGTTATACGGCTTTCATTTGTATAGCGCCGGAAACATCACTAATGTGTGGAGTACGGAACGTGGAAGCTATGAAAGTCGTGGGCACAATCCGTTGTGGAATAATGTTCCCGATCATTATATTACTGGGAGTTGTTATACTTTGTTATCTGTCTAAGCTTATCCTGAATATAGATCTAGTGTCTCATCACCCTTTCCAGACTTTCACGTGACTGTTGCCCTTAGGATAGGATTTTGCAAACCCTAATACTACGTAGATACAGTTATCTCCAGTTACAGTAGGAAGCTATGAACTTTCTGTAAAACGGCACAGTACTTCGTATAGCGTCAAAAACGTGGAAGCTAAGGAAATGCCGTAGGACTGTTTCATCGTGGAATACCTAGAAGTGACCCTTCTAGAACTCGGGTCTAGGAATTAAAGCTGTGGAAATGCTCGTTGCCCTGTACACCGTTATTACACCTAAGATCTGGAAAGCTGTGGAAATGCTTAAATGCCCGGTACACCGTTAGTACATCTAGGATCAGGAACACTGTGGAAATGCCTAATTGCCCTGTACACCATGAGTATTCCTAGGGATGAACGCCTGACTGTAAAGGAGGGTCTATGTTTATGATGGTAGAATATATGCTTCAATGAATGAATACAGAGTTCTGTCAAGAGTGCTTAATGCTCCATAAACATTGCTTAACTCTACAATACCGATAGTTTAGAATAACAACAGTTAACAACCAGTACACAATTAGATAATAACAAATAGACTTAGGGGTTAAGAAAGGTCAGTAAATACAATTGCGGCCTGTTGCCTTATGCCTGCTCCCTAGATAAATCAAGGGTGACTTTGTCTTATTCAAGCAAAAGTTCAGGGGGGTTTGGAAACAGTCTGATCTGATCAGGGTTCATGATAGCCTAGGTACTCAGTGACATACGTATTTAGATCCGGAACTAAATAAGTAGGGTCCTAGTGTTTACAACTAAGTTTATCTGTCTGTTAAATGACTGTGTCCCCAATAAACATCATCCTAACTAAATGCTATCCTAAATCATGGTGAACCACGTCTTTGTTATGTTTAAGTGTTACATATGTGCTAGCTTCCTTTTACTTTTATGTTTTATTAGTTTTAGTAGTTTTAATTAGATAAAAATCAAATCAAATACCTATCCAACTATCTAAACCCTAGCTTGATCACTAAGTTATCTGAACGAGCTCTGTTTCAATTCTGCCGTCGCAAGGAACGACCCTGGATCATCCTTACCACGTACTAGTATCAGGTATTTGTACCTAATAACAGTAGGTTGTACGGAGGATTAGGCTCCCCCGACAAAATATAAATTTAAAACTACCACCTGACGCCGTGCCCAGCGGAAAGGTCTGCAACGACGGGAAGAGATTCCTGATCCGACCGTTGGACGCGCGTCAATCACTAATCACATCTCTAATTGATTAACATCAATTCATATAATTTTAGCGAAACCCTAGGATTACTCATAAACACTAAATCATGATTCCATCATTTTCATGTTGTTATTTGGTTACCAATGATCATAAGAACACTAATTAACATCAATTCTATCATTTCCTAACCTCAATTTCGGATTAAAAGCATCAATAAATCAAAACCCCATAAAACCCATCAAGAACCCAAATTCTAGGTTAAAGAAATCAAGAAATCAAGCTTACCCTATGTTAGGAAGAATCAAGGAAGGAGTAATCTCATGTTTCTAGCTTCGATTTGAGATTTAAGAACTGAAATTAAATGAACCCTAGCTTCCTGCGTTTTCTTCTTGTACGTGGAAATGAAACTGGAATGTTTTAGAATGGGAATGGAATAAAACACGTACACATGTATATATTTCTGTTTAAATTTTACTCCCGTACTTCTTATTGTCTGGAACTTAAAACTTATTCACGTATTCTATTATTTTAAATCACGTAAAAAACACCACTTTAAAATATTTATACCCTCGCGCACTAAAATAATACCTTTAAATTTTGGGGTGTTACAAGGGGGGTGGGGTGAATACAATTTTTCAAGTTTAAAGTAATTTTATTGATTGAATCAAATAATACTTTACAACAATTACTTGCGGAATAGAAAATACACACTAATCTAAGTAATTGTAACTTGATGATAAATTTAAATATAACAAGTCACTCAGCCAGGGAAGCTGATGACTATCAGTGATCTCAACACTACCTAAGTGTTGGCACAATGCTCGCTAACTAACAGGAGTGGCTGCTATAGATCAAAGGTTATATTTAATGCGGTTTTTAAGGTGTATTCAATACGGTTGTTGGGTTAAGTATTTATAGCCATAAATCCTCAATATTATCCGAGAGATAATATTTTTAACCGTTTGAACAATCTTTAAAGATTTGTTAAATATGGTTGGGAAGTATCAAATCTTTAATGACTGTTCCTTGGGAAGGTGTTTAAGATATAATAATACAGATTTACAGAAAAAGTAATGTACTTTTTCTGCAAAGAGTTTAAGTTGACTTCCTGCATTATTGTACACCGGTTATACGGCTAATATCCACCTTGTAGAATACGCCTTCTCAAGTACGCAGGTATTTGTCAGACCCATGCGCTTGTATTGGGAATAGTTGCTGGAGTAGTTAAGATAACTATTGATCTTCCACTTCAAACAGAAATCTTCTATCTCTATCTTCAGTCTTCGACTTCAGATACAGGTATCAGTGTCTTCCAGCAGCTATAAATAACTTGTAAGTCTTCAAGGTTTGATCAGCGTGAGAACTCATGCTGATGCAAAATTACAAGTTACAAGGAATGCTGCACAACACATCCAGCGAGACCACAAAGGGAAAAAGGGACGCTGAAGATTTATCAGCGTCCAAGAAGTCAGTTCTGTCATATATAAATCATAGAGGCAGGGTCAATGACCCAACATTAACCATTATATATACATATATATGCAATAAATTATACAAATCCACTTCTACGTATCTATAATGTGTTTTGTAGGTTCGCGGGTCGGGTTTACCCGCGGGTATAAGTTCATACACATCACCCGCTCGCGACCCGCAAACGGGTAGAAGTTCATACCCGTAACCCACCCATGGGTAAAAATTTCACGGGTTTACCCACCCACGATGGGCAAGTACCCACGGGTCGCGGGTTTTTTCTCGCCCATTGTCATCCCTAAGTAAAATATATGAGGCGGGGCAGTTAATGGTAAATAGGTTATGGACAATAACCGTAACCGAACCACCACAAGCGGTTAATTTTATTTTACATAACTGAACCGATGGTTGTGGTGGAGCGGTTAGAATAGGTCGGTTTAACGGTTAATTTAGTTACGGTTCGGTTAAACTGTTTTTGTGCTTACCCCTACTTCTATATGATTGAGTAAATTAGTAGTCCACATGTTAAAAAGTATTTTAAAGGCCTTGTAACTTCTAAGTGTGTTAGATTAACATCAATTTATCGTTGTGCGTTCCTAATGGTTATCTTCATATAGTTGGGACATGTGTAGAGCACCCCCTACACTACTCGTGGCAGGCTCGTTCAAGAATCACGATGAACGTCATGGTAATTTGACGATGATATTTACATTTACTTCTGGTTTGTTGCTAAGTTTTGGAGTAATAATTTCAATAACAAATACTCTTAATACTCCTCCATCCCAGTTCAAGTGTCCACTTTGACTTTACATACAATTTTAGGATTTTTTACTAACTACACTTTTCACCAATCAAATAACATATCTACCCAATAAAGTCTCTTTCGATTGATTGAAACATAGAAGTGGACACTTATTTGGGACAATCAAAGATAATAAAGTGGACACTTGAAATGGGATGGAGGGAGTATTACATTTAACGTAAGAAAAAAAATATTTCATCAAAATAGAAAGTTAGTTTCATTTTACATTTCATTAGATGTCTTCTTTTTTCTTTGCAACCACCCTAATAATTCCGTGTACTTGTTAGGTGCAAACCTATGTCCTACGTGAATGATAAAATGATTTTAATGGCTACATATGTGCTAATATTTCCATCAACAATTGGTTTTAAAGTAGTGAACTTATACGCTGAATATGCTATTAGGTTAAGAGAAAATAAAACAAATCATCCTTCAAGTTTACTTCATTGACAGTCCTTTACAAAATTTAATTACAGCAACCATCTTTTCTTTTGAAACTAGTTACGCTAATAGTCCTTTTAACTAACGATCGTTAACTCTCCGTTAAAAGGAATCATTTGTGATATTTTTTTTATTCAATTTATTTTATATTAAAATATAAATTATAAATCTAAAATATGTATGGATACATTATTAGTTGCACTTAACATTATTTTCATCTTCCCATTTCACTTAGCAAATTCATAATCAAATTTGGTCATATTCTACACTGAAACATCAAATTTATAGTCTACCAGGCTACCACCATCTTTCACCATCTAGGATACCTTCGTCACCCATTCAGCTTATCTCGTCACGACTTCGGTAGCCACCTCATCTTCTCTTTTGCATTCATTCCTTACTCAAAATATATCTCAAACGAAAACCATAGCTTCAAAGTAAAACGATGTTAAAAAATGAGAAACAAATATGTGACTCGGAATCTTACAGTCACAAATGTATGATTGGGTGGTGGACTATATAAGCTGATGTTTCAGTGGGGAAGTTGAAAATGATGTTCTCTACAACTAATAATTTATTCATACGTATTTAAATTTTATAATTTATATTTACTCAAAAAATTAAAAGAATAAAAAAGCTATTACACAAGGTCCCTTTTTACGGAGAATTAACGATCGTTATTCTAAAGGACCAAAGGATGATTGGTGTAATTAAATTTTGTAAGGGACTGCCATCGAAGTTTAAAGTAAGCTTAAATGATGATTTGTGTATTTTTCTCTTAGGTTAAAGTATCGGTCATCTTATTTGGGTTAATTCTTAGCTTATTATTCTCCCGTCTTAATGTAGATTTTGATCTTTTAAAATCGGTCATTTTCAATTATCATAAGATGTTAACAATACATAAATGTGAAATTATATCAGTTAAACATGATTATACTCATCTAGAATTGTGTGTGACTTTTGGTGACAATTGTATCATGACGAAGCTTGTTTGAGTTTATTTTGTTGATAGTTTGTGTAAACATGTTGAAATTTTATTAATGATCCGAATCTTCGTATGATGATGACACTGGGCCTTTGGCAGGGCAAATGGACCAACCAAAAATTGTGGTTTTATTGGGCCCTCAGTATGTGATAGAAATAAATAATAATGCAGGCAGAGAAATATCTGCAACAATTTATGTGGTATAAAAACTGATCACCACAATTGGACATTATATATGAATAAAAATGAATATGTTGTTGTGAAGATTGCGTCCATTGATTAATGTTTTTAATGGCAACACAATTAAATATCCGATGGCCGTATCGACATTGATACTGACCGGCTTTCTTTTTGCACACTTACTACAAATTATCTCGACCATATTAAACTAGTATTATATCTGGGCTTTGCCCAGTTTATATTG
Organism: Helichrysum umbraculigerum; assembly: GCA_949592205.1. Classification (NCBI taxonomy): domain Eukaryota; kingdom Viridiplantae; phylum Streptophyta; class Magnoliopsida; order Asterales; family Asteraceae; genus Helichrysum; species Helichrysum umbraculigerum. The sequence goes on from CATIUR010000004.1 coordinate 157,268,179, forward strand.
TTATCTAAATCATAAACGTAGTTGATTAATATCTATAAATATATTGAATGAAAAAAAAAATCGTATGAATTATATCAAGTTTACTAATAAGAGAAATATTTGATTAAAAGCAACCATCTTTGTTACTTTTCTCCCGTTAACAACCATCGTCTGTAATTGTATATTCAAATATATTTTCAACAATATAATTACAAAGAAACACATTACAAGTAATCACTCGATAAGGATAAGATTAAACTCAATACGACCTTACTAATTTATTCAGATTTCATTCTACAAAAAAATCATGGATATCACAAGAAAATACTTGATAAATAGTTTAACTACCTTTTGAAAAGTTTCTTCCAAGTAATTCAAGTTTACACACATACATGTACAGATTTATTTTTATAAGTACAATGAGACCACACAAAATAAACATTCCTTCTGATTTCATAAAGGGCTCTTCCAATTTAGCTTCAAGTTTAGATTTACCATCAAACTTTGCTTTTATTATAGATTGTTGAATAACTACCATTCATTTGGTACCAAACTGCCTTCAAACAGCTTTGTAATTTCCATGATTTCATTAAACTTGGACCCTTTTGTCTTAGAATAAATAGCCTGCATAAGATCATGTCAAATTAACTCACAAAAGTCTCCACATTAAATTGAATCCATAAAAACAAATAAGAGGGTTCAAACTTGGTATGTTTGAAATCATATACTTTTGGAATAGTGATTAGAAACGTACAATCATAATTGGAATTCCAATAACAGGTAACCCGTCACCCAACCCTGTTAGCCATCTGAAAGACCTTCATGATATAAGAAGGTGGATAAAATAAAGTAAAAAAGTCGCGTAGAATGTAACTATGGATGTCCAATATCTAGTAGCATCATCATTTGTATAATCTCGCACACATTCCCATGGTACCCTCCGGTCCATCAGAGAACAACAATAATCAAAGATATGTAAGAATGAACCAAACTTGCTTCAAGACCAATTGAAAGTGACACATACTTCATAGCAAAATTTACTCAATCGTAGATGTTTAAACTTTCTTGAGCAAATTTAAATGTATGGTCGAAAGCATGCTCCCAGTACAATGCCCCGTCCAATTAACCTTAAGTAATATATATAATCAAATGGCAAGAATAAAGCTTTTTGTATGCATGTCTCAAACAGTAGTATAATATTAACCAAACAGACCAATTCTCATGTTGTGTAATTAATATTAATTAAAGTTCATGAACCATGCAACAATATTGTATATACGTAAGCTTCTTCTAATTTAAACACTATCATTGAAAAAAAACTATATAAAAGACTAAAAGAGATCCTTTTTAAATCTAGGAAGAAAGATATTCCATGAGAATAATATGCCACTTGATTTATATGTATATCAGAAACCATGGTAAATTAAGGGAATATCCATATTTTGGACTAAGTTATTGAACCGTTTTCTTCTATTGGGATGGTAGCAACATGAGAACCCACGACTTCAAAAAAACTTAAGGGAGCCTAAATCAAAAGGTCATACCTACGTGGTTAAAAAAATAATAAAAAAATAAAATAAATCTCCGTGGTCATAATGATAGGCCCTTGAGATCCAAGCATTCCCATTTTCTTTAAATAACTTTTGAGTGATATAACCCAAAGCACTCCTTAGTTCTCAGCCTAAAATATAGTAGAACGATTTGAGCAATCAAATAATTATAAAGCAATCAATGAACACCAAGCCAACACAAGTTGGTGTTCAAACTTACAATTTTCTAATCAAATGTGTTAAAATGGGCGGGTCGGCTACCAGGTGAAGTGGGTTCTGTTCAAGACAGACCCTTTTTTACATAGGTCATCATTAGCTTGTAAACGTCTTTTTATCCAATATCTATCAAATAAAAATATAAGCAGCATTTTAATTCATTATTAGAAAAACAGCACATGATTTGTTTGAAAACCACTTTGTGAATGACTTGAAACCCTATTCACATGTTGGACCCATTTGTGAATTCAGAACTACCTGTCACTATGTAGCATAAGTTAATCAGAAAGAGTATTTGCAAGTGTAACCATCTCATTGTCAAGCTTGTGTCCATGTCTACAAAATTAGAAAATTAGATTTAAGTCAATGACTAGCTTCGAGTGATTTTTTTTTCAAACTTCGATAGGATGCTTAAAATAAATGGTTACCTAAATAAAAAAATTAACCAAATTTTCTTACTATAACCTTGTAATGAGCCTAAAAAAACAGATACTAACCCTTGTTGCGAGCCTTTAGGACTTCACAACTGATCACCATTGCCCACCATTAGCAATTATTCACATCCAAGATTTCTTCATAATATCCTTCAAATTTAAGCACCAACCAAAATTCCACCTAAATGATCCAAATCACCTACAAATGTAACAAATGAGTTGCTACCCAACAATTCAAGTTGATCAACGATATACTCAGCAAACCATTAAATGCAAATAAATAATCGATTGTGGCAGCCTATTGTGTCAACGCCCACATCATAAATATATTATTAGTTGTGCCTCTGTAACACATAAATGATATATAATTCAGGTTATTCATGTCATGGCAAGGGGAAAAATCTTATATTGGGCCATTTTGTACATGTTATGGCATGTTTTGTCTGAAAGGGATATATGTTTGGTACATGCTGAGACGGGTGTGGGTTGTGATGACCCCCAAACACTTTCCTCCATTTTCTATATAGTTGTTGTGTTGCTCATGATTACAGAAACAATGAAAGTACAGTAAAAATCAAAACTTAAATTTCGTAAATATAAGGATGTAAGAGGTAGTAAACCTACACTTTGGCGTGACAAGCATGAAACATACCTATTACCTTTTATTAAAAGTATAAAGCTTTTAGCTTAAATCTCTTTTGTCAACTTTCAAGGAAACATCTCACTAAAGAAAAACGCTAGAAGTGAGCATACATTGACCATGACTTCACGAGTAAGAAATTTGTTGATACTAAATAGTTGCAGTACATCATGCACCTGGCATATATTTGGATCGCTTGTCAAACTTGCGAATACATAGCTATAAGACAAACATATAAAGATTACGCAAATGTGGCATATTCATTTTGAAATATTGAAATGAGGCAATATTTTGTACATAAAGGCGTATACCTGAAAAGTGGCAGCATTGTGTACAATATGCAGAGCTACAAGGTGATCGATGATTTCCTCATTATATTAGTCATTCCCATAAGCATAAGGTTACCCTCTCGTTTTCTAGCATGTCACTGCTAGTTGAAGCAAAGATAATTGTGCATATAATTCCATAAAGTATGCGTGAAATTTAGGGAAAATAAGACATTATAATCATAATCGGCAAATATGCAACTCTCACAGCATAAGCAAACTCATAACGAATTCTAGAATTAACGAACATAATAGTATAAATCTGATAAGGATAGAGATTCTAGAGGAATTTAAGGAGATTAAAAACGAACAGAAACACACTAATCGCTCCTGTGAGACACCAACAGTCTAACCCCAATGGCCAGTGATCCTGGTGTGCTGTATACATATTTGCAAACCCAACAATGACGAGGAATACTGCACATGGATATGAAATTAGAATATATTCAAATTTGATTTTCAAATATATATATATATATATATATATATATATATATATATATATATATAAAGGAACTCCCTGATCTTTAATGATATTGAATCCATGTTTCAAATTTGCAACTATAATGAGAAAGTTCTATAGAACCATACAAAAAACTTCAGGCTGACTATCATCGCGTTTGTATCTGGTCTTTAATTAGGGATGATCTCCCCAACGCGTCCGCTGTTCAATCATCTGCTGCCTATGGGCGGTCATCTCCCAAGCCTCTTGATCTTTTTTATTGGGGGAGTCATATTTGATTTACATGGGTCATGAGTGCATCAATGGCAATGAAGTTATCATATAGTATAAGCACATACTGCAAATAACAACGTATGCTTAGATTAATATATATGTATCATGATCACGTTTGTAATCAATAATGACCAACAAAATGCAAAAAATAAAGAATTAAATGCAAAAAAAAAAAAAAAAGAAAGAAAAAAAAGAACACGACAAATAATAAAACTGGACACCGAATAGATATACTCCTTAGAGATCATCCTTTATTAATAAAGTAAGGGCTTATCATGAGTGATTGAGTACCTGACAATATTTTGTATCATCAAGAATTTGACCTTATCGCAGCAAAATCATAATTCTATTAACTATTGGTTTGTGAAACCGTCTCCAACTAAAATCAGTTAGGCATGAAGAGATTTATTCTGTTAAGCACAACATTTAGTAATTAATATAAAAATCACGAATCAGAAACAGAAATAGACAACAAAATAACAAACAAAGGAAATAAAAATAAAGGAACCCCATATTAGATTTAAAGTAAATACTGGATTTGAGAGAATCAAATAGCTTGAAAACTTATAAACTAACAGTGTTGTACATACACTTTCAGCATTCTCCATAACTTTTGCAGACTACATATAAGAACATCAACACTTTAAGTTTATATAACTACTCAAAATCAATAAGCATCTTGAAAATAGATCTTACCCCGTGGCTGTCCTCCATGACAGAATCACATGAGTTTGTTCCAAAGTCAATCCCAATAACTCCAATTCCTAGAGGTCTATAACTGTACCAGAGACATAAATTATGTATAACGATTTGATCATTCGATTCAACTACATAGTGATTCCAATAACAAATAATGATATATTGTAAAACCCGGTCCTTACACAAACCAAAACATATCATTTTAATATTATGTTTCGAAAACGGAAGCGCAAATCCCCCAAAACAAAACATTTACCGACTTACAATGCTTCCAGGTTTAACGACTACAAAAGATAGCTACATTAGTTAAGTATTTACAACCATATTAATTACGACCCATATGAACACAAAACGGGCCTTATATAAAACTTTTTCAAAAGACATCCACAAAAGATCAGAGTTGCGCCAAGCATAGTCAAACTTCCAGTCAACATTTACAACCCGAACATCTACATCAACAACAAGCTAACCTAATCTGCAAAAAGAATCAACAACGAGGGATTAGCTCACGCTAAGTGAATGGAACCGTAACCGACGGTTCAACCCACTCATAACAAGTCTTACAACTAAGCAACAACCACAAGTAAAACACATAAGCACATAATGTCAAGAGGACCGGCGGTTCCTGGTATCCACCCAACCCAGAAACCACGACTACTGGGCGCTACGCCATTCCCAGTAATCAACCGATAGCTTGAGTACTACCTTCACTGACTAGGCTTGTTCTCAACTATGTGTCTCAAAGAAACCTCGACAACTACACAGTAGTACCCAAACCCAACCAACAACAGTTGACCTCTGAAAACAACCACATTGCATTCACAATGCAATAGCACACAACAACAAGCAACAGTTCACAACTGTTATCAATTAAACAACAATTCAACAACAATCACACAACAACTCATATATTCAGCAATATAAACAAACATACAAGACTGGTACCGGTACGACCAATAACAACAACCTACTGATATAAACTATCCTGGTTACCCGTTGTAACCGAATCCGTTACAACTGGGTGAAACCGAGGACTACAATTCCACTCACCAATTATCGTCCGATCTTCAACTCAGTGGTCTTATATTACTGAGTTGCCGCCCGCTTATCTGAATAAACAAATAATATCAAGTCAGTAACTCGTCTCATAATCATCATCATAGCTTATTTATCAAATCAATTAATCTCTGGAGTCTAGACAAACAATTGTTCAATCAGAAATGAAATCAGAAAATCCTGAAATGACGTTTAAAAACTAAAAGTGCCATTTTCGACCCCTAAATGACCCCGAATGGTCAAAAACCACCTAGGCTATTAGAATATAGTTTTGATCATTGGGCCGTTTCCGAGTGAACATGTGAATCTCATCCCAAACCGAGTTAATGAAATTGTTACATAACCGTGACCCTGAAAAGACTTACGCATTTTCAAAATTTACAAAACTCATCAAAATAATTCATGCAAACGCGATCCGGATCAAAGTGGCTGGATCGCGTTCACCTTTAGAAATAATTCTGTCACCGTTTTACACTACGAAACGCGATCCGGAGACGAGTGCTGGATCGCGTTCGTATGACCAAAACTCGTCTATACCAAATTTTAACTAAGGAACGCGATCCAGCAAGGCTTCTGGGATCGCGTTCGAGTGAATTTCAGCAATACACAGACCTGTAACTTGCACACTCGAACTCTAACCCAATTTACCACAAAATCAGCTTACAAACTCGAAAATACTAAGTAAAAGACCACTAGCATCAACTATGATTATATTACAACAACAAACAAGTGATTCTATCATGAATTCCTATCATGCATCATCATCAAATCAACAAAATCACCAAGACCTAATCTATGAGCTCAACTTGAAGAACACTAACAAATTCTAGCATATAATCACCATGTAATCAACTCATTTCAATGAATAATCAACAAGTAATTAACAAAACATGATTTTCAAGCTTCAATTCATACAAATCACTTATGTTCATCATTTTTCCAATTTCTACAAAATAAGCTCAAGAACACCAAGAACACTTACAATCCAAATGAAGAAGATGATATAAATGATGATGATAATCAGATTTCTCTAGCAAGATTTAAATCTCCATTTTGTTTCCTTGATTTTTCATTGAATTTGTGGATAGAGGATTGAGAGAGAGTGTTAAGAAAATGAGATGAGAAGTTAGGTGAAATAGAAAATGAGTCGGTCACTCCACCGACCCCAACTCTTATTATGTAAAAATTATACCCCCTTCCTAGCCTATTGTCTGGAACCCGAAAATATCCGTAAGTCAAAGTACCTTTATTTTACCGTCAACTTTGTTTATTTAAAACAAACAATATTTTATTAGTCACAATAAAATCAATGGCTCTTTTAACTTGTTTATTCTTAAATAAACCAACCAAACTTATTAAAAATACAATTTATTTTCAGTTCCAGAAACAGGATGTTACATATATACATTACCTTAATCTTAACCAAAAAATCAACTCTTCGAGTCCTCCAAAGCTCCAGTATATGATTTTCTTCTTTTTGTGTTAAATACTTGTTTCTTCAAAATTCATAACCGCCATCTGGTTCCCTCGCAACCATAAAATCAACGAATCTGTAAGTCAAACCATAATAATTGATTGGCTGTATAATTGACGGAATTGGAATTGCCTGAATAATTATTTTTCGAACAAATAAAAATTCCCAGAAAACTGGGGTACCTTATATTGTTGATTTAGATTACTTTTGACAGGAAAGTAATTGATTTGAAATTGAATCGTCCAACAATTTTGAAGTATTTGGAATGAACATGTGAGCGGTTAATACAAGCAGGCATTTAAAAACCCACATTCAGAAAACCGAACCAAAAGTAACCAACAATGTTAAGTTGCAAGGGTGGGGATTAAAAGTTCACTTGATCGTATGGTCCGGATAGAAAGTCAATGAAAAACTGTCCAGTCAACTCACCGGCAGCCATATATATGGACAATTAAATGACGTATTTTAAGTTTTTAAGTCTATAGCAATATACTAATCCAATATAATGACAAGAAGTTCGACGTCCACAGTCCACACTATGAGCTCATGATCAATCTAAACGAAAAGTTGCGACTCTCATTATCATCAATTCGTCAGCATTTAAATGTATCAGAAGAGACGTCGAATTGATCTCTATAAAAGAAACATCTTGCTTCAATGAGAAACAATTTTCTACCAATTTCTAATGAACCAGACAAAGAGTAATCGACAAATCATTGGGTCAAATAAACTTCGGCCCAAGTGCTACTTACTTTTATGTAAGGTGGATCGGCCCAAGTTTGAATATATATCAAATCGGATCTAGAAGATCCAAAATAATCACATCATACTCTTATAGCCTTCTAGGTGTTTCAACTGCATTGGAGTAATAAAAATATATGCATACATGGTTTTGTGTCATGCGGACAATTTGAATATTCATAAATATGGTCTTTTGAGGGGTATGTTTTACCTACGAATGCATAATAAATGATACTAATGAGTAATGCTATATAGGCCTACTTACGTAGACCTAAAAACATGTCTAACTTTATGATTGGTTGCTTTTTTCTCTCTCCTAATCTTATCCAATCATTTTTTCAAACTCACCAATCACATCTTTAGGTCTATTATTAGTCCTATAGATTTAGGTCTACCAATCATTTTCCAAAAATAAAATATATCAATAACTTGTCCTTCCAATAGAAACGCAACAAGTGTAGGGGAAAAAAAAAACAAACAAAACAAATTGTGTACTACCGTCCAGTCTGGGCACATCGGTATCTTTCTATTTCTCCATGTTTCCCATGAAGGTTTATTCTGGATCCACCGCTTTAATGACTTGAATCATAACCCCTACTTTACCACTTTTAGGGTAATGTAGGGCTAAATGGCTCCACGTCCACCGAAAGTAGGGCTTCCGAAGTCGAGCAGTCTCAATTTCACTACAGGATTTTAGAATGGCCACCTTCACAACCTTCTCCCTTCTGTCCTTATGTTCACTCAAGTTTCAAACGTTTAAAAAAATAATAATAAATAAATAAAAATAAAATGGTTAAAACCGACCTCTGATTGCCTCATGATATGGGAGTGATAAATGACGTAATCTATGGTTAAAAAAATATGAAGACGACATAGATTGAGCCCGTAACATCCGTCTTTATACTGCATATTCTCACCACTAGCTTACCATCGCAAAGACAAGTTTCAAACATATGGTTAGCCTCACAATCAAATAATAGTTTAACTAGAAAATTAAAAAAAGGGTAATGTAAAAAAAAAAAAAAAAAAAAGCAGCCAACGTTCAAACGAGCTACCCCTCCAATGATACTTCAAACAAAACAGAGATTTTGGTTTAAACAAAATCTTTTAGTCAAAATTTGATATTAATCTGCCCCACATATTAATTAGTGTTGTTGTTATATGCAGGGACGGAGCCAGGAATTTGAAACGCCCCGAAAATGTGACTTTTTTTTTTTTTTTTTTAAAAACTCATTTAATAAAGTCCCACGTCTAAAATATGACATTATAAACTTATTATATCATTCCCTTAATCAAATAATGACTCAAATAACAAAATGTTAAAATTATAAGATATTCCCCAGGAATGACTCCCATTCCCCAGGAATCAGGTAGGCTGTTAACATATTGATTCGGATTCCCTAGGAATGACTTCCATTCCCCGGGAATCAGGGCTGCTGTAAACACTTAATTTCAGATTCCCCAGGAATGACTCCCATTCCCCAGGAACCAAGGCTGCACAAACTAATACCAAAATACGAATTTCAAACGCGTATAACTCTTTACTCGTACATCCGTTTGACCTGAAATTTTGAGTACACGTCCACTGTGATCATATAAACCTTTTCTCATTTTCACTTTTTTAATTTTCACAATAAATCTCATTTTGACCCGTTAACTCAAATTTGGCTAATTTTAGTCAAAAATCTCAACATACCATATTCTAATTCACTACACTTCAGCTCCTAAACTTTTGACCAATTATTCACCATCACATTTAAGACTTGTGGGCATGAAAACATTTGACTTTAGTCCACCATAGCCCATTTTGACTCTTTAACCCATTGGTTGCCCATTTGGACACCAAAGTGACCCGATTGGGTCTTTAACCATATTGACCCACTTTCTTGGTCAAAACTCATCCAATTGACTCATTCTAAGTCAAATAACTTCCTAACATCTTTATTGGACCATAACATCAAAATTTGACCATTTCAACTTTCATGAAGTAACTTTTCTCATTTTACATGACTTTCTCATACAAGTAAATTAACATTATTCTTGACTCTTTCTCCTTTGACTTTTCTAAGTCAAAGATACAAGTCATGACTATTTATAACTTTACATTTCAAACATTTCTTTGGGCGATTTACACAATTGGACATTCATAACGATCATTCAAGGAAAGGGAGCTTATCTAACCGTAAATCAAGCTCCATTCCACGCTAATCTCTTGCATCCATCTTCTATCCACTTTAACTATTTGATTCAACCGAACCAAGCACCTACACATGAAACATCTTACGAAGTAAGCATTAAGCTTAGTGAGTATATAGGCAATTAAATGAGTAATTGCATAACCTTTCCACATATAATAATATTAATCATAACCATTTACCTTACTACATAACCATTGAGTGAATATATAAAATACTCTTAAATCTTACCAAATAGTACCATGCCTCTCAGTGACATGAATACTAACTTACTATTAGCATAGTCAAGAATTTTCAACACATCTACCATGGCAATTCCGAAGAATTGATACATTACCAAGCTAATGACCTCGTCACTACTTGGATACCACCAAGCCAATGATTAATATCACCCCTTGGTTCCACAATGATACACGTGTATAACACATGTTCTTCACATAACTTGCACGTACTCTTCACATACCATGTGCAAAACACATACTCTTTCAATACTTACTACTTTATACTATTAATATCTTATGCCTTAGCAACAATATGTATAATCACTATCAATTCACATTACAAGCATAAGCAATACTTTACTTGCTTGTATGAACCTTTTTCTCACAAGCAAGATAGAACACCCAACCCTTACCCATTTAACCCCCATATAACTCACCTTAGCTTTATAGACGATAAGGCGATCTAACACTTGCTTTGAACCTTCCATACCATTTGATCACCTAACATATAACATAATCACATAACAACACATTTAACATCAACCGGTGATCAAATCATCTAATTATCATTACTAACTTTTTATTTTCATAAGTTGATCTTTAAATCAACTAATTGTAGCTTCACTTTAATTTACATAATCATGTGAGCTATTAACAATATTAACTCACTTTCTAACCATTTCATATCAACAATTGAATTAATTTAAACGTTTAAAGTTAACTAATCCAATTCATATCATTTACATCTTTCCAAGTTACGATCAATATGATCACAACTATACTTTAATCACTTTAACCATTACTAATCAACCTTATTAATTCAAGAACAAGGTTAATTAACATCCATTAACAATAATCCACCAAAACCCCATATTAGGTTTAAGTGAATTCTTAATAAATTCTATACCCTTTAACTTGAATTAGTGTTAATATCATAATTACAAAGCTTTACTAACACTAATTAACATTACTTCACTTTACTATTCATGATCATCACCATGTTCATCTCAAGAACACCTTAAAAATACTTAATCAAATTAGGGTTCTTCATTTCTACTTGATATTAAGTTAAGAATCATGGTTAATAAACTTAACTAACATCAATTTAACATTATCAAACCCTAAATTCGGATTAGAACCCATCACTTTCTTGAAACCCATGAAAACTCATGAAAATTCATTTTCTAGGTTTAGAAAAGTTGAAGAATAACACTTACTTGGTGTTAGGGATAATCAATAGAAGCTTAATCATGTGTTTCTAGCTTTGATTTCATGTTTCTTCCTTAAATTCTCCTTCCTTCCTTCTCTCTGAGATTTCTTTCTTTTTAATTTTGTATATATGTACGTACTGTAACAAAAATGGATATGTATGGGACTGTAAACCGACTCTGTAAGTGTAATAGATTACACTCCGTATTTATCATTGTCTGGAACTTAAAAACCATTCTCAGTTATTTCTATTTTATTTTATACTATTCCCCTCAACTTTGGATATTAACACATATAACCCCTGTAACTTTATTTCTTTCACATGGTTAGTCCACTAATCACATTCTCACAATCCTGTTACTTTACAAATTCAACATTTTATAAGGTACAAAACTGATACGAAAACGTATATTAAATTATATAAAGCTTACATATTTTAGGGGTGTTACAACTCTCCCCCACTTATCTCATTCGTGTCCTCACGAATGTCTCTGACACCTACTTAGTCTTAAAACATTGCTTTGCTTAAGCGGAAGCGTTTACTTGTCTTAACATACTTCTTTACTTACTACTTCCAGACATAACATACACAATTCAGGTCTAACTTTCTTGATTCATTTTAATTACATAATATCCATTTAACACATCAACCTTAATAGCTTTTCAGATACATACATTTCCCTTAACTTTAATTCATCACATTAACATGTTATCTTACCATATAAGCTTTAATAGCTTTTCAACTATATACGTTTCATACAATTCTAAAAACATAACATCTACTCAATTTTCTTAACTTTATGCATTTAAAGTAATGCCTCTTATTATCATATAAAATATGATCAATTAGTGTGCAAGACTTTCAGCACATGTTTACATAACTTTACACATAACTTTTCTCAACAAAAGCACTAAATATGTGCATACTATTTTATTTACCTGTACTCATAATTTATGAGTTAAATAACTCATACATATAATCTTTCTAACATAGTCATATAATTATTCATACCTTTCCATTTAACTTGCATACATGCAGTGTGCATTTATCCTTATCATATAAACACATAATCTTTACATCTTACTTCTCATTAGCACATTGTGCAATATCCAACACAAGGTGCAGCATCAACATTTGTTCCTCTATCCGGAACTAACTTTCTGTTTAGTAAGTGATACTTATAATACTCACTATACTATTCTGACGACTTATATATTTCTTATCCCTTCACATTAATAGACCATATATATAGGTCATTTATACTTAATCACAGATTTACAATTGTAATTCTAACGTAATCTTGGTTATGTGACATCATTTACACCTATGTAACTTCAAAATCGCATAACCTTTATTCATTTGGTTTCACTTACATAGTGAATTTTCTTTCTCTTCAACACAAAATGTGTTACTTTATGCTTCATTTCACATCATAACTCTTACTAGTTGCAACATTGCTAGTTTATTTCGCCATTATATCATAACATACATGTACGTTACACAAAAACTTCTTCTAATGGCGATATCATTTAACATTCTTACATTCTCAACTACTACTACTTTTTAAAACTTTCCATCTTTATTGACACAACTTACCATTCATTCATTTAAACTAGGCTATTTGGGTCGTTAGAACCCTCATTCAGCCTTTACAATCGTAATTTATAATCATTTACTCACGTTTGGTTATATCATAATCCATTACTTTCTTATTAACATCTCATGCTCCATGAAATGATATCGTTTTCTAGTTCAAATTACAAATTTCCTCCCCCACTTAGGTTCATTTTATCATTTCCGTATCACAAAACCACATAAAAACAACAGTTTAGTGGTTTAATATCATTTTACATTAACTGACTTCTATTTTTCTTCCAATTTACTTACTATCTTACCTTCCACCCCCAATCAAGGCTAACCAACACTCGTTCCCCTATATACCTAACAATCATGAGTCTTCCATGTGTCGTAATATAATAAAACCACGTTGGCCAGACGCCGTCTTATCATATTAGTTTCACACTTCCATTCATGATTATCAGTTGTATACTGGTTCAGGTGTGATCATACTTGATTTCATATAATCTGAACAAACTTCACACTTTAACTTGCACATTAGTGAATCATAAAGATTCCAACTAAGCATATATACTTCCATATTCACTTTCTTACTTATCCATTTTACTTTTAGGCAATTGTAGAGATCATTCTGAACCTTTATATTTAGTATCATACCTTTCGGTGGTACGAGTACTAAAACATTTCTGCACCGTTAAGGATCCTTAACTTTCTTACTTTATCGAGCAAGTGTCATGATCACTGCCCATCTGCATCATATCCATCTACTCTATGGTATGAGTAATGGAAACCGTATCATATCCATCTACCCAATAACATGAGTAATGGAAACCTACTTAACCATTTGCAAGACATGCCTTTATCTTTCTTTTTGCCATGTCCGCCAACATCATACAACTGATCTCTACAATTCCCTTACATGTAACTCACATTTTTCATATTATATGACTCATTTTCTTGCCAATATCTATTAGCAATTTCCTGAACATTTAGCATGTAGCTAACATAAGTTAGCTAATCTGTACTTCTGAACCTTCAACTGACATAGGTTAGCTTATCTGAACATTTGAGCTTCTGTACATAACTGAACACATAAACACATTCCATAACATCTTAACAACATATACATGTTTAAAAATTTTCTTGCTTTTACATTTACTTTATACCACTGCGAGCATGAAACCACTCACATACTTTCCTTTTCATAAGCAAGAAATTCTATATAACGACTTACACTTTTTCAGTTAAACATACACATTTTTATTCACATAATAACTCGTCACTTAATGATAACATAGTATACTAATCCTATTATCATTTCACATTAATAGTCTTAACATTTATTAACTACCTTTACACGTATCTTTCTTTCTTTTACAGTTAACCAGGAAGATATACCTTTTCCCCAGTCAGCTGAAAACCATACCTTAACTAGCTTATTTCATAATCCTATTCTTTTCATCTATTCACTTTATCCCGTTCATAACATAACCTCCCTTAGGAGTCATTTCATTTCTAATTACATATCACATAACCTTAGCAAGGAAATTTTAATTACACCTTGAAATTTCTTTACTACATTCATATTTCTAAGTCTGTAATTATTCTTAACTTCTCATTACTATTCTGTACTTTTTCTTGACATTTACAAGTGTTTTAAAGTTTAATCAAACTATTCAAAACACATAACATATCATAAAACATCTCAGCTACTAGTCTAACAAGTAGTAATTTTTTACCTAACTCACATTAGTGCATTATATCATTTCAACTTACTTTAACATAATAATGCACATAGTTATCATAGCAACATAAACAATTACTACTGGGGAATCATATCAGTTCTTTAACCAAAAGCGTACTTCTGAACTTAATCATCATAACACATTAAACATAACATATTGGTTTAAGTTTGGGCAATCCTAGCGTGGATTACCTAATTCCCTTAAACCATCGCTCTGATACCAACTTGAAACGCCCCGAAAATGTGACTTTTTTTTTTTTTTTTTTTAAACTCATTTAATAAAGTCCCACGTCTAAAATATGACATTATAAACTTATTATATCATTCCCTTAATCAAATAATGACTCAAATAACAAAATGTTAAAATTATAAGATATGTTGAGACATAGATTGTGACAACAGATCTAGCTTGATATAGGACTAGTGTAATTATTATTACGTTTGTATATTGGTTTAGATTTGTAAATAAATATTTGTTTTGTTAGTAATATTCGTTAAACATATTATTGTGTTAAGTTAGACGAATTATTAAATACGAAATAAATACATTCTGTGCGAGTCGAGTTCTCAGGTCGCGAGATTAACGAGCTGAGATGAGAACTGAATTCGTGGAAGTCTGGCGAGCCGAGTTCCGAGTTGGGCTTGGGCTGCGAGTTGGACCGAACTCGCAGGCCCTTGCGAGTCGAGACGAGCTGGACATATATAATGTTTTTCAATCGGTGAAAAACATAACTTTTGCATTCTGATTTCAATTGCTGCGAATTCAACAAACCAGAGAAAAACATAACCTAAGGCTAGGCTTTGACGATTCGTTGTTTAAAGCTAAGTCTAGTTAAAACGCAATACGAACATATTCGTTGTTAGTAAAATAACACCGTATTGAGGGATTCCGCACCTTAATACTACAGATAACGAAGTTATTGATCCTAAAACTAGGGGACTTACATCTGGTATCAGAGCTTTCGGGCTAGATACGAGTGTGTTCGTGAGTTTTAGTTTATTGCGTTTTTGATTCGGGTCGTTTTTACGTGCATTATTGCAATACTAACGATCAAAATCATTCTCTGGAAGTTTTAGGGTTAGTTTACAGTCGAATTTCTCAGTTTCGTTCGTAAAAATACCTTAAAATTCGTTTTTCGGGTTTAACAGCCGTTTCGCGAGTCGAGATTAGGGTTCCAGCGTCGCCTGCGAACCGAGTTGAACTAGCGAGTCGAACTGAGGCTTGCAAGTCGAACCGAGATCTCTCGCGAATCGACATCACTTGCGAATCGACATCTTTTAGCAATCCGAACTGAGGATTGCGAATCGACAAATTCTGCGAGTCGAGCTGAGATTGCGAGTTGAGCTGAGTCTTGCGAGTTGAGATTTCTGAATTCGCTGAAACAGTTTAATTTTACGTTTTTAAGATGTCTGACTTAAGTAGAATGATCGAAATGGACCACGAGGTGGGAAAGTCAAACGTTCCACCTAAGTTGTTAAGAATCGAGGATTACTACAATTGGAAGGACAGATTTGAATCTTACTGTAGATTCCATGATCTGTCTATCTGGATGTGTATCAAGAGTGGATACACCCCACCTACTCAAACTGTTCAAAATGCTACTGTAGTTCTTACCTATGCAAACATGAGTGATCAAGAGAAGGAAGCGTACAGAAATGAGAATAAATCACATTCTTGCATAAAGATGTGTCTTCCTAAATCCCTTGCTCATCAACTCAAGTCTTTTCATACTGCTAAAGCGCTCTGGGAAGCTTTAGAGAAAAGAGGTGAGGGAAGTCCACAGGTGAGAGCTGGCAAGAAGAGTCTTCTTAAAAAGCAGTTTACTATGTTTAAAGCTTTAAAAGGAGAAGATCTTGATGCCTATGTTACACGATTCTACCATCTGCTAAGTGAATTAGAATACCATGAAATTTTTGAAGAAGAAGTATCTAAAACCGACAAGTTCCTTGAGGGTTTGCCTTCTAAATGGGAAATGTATGGTGTTATGATTAAGGATAACGAAACTAGGTATTCTACTATGACCTTAGAGCAAGTCATTGACAAGCTGAAAGGTTATGATTTCTCCAAGAAGTCAAGAGATAGTGATTCTGATCAGGTTCAGAACCCTGGGCTGTATCATGGAAAGTCAAGTCTTTCGACTGCGTCATCGAGTTCGACCACTGCACTGTTAGTTGGTGATACTAATGAAAATGGAGAAATGATCACTGAAGATCTGTGCTTTATTTCCTCCTCTGGTGATGAGACAAAGGGAAAGAATTCTGAGAAGTCACCTCAAGAGCATCAGAAGATGCCGATGAGTGTGAAATCTGCTGAACAGCAACTGTCTGTTCTTGCTTCCTTTGTGGCATCATATGAGAACTACATAGAAGGAAAGATCAATGATCCTATTCTATTTGATGAGGATTATGAGCAGATAGATTCTGATTATCTTGAGGAACTGGAACTTCAAGATCAACTAGCGTTGATATCTAGAAAGGTGAAGAATTTCCTCAAGAAAACTGGTAGAAAGGTGTTGGGCAATAGATCAGGGTTTGATAAAACCAAGGTCAGATGCTTTAACTGTCAGGGTATTGGTCATTTTGCTAGAGAATGCCAAAGACCTAAAGTAGAAGCACAAGGAAAACAAGGTTCGGGAAGTACTCTTGCTTCCAAAGCCTTAGTGGTGAAGCAGTTGGATGGCTCGTATGATTGGCAAGCTCATTCTGAAGAAGCTTTGATGGCCGAGATCGAAGAAACAACTGCTGGATCAGTGTCCTACATGCCCACTGACATGGAACAGAGAGTAGAGGTGGCTGAGTCTGAAAAAAGGGCAAGTGATGATGATGTGCTATATATGGATTCAACTCCAGATATGAGTCCTGAAGAATTAGTGGCACGTATGGCTGAATTACAAACTGACAAGAAGAAGGTATGTTTAGATATTCTTAATCTTGCTGATGTTTGTTACTTAGTTACTGATTTACAGTCTCAGAATAGTGTCTTAACTGTGTCAAATAGTAATCTGTCATCACAATTAAATATGGATAAGGAATCTTATAAGACTGTTAGATCTGAACTTGATCAAGCTATTATGGATGTTCGTAGATTAAGTGATGATAAACAGGTCTTAAAAGATAAAATTAAGTCTGATGCGTTGGATAGAACAAAACTTAGAGATACCATAAGTGAAAAATCTGTTGTCATAGATGGTCTCTATATGAATATCAAAGACTTAAATGAGACGATTGCTAGTAAGGATCAGGAAATAGTGAACCTTAATTTAAGGTTAATTGAGCAAAACCGTAAACTTGAGAATTATAGGACATCTCAAATGGATAAAATGTTAGATGCTCAACGTAGTGTAAAGGACAAGACTGGGTTAGGTTACAATGATGTATCCCCGCCTTTTAATGCCAATTACACTCCTATTCCTGAGGACTCTGAGATGACTGAAGTTAATCCTGAGATTTTAGTAGCTGATAAACCTGAACAGTCAGAGGCACAGAAAGATGTTATTAAGAACGTATCATTAGATAATAGCAAGGCTTCTCAGTTCACCAAAATACATTTTGTATCGGGTGGAGTGATTAACGATGCTAAGATTAATGATAAAGTTGATAAGGAACAGCTTAAACCTTTAGTGCCTAAGACTCCGGATGAGAAAGCAAAAGTGAGCAAATCACGCAAGCAGATGTCATGTTTCAAATGTCATCAAAAAGGACACGTGGCTTCGTGTTGTCCTAACAAAAAGCCTGAAGCACCACATAAGCTTGTGATTGAGGAAAAGACACAGACCGACTCTGATATGACTGTAGACGGGTTAGATACCAAACCTAAGTTAGGTAATAAACCTGTGAACATTCTTAAAAGAGATGGTAAGCATAGTGTCTCCCCACCTAAACCTAAACGGTCATATACTCAAAGTGATAATTATGTCCATAAGTCTAGGGATGTGACACCGTCGAGGTTTAGAACTCCAAGTAGAGGCCATAGTCATTATGAAAGTGGCACTACTTCGCGATCACATGAGTTTAATTATAATTATCATAATAGAGCTCATACTTTTGTGCCTAAGAGGTTCTCCTCAAATTCACCTCTTAAGGCTGATCGTCCACAAACTCAAGCTACTTCGAAAGTAACCAAAGCTCCTGATGGGAAGAATGGTTATTTTAAAGAGCTTAAGTTTGTTGATGATAAGGGACAAACCAAGACCGTAATGGCTTGGGTCCCTCTTGATAACTGATCGTGTTTTGTGTTATGTGCAGGAGCATGCTGTGAACAAGGACAGTTGGTGGTATGTAGACAGTGGATGCTCGAGGCACATGACCGGTGAAAGAAGTCTACTGAAGGACTTCAAGGATAGTCTCAAGCAAAAAGTAAATTTTGCAGGAGATAAAGGAGGAGTAATTTCGGGAAAAGGAAAAGTTTCAAATGGAACTTTGACTCTTGAGGATGTGAACTATGTTGAAGAACTTACACACAACCTAGTGAGTGTTTCCCAAGTCTGTGATAAAGGTCATCCAGTTTATTTCAATGAAAAGGAGGCCTTAGTCCTGAAGCCAGGTTTTAAAATTCCTGATGAATGGATATTGATGAGGGCGCCAAGGAAGAAGGACATCTATGCTATCAACATGGGTGTTCCTAACTCTTCAATGGTGTCTACATGTTTATTGTCCAAGGCTTCGGAAACAGATGCTCTGTTATGGCATAGGAGAATGGCACATCTAAACTGGAGAAAGATGAATTATATAACCAAAAATGGTTTGGTTCTAGGTGTACCACAAAAACGTTTCGAGTCTGAGGATAAGTGTGTTCCTTGCATGAAAGGAAAGCAGCACAAGAAACCACACAGACCTAAGACTGAAAACTCTATCTCCTCGCCATTTGAATTGCTACATATGGATCTCTTCGGCCCTATAAGCAAGAGAAGTCTAGGTGGCAAATGGTACTGTTTGGTTGTCACAGATGACTATTCTAGATTCTCATGGGTATTCTTTTTGGGATCAAAGGATGAGACTCCTGGAATTCTAATTGAGTTCTTTGATCTAGTAGAGAATGTCTATAAAAAGAGAGTTAAGCGTATTCGTAGTGACAATGGAACAGAGTTTAAGAATTCAACGTTGAATATCTATTGCTTAAGCAAAGGGATATTACATCAATTCAGTGCACCTTATGAACCTCAACAGAATGGTGTTGCTGAAAGGAAGAATAGAACGTTGATTGAAGCTGCTAGAACAATGCTTGCTGATTCAAAGCTTCCGGTCATCTTTTGGGCAGAAGCAGTGAATACAGCATGTTATGTTCTTAATAGAGTTCTTACGGTTAAGAGACATAACAAGACTTGTTATGAGCTTTTGAACAATAAGAAACCTAACTTAAAAGGGTTTGAACCCTTTGGAGTTTCATGCACCATATTAAAGACTGGACATCAAGCAAAATTTGGTGAGAAGGCTGACGAAGGATTTTTCCTAGGTTATATGCCCAATTCGCCAAATAAGAGAGTCTTTAATAAAGTCACAGGACGTTTGGAGGTAGTTTATAATATTGAGGTTACAAGCTATTCACCGGATGTTCATAAGGGCTTAGATTGGCAATTTGATTATTCTGATCTTTTTGCATCATTTAAAGTTCCTATTAGTGACTATGTCAGTGATTCAGAGATAGCTGAACATTTAGTGTTTGAAGATGAGAATATTGGTCCCGCTTCAACATCGAGTGTTAAGCAGTCTGGAATCAAGACTACTGTTGACTCAGATAAAGCTTCCACAAGTGAGTCACAAAAACCTTCAGAGGATAAGTCTCTAGAAACAGAAGATCTTGATGATCTTCATACAAAGTTTGATGACATACTTACTCCTTTGAAACATCTAAGAATATCTTCAGCACGTACGGAAGATGTACCTGAATTGGAAGAAATTGGTACTAATTTGGAAGATGAGATACCAGTTGAACCAGTTACTACAACTAGAACGAGTAAGAATCATCCAGTTGAAAACATCATCGGTGATATTAATACTCCGGTTCAAACTAGGCATCAATCCAGAACTAATACGTCTGAGAATTCTGAATACCAAAGCTTGTATACTGCAATGAAAGAGACAGGGATTCCTAATCAATGTCTATATTCATGCTTTATCTCACAAGTCGAGCCTAAAAATGTTCAAATGGCTTTAAAAGAAAACTCGTGGGTAGAAGCAATGCAAGAAGAACTATCTCAGTTCTCTAAATTACAAGTATGGGAGTTGGTTGACCTACCAAAGGGAGAATATCCAATTGGAACTAGATGGGTATTTAAGTGTAAGAGAGATGATAAAGGTATCGTTACTCGCAATAAAGCTCGTCTAGTGGTTCAAGGTTTTAATCAACAAGAAGGTATTGATTACAATGAAGTGTTTGCACCAGTTGCTAGGCTAGAAGCAATTAGAGTATTCTTAGCATTCGCATCATATTATGGTATAAAAGTGTATCAGTTGGATGTTAAGAGTGCCTTTTTGTATGGCAAAGTGGAAGAATTGGTGTATGTTTCACAACCGCCAGGGTTTGCTAATCCTGAGTATCCAGATAGAGTATATCGTTTGAATAAGGCTCTATATGGATTACATCAAGCACCTAGGGCATGGTATGGAACACTATCAACGTATCTACTTGAGAATGGATTTACAAGAGGATCAATTGATAGTACACTATTTGTGAAGTGGAAAAAGAAAGACTTTCTTCTTGTACAAGTGTATGTTGATGACATTATCTTTGGATCGTCTGATGAAAAGATGTGTCAAGAATTTGAGAAAGTCATGAGAAAAAGGTTTGAAATGTCTGCAATGGGAGAGTTGAATTTCTTCTTAGGATTACAAGTTGATCAAAAGAAGGATGGATTCTTTATTCATCAATCTAAATATACATATGAGCTATTAGAACGTTTCAAGATGGATGAAAGTAAGGTCTACAATACTCCAATTCCAGTCAATCATGGATTAGGTCCAGATACATCGAGTGATAGCGATGTGGATCCAACTCTTTATAGAGCCATGATCGGATCACTAATGTATCTTACAGCCTCTAGGCCTGACATCATGTTTGCTGTTTGTTTATGCGCAAGATATCAGGCTAATCCGAAAGAGTCACACATGCAAGCTGTTAAACGAATCTTTCGTTACCTCAAAGGGAAACCTAAGCTGGGTCTTTGGTATCCGATTGATGGAGACT
This sequence comes from Helichrysum umbraculigerum, assembly GCA_949592205.1. Taxonomy (NCBI): domain Eukaryota; kingdom Viridiplantae; phylum Streptophyta; class Magnoliopsida; order Asterales; family Asteraceae; genus Helichrysum; species Helichrysum umbraculigerum. The sequence goes on from CATIUR010000004.1 coordinate 157,290,161, forward strand.
TAGATCTCGTAGCTTATACTGATTCGGATTATGGAGGATGCAATCAGAATAGGAAATCTACGACTGGAGGATGTCAATTCTTAGGAGGTAGATTAGTATCCTGGCAGTGCAAGAAGCAAACCTCGGTAGCCATTTCTACATGTGAAGCTGAGTATGTTGCAGCTGGCAGCTGTTGCTCGCAAGTTCTTTGGATTCAACAGCAACTGCGGGATTACGGGTTAAATATAACCAATACTCCTATGATGATTGATAACGAATCTACTATGTCGATCACCAATAATCCAGTAAAGCACAGTAAAACTAAGCATATTGATATTCGACATCATTTTATTAGAGATTGTGCTGAAAAGAAATTGATAAAGTTAGTTAAGGTTCCATCATTGGATAACTTAGCAGACTTATACACAAAGGCGTTCGACAGAGCAAGATTTGAGACGTTGGTTCAACTAAACGGAATGAGAAATCCAGAGTGATTAGTCTTCCAAGGGTATTCTTGTAATAGTTAGTATTTATGTGTTTATTATTAAAAAAAATATAAAAAAAAAAAAAAAAAAAAAAAAAAAAAAAAAGGCGTATGGCATTCATTTGCTTGTTACCTAAGGGGAATCGCCTTCATTTAAGTTTTTATTTGCAAAAACTACGGGAAATGATAGTACATTAGGAGAATAAGCTTCACAATAATAAAGCTTAAGTCCTAAGTATGATATGGTAGTAGGTTCAAATAAAGTTGCTTTAGATGGGAAGGATGGTTATTTTAAAGCTCCTGATGGGAAGGATGGTTATTTTAAAGAGCTTAAGTTTGTTGATGATAAGGGACAAACCAAGACCGTAATGGCTTGGGTCCCTCTTGATAACTGATCGTGTTTTGTGTTATGTGCAGGAGCATGCTGTGAACAAGGACAGCTGGTGGTATGTAGACATTGGATGCTCGAGGCACATGACCGGAGAAAGAAGTCTACTGAAGGACTTCAAGGAGAGTCTCAAGCAAAAAGTAAATTTTGCAGGAGATAAAGGAGGAATAATTTCGGGAAAAGGAAAAGTTTCAAATGGAACTTTGACTCTTGAGGATGTGAACTATGTTGAAGAACTAACTCACAACCTAGTGAGTGTTTCCCAAGTCTATGATAAAGGTCATCCAGTTTATTTCAATGAAAAGGAGGCCTTAGTCCTGAAGCCAGGTTTCAAAATTCCTGATGAATGGATATTGATGAGGGCTCCAAGGAAGAAGGACATCTATGCTATCAACATGGATGTTCCTAACTCTTCAATGGTGTCTACATGTTTATTATCCAAGTCTTCGGAAACAGACACATTATTATGGCATAGGAGAATGGCACACCTGAACTGGAGAAAGATGAATTATATAACCAAAAATGGTTTGGTTCTAAGTGTACCACAAAAACGTTTCGAGTCTGAGGATAAGTGTGTTCCTTGCGTGAAAGGAAAGCAGCACAAGAAACCACACAGACCTAAGACTGAAAACTCTATCTCCTCGCCATTTGAATTGCTACATATGGATCTCTTTGGCCCTATAAGCAAGAGAAGTCTAGGTGGCAAATGGTACTGTTTGGTTGTCACAGATGACTATTCTAGATTCTCATGGGTATTCTTTTTGGGATCAAAGGATGAAACTCCTGGAATTCTCATTGAGTTCTTTGATCTAGTAGAGAATGTCTATAAAAAGAGAGTTAAGCGTATTCGTAGTGACAATGGAACAGAATTCAAAAATTCAACGTTGAATATCTATTGCTTAAGCAAAGGGATATTACATCAATTCAGTGCACCTTATGAACCTCAACAGAATGGTGTTGCTGAAAGGAAGAATAGAACGTTGATTGAAGCTGCTAGAACAATGCTTGCTGATTCAAAGCTTCCGGTCATCTTTTGGGCAGAAGCAGTGAATACAGCATGTTATGTTCTTAATAGGGTTCTTACGGTTAAGAGACATAACAAGACTTGTTATGAGCTTTTGAACAATAAGAAACCTAACTTAAAAGGGTTTGAACCCTTTGGAGTTTCATGCACCATATTAAAGACTGGACATCAAGCAAAATTTGGTGAGAAGGCTGACGAAGGATTTTTCCTAGGTTATATGCCCAATTCGCCAAACAAGAGAGTCTTTAATAAAGTCACAGGACGTTTGGAGGTAGTTTATAATATTGAGGTTACGAGCTACTCACCGGATGTTCATAAGGGATTAGATTGGCAATTTGATTATTCTGATCTTTTTGCATCATTTAAAGTCCCTATTAGTGACTATGTCAGTAATTCAGAGATTCCATAACATTTATTGTTTGAAGATGAGAATATTAGTCCCACTTCAACATCAAGTGTTAAGCAGTCTGGAATTAAGACTAATGTTGACTCAGATAAAGCTCCCACAAGTGAGTCACAACAACCTTCAGAGGATAAGTCTCAAGAAACAGAAGATATTGATGATCTTACTACAAAGTTTGATGATATACTTACTCCTTTGAAACACTTAAGGATATCTTCTGCTCGTACGGAAGATGTACCTGCATTGGAAGAGATTGGTACTAATTTAGGAGATGATATACCGGTTGAACCAGTTACTACAACTAGAACGAGTAAGAATCATCCCGTTGAAAACATCATCGGTGATATTAATACTCCGGTTCAAACTAGGCATCAATCCAGAGCTAGTACGTCTGAGAATTTAGAATACCAAAGCTTGTATACTGCAATGAAAGAGACAGGGATTCCTAATCAATGTCTATATTCATGCTTTATCTCACAAGTCGAGCCTAAAAATGTTCAAATGGCTTTAAAAGAAAGCTCGTGGGTAGAAGCAATGCAAGAGGAACTATCACAGTTCTCTAAATTACAAGTATGGGAGTTGGTTGACCTACCAAAGGGAGAATATCCAATTGGAACTAGATGGGTATTTAAGTGCAAGAGAGATGATAAAGGAATCGTTACTCGCAATAAAGCTCGTCTGGTGGTTCAAGGTTTTAATCAACAAGAAGGTATTGACTACAATGAAGTGTTTGCACCAGTTGCTAGGCTAGAAGCAATTAGAGTGTTCTTAGCATTCGCATCATATTTTGGTATAAAAGTGTATCAGTTGGATGTTAAGAGTGCCTTTTTGTATGGAAAAGTGGAAGAATTGGTGTATGTTTCACAACCGCCAGGGTTTGCTGATACTGAGTATCCAGATAGAGTATATCGTTTGAATAAGGCTCTATATGGATTACATCAAGCACCTAGGGCATGGTATGGAACACTATCAACGTATCTACTTGAGAATGGATTTACAAGAGGATCGATTGATAGTACACTGTTTGTGAAGTGGAAAAAGAAAGACTTTCTTCTCATGCAAGTTTATGTTGATGACATTATCTTTGGATCGTCTGATGAAAAGATGTGTCAGGAGTTCGAACAAGTTATGAGAAAAAGGTTCGAAATGTCTGCAATGGGAGAGTTGAATTTCTTCTTAGGATATCAAGTTGATCAAAAGAAGGATGGATTCTTTATTCATCAATCTAAATATACATATGAGCTATTAGAACGCTTCAAGATGGATGAAAGTAAGGTCTACAATACTCCAATTCCAGTCAATCATGGACTAGGTCCAGATACATCGAGTGATGGCGATGTGGATCCAACTCTTTATAGAGCCATGATCGGATCACTAATGTATCTAACAGCCTCTAGGCCTGACATAATGTTTGCTGTTTGTTTATGCGCAAGATATCAGGCTAATCCGAAAGAGTCACACATGCAAGCTGTTAAACGAATCTTTCGTTACCTCAAAGGGAAACCTAAGCTGGGTCTTTGGTATCCGATTGATGGAGACTTAGATCTCGTAGCTTATACTGATTCGGATTATGGAGGATGTAATCAGAATAGGAAATCTACGACCTGAGGATGTCAATTCCTATGAGGTAGATTAGTATCCTGGCAGTGCAAGAAGCAAACCTCGGTAGCCATTTCTACATGTGAAGCTGAGTATGTTGCAGCTGGCAGCTGTTGCTCTCAAGTTCTATGGATTCAACAGCAACTGCGGGATTACGGGTTAAATATAACCAATACTCCTATGATGATTGATAACGAATCTACTATGTCGATCACCAATAATCCGGTGAAGCACAGTAAAACTAAGCATATTGATATTCGACATCATTTTATTAGAGATTGTGCTGAGAAAAAGTTTATAAAGTTAGTTAAGGTTCCATCATTGGATAACTTAGCAGACTTATTCACAAAGGCGTTCGACAGAGCAAGATTTGAGACGTTGGTTCAACTAAACGGAATGAGAAATCCAGAGTGATTAGTCTTCCAAGGGTATTTTTGTAATAGTTAGTATTTCTGTGTTCATTAAAAAAAAAAGGTGTATGGCATTCATTTGCTTGTTACCTAAGGGGAATCACCTTCATTAAAGAATATAAACAAAATATTCTTTGAAATTCATTTAAGTTTTTATTTGCAAAAACTAAGGGAAATGATAGTACATTAGGAGAATAAGCTTCACAATAATAAGCTTAAGTCCTAAGTATGATATGGTAGTAGGTTCAAATAAATTTGCTTTAGAACTACAGTGGTTCTATCAGGTATGTGTTTATATTTATTTGATTATACACCTATATCCACAAGTTATAATTTGTCTATTTTTAGTAAAATTTTAGATGGCTTCATCATATGATGTACTGGTAGGCAAATTATATGAAATTTTCTAAGTCTTAAGAATTTAATTAACTACTTGTTTATTATTTTGTGTAACTATTCTATGATGTATGACATTAAGTCTTAAATGTTGAATGATGGTATTACCATACACTGTTATCATGCATTTTAATTAAAGTGACAAATAGTAGCAATATGGGTATTAATTTAATTACTGGTAACTATGTTGTACTATGTACAGAACTGAAACCTTTAATTAAATTAATATTCTCAAATATATTTTGAATTATGCTAGAAGGAATCTTTTGTTGTACTACGTACAGACTTAGATAACATAGCATATTCAAAGTATGTTTGATATTTGTCTAACCGTAAAAATTCAAGTGTATGTTATATGTTTCGAAAAGATACATCATTTAGTAACCGCTACCTTGAAAATTTAATGATGCAGTGTTATGTGTTTTACTTGAATTCTTCAGTATGTCATATAATAGGAAGCACTTGATAATTCTCATACTAACAATAAAGAGTTTGCTTAGAAAATTGAGTATAATTTGTTTATGTGGATCATATACTGGTAATCGTCTTGAACTATCTATAATTAAAATATTTACTTTATGTGCGTAATGCATTTATTAATTATGCTATGTGGATAAAGGTACCTAAGATATAGTTTTATAAATATAAATGTATAAATGATATATTTAGTTGTAATTTTATAGTAATTTATTTGAATTTCATGAGGTATGTATACTACCAATCTGCTTAAACTTTTTAAATATATCATGAATTGCTTATTCTTACTAATATGATCCCTAAGCAGATAAATTCTTATTCATTTTGTGTATGTATTTTATTTTGTTTCAAGTGTTTAATAAAATGGTACTTGATACCTATGATTATGTAATTTTGTTTTAGTTTTTAATTTTTGTGTTAATTATGCTTACCCTTCGGAATTAAATCATACTGAATGTTTTTTGAGTTGAACAACGTGACAAATACAAGTGAAAATTAATTATAATTTAGACTTGTGAAAATATCGGGTTTTTATTTATACTTAGAATTAAAATTCGCGTTTTTAATTATTTCTGCGAGTTGACTTCGACTTGCGAGTCCGCTTCAAATCTCGCGAATCGAATGTAAAGTATAAAGGTGGTCAAACGAGTCAGACCAACCCACCGAACCCACATACTTCGCGAGTTCAGTAAAGCTTGCGAATCCGTCAACAAGGCGAAACGAGGCGATTTATTGTTTTCGTTTGATTTCGATTCTTAGATTACGGGAACGAGTTATTCAATCCGAGGACTTTATACACCTTCATATTGCGAACATTTTGAGGTATAAACCAACGGATTTCACCGTGTAAATAACAAGAAATTGAAGTTTTTATAAAACTTAGGGTTTCGGGTTAAAAACTAAACGATTTGCGTCGATTACGATGTTATTGGACATAAATCCTTGTGGTTTATGTTAAATGGATGTTAATAAACGTAAATCAATTGATAGATCATGTTAAATTCAACAGATTAATCGATTTTAATTAAAAATTATCAACGGCTGTTCATCGAACGAGTTGAGATTTTACCTCGACTCCCTGATTGAATGAAGCGAGTTGACATTGTGAATCAACTCGCAGCGAGTTGACTAGCGAATCCATGAGATTAGCGAGTTCACTTCAATAGCTGCTTTATAAGTTTAGCGAGTTCATAAGCAAAACGAGTTGACCTCACCTCGTTAGGCCAGTTTATGCGAGTCCAGTACTTAGAAAAATTTTATTTTTTAAAGTAGTGATATAAATGTTAAGACTTTTTAAGTAATAACTTTTATGAAATGGATTTGTGTTAATTCTTATATGATTATATCGAAAGTCTACTAATTTAAGAAGAAAATTAGTGGCGTGTCCTAATTTCACATTAGCGGTATAATTTTTAACGTTAACGACTTGAGATTTTTATTAAAATAACAAGTACCTAACGTGATTTAAATTAGACTTAAGACTTTTTAGTTATAAGTAAAATTTTTATATACGACTTGAGATTATTTTTGTATCAAGTTATATATAATTACAATTTTAAACTAAGATGTTTGATGAATCTCGATTCATAATACATAATAGTTTAAATATTTTTTATCGTGCATTAAATTATATCTGTTGTTTGTATTTATTACAGATATGGCTAGAGCATTTGATAAGGGTCACAACATCCTGGTTGATCTGAACCTTGAGGCCAAACGGGCTGACAGGGTTGCTGATATATTACGTTTTCTAGCACGATCAAGGATTAGATATGCCATTACGGCCAATCCTCCTATCTCACAGACTATACTGAACGATTTCTGGACGGATATTGTTTATGACGAATCTGTCACTCCGCCAGAGATTCGAGCCACAGTTGGTGGACAACCTGTTACCTTTTCAGCTGGTAATCTTCGTGAGATTTTGCAGCTAGGTACGGTAGAACAGGAGAACGGGGATATTGAGTATCCTATGGACTTTATTGAGGGTGCTATTGGACGTATGGGATATACAGGAGACAGGCGTGGACGTCAGTTCCAGAAGCCTCTGGTCATTGGTCAGTGGAGGTTTCTTTGGCACGTGATGAATATAGTCTTCGCAGCAAAGAAAGGTGGCTTTGATGAGTTGAGCCCTGCGATTCTATCGGCTGTACTGTCACTGGTTTACAATAAACCATACAGTTTTTGTGATTACATTTTTGGAGAGATAGCTAGACAGATATCGGGTTCTGTTAGATCTAGATTTATGATCTACCCGAGGTTTTGTATGCTTATCATACGTGCGCGTCTACCGAACTTGGTTATTCCTGAGCCGTTTTTATCGGTGAATACCATTGATCAACGTGGTTATAATGCCATGTTTATGCAGACGATTAGGAAGGAAGGAGTGGTGAAACCGGAAATTAGACCACTTTTTGGATATATTGTTGATCCGAACTACGTTGCACCGCCAAATCATGGGTGGTTGGACGTAGCTCCTGCTGCTGTTGTTGCTCCTGCTGTTGCTGATGTTGTACCTGCACCTGTAGCTGAGGAAGCTCAACCTGAAGATCCACAAGGGCTCCTTGAGGATGTTCTTATTCAGGCTGGTCAGGTGGATCAGCAGGTGAATCAAGAGGTTGCTGCACAGGTTGTGCAAGAAGTTTTGGAGCAGAATGATGATGAGACAAATCCTTTGCTTCAAGACATTGAGAGTTACTTGGCACCACCTGAGGTAATCTGTTACTTATGTAATAATATAGATGCTTAGTTGATAGATTGTTTTTATTGATCATAGATGCATAATATTATTATATAATGATTCTGATATTAGATATTTAGTAAATTGGATATTATTTCTGATTTTAAAAATATAAATATCATTATACGAACAGGAAGCTGAAGCTGAGGCTGCACATCCAGAAGTTATATTACTTGAGGATGAGCAGATACAGCTTGATAGATCAGTTGTTGTACCAACTGAGGTATTATATCTGATTAATCTTAAATATATAGAACTTGTATGATAGAGCTTACGCTAATCATAAATGTTTAATATATTTAAAATTTAGGATCCTGTTAGATCATCTAGAGGTCGTGATGGTGAGACGGCTTCAGATGAAGATTCTGATAATACACCTTCTCCTCCTCCATCTGCTTCTGAAAAGAAGAGGAAGGGTAAGAGTATTCTGGAGGAAGGTACTGAGGAAGTTGAGATTCCTTTGATGAAGCGTCCGAGAACGCTTACTATTCGAGAAGGTTAGTATTAATTAAAGTTAAATAATCTTAACTTGTTGTTTATCAGGAGTTGAACTGAGACAGTTAATTCTGTATACAGTTTCTCAGGATACACCACAGGTAGAGATGGTTGCACCGGTGGTTACGGAATCGATGTCTTTACCGCTTCAAGTATGAGATATAAATTCTATAACTATGAGTGTTATGCAATTAATTAGAGTTTGAGACAGAGTAATCTGTAACAATAACTGATTTTAATTGTGTTTAACTTTACAGCATGAGGTTGCTGATTTAGTTCGTGGAGCTAATTTTCCGACGAACAAAACAGCTAGATTTGCGACAAGTTTGCTTACGCAAGCTTTGTCTCAACCTCATACACCGCTTACCAGAGACTGGCATATTGAGTCTCTTACACCGCCTGGACCCAGAACGATACCTGTTACTCCAACGACTGATGCTGAAAGGATTACATCCTTAGAGTCGAGGGTAAAGGATTTGGAGAAGCTTACTTCTCAGATTCCAGAGCTGGTGTCGAGCAATCTTCTTCTTTCACAACAGATACTCAAGCAGAGTGAATCGTACAATCTGTTGATGAAGACTCATGAGACGTTACTTGCGGACTTCACTGTACAGAGACTGAAGTTATCTTCTTTAGAGAGTCTGGTCTTGAGATCGCATTCAGGACAGCCTGCTCAGGGGGAGATATTGGTATATCTGGAGTCTTGCAGAGAGAATGAGTTGAAGAGAAAGAGAGATCAAGACAAGGACGATGATCCCAATGCACCGAGTGGTGAGCAGACTGGTCCTTCAAAGACTAGTGAGCAAGCTACTATTCAGGGGGAGTCTGGTGCTGGTGCTAGTGGTTCTGGAGTGGGTACAAGTGCAGATAAGACTGTATCGGGTGATACTGAAGCTGGTAAGATAGCTTAGTATTATCTTAGTACTGTAATATTTGTAATAGTTTGTAGTGAACAAGTGTAAACTTAATTATTGTGTAAATATATTTGGCTTAGGGTTATTATTATTTTAAGTAAAATATGTTTGGTAATTTAAGTTTATAAAATTATGTTAAGATAAAATAGTGATCGAAAGACTTCTGACTTATTGAGTAGTCGAGCGGCGTGTTCCGATTAATTTCGGCGGTCATAATTTTATAATAACATATGCATTTTAGATTTGATTATAGACTTAAGACCGTAAGGTTTATAAGTAATTAACAAGTTAAAAATGTATTCGTATTAACTAGACAAATGATATATAATTTAAAGGTTAAATTGATAATGAATGAGATCAATTAACACTTGGAAATTATATAAGGTAATTAATAGTAAATTTAAATGTTTGGTGATTATTCACAATGCATTAGAATTTAAAATTAATTAATATTTGTTAAGTAGACTTAAGAGATTTTAGATTGATTCAGGGTAATCAATAAAAGATTTTATAAGTTATATTTATATTGCGTTTATATGTTAGGTTAAAATATACAAAAGAATTAATAAAGAAATTCTTAGATTGGTTCAGGGAAATCAATAAAGAATTTGAATTATTAATATATTTGTATTTATGTTTTTCTCTAGGAATGGAAATGCTTAATCTATCAGATTCGGAAGATGATATTCTGGATGAGATAGATGAAGAGATTGATTATGATATTGAAGAAGGAGAGTTCAAACTTCCTGAAGATTGGACTGCAGTATTTGAATCAGTGATAGATGAAGGTGTTGATCTGGATGCAAATGTAGATGAACATGTTGTGAATCCATCAACGACTGAATTTGTTTTTGTAAATGAACAAGGAGAATCAGTTATTGATTTAGAAGCTTTTGAGAATGCTTCTGAAGATTCAGATACTGAAGTTGAAGAAATAGAGGACAAATACAAACATATGGTTGGTAATCCTATGTTTATCCAAGAAATGCTGAAAAAGAAAAAGGAAAATAAGCAACGCATTTTGAAAGAAGTTGATATTACTGGAAAGCGTGTACTTAAAACTGGCATTATTGGATGGTATTATGACTCTGACCTGAAGCTCTTCGCGATCAAAAGGTTTGACGGGGTTCAATATTTTGAGAAGAAGCTTACCGTGTTTAGTTCATTGCCTCGATATGAGATTCGAGACTTGGCTAGATTAGATATGAAAAATCCAAGTGATGATGATTATGCTAAGTATGTTGAGCGTATCATTAGGACTGAAGGATTATCTATGAAGTTTTCGAAGATTAAGCCAAGGAAAGGAAAAATGATAAAGCTAAACGAACTTAGTCAGAGAACTGGAAGAAGAAGAAGGAAGAAGGTTTATCCAGCGGTCAAATGCATTAAGCAAATACCAATGAAGACTATGCCTCAGAATATTTTGGGAAAATTGAAATATTGGGGGGTAGATGCTGGAACAGGAGAAGCCTTTATGATTGAAGCTGATGATGATTATCCTAATGGCGAAAAAGAAATTCTTCGTGTATATGATCACAGACATTTGATGAATTTATCAAAGGAAGATTTGATTATGTTATACAAGAACAAGATCATATCTACTGTTGGTTGGGGTGATTTAGCACGAGATTATCATAGGATGGTTAAAACATGCATCAAGCTTAAAATTTTTGCAGGAAGTAAGATTTACAAATGAAGACCAAAGACAGCGTGAAGATAAAGACGCTAGAGCTATTGTCAAGGGGGAGTCTGTTGAGACATAGATTGTGACAACAGATCTAGCTTGATATAGGACTAGTGTAATTATTATTACGTTTGTATATTGGTTTAGATTTGTAAATAAATATTTGTTTTGTTAGTAATATTCGTTAAACATATTATTGTGTTAAGTTAGACGAATTATTAAATACGAAATAAATACATTCTGTGCGAGTCGAGTTCTCAGGTCGCGAGATTAACGAGCTGAGATGAGAACTGAATTCGTGGAAGTCTGGCGAGCCGAGTTCCGAGTTGGGCTTGGGCTGCGAGTTGGACCGAACTCGCAGGCCCTTGCGAGTCGAGACGAGCTGGACATATATAATGTTTTTCAATCGGTGAAAAACATAACTTTTGCATTCTGATTTCAATTGCTGCGAATTCAACAAACCAGAGAAAAACATAACCTAAGGCTAGGCTTTGACGATTCGTTGTTTAAAGCTAAGTCTAGTTAAAACGCAATACGAACATATTCGTTGTTAGTAAAATAACACCGTATTGAGGGATTCCGCACCTTAATACTACAGATAACGAAGTTATTGATCCTAAAACTAGGGGACTTACAAGATATTTCCCAGGAATGACTCCCATTCCCTAGGAATCAGGTAGGCTGTTAACATATTGATTCGGATTCCCTAGGAATGACTTTCATTCCCCGGGAATCAGGGCTGCTGTAAACACTTAATTTCAGATTCCCCAGGAATGACTCCCATTCCCCAGGAACCAAGGCTGCACAAACTAATACCAAAATACGAATTTCAAACGCGTATAACTCTTTACTCGTACATCCGTTTGACCTGAAATTTTGAGTACACGTCCACTGTGATCATATAAACCTTTTCTCATTTTCACTTTTTTAATTTTCACAATAAATCTCATTTTGACCCGTTAACTCAAATTTGGCTAATTTTAGTCAAAAATCTCAACATACCATATTCTAATTCACTACACTTCAGCTCCTAAACTTTTGACCAATTATTCACCATCACATTTAAGACTTGTGGGCATGAAAACATTTGACTTTAGTCCACCATAGCCCATTTTGACTCTTTAACCCATTGGTTGCCCATTTGGACACCAAAGTGACCCGATTGGGTCTTTAACCATATTGACCCACTTTCTTGGTCAAAACTCATCCAATTGACTCATTCTAAGTCAAATAACTTTCTAACATCTTTATTGGACCATAACATCAAAATTTGACCATTTCAACTTTCATGAAGTAACTTTTCTCATTTTACATGACTTTCTCATACAAGTAAATTAACATTATTCTTGACTCTTTCTCCTTTGACTTTTCTAAGTCAAAGATACAAGTCATGACTATTTATAACTTTACATTTCAAACATTTCTTTGGGCGATTTATACAATTGGACATTCATAACGATCATTCAAGGAAAGGGAGCTTATCTAACCGTAAATCAAGCTCCATTCCACGCTAATCTCTTGCATCCATCTTCTATCCACTTTAACTATTTGATTCAACCGAACCAAGCACCTACACATGAAACATCTTACGAAGTAAGCATTAAGCTTAGTGAGTATATAGGCAATTAAATGAGTAATTGCATAACCTTTCCACATATAATAATATTAATCATAACCATTTACCTTACTACATAACCATTGAGTGAATATATAAAATACTCTTAAATCTTACCAAATAGTACCATGCCTCTCAGTGACATGATGTAACACCCCAGTTTTTAAGGTATTATTTTAGTAAATAAAAATATGTTTTTATAGTTCAGTTTTACAGTATTATTTTAGTGTACGATAATATATACATCTTTTTAATTTTAGATCTCTAAATAGTGAGATATAATAGAAAACGTAAGCTAGTTGTCCAGTTTCAGACTGTGTAGTATAGAAATTAAAAGGATTTAGATGGTTCGTACGTGCTTATCTTTCAGTACCTTCTCATTTCATCCAGAACTTCAAAATAAACAGAGGAAAATCGCAGGGAACAAAGGAAATCAAGAATCAATCATCAAATCATAATTTAGTCTTTCAATTCAAGCTCTAATTTACTAGAATCAGCATCCTCTATCACTCTCTAATTCCTGTAAGTTGTTCTTCCTTCTCTAAAACCCTAGAACTTGGGTTTTATGGGGTTTTAGTTAATTGATATGAATTAATCCGAAATTAGAGTTTGTAATTGATTAGTTAGTGTTAGTATAGCATATAAATCATGATTAGAATCCTAATTTCATGCTAGAAAGGATAGATTATGATTTGAGTTCATGGGGTTTTTATGAACTTCATGAATTAGTTGAATTTAAAGAGTTAAAGTATTAGTAGATGTTAGAACTATTATGAAAGTAGTTAAATTCATAATAAAGCTATGATTTTGATCATGATAAGTAAGTTAGTTAGTTTAGTTAAAGTGAAGTTAGTGAATCTCAAGTGGGGGAGAAGAGAATTAGATGATAATAGTTTAAAGTTGTGATTAGTTATTGATTATGTGCCATGTGTATATGTAATAGGTGCTAAAGAGGAATTGTCATCATTTGATCATCTTGTTTCAAATTATTCAACCATACAAGGTGAGTTTATGAATTGACTAGATCATGATTATGTAACTTGTTAAGATTAGTTATGATTATATCATGATTATGATGAAAGCTCGTGATTAGAATGGTTAATGGTTATTAGCCATATTTTGATTAGAATAGCTAACCAAGGTTGGCTTTGTTTGATTAGTGGTTAACTTATGTTAGCCAAACATTGATTAGTTATGTGCACATATGATTAGAATTGTGAAAGTGAAGTTGCAAGAAAAGGGAAGTAGTTCCTTACTTTGTTCATTATTTGCTTTATGTTAATAATGCATTGTATCATGTAGTTTCATATTCTCACTAAGCAAATTGCTTAATTAGTTTAGTTATGTTGTAGGTACAAGTGAAAGCGGAAGGGGTAAAGAAGTTGCGAAAGGGTAGAAGTGGAGTGCTAGCTTGTTGTAAGTTACACAAGCTTTCTCTTTAAATTATCGTTTTGGAACCTTGAAAGATCGCCCAAACAATGTTTTGACATGTTTTGGTTTTGAAAGAAATGACTAGATTGATTATGTGTAATAGAGTAAAGTTGTGTAAGATTAGTAGATAATGTTTGGAAAGTGTTAAGTTGTAACTTGTAATAGAAGTGATATTTTGATTATGTACATATTGAAAGTTTTAACGAAAGTCAACGATGTTATTAGTTAATTTGGAAGTGTGTTTAGTTATTGAATGGGTCAAATTAGCTCTTTTGGATCAGCGGGTCATAATGGGTCAAAACGGGTCTTAATGATGCCTATGAACGAATTTGAGTTAGATAAAGATTGGAAGTATAGTGATTAGTCTCGCAAGTTTGTTTTGATAGTAGAAATGTGTGCCTAAAGTTTCAGCTTCTAAGTCTTAATGGTTTGAAACTTAGTATGTTAGAAAAATGTTGGAATTTAGCCGAAAATGACCCTTAAGCCCAAATTCCGATAAATTGAGAAATTTGAGAAAGTGCGAAAATAGAAAGTTTCATTTTGACTATAGTAAAGTGCCTGCAAAGTTTCATGTTTTAACTCTTTGTCGTTTGAAAGATATGCGCGTCCAAAGTTCGGAAAATGGTAAATAGTGGAAAGAAAACTGCAGGTGCTGTAAACGCCAGGGTACCCGGCGGGTAGCCTGAGTACCCGGCGGGTAAAAGCAATATTAAGATCAAGCCGGCGGTTTCCTAAGCCCACCCGGCGGCTTCTCAAGCCTTTAAACGGGCATTAGGTTCTGTTACCCCAAAAGTTAATTCACCCGGTGGCTAAGGGGGAAAACCCGGCGGCTAGACGTGGGTACCCGGCGGGTAACCCATCTACCCGGCGGGTAAGTGGTGTTTTCAGCAGATTTTTATTTTTTACTTAAATGTAATACAGATCAATAGATTAGTATACAGGAACGATAATATAGATAATGGGACCAATAGAAATACATTTCAGTGTAAAAAAAAAAAAAAAAAAAAAAAATGTTCAGATTTTCAGGGCGTTTCAAGTTGGTATCAGAGCGATGGTTTAAGAGATTTAAGCAATCCACAGTAGGATTGCCTAAACTTAAACCACTTATAAATGTGCAGTAGTTAATTATAGTTATGTTTTCGCAATGTTTTGCATATGATTAGTAGATTATGATTAGAGTAAGAATGATTGCTTGGAATTGTAATATATTTAAGAATTTTGAATAGAAACATGTATTTAGTATAATATTACTACGTCTGGCCAACGAGGTTATATTTTGCTAAGCATGTGGGAGATTCAAAGTTGTTAAATATGTGAAGATAAAGGCAATCATTATTTAATAGTTGAAGTAGAGAATTCTTATGTTTAATTGTGTTTTTATATTGTTCAGTAAATGGAATCCACACCAAACAAAGAAGCTGAGGGTTCAAATGTACGTTCTCCTACTCAAGAGGAGAATGTTTCAGAAAGAAGTCTAGATCCTGAGGACCGGATGCTATTAAAAGATGTGATTGGGCAAGCCCTACAGGAATTTGCTCCTAAGGTATATACCCGAATGGAGCAAATTATTAATACACGATTAGTAGAATTTGAACAGAAGCATCCTGTCTTAGCTAACCCTCAGTTGAATAGTGAAATGTTAAGTGCTCAGCAACAAATGAACAAAGAAAAAGAACGTTTTGAATATAAAAACTTTGCCAATTGTAGTCCCCCAGAATTTCATGGAGAGAGAGACCCGATTAGTAGTCATAGGTGGATTAGTAAGATAGAAGAAACTTTTCTACTTTGTGACTGTCCAGAAAGGCTACGTGTATTGTTTGCTGCTCATCAGTTGAAAGATAGTGCTCAGGATTGGTGGGGTACTCAAGTTAAAACACATGGTGCTATAGAAGCCGCAAAGTTTTCTTGGAGTATGTTTAAAGAAAAGTTTATAGCAGAATTTGCTCCAATGGCAGAAGTAGAGAGATTGAAAGGAGAGTTCTTAGCTATTAATCAAGGGAAAATGTCGGTAACTGAGTACACTAACGTGTTTTATGATAAATCTCAGTTTTGTCCCGAATATACCTCGAATCCAGGGTTAATGAAGGATCATTATTACCGACATTTGAACATAGATATCAAAGAAGCAGTTGACCCGACTATTTATGATTCTATTCCTAAGATGATGAATAAGGGGTTGACTCGAGAGAAGGAGTTGCAAGTGAAAGCAGATGATCGCGCTAATAAGAGAAAAGCAGAACAAGCCTCTTCTCAATCACAGCAGTCAAAGAAATTTAAAAATTTCGGAAAGCAGCAGTCATCACAACCACAACAACAGAAGTCACAATCTCAACAATCAAACCGTCAATCACAAGCTCCAGCTCGGGAATTTCCCAAGTGTAATAATTGTGGTAGAAAGCATCCAGGAGAATGTCAGTTAGGGAGTACAGCTTGTTACAAATGTCGTCAGCAAGGGCATATCGCTGCTAATTGCCCTAATCCATATAGAATGTGCTTTTATTGCTATAAGGATGACCACTTACAAGCTAACTGTCCTGCTAAACTAGAAGATATGAAAAGAAATGAACAGAAGAAAGAAGCGGAAAAGAAAAGAGAAGCGAGCGGACAGAAAGCTAAAGGTCGTTCTTTTCAGATTACAGCAGATGAGGCAAAGGAGTCACATGACGTGGTGACAGGTACCTTCATAATTAACACTATACCTGCCCATGTTTTATTTGACTCTGGAGCCACCAAGTCTTTTGTATCATTATCATTTTGTGAAAAGTTGAATACTCCTATTGTTAAATTAGAACGCCCTTTGGAAGTTGAAATTGCCGATAGCAAATTAGTTATTGTTAGTGATGTTTATAGAGGGTGTACAATTGAAATAGGAGGTGAAGTGTTCAAAATAGATTTGATTCCTATGCAAATGGGGGAATTTCATGTAGTTATAGGAATGGACTGGATGGGAAAGAATAAGGGTATGATTAATTGTCATGAAAAGATAGTTCTCCTGAAAGCACCTAGCGGAAGGGAGATTGTTGTCTATGGCGAGCGTTCTAATAGATCCATTCCTGTTTGTACCTTTGCTCGAGCTAAAAGATTTTTGTCACACGGGTGTCAAGCCTTTTTGGCGCACGTGGTTGATAATTCTAAAGCTGTACCCGAACTTTCTAGTATTCCAGTGGTGAAAGAATTTCCTGAAGTGTTTCCTGATGAACTTCCAGGTATTCCACCTGATAGACAAGTGGAATTTCGAATTGATCTTATTCCTGGAGCTATTCCAATTGCTAAAACTCCTTATCGGTTAGCTCCAACTGAAATGCAAGAAATGATGAAACAATTGCAAGAACTTTTAGATAAAGGTTTCATCCGTCCTAGTAGTTCACCTTGGGGAGCTCCAGTATTATTTGTAAAGAAGAAAGATGGTTCCCTAAGAATGTGTATAGATTACCGGGAACTAAATAAAGTGACCATTAAGAACAGATATCCCTTGCCTCGAATAGATGATTTATTTGATCAGTTACAGGGTGCCAGTTTCTTTTCAAAGATTGATCTTCGTTCTGGCTACCATCAGTTAAAAGTAAGGGAAGAAGATATTGCAAAAACTGCTTTTCGTACTCGTTATGGTCACTTTGAATTTACAGTTATGCCTTTCGGCTTAACTAATGCTCCAGCTGCATTCATGGACTTGATGAACAGAGTTTGTCGGCCCATGCTTGATATCTTTGTTATAGTTTTTATTGATGATATTCTTATCTATTCTAAAAGTGAAGCTGAGCATGCAGCACATCTCAGGCAAGTTCTTGAAACACTTCGTTGTGAAAAGTTATTTGCCAAATTTTCTAAATGTGAATTTTGGTTACGAGAAATCCAATTTCTTGGACATGTGATCAATATTCACGGCATTCAAGTCGATCCTTCCAAGATAGCAGCAGTAATGAAGTGGGACCCCCCTACAAGTCCTACTGAAATCAGGAGTTTTCTTGGTCTAGCTGGCTATTATCGTCGTTTTATTCAAGATTTTTCAAGGATTGCTACTCCTTTGACTCAGTTGACTAGAAAGAGTGTTCAGTGGAAGTGGGGAGAGGAGCAATTCAAAGCATTTCAGATGTTGAAAGAAAAGCTTAGCCAAGCCCCTATTCTTGTTTTACCCGAAGGCAACGAGGATATGGTGGTGTTTTGTGATGCTTCAAAACTCGGATTAGGCTGTGTTCTTATGCAGCGTGGGAAGGTCATTGCTTATGCTTCACGCCAGTTAAAATCACATGAGCAAAACTATCCCACTCATGATCTTGAATTAGCAGCAGTGGTCTTCGCTCTTAAAATTTGGCGCCATTACCTCTATGGTGTTAAATTCATTATCTATACAGACCACAAAAGTCTTAAATATTTCTTTGACCAGCGTGATTTGAACAATCGTCAGAGAAGATGGCTAGATTTAGTTAAAGATTATGACTGCGACATACTTTACCATCCTGGCAAAGCAAATGTTGTAGCCGATGCTCTTAGCAGAAAGGTTAGTCATTCTATTCTTTCAGTGAAATCTCTTCAAATGACTGTGCTTCCTCAGTTATTTGATTCTATTAAAATCGCTCAGATTGAAGTTTTAGCCTCTAATGACCCGAATAATCAACGTTTAGCGGGTCAACTTTCTGAATTAGTAGACGATTCTAGAGGTTTGAAGACTCGTTTTGGTAGAATATGGATACCAAGGACGAGTGAAATAAAGAAAGTGTTATTAGAACAGGCGCATAAATCCAAGTATTCTATTCATCCTGGTGCTACCAAGATGTACCGTGACCTGAAACGTGACTATTGGTGGCCAGGTATGAAGCGTGATATAGTTAAACATGTTCAGAATTGTCTCACTTGTCTGCAAGTTAAAACAGAGCACCAGCAACCATACGGTAAACTTCAGCCTTTAGATATACCGATATGGAAATGGGAACACATCACCATGGATTTTGTTACCAAGTTGCCAAAGACCCCTAGGCAACATGACACTATTTGGGTGATCGTGGACCGATTGACAAAAAGTGCTATTTTCCTTCCTATTCAAGAAGCTTCTTCTTCAGAAAAGTTAGCCGATCTTTATGTTAAAGAAGTTGTTGCTAGGCATGGAGTTCCACTTTCTATAGTTTCAGATCGTGATACTCGTTTTACTTCTCGATTCTGGAATAAATTTCAAGAAGATTTGGGAACTCGATTGCATATTAGTACAGCTTTTCATCCTCAAACTGATGGTCAGAGTGAACGTACCATTCAGACTCTTGAAGATATGCTTAGAGCTTGTGCCATTGATTTTGGTGGTAGTTGGGATACTCATCTTCCATTGGTTGAGTTTTCCTATAATAATAGTTATCATTCTTCGATTAAAATGCCACCTTATGAAATGTTGTATGGTAGAAAATGTCGAACTCCAATTTGTTGGAGTGAGATTGGTCAGAGAGAGCTTGGGAGTACAGATATAGTACAGTTGACTACTGAAAAGATTGATCAAATTAGAGAAAGATTAAAGATGGCACAAGATCGACAAAAGTCATATGCAGACAAGCGGAGAAGGCCTATTGAATTTCAAGTAGGTGATAAGGTGATGCTTAAAGTTTCACCTTGGAAAGGGATTAGACGTTTTAGAAAGCGAGGAAAGTTGAGTCCAAGATATATTGGACCTTTTGAAATTATTGATAGGGTTGGGAAGGTTGCGTATCGATTACAATTACCAGAAGAACTTGGTAGTATACATGATACATTTCATGTGTCTCAGCTCAGAAAGTGTTTAGTTGATGAGGCTTCTTATGTACCACTGACAGAAATAGAAATAAATGATAAATTAAGTTATATAGAAGAGCCAGTTAAAATCCTTGATCAGAAAGTAAAGCAGCTCAGAAATAAATTAGTTTCGATAGTTAAAGTTCAGTGGCGACATAGGAAGGGTTCAGAATTTACTTGGGAACCGGAGGAGTGGATGATGATATACTACCCTGCGGTACACCAAGAATGGTTCGTGAGGACACGAACAGAATAAGTGGGGGAGAGTTGTAACACCCCAGTTTTTAAGGTATTATTTTAGTAAATAAAAATATGTTTTTATAGTTCAGTTTTACAGTATTATTTTAGTGTACGATAATATATACATCTTTTTAATTTTAGATCTCTAAATAGTGAGATATAATAGAAAACGTAAGCTAGTTGTCCAGTTCCAGACTGTGTAGTATAGAAATTAAAAGGATTTAGATGGTTCGTACGTGCTTATCTTTCAGTACCTTCTCATTTCATCCAGAACTTCAAAATAAACAGAGGAAAATCGCAGGGAACAAAGGAAATCAAGAATCAATCATCAAATCATAATTTAGTCTTTCAATTCAAGCTCTAATTTACTAGAATCAGCATCCTCTATCACTCTCTAATTCCTGTAAGTTGTTCTTCCTTCTCTAAAACCCTAGAACTTGGGTTTTATGGGGTTTTAGTTAATTGATATGAATTAATCCGAAATTAGAGTTTGTAATTGATTAGTTAGTGTTAGTATAGCATATAAATCATGATTAGAATCCTAATTTCATGCTAGAAAGGATAGATTATGATTTGAGTTCATGGGGTTTTTATGAACTTCATGAATTAGTTGAATTTAAAGAGTTAAAGTATTAGTAGATGTTAGAACTATTATGAAAGTAGTTAAATTCATAATAAAGCTATGATTTTGATCATGATAAGTAAGTTAGTTAGTTTAGTTAAAGTGAAGTTAGTGAATCTCAAGTGGGGGAGAAGAGAATTAGATGATAATAGTTTAAAGTTGTGATTAGTTATTGATTATGTGCCATGTGTATATGTAATAGGTGCTAAAGAGGAATTGTCATCATTTGATCATCTTGTTTCAAATTATTCAACCATACAAGGTGAGTTTATGAATTGACTAGATCATGATTATGTAACTTGTTAAGATTAGTTATGATTATATCATGATTATGATGAAAGCTCGTGATTAGAATGGTTAATGGTTATTAGCCATATTTTGATTAGAATAGCTAACCAAGGTTGGCTTTGTTTGATTAGTGGTTAACTTATGTTAGCCAAACATTGATTAGTTATGTGCACATATGATTAGAATTGTGAAAGTGAAGTTGCAAGAAAAGGGAAGTAGTTCCTTACTTTGTTCATTATTTGCTTTATGTTAATAATGCATTGTATCATGTAGTTTCATATTCTCACTAAGCAAATTGCTTAATTAGTTTAGTTATGTTGTAGGTACAAGTGAAAGCGGAAGGGGTAAAGAAGTTGCGAAAGGGTAGAAGTGGAGTGCTAGCTTGTTGTAAGTTACACAAGCTTTCTCTTTAAATTATCGTTTTGGAACCTTGAAAGATCGCCCAAACAATGTTTTGACATGTTTTGGTTTTGAAAGAAATGACTAGATTGATTATGTGTAATAGAGTAAAGTTGTGTAAGATTAGTAGATAATGTTTGGAAAGTGTTAAGTTGTAACTTGTAATAGAAGTGATATTTTGATTATGTACATATTGAAAGTTTTAACGAAAGTCAACGATGTTATTAGTTAATTTGGAAGTGTGTTTAGTTATTGAATGGGTCAAATTAGCTCTTTTGGATCAGCGGGTCATAATGGGTCAAAACGGGTCTTAATGATGCCTATGAACGAATTTGAGTTAGATAAAGATTGGAAGTATAGTGATTAGTCTCGCAAGTTTGTTTTGATAGTAGAAATGTGTGCCTAAAGTTTCAGCTTCTAAGTCTTAATGGTTTGAAACTTAGTATGTTAGAAAAATGTTGGAATTTAGCCGAAAATGACCCTTAAGCCCAAATTCCGATAAATTGAGAAATTTGAGAAAGTGCGAAAATAGAAAGTTTCATTTTGACTATAGTAAAGTGCCTGCAAAGTTTCATGTTTTAACTCTTTGTCGTTTGAAAGATATGCGCGTCCAAAGTTCGGAAAATGGTAAATAGTGGAAAGAAAACTGCAGGTGCTGTAAACGCCAGGGTACCCGGCGGGTAGCCTGAGTACCCGGCGGGTAAAAGCAATATTAAGATCAAGCCGGCGGTTTCCTAAGCCCACCCGGCGGCTTCTCAAGCCTTTAAACGGGCATTAGGTTCTGTTACCCCAAAAGTTAATTCACCCGGTGGCTAAGGGGGAAAACCCGGCGGCTAGACGTGGGTACCCGACGGGTAACCCATCTACCCGGCGGGTAAGTGGTGTTTTCAGCAGATTTTTATTTTTAACTTAAATGTAATACAGATCAATAGATTAGTATACAGGAACGATAATATAGATAATGGGACCAATAGAAATACATTTCAGTGTAAAAAAAAAAAAAAAATGTTCAGATTTTCAGGGCGTTTCACATGAATACTAACTTACTATTAGCATAGTCAAGAATTTTCAACACATCTACCATGGCAATTCCGAAGAATTGATACATTACCAAGCTAATGACCTCGTCACTACTTGGATACCACCAAGCCAATGATTAATATCACCCCTTGGTTCCACAATGATACACGTGTATAACACATGTTCTTCACATAACTTGCACGTACTCTTCACATACCATGTGCAAAACACATACTCTTTCAATACTTACTACTTTATACTATTAATATCTTATGCCTTAGCAACAATATGTATAATCACTATCAATTCACATTACAAGCATAAGCAATACTTTACTTGCTTGTATGAACCTTTTTCTCACAAGCAAGATAGAACACCCAACCCTTACCCATTTAACCCCCATATAACTCACCTTAGCTTTATAGACGATAAGGCGATCTAACACTTGCTTTGAACCTTCCATACCATTTGATCACCTAACATATAACATAATCACATAACAACACATTTAACATCAACCGGTGATCAAATCATCTAATTATCATTACTAACTTTTTATTTTCATAAGTTGATCTTTAAATCAACTAATTGTAGCTTCACTTTAATTTACATAATCATGTGAGCTATTAACAATATTAACTCACTTTCTAACCATTTCATATCAACAATTGAATTAATTTAAACGTTTAAAGTTAACTAATCCAATTCATATCATTTACATCTTTCCAAGTTACGATCAATATGATCACAACTATACTTTAATCACTTTAACCATTACTAATCAACCTTATTAATTCAAGAACAAGGTTAATTAACATCCATTAACAATAATCCACCAAAACCCCATATTAGGTTTAAGTGAATTCTTAATAAATTCCATACCCTTTAACTTGAATTAGTGTTAATATCATAATTACAAAGCTTTACTAACACTAATTAACATTACTTCACTTTACTATTCATGATCATCACCATGTTCATCTCAAGAACACCTTAAAAATACTTAATCAAATTAGGGTTCTTCATTTCTACTTGATATTAAGTTAAGAATCATGGTTAATAAACTTAACTAACATCAATTTAACATTATCAAACCCTAAATTCGGATTAGAACCCATCACTTTCTTGAAACCCATGAAAACTCATGAAAATTCATTTTCTAGGTTTAGAAAAGTTGAAGAATAACACTTACTTGGTGTTAGGGATAATCAATAGAAGCTTAATCATGTGTTTCTAGCTTTGATTTCATGTTTCTTCCTTAAATTCTCCTTCCTTCCTTCTCTCTGAGATTTCTTTCTTTTTAATTTTGTATATATGTACGTACTGTAACAAAAATGGATATGTATGGGATTGTAAACCGACTCTGTAAGTGTAATAGATTACACTCCGTATTTATCATTGTCTGGAACTTAAAAACCATTCTCAGTTATTTCTATTTTATTTTATACTATTCCCCTCAACTTTGGCTATTAACACATATAACCCCTGTAACTTTATTTCTTTCACATGGTTAGTCCACTAATCACATTCTCACAATCCTGTTACTTTACAAATTCAACATTTTATATGGTACAAAACTGATACGAAAACGTATATTAAATTATATAAAGCTTACATATTTTAGGGGTGTTACAGAATTCCCTATAGTGGGGGCTAAATTTTTTTTTTTATTATTTCTTTAATAGTTTTGTGGGGGCGAAAATTTTAAAATGTAATTAATACCTTAAAAAATTTTCTTTTTTACGTAATTTAAAAATTCTTGTAAGGGCGACTGCTTACGCTGCCCCCGCCCTGTCTCCGTCCCTGGTTATATGATAAATTAGTACCCCATAATTATATCAAGGCGTTACGTGTTTGTATAATATAGTATAATATAATATAATATAACTATAAATAAAATATCGATCAAGTTGTTATATAATCACCCTATAAATTAGAACCCATAACATTTGATTGCTCACAAAACAAATAACACAAACATAGTAGTACTGTAATCATGGAGCTTCTATTTCTAGTTGTCTCTTCCGTTATTTTCTTGTTTTTCTTCCTCCATATCCTTGACCTCTACCGTAGAAGACGACTACCGCCGGGACCAACCGGCCTCCCCATCTTCGGAAACTTACTAGACGTTGGTCCAAAACCACATGAATCCCTAGCCAAACTCTCTAAAAAATACGGTCCACTTATGACCATCCGATTGGGCAGCGTCACAAGCGTGATAGCTTCCACGCCAGAGGCTGCCCGCGAGATCCTCCAACGCAATGACGAGTTCTGCTCTGGGCGTAATATCCCAGACGCCGTCACTGTGTTGGAGACTCACAAAGTGGCAATGGCGTGGATTTCGCCAAATGAAGAATGGCGTACTATTAGAAAAGCCCTCAACATTTACCTCACCCACCAACATAAACTAGACACACTTCGTGACCTTCGCCAAGACGTTGTAAATGGGATGGTGGATTTTCTTCACGAATCTTGGAAGCAGATGGCGAATGTTGACATAGGGAAGTTGGCCTTCGCAGTGGCGCTTAACATGATGTCAAACACGTGTATTTCACAAAACGTGACAACTTACGAATCTGAAGATATTGGGGGTTTTAAAACGGCTGTGAAAACAATAATGGAGACCAATGGGAAGTTTAATATAGCCGATATATTTCCGGTTTTAAAGCCGTTAGATCCTCAGAACATACGGCGTCAATCGAAGGTGGGTTATGATTGGTTACATAAGGTGACTCGAGGTTTCATAAATGAGAGGTTAACGCATCGCGAATCGAAGCTTTCGAGGTTTGGGGATATGTTGGATTCACTGTTAGATTACGCTGAGGATAATGAATCTGACTTCAAGCTCTTACATGTCCAGACTTTACTTATGGTAATTACTCGTATATTTAATACTTTTTACTTTTAGAAATAATCAAAAATCATAATGGCTTTCTGTATATGTTAAAGCCAAGACAAGACTATCCTCCATGTGTCTTGAACTCAACAAAAAGTCCCCATAACACATGTTATAACTTATAATACTTAACTTCAATTTAAAAAGTTTTTTTTTTTCAGACAAAAAATAATAAAATAACGATAAAAAGAGAGTCACTATTTTTCTATTCCTTATTTTATAAATGATCCTGTTTTCCTAAGGTACTAATTCTAACTACCACATAACTATCAATTATATATATATATATATATATATATATATATATATATATATATATATATATAAAAGTATTGATTGCATAAGTTGATGCTAATGAAAGTTATTCTATTTTATAATTACAGGAATTATTTCTAGCAGGAACAGAAACGAGCTCGAATACAACGGAATGGGCGATGACTGAATTATTACTTAACCCCGAGATATTCTCAAAACTCCGCAAAGAAGTCTCCACGATAGTCGATAAAGATGGAAAAATTCCAGAAGCAAAAATCCTGGAGTTGCCTTATTTGCATGCCGTTATCAAAGAAACAATGAGACTTCATTTATCCGTGCCGTTGTTAGTGCCTCACAAAACAGATGCCGAAGTAAAACTTAATAATTATATATTACCAAAGGATACACAAATATTGGTGAACGCATGGGCTATTGCTCGGGATCCCAAATATTGGGAAAACCCGTTGAAGTTCAATCCGGATAGGTTTTTGGGAAGCGAGTTGGACTATAAAGGTCAACATTTCGAGTTCATACCATTTGGATCGGGAAGAAGGATGTGTCCTGGAATACCGTTGGCTTATAGGGTTGTGAGTTTGATGGTAGCATCACTTGTGTATCGTTTTGATTGGAAGCTTCCGCATGCTAAAGAAGAAATGGACATGAGTGATATTTTTGGTCTTACATTACTTAGGGCAACACCTCTTCTTGCTACTCCGATACCGAGTCTTACAGGAGTAAGTGAGTAGACCGGTGAATAGAGCAAGCTAGTATCTTTGTACGTTATCGTTGAAAACATTTATCGACTATGTTTTGAAAGTTTGTTACCAATTTGGGTTGTCAATGTGTAATAATATTTGCATTATTACATGATTATGTAATTAGAATTTACTATATATATTTTTTTCTATGGGTGTGTTTGGTAACAACAGGCTGGAGCTAAGGTTGGAGTTTGGGTTGGAGCCGGAGCTTGTGACTGAAGCTGAGGTTTGGGCTTCTATTCGAATGTAACTTCAAAAAATTTCTTGTTTAAGAGCTTCTAGGGGGGCTCATTTTTCAAGAAGCTCCAATTTTTTGGTTGTCAAACAATGCTTATAGCTAAGGGCTTTAAAAATAGAAGCTCAAGCCCCTAAAAACTCCTAGAAGCTCCTCTTCCAAACACACCATATATATAAGGGGATAAATGTTTGTAGATGTATTCAACTTTACTCTAAAATATATGGTAGGTATCCAACTTCGAATATTTTTATTGTGTGTGTTTAACTTTCAATTATCACTATTAAATGTTTTTTGTAGTATTTTTGATGATGTGGCTGGTTATATTGGTGTCACGTGGCACCTTATATGGATAACACGTCAGCAAAAGCGAAATAACCGACTGATATATACAATAGAGATTTTTGATGATGTGATTGGTTATATTGGTGTATTATGACACCTTATATGGATGACACGTCAGCAAAAGTCCCATCTATACAACAGTAAAGAAATTAAAAATCCAACACACACAATAAAATGTTCTAAGCTTGATACATAATATAAATTTTGGAGTATAAATGATTATATTTACGAACACTTATTCCTTATGCAGTTATATAAATAAATTTGATCACCGGTTATGTTAAAGTGAGTTTAAGATATTTTGGATATATGATTCGATCTTGACTTCAAAATGTATAAAAGATTGGATGTTACTAGTACTCTAGAAAGACAGTCACAGAAATAATTTCGCATTAAAAAACAAACGGCCGTAGGTAAAAGAGGACAAATCAGACAACTACAACAATACACGCTACTGTAGGGTATCACTTTTATCTGAATCCGAATAATCTATCCGACCCAAATCCGGTTTAGGTTAATTAGACAGGATTATTCGAATTATGAATTGCTTAATCGGATTACGGATTAGTTAAATGGATTATACGGATATGATAAATGATCAAAATTAAATTATTTAGATATATCCGAATAATTCGATTAAATATTAAGTAATTAAATAATATTGTATCTTTTTATTAATGTATATACGTATATCTCGTATAGAAATTAATTATAAATCAAATCTTAAATTATACCCCGTATCATATATTCATATCTTAATCTAGTATAAACTTACGTTTTCAATTGTTTTCAATTCTTATTATGTATGTTTCTTTGTGTATGAACTAAAACATAAAAAGAGTTACTGTTTTTAAGGTCTTAGAGAATGAGTGTTTGAACTTTGAATTTTGTAATGCTATGAATTTATAAATAAATAAAAAAAGATCAAAAACTTTTGGTTGTTTTGGAACTCATTTTTTTGGATTAGATTGGAGGTGATGTTTAATTAATTTAGTAACTACGAATTTGTTTTGGATTAAATTGTATTTTAAAAATGTTAGAAGTTGAAATTGAAATTTGGATCTTATGATATAATCTATTATTACATCTTATGTTTGTTTAGAAAATTGATATAAACGTAAACTATTTGTTAAATTTAGTCTTTATTGATATCGAACGCGCAACTTGAGCTAATTCGGATGAAACCGTTTAATTTGAACACTTATCCGAATCCGTTTAATCCGTATCCGATTAATCTGTTTCTTATATGGTTAGAATTATGAATTAACTTGTGGTTGTTCAAAATCCGAACAATCCGATTCGAATGATCCGAAATCCGAATTATCCGTCCGAATAACACCCCTACGCTACTCACTACTCATATAACTACAAGCATGAATTATTACGTTTTTTTGTCATGTTTAGCAACGTACATTTTGGCTTAATTTGACCGCTAAACAAAATATATGACATTTGATCGATATGTTGATAATGGTACTCTCTGAAATACAATATTTAATTAAATTTTAACCTCATTATAAAAATGTGCAACATGTTTCTGACACAATAAATATTTTATTTCAACATTTTATTTTCAACAAGTGGAGGTAATCATATTTGGGTAACTATTTTTCATTGATAAAAGTATGAGAAAATTACAAAAACCGTCCTTATGGTTTGACCTGATTTACAAATTCAGTCATTTAATTAATTTAATTACATAGATAGTCCTTTCTTTTGAAACTTGTTACGTAAATAGTCCTTTACACTAACGATTGTTAAATCTCCGTTAAAAAGGACCACGTGTGTAGTTTATTTTTATTCTTTTAAATTTTATATTATTTGAGTAAATATAAATTATAAAATTTAAAATATGTATATATACATTATTAGGTGCACAACATCATTGTCAGCTTTCACATTTCGCTTACAAATTCATTGTAAAATTGTTCCCCTTCCACATTTGTCTTTCACCACTCAAGGACTCTCCATTACCCATTCATCTTATCTCGTAATGACTTTAGTGGCCACTATCTCTTCTCATTTGTATCCTTTTCGATGACCCTAGCTTTAAAGTAAAATGACGTTGAAAAATGGGAACTAATTAATTCAAAAATGTATATTTAGGTAGGAAAAGAAGGTGGTGGAATATAAATTTGAAGTTATAGATATGGGTGTTAACGAACCGAGCACTTAACGAGCTACTCGAGTTCGAACTCACTTATCTCGAATTCGAGCATAATACTATTCGAGCCCGATTCGAGTTCGAACATAAAAAGACTGCTCGATTAGTTTCACGAGCCGAGCTTTTAAACAATAAATTCGACTCGGCTCGTTAGGATGAGATGAGCACACTATAAATATTAACATCAAGAATCTAATTACATACTTATTATTAGTGTTTGATGATAACTAATTAAACTTACACATTTTAAGTTTAATTAAGTGTAAATGTCTTTTACAAACTTTATTTCAAGTTTCATAAAATAGTTACTATACTTTTTGATGAGCTTGTTTAAGCTTATAAACGATTTTATCGAGCTTGAGCTTCTAAACAAACATTTTGAGCTTAAATAACTATTTTTTTTTTTTGGTAAATTGTCCTAAACTTAAACGTGTATAGAGCTCGAGCTCAAACACTAAATTATTATCCGAGCCCGAACTCGATTAAAACTCGAATATGGTTTTAAAAAGTTAATCGAGTTCGAGTCGAACTCGAACATACTTATTTTTTAAACGAGTCGAGTCGAGCTTCAGGATATTCGAATTGACTCGGTTCGTCAACAGCCCTAGTTATAGAGGAGAATATGATCAAATTTAATAATGAATAAAATGAGTGAAATGAAAATAATGTTATGTGCACTATATAATGTATGTCACACCCCCAAAATCGGTAATCGTGTTTAATGATAGTTTAGCGGAAGCATATATGTATTAGTTAAGCAGCGGGGGCGCTGACGTTTCAATAGTGCATTCACTGTATCAGAGCATATGATCATACAGAACATATATATAAATATTTAAGATGCCATAAGTTTAAGTTATTACAAAAGAGTACGACTTATAAAGTCGTACAAATAGTAGTGTTGTAGCACAACATAAGTTTTTGAAATACAAGTTTATAAAAGAGGGATTTCGTAAGTATAACCAATGAGATTGGTAATACAGAAGAAATCCAAGTGTCCCAAAAGTGGCATCATAAATAGTCGGGTTGCCTACGTCCTTTATGCGTGCAGATGTATCTTAGTCCTAATTCCCTGAAAAACATAGAAAATCGTCAACATTGAATGTTGAGTGAATTCACAAGTTTTGTTTTTAGTGGTCAAACCAAGTTTTGTATAAATCATTCATGTACACAAACATAATGTTTATATGTAAAGTAGGAAACACAAGTATTCTTAATTAAAGAAAACATTTCCTATTAAGTTGTAAGAATGTCATTCTTACTCAAGTTCAGTCAATGTATTAGGAAACACATGTTTAATCAAAAACATTTCCTAATTATATGGTTTACAGGATATACAAGTTTATCAAATAAGTAAACATATCCATTCAAGTTGTTACAGGAAATTCAAGTTTATAAATCAAATAAACATTTCCAGTTCAATAGTTATAGGAAAATCAGGTTTAGCAGTCAAGTAAACATTTTCCAACAGATAGTTAACAGGAACTCAAGTTTAACAATAAGGTAAACGTTCCAAAAATAATTGTTGCAGGAAACACATGTTTAACAATTAAGTAAACATTTCCTTATAAAAGTATGCGTGTAGGAACACCTGTCCTATTAGTTATCACAGGGAATACCTTTCCCAAAACAGTAGTTGTGTAGTTTAAGTGGGAAATACAGACTAAGATCCCTCTAAGGTGAGCGACACCTTTAAAGTTAAAGTACGACTCATAGTGCTATAACCAATCCATAACTAGTTGTTGTGTTGTTGCCGCAGTAACAATCTAAGTATACACTCCGCGTTACGACTGCCGTCGTGTGGTTGGAATGACCAACGAGTTATATCCTGGGAGGGTTGTCAAATCGATAGTACTATCTGTATACTCAGTGGCTAGAGTCACCTAGCTAATGGTTATAGGTTGCAAGCACTGGGACTTATGTGCACTACAACTACCTCACGTAAACCTAGGATCGTACCAAGATTCGTTGTCTTATTCCCAAATAGTTATGAAAAACATTTCATATAATTAACAGTTGTGTATAAAGCATAAAGCATTTATATAAATCAGTTTAGTATAAAAGCATGTCAAGCAATTATATAAAACAAGTTGCATGTAATAGCACATAGTTCTATGTTTTCCACCCCTAGTTTTAAAAACATTTAAAACAAGTAAAAGATAGGGGCTGTGAACTCACAGGTAGCAGTCTTCAGTAAGCAATACAGCTAGTAATATACAGTAGTCCGGGTGTGCCTCTCAAATACCTAGACACAATTAAATATACTTTACATAAGTATATGGACTAATTGTTAAGTTGAAATGTTTATAACATTTTAGTTGTTGGTGATAACTGCGTTGAAATGGTCGTTGCGCGTAAGTATATATATATTTATATATATACTTATTAGTTGAATATATATATATATATTCTTATATATATATATATATATTAATTGCCGTCGTCGTATATATATCTATATAGTTCATCGTTGTCGTTTAACATTTATGTTTTAAAAACATAATATATTTGTTATAAAAATAACTTTGTTTGATACGATAGTCGTAGTCCATCCATACAACTATATAAATTATAATCCATTTGTCGTGTTACTAATATCATTCGTTTTAGTTTAACTTGTCATACGTATATAACTCGTTATAAGTTTGCGGTTTGAAGTCGTTTTATCCATTAGGCTTTGGCCCAAAGGTTCGGCCCAATAACAAAGTCCAAGTAGATTGGCCCACTAATGAGGCCCAATATAGTCATGGCCCAATTAATATAGTCCAAAAGTTTCGGCCCGTTAACGTTTAAAAGTTGGCCCGTTATAAAAGTATAAGTTTTTAGCCCATTATGAAAAATAATGGTTTTGGCCCAACTAATTTACTAACTTACTTTGGTCCATTAACGAAATACAAAATTTTGCCCATTTTATACTCGACCCGTTTGGCCCAAAACGTTACATCGTTTAATATTCGTGTAAAAATATCGTCCCGCGGTCGTGTACAATTTTAGTATATATATAATAAAATAAAAGAAAACACAAAAAGTCAGTCACAGGACTCGAACCTGTGACATTTCAATTGACAACATAATAGCCTAACCACTTGGCTAATATTACTTTTGTTATTCTATACATGTAATATATGTATTTATCTTTTTAATTCTTTAAAACCAACAAGAACCTTTCGGTTCTTCTTCCATCTAGCCTTACGGCTAGTAACACCCTCATCACCAGGAGCCGATCTTCTGTATTATGATAGCCGATTTTTGGTCCAACAATCATGTGTTTCGGTTTTAATTCGAGTTTATACTTTTAACAAAGTTTAACCTTAACTTCATTACGAGTTTGGTTCACAAGTTTGACTCATTTCTATACTCGTTTTTATATCCACTTTTGTGGACCGAGAGTTATTTTTGGTCCAATATAATCATCATCAATATCTTTATTTATTTGTTAGATTATCATCATAAACATGTTCAAACATAATATATAAAAGTTTACATACATAATATCAAAGTATAATAAAGAATATATGTATGAAATTAAAAGTTTAGATCCTCACAGTGGGTAAAATAAATTGCCGAGGATGATGATGATGACGGATGATGATGATCACGTTGATATGATGATGATGATAATTGATCACTTTAGCTAGCTATTTTTATGTAGTAATGGTTGAAGAAAATGGGGTGGTTTTGCTCCTCTTCCTTTGCTTGCTGGTTTCCAGTCGAAGAAGACCCAAGGGAGAAAGAAAATAATTGTTGCTCAATTATTTTGGGTGTTTGTTGTTGTGATTACTAGCACATGGGGGAGTACATATTAATAACATTTTTGGTTTCAAATTGTCAAAGGGAGGTGAGGTAGTACACTGAGAATGTCGACTGACATTTTTAGTGTATTAATTGATTGGGTTTTTACCCCGTTTGTTTCGTGTACGGGTATAATTTGTGGTACTTCGGGTATAAATCAATTATTCGTTAGTTTAATTTATATTTTAAACTTAGTAATTGATATTTATAAAAATGAAATATTTTATTAAAATCATTAATAAAATTGGTTACAGTAGAAGTACAGTACGGTGAAATTGCGTGCCAGATTTCAGTCAAATTTGGAATTTATATTTTGAAGTAATGTTCCAATACTAAAACAGTAACGGGAAAATAAATACTTTTATTATTTTTGACCTTTAGACACGTTTTATAATTGTTTCTGTTCGTGTATAACGCGTCCTAAATAGTAGTCTAAAGGTTTCCGTTTTATTTTTGGTTCTAATACTTTTCTATAATAATTTCAAACAAAAATTATTCAAAAGTATTTTGAAGTTCTTTTTGGAACTTTATGATTCGCGTTTGATACGTTTAATATAAAACGTATAAGTTATTATATTATTTCAATAATATAAATATCTAATATTTGTAATTAATAATTTTCGAATTATTAATTATTTCGTATCACCAACTATATTGTATTCAGTTTGTCGAGTTTAATATGTTCATTTCGTACGTAATTATATGTACATATGACTACAAGTCTAATAAGTCACGTATCACATAGTAAGTTTCACAAAACTTTACACATAAAAATCGTTTTGAATTCACTAATCAGGGAATTACTCTAGGTAATGCATGCAATTAAGAAAGGATTAATACCCTAAATGGAGGATTGTCACAATGTATCTATACATATGCTAGATTTTATAATTTATATTTTACTCAAAAAAAAATTAAAAATTAAATTTTTTACATGCATGGTCCCTTTTAACGGAGATCTAACGATTGTTAGTGTATAGGAATATTTACGTTACAAGTTTTAAAAGAAAAGATCATCTATGTAATTAAATTAATTAAAGAACTGAATGTGCAATTCAGGTCAAACCATAAGGACGATTTTTGTAATTTTCTCTAAAATTATAAAAGGGAAAAATAACCAAGTGGTAGTAAAGTATATACGTATAGGTCCCGATTCACATCTGAGAAAAGGACACTATAAATAAAATACTCGTATATGTTACAGGCGGCTTTTTATTAAATAAATATAAAAATATATATATTTATTTGACAATTTTGATGATTAATTAATATGTAATTATATTATATACTACGTATATATTTGGCAATTGGCATATAGCAGGCCGAGTGCCGACAGCCAAGTTGAACTGTTGGAGATTGAGGGCCGAGTAACTAAATGGATAGTGGAGATGCAACTCGATATTTAATAAGTATTATTATCTATTCTTCTATCTTTATATATTAAAAGAAAAATCGTAGAAGAATAATAACCATTAGATAGAGATCAATAATAAAGATCTAACCATTAATAAAAATAATGACATACATATTATTTAAAACTCAAATTAATAATAACAATTATCTGGGTATGAATATGTGTAAATAGCTAGGGATACGAGTATAGGTTATTGGGCTGTTATTAACAAAACCCATCATCATACCCATACCCGCGACAAAAAAACTATACCCAAACCGCATCCAAACCCGCCATAATTCGTAACTAATTGACCATTAACGTACATTGATAATATAACTTAGTCAGGACGTATATACATATGACGCGACAAATATATTTTTCATGAACGACCCCGCGAAATTCGCGGGTCCTAAACTAGTTATATATTATATATAAAAAATAAAATGTCAATTATATTTTATAAATTATGTACTATAAATTTTCAACATCATAATATAGGGTTTATTGTTTCGTTATGTATTAAACTTTACACTTTACACTTTTTACTATTTTATGAGTCGAATTTTGAAAACTTCTATTGTATGTATTGAACTTGCAAATATGGTCTATTTATGGTAATATTTCTTTTTTGGGTAAGTCCCAAAATGGAAAGTTACCTTTTTGGCCTTACCCAAAAATGAAATAATACATACAATAAACCATATTTACAAGTTTACTACATATTTACTACATACAATAGAACAAATGAAAGTATATCGCATACAATAGTAAAAGGTATAAAGTTTAATACATAACGAAACAATAAACCCTATAATATATAGGTTTTACCGTTGTATTTTGTGACGTATTCGGCGGTCCATTTGATATATATAATTATATCATCTCTGTAGCTAAAAGTGTGTTTAATAATAAAGTTCTTCGTAATGAAATGTATATGATACATAAGTATTCGTTGGTTGTTTGATGTGTAACATCCCCAAAATTGGCCTAGTTGTATTTTAGCATTTTCCCAATTATTAAGTTGATCATTTAAGGTGTTTGGGGGTAAAGTTTAAATAATTATTATTTGATAGATGTTGAATAAAATAGTCAAATAAATAATTGTGGTTGATAAATTATTAATTGTTTTAAACTTATTAAGTTGAAAGAAAAATAAAAAAAGATTTGGTTTCGCGAAATGGTTTTAGGTTCCAGACAATGCGTTTGGAACGGGTATAAAAATTAAAAAGGGTTTTTGGGTCGGTTTAATGACTAGCCGACGTATTTAATTCTAATTGTTTCTTGAAAGTTTACTCTCCTCCTTTTTCTTTGAAAACCCACCACAAATAAAATCTTATACAAATGAAAAGGATTGAAAGCAATTGGGAAATTAATGGAGGTTATGATTCTTGCATAATCATCATATCATTATCGTCATCCCTAGCCTTCCCTTTTCCTTATTGATTGTAAGTTTTTGTTCTTGACTTATTTCTATCATAAGAACAATGATTTTAACTTAGTTGATTTGGTAGAAATTGAAGATACCATTTGATGTAATAGGTGCTTAGAGATTACATGATCAATTAATAGTAATCGATATTAACAAAACTAATATATTATGAGATTGGATTGAGTAATCGAGCTTGAGATTTAGAAATCATGAATTTGATTTAATTGAAATGGTTTATGTTAAGTTGAACTTGAAAGTACACTAGTCAATGATATAGGTACGAATATGATGTTGCCTTGATGTTAAAGACTTCTCTTTTGTCGATTTAATAACCAAAATGGTGATTGAGAGCAAGTTAGTTCGTATTTGGTTATGCTTATAAACTGCTACTGCTGCTCGCTAGTTGCTGCTGTTTGGACCAAGAGGCCAGCGGCCTCTATAGCTGGCCGGCAGGTTTCTTGTTTTTGGACCCAAAGCCGGCGGCCTTTGATGGCTAACCGACGGCCTTGTTGTGTTTTTGACCAAATCCTACGGGCTAAGACCCCTAACCGACTGCTTTTACATGCTTAAATTCCTTAAATGTGTTCTGTTTGCGTAGAATTTAAATAGCCGGCGGCCTTTGACCTTGACCGGCGGCCTCCCCTCTTTTCTTTGTGTCCGTGATTTGTTAATTGTTATCACTTATGCAATATATTGTTTGTACATATATATGCTATGCATAATAAGTTTGTAACTTGTAATGATCGTGATGTTATAACATTAAGATGTTATAATAAGTTAGTAACTATATATATATATATATATATATATATATATATATATATATATATATATATATATATATATATATATATAACTTATATTTAGAGCTTAATTAAAATATGGTACACTAGTATATATATAGTGTACATGATATTTGCTTATTAAATTAAGTTATGTAGTAAGTAAACAAGATACATGACTTAATTGAAATGAAGCAAAGATGTTATTAAATATTACATTGATAATTTGAAATGTAATATTTGTGTTAGATAAGTGAATGATATTAAATTCCTAAGAGTTATTGGGAAGTGGTCAATAGTACTTGAATTCTTATATGCATTATCATCTCTGAGTTATGTATTGCTAGAAGATATACATGACTTATTTAAATTCAAGTAAAGATATATCTAAGTATTACATGGACTATTTGTAATGTGATACTTTTGTTAGATAAAATAAATAAGATGATAGAAGTGTTATCAAGATTGACATGATATATTTTTAATTGACATGATTGATATGTTATATGATTATAACATGTGTTGTTTATTATAACAAATTCATTATTGATGACAAGTTACTAACTTGTGATGTTGTGTTGTGATTTCAGATTTAAAGAAGGCTCAGTAACATTAGATCTCTGAGCGTGCAGCTGAGGTATTCGGTGAGTGGAACCTGTAACCCTCAGCATGATTTAGTTGTAACGGTTTTGGTTACAACAAGTAACGTATTATTACTGTTTTAATTGCCCTAATGATTGCGGTTGTTAGTAATAATACTGTTGATATATTGATTAGTCTGATGTGTGACTTGATAAATATGTGAAAATGTGATCACGTGACTTATTTGGCCTTCGGGCATCAGTATTGAGATCAACGAGTTAGTTGGGTTTGGCTACTATTGAGGACGACAGGAATCTCCTTGTACTCATCGTTAATAGGAGATTAGGTCGTATGAAATTAGTACCAAACTATCGGTCTATTCTGTATTGGCCTTACAGATTGACGGTAAGTGTTCTTTGAGAAGGTGATACCTCAAGAACCACCGATCCTCATTGAAATTATGTGACTTTGTATTGAGATGTTATCTCATTGATATTTTGTGTTTACTGTTGACATCCTTGGCTGAAGGTTTCCCCAAGAACCATCGATATATTGTGATTATCATTGTTTACTATAAATTGTTGTAAACAAGGTTGTTGTAGCTAAGTTATGCTATCGATTACGGTTTTGTCTCACTTAGCTTCACGCTAATCCCGTTGTTATCCACTTCCTGCAGGTTATCAGTTTGGGTTACTTTGGGATGGGCAGGAAGTCATGGTTAGGGGTGTACTTGGTCCAAAAACCGCACCGAACCGGACCAGAACCGCACCGGACCGCGAACCATTATATGAAAAATCAAGAACCATGAACCGCACCATGTAATTCGGTTCTGGTCCGGTATGGTTCCGGTTCGGTTCTTGCGGTTTTGGTTGAAAACCGCAAACCAAATAATATACGCGCGTATGTTATATAGAAGATGTGTAAAAGCATATAGTTATCAAATTAAATAAAATAAGGAATTAGAAAAAACTTAAATTAGTCTAATAATCGATACTAAAACGTTGTTGTAATTCTAACATAGTATGGATACATCTAGTGGCGGATCCAGGATTTACAGTGACCCGTAACATTGGTATCTTACTTTTTGTGAACCCGTAGCACATACAAAGAATGTAACAAAAAGTGCATTTTTTTATAAGAAATTTACACTATATGTAGCGAATGGATCCGTAGCAACTATTACCCCTACCATCTACATGGCTCCACCCCTGGATACATCTATGTTTTTTTCAAACAAAACATGCATGTATGTCGAATACAAAAGAATAAGGTTGATCAATTTTCCAAAAAGATTTATTAAATAGATCAATCATTAACAATCTATCAAAAAAACATGATCAGGGAAGTATGCAGACGACGAAGAAGAGAAAGAAAATGTAAGTTGAATTTTTTTGATGCATGGAATATAGAAGATAAAAACCTAAAAAAACATATATAATTATAATTAATATAACAATTTTTTAAAATCTAATTATATAACTCAATTTCTATCGATATTAGAAGATACATATATCAAATATATATTTCTTTTTCCTATAAAACCGGTTCTGGCGGTTCGAACCGTTTTTACTGGTTCTAGAACCGAACCGCACCGTGAACCATTAAGGCTAAAATATAGAACCGAGAACCGGACCGTTGTGCTACGGTCCGGTTCGGTTCTGATCCGATCTTGGTTCGGTTTACCGGTTCTAGCGGTTCCGGACCATTTATGTACACCCCTAGAATGTCTGACTACGCTCTACTCTGATATATTTTTGATAACAAAGAAGTGTGAATTTCATAACACCTTGTTTTAAAGATTTATGTATATTATTATTGTAATAGTATTCTAAAAGAGACATGTATAATATTTTGAAAAAGTTTAAGTGAAATTTTATGTAACGTATTTATGAAATACGTTTCGGACTTGCGCTTCCGAGTTAAATCATTATAATAATGGTTTCAGAAATGAGGGGTGTTATAAGTTGGTATCAGAGCGTAGATTTGGGTGAATTGAGCATTGAAAGTGTTCAAACCCAAATCTTGATTTTGTTGAGTCAAACATTCTTGAGTTTGGGATTTAGCATAGTAAATGAATCGGTTAGTAGGTAGGTACTAACGATTAACGAGTTTCAAGTTGCTGTT
The DNA here is from genome assembly GCA_949592205.1 of Helichrysum umbraculigerum. Taxonomy (NCBI): domain Eukaryota; kingdom Viridiplantae; phylum Streptophyta; class Magnoliopsida; order Asterales; family Asteraceae; genus Helichrysum; species Helichrysum umbraculigerum. The sequence continues at coordinate 157,329,278 of CATIUR010000004.1, forward strand.
GTGATTACAGAGATAGCAGATAACGAGCAACCGACCTTTAACCCTAATGATGCCTCCGGGACTGATTTCCTAGTTCTGACACTCAGAATGATAGACCTGTATATAATGGTATTTCGGTTTTTTCGAGTGAAGAAACAGACATAAATGATTATTTGAAGCAATTAAAGAATAAAGAATTGAGGATATAAACGACAGACAAAAATTGGAGTATCTCAACAGCCTTCTCAGCTACAACAAACTGTATTTGGTATCTACACATCAGACATATGCTTCAATGTCATTTTTCAGCTTCTGGACCTTTTGACTATCGGGTTCCAGTGATTCTATAGCCTCAGTAAAAACAGAAAGTTTGAAGTTTGCCGTTGTGAGGAGGATACGAAAGTTCTTTATGCAGTGCAACTTCTCAAAAGACAGGCTATGGTTTAGTAGGATTCAGTTACCACATCCTTGACACCTCAGCAGAAAGAATCTATTCGATGGCCAGATTTCTATAACGAGAAGAAAGAACATCGGGCAAAGGAATGTCAGGAGGCGGTTAGACATGGATCGGGTTTGGTCGGGGATCGTTATCTTCTAGTCATAAGAGAAAGAACCCTTCTTCAAGAGCTGGTAAAGCTTTTCAGACGGCAGTTGAAGGAACTGTCGAGACAGATGACGGCATTACAGGTATTACTGATTATTTTTACTGTTGATGTTGTTTATTCTGTGATAAGTTTACTGTGAACTTGATGTGACATTGTTTCTCTTGCAATAGAGATAATATTGATAAAATAGTTCTTATATCGTGTTGATGATTAGAACTATTAAATTGATAGAAATCATTTTGCTCCTTTTGAATTAATGTCAACCCTTAGTTGAATTGGCCTTGACATTAGAATGGGTAAAATAAGTAAAGTAATTATGTGATGTTGCACATGAAATAATGAAACCCTAATCTAAGATAAGTCTTGTGTTAAGACTTGATAGAGATCAGGGAATTGATATTTTTGATTGATGATATTATGATTTAGAGGATAATTGAATCTGGGAGTGTAATGTAATTGAGAAGTCAATTGAAAAAATTGAAGGTGGAATTGCTATGTGTTAAATTTCGAATGTGAATTCTGAGTTTGAAAGATTCAATTGAGACAGGTAAATTGAATAAAATTAAAGGTATCTATTCTGTTTTGAGATTGTGTTGGATTGAAAGGTTTTCAACATGTGTTTTTGGATTCTGCGTTTTTATTTAGTGGAATTCATTGTAAATCTACCAAAAAGACATTGGGATTATCAGACGTTATGGGTTATTTAGTTGGATTAACCTATGCTGTTGAAATACGTATCTATTTTGATGAAATCAAATACGATGATTTTGGAATAAGATGCTATTGATTGTTGAAAATAACTTGAAATATTCCTAAAACTAAACTTGAGCATGAGATGGATTTGATACCGATTCTTGGAATTCTGGAAAATAAATATTGTTATCTTAAAATTGCCCATGCGAATTTCGGATTCGACTGGTCAAATTTTGAAATATTGATTGTACTCGTGGGATTGACTTGTGAACTATGAATTAAATGAAGTCGATGAAATTGGATACATGTATAGAGTATGGGTGAGATTTGTTGTTTCTAATGATGATTGATTCTGAGTCATGATGAACTTGAACATGAACTTGATCTGGAATTTTTGCATTAAATTTCATATATGAAATTTGAACTTGAAAGATTCCATGGATGAATCTGTTAACTATAAACATGGAATTAAGTGGATTCATCTAAGACTGAGGATGTGATGCATTGAATTGTTTCTGCAATTTCTCTGAAATTGAGGAGTTCTCTGAGAGTATTAGATCATTATTATATCTTGTATATCAGACTCGAATTTGATGTTATTTGATGGATTTGAAGTTGGTGATATATAATGATATGCTTTTGCTGGAATGGGTTGTGATTGATATATCAGAAAGAAGAAGTTAGTAACTATGTTTGATGTCAATTGAATCACATGTGAGATCTTGTAATGACCATGAATTAGAGCTTATGATGATTAATAATTTGTGATTAGTTTTAAAATCTTGAGGATATGAGTATTATTGTGATTAGCTCTTATTTACTAATCTTAGAATTGAGAGGATAATTCTAAATTGACATTGTGATTGAGTTGAGATACCTTAACAAAGGTCATCTTGGAAATAGTGGATTTTATCATGAGTATATCTGAGATAATGTGACATGCGATATGCCCTACCTTAGATTGATAATGATTGAAATTTGTGATATCGAAATGTTGTTTGTACTTAATTCGCCTTGACTTGGAGAATTACATGAGAACGATGATGGATTTTGAAACTAACAAAGGATTGGATGGATAAATGAAATTAGAGGATTGAAGATTTCTTTCGCGTTTGCTGAAAGTTTTTGTGAACTAAAGAACGTCGTGATATAGAACTGAATGATATTCATTGAGGGTTTTAAATGAATGATGGATTGAAAATGGATTATCTTGGAATCAGGGATTGCCTGATTAGTTAACGAGGAATTTTATAACTAAAATGGTTCTAGACCTAGAATGATAACTCGGTTTGGCACTGCGAATTGAAAGCAAGTGAACCTAAATTCTATCCTGGAAAAAGTAAAGGTTAGAAAGAGGTTAGAAACCAGTTATTTAATTGATTGCTCACTTGAAATGAAATTAAGTTAATAGAAACCTTGATTGGGTTTGAGTTAACTTAAGTTTGATTCAGCTTAGAAATATGTTGTTTTAATTGCGTAAGATGAGATTTCGAGGACGAAATCTTTTTAAGAAGGGTAGATTTGTAACATTCCCAAAATTAGTGAAACACCCCGAAAATTTGAGTCGTTTTTTTTTTAACATATCATATCGTATTTGTATCAATTATATCTACATTAATACTATGCTTGTGTAATTATTCTGCCAATTGATATATAAAGTTTCGACTTCCTGACAACCAAAGGAATCCGCTAGATTCATACGACTTCCAGACCCACTTTATAACCAGAACTTTTAAAAGTAATCCGGTTAGCTGAATCCGCCCGGATTCCCATGAATCCGCCGGATTCATAGGGAATCCGCCGGATTCCCAAGGCTACAGCAGAAATCCTGCACAGTTTTCCTTATTACCAAATACCGAACTTTAAATGCGTATATCTTTCAAATGACAAGACCTGTGAATATAAAATTTTGCAAGCACCTATAACATGATATTATAAACACTTCCTAATTTTCACTTTTTAAATTTTCACCTTTTATCGGGAATTGAACTAATGACACAAAAACGACCATTTTAGCTCATTTTCTTGGCATACCAAATCACAAACCATACATAATCAGGTTCTCAAATTTTGACACTTACTTTGACTATAAAAATGGGACTTAAAGCAATAATTACAAGTTACATACTTGCATCATAGCTCATTTTAACTCTTTAACCCAATTGGTGCCCATTTAGACACTTTTGACCCGTTTGGATCTTTACCCATATAACCACATATCCGACACTTAAGTTTCAGCACATTGACTATTTTAATGTCAAACCAAAGCACTATTTTCATTCAAACTTCACTTGAACAATTTACATACTTTTCAACATATCACCTTCAAAACAAGTTTTAACTTTAATTACACAAGACTTTAACTTTCAAGATAGTAAAACAAAATCATTTCTTCTTAACCAAAAAGGGGTGATCTTATACATATCATGAGCATGATTCAAAAGGATTTAAAACTTGTTACCGACTAGCAACAAGCCACCATTAGTCTTTAAGCCGGTCCCTTGCCCAAATCTTCACGCTTACAACTTGAATCACCTAAAAAGGATAAACTTAAAACAATAAGCACATTGCTTAGTAAGTAAGGAATACTTCAACAACAACTTAACACTTAAACAAATTAAGGATCCTTAATAACTTCCACAAAGTTAATCACAAGGATTAACTACTTCCACAAGTGACCCTAATGTCATTCCTTGGCAAACATCAAGCAAATGACATAGAAATCACTACTTCAACAAAATCCCATTACTTACTTTGCTTTTGAATTAAAGAACCACTTGATCCAACTTGAACACTTTGATCACCTAAACATATAAACAGATAATTCCCATAAATCACTTAATCACATAATAACTTCTTAACTTATAACATAGGTGTTGATTCACTATACCACTTTACTCAATAATTTTAGTTATCACTTCCTTACTTATTAACTTTCATTAAAATAACCATCATGGTATTTACATACTATCAACTTCATCATTTCAATTCAACTTTAAATCAAAACCCAAAGTTAGGGTTTATACTAATTACTTCAATCTATCAAATTAAACAAGGAGAAAGCTTTTATAGATGTAGAATTTGAAGATTACAAGCCTCAATTTGCTTAAACCCTAGTTAATTTCCTTTCTTCCTTTGTCTCTCTCTCTCTCGTCGCTTCTCTCTCTCTATCGTGTTTTCTGTTTATTTTTCACGTATCTGGAAGATTGAAGAGGATACAGGGATTTATTTTACACATTTACACATTAAACCCTTCCTCTTGACTCAGTTAACAATTGTAGTCCTTTTATTTAACTACAATTTTGTATGAACTATCCTATTCTTGTAAATAACTTAACATAGTTAGTCCTTCTTAACTATTCTTTAACTTACTGCATCACTTAAACATATTGTACATTTAATATACATATTTTATAATTTAGACAAGCAAACACATATTATATTATTTAAAACTTACAAATTTAGGGACGTTACAACTGGCCTAGTTGTATTTTAGCATTTTCCCAATTATTAAGTTGATCATTTAAGGTGTTTGGGGGTAAAGTTTAAATAATTATTATTTGATAGATGTTGAATAAAATAGTCAAATAAATAATTGTGGTTGATAAATTATTAATTGTTTTAAACTTATTAAGTTGAAAGAAAAATTAAAAAAAAATTTGGTTTCGCGAAATGGTTTTAGGTTCCAGACAATGGGTTTGGAACGGGTATAAAAATTAAAAAGGGTTTTTGGGTCGGTTTAATGACTAGCCAACGTATTTAATTCTAATTGTTTCTTGAAAGTTCACTCTCCTCCTTTTTCTTTGAAAACCCACCACAAATAAAATCTTATACAAATGAAAAGGATTGAAAGCAATTGGGAAATTAATGGAGGTTATGATTCTTGCATAATCATCATATCATTATCGTCATCCCTAGCCTTCCCTTTTCCTTATTGATTGTAAGTTTTTGTTCTTGACTTATTTCTATCATAAGAACAATGATTTTAACTGAGCTGATTTGGTAGAAATTGAAGATACCATTTGATGTAATAGGTGCTTAGAGATTACATGATCAATTAATAGTAATCGATATTAACAAAACTAATATATTATGAGATTGGATTGAGTAATCGAGCTTGAGATTTAGAAATCATGAATTTGATTTAATTGAAATGGTTTATGTTAAGTTGAACTTGAAAGTACACTAGTCAATGATATAGGTACGAATATGATGTTGCCTTGATGTTAAAGACTTCTCTTTTGTCGATTTAATAACCAAAATGGTGATTGAGAGCAAGTTAGTTCGTATTTGGTTATGCTTATAAACTGCTACTGCTGCTCGCTAGTTGCTGCTGTTTGGACCAAGAGGCCAGCGGCCTCTATAGCTGGCCGGCGTGTTTCTTGTTTTTGGACCCAAAGCCGGCGGCCTTAGATGGCTAACCGACGGCCTTGTTGTGTTTTTGACCAAATCCTACGGGCTAAGACCCCTAACCGACTGCTTTTACATGCTTAAATTCCTTAAATGTGTTCTGTTTGCGTAGAATTTAAATAGCCGGCGGCCTTTGACCTTTGACCGGCGGCCTCCCCTCTTTTCTTTGTGTCCATGATTTGTTAATTGTATCACTTATGCAATATATTGTTTGTACATATATATGCTATGCATAATAAGTTTGTAACTTGTAATGATCGTGATGTTATAACATTAAGATGTTATAATAAGTTAGTAACTACATATATATATATATATATATATATATATATATATATATATATATATATATATATATATATATTGCTAACTTATATTTAGAGCTTAATTAAAATATGGTACACTAGTATATATATAGTGTACATGATATTGACTTATTAAATTAAGTTATGTAGTAAGTAAACAAGATACATGACTTAATTGAAATGAAGCAAAGATGTTATTAAATATTACATTGATCATTTGAAATGTAATATTTGTGTTAGATAAGTGAATGATATTAAATTCCTAAGAGTTATTGGGAAGTGGTAAATAGTACTTGAATTCTTATATGCATTATCATCTGTGAGTTATGTATTGCTAGAAGATATACATGACTTATTTAAATTCAAGTAAAGATATATCTAAGTATTACATGGACTATTTGTAATGTGATACTTTTGTTAGATAAAATAAATAAGATGATAGAAATGTTATCAAGATTGACATGATATATTTTTAATTGAGATGATTGATATGTTATATGATTATAACATGTGTTGTTTATTATAACAAATTCATTATTGATGACAAGTTACTAACTTGTGATGTTGTGTTGTGATTTCAGATTTAAAGAAGGCTCAGTAACATTAGATCTCTGAGCGTGCAGCTGAGGTATTCGGTGAGTGGAACCTGTAACCCTCAGCATAATTTAGTTGTAACGGTTTTGGTTACAACAAGTAACGTATTATTACTGTTTTAATTGCCCTAATGATTGCGGTTGTTAGTAATAATACTGTTGATATATTGATTAGTCTGATGTGTGACTTGATAAATATGTGAAAATGTGATCACGTGACTTATTTGGCCTTCGGGCATCAGTATTGAGGTCAACGAGTTAGTTGGGTTTGGCTACTATTGAGGACGACAGGAATCTCCTTGTACTCATCGTTAATAGGAGATTAGGTCGTATGAAATTAGTACCAAACTATCGGTCTATTCTGTATTGGCCTTACAGATTGACGGTAAGTGTTCTTCGAGAAGGTGATACCTCAAGAACCACCGATCCTCATTGAAATTATGTGACTTTGTATTGAGATGTTATCTCATTGATATTTTGTGTTTACTGTTGGCATCCTTGGCTGAAGGTTTCCCCAAGAACCATCGATATATTGTGATTATCATTGTTTACTATAAATTGTTGTAAACAAGGTTGTTGTAGCTAAGTTATGCTATCGATTACGGTTTTGTCTCACTTAGCTTTACGCTAATCCCGTTGTTATCCACTTCCTGCAGGTTATCAGTTTGGGTTACTTTGGGATGGGCAGGAAGTCATGGTTGTTGAAAGAATGTCTGACCACGCTCTACTCTGATATATTTTTGATAATAGAGAAGTGTGAATTTCATAACACCTTGTTTTAAAGATTTATGTATATTATAATTGTAATAGTATTCTAAAAGAGACATGTATAATATTTTGAAAAAGTTTAAGTGAAATTTTATGTAACGTGTTTATGAAATACGTTTCGGACTTGCGCTTCCGAGTTAAATCATTATAATAATGGTTTCAGAAATGAGGGGTGTTATATGATGAGCTCATGAAGGATAGTCATGACCAGTGGCGGATCCAGAATTATTTTTCATGGGGGGCTATTAGTTATATTTATGAATAATGAGGGTCCAAATAGTCATTTGAGTGTGAAAAGGGGGGTCCAAATGGTTATCTATGCCAATTTATAAGTACTATTAGTGAAAAATTTTGCTAGTGGGTAAATATCATGGGGGTCCACAGCCCCCCCTCATTCTACATTACATCCGCCCCTGGTCATGACTACAAACGATATTAAAACTCTTTCACAAATATGTGAGTTATACATACTCGTCAAATAAATCTAAAATGAAATGCATTCAACCTTTTAAACGTACAGTTGTTATATCCCAGTAATGGTGATTTGGTTACTGGTTAGGATGTTCGCTATTTGGACAAATCGAATTATTCAATCGGACAATTTAGATCGGACTATTTAGTTTGGATAATTTGATTTTTTTATCAGTTTGGTTCAAAATCAAATATTTATTTGATTTTTGGATTGGTTCTGGTTACATTATAAAAATCGAATAGTTCAGATTACCCGAATAGTAATATATTTTGGTAATATTTTCATAATGTGTACAAATTAACTAAGTTAATCACTCAATATTATGTATACAGATACCATTATTAACTGTATTTATCATTTATCACAAAAGTCTCAACAATATCATAGTTTTGTCTTGCAAATTATTAAAATTTTTTCAACAACGTACGAAACGTGCCAATTAGTCTTTTTTAGTATTCAAATTTTTGTATTTTATTCCAATGTTTTTATTATTAATATATGAAAGCATAAACCGAATACTAAAAATTGAATAAACCGAATAGTAATTCGGTTCGGTTTGGTTTGGTTTTTTATTTGTTCGGTTCAATTCGATTTCAAATTTTCAAAATCAAAAATCAATCGATTTTATATATTAGGTTCGGTTTAAACCAAATTACGCAAATGAAAACCATAGGTAAATAAAAAGACTTCCTCAAATTCCATGTAGATTCTGGGTTGATCCATACAAGGTCTTACATCATAGTAACTCTGGTCTCTGGCCCATGCCCTTATAGCTTTCCAGGCCTATTAACCCTCAACAGTTAATTATGTGCTGGATATTACAACTAATAGTGGCCCAAATTGTTGTAGACTATGGGCTGGATATATGATAATCAGGAGTGGCACAAAAATTTGACACCCAGTGAAAAGGAAAAACAAAATAGGTCCTACCGAGACTTGAACTCGGGTTACTGGATTCAGAGTCCAATGTCCTAACCACTAGACCATAGGACCAACTATGTTCGTTAACACAATGCAATCTATAGAATAATTATGTTTGGAAATTTTTTTTTTTTTTAACCAAAAGCCTTTGTATTGTAACTGGATATGAAAATAAATATATGCTTGTCCTCGTTTAAATTTAATAACATAAATTCGATTGTTATTGTAAAAAAGCCTACAGAAGTTAATATTTATATGAAAAAAAAAATTATAAAAGGAACAATTTATCATATGGATAAGTAATTCTCCGACATATCCATCTTTTCATGTAGGAAATAATTGATTTGTCACTTTATTTTGTCATGTTTATATTGTCTAATCAAATTGATAATACGAAGACTCTGAAAGTGCAAGGAAACACCGTAAACTTATAATATTGCACAAAGATGTGTGGAAAAAGCTTTAACAAATGCTTCAAAAGATTTGTGAAAACAGCAAAATCATTATACTTTACAAAACAACATTATCACAACATCCGCATCCCAACATCGATCTCGATTAACCCACGCGACAATGCGTTTTTTAAGCTAATCTTGTTGCAAAATCATTATCATGATTCAAACTAGAAAAAAAAAATAGTAATGAAAATAAACTGTCCCTAAAATTACATGTAGAGGTGGTATAATACACAAATATTATTCTATTTAATACGAAAACACATCTATGCATACCAAGTTCCATTTTATAAATCATTAAAACCAATAAAGAGATATAATAAGGTAATAACATGTCATTAAAAGTTAACGATTCAAAGTCGGTGAAATTCGTAATTAAGTAGCAAAACCTTCTAAGGTGAGTATATTTTAGTGAGATTTTAGTTTTAAAAAACAAAACAAAAATCAAAGGCTAATGATAGATCCACCATACACATGCATCAACAGGTTGTACTGTACAACCTGTTAATGCATATATTTGGTGGATCTATCAATTTTGATGATTAATATATCACCACCCAAGAACAAAAGGTAATTAAGTGCATCGTTGAGGGTTCATTAAATTGTAGTCATGTAAGCAACAAAGTTCACATGAGTGACACATGCCTCAATTCCAACACTTTCATTTCCATTTGATTCCATCTCTTGATTTTATTTTATTTTATGATGCTACTTATTAATAAATGTTGTGTCATCACCTTAAAATCATAAATTATGTAAATATCATATCATAGTATTACGAGCACGCTACTCGAGACCATCTATGTTAAGATTCAGAGGTTCGATACAAAGAATACCTGCGACATGGTTAATTAATTAAATACATAATACATAAAAGGAAATTCTTAGCGTAATTTAATAATTGCATTTATGATTTATATATTAAAATTAGTGAGAAGTGACATTTATATGGGTTGATATTTTAGGCCACTCCAAGTGGTTTATTTGGTTCATTCGTCGGTTGCAACTTGCAAGTAAGGGCTGTCATCTTAAGAGCCCGCTCCCGAGTTATTTCGAAAGAAAAGAAGAGAAATGGAAAGAATAAAAAATATATTGTGTTCCCGAGTTTTATTATGGAGAGAAGAGAAGAGAAGCGGGAGGAGGATTCGGGTTTCTTTTCTCTCCAAACTTTCTCTCCAAAATTGGGAAGATTTGAAAGGATGGAAGATTATACAAGCTATAAAATATCACTTCCTTCCGTTTCTCTCCAACTCGGGAACACAAAACATACAAACTTCAGTTCTTTTCTTTCCAACTCGGGAACACAAAAACTTTTTTCATCTTCTTTTCTTTTCTATCATTTTATATTCTTTTCTATTCTTTTCTTTCGAACAAATTCTCGGGAGCAAGCCCTAAGTGATAACAATGATACGGTGCCGTCACTTAGCTTCGTCGGTTTCTAGCTTCGGTTTACTGATGAAAAATTAGCCTACGACGCTTTTATTTGTATTGTTGGCAATGCTTAGTCAGTTTTAAGAAGAAGAAAAAAATGTAATGATAATCTGATACAAACTAACCGATCAATTTCATTTTCTATCGAGAGTCTTTTTAGGATATAATTAAAAAAAAAAAAAAAAAACAAACAGGGATTTGAAAATTAAATACCACCAATATCCAATGAGTACTTGGCCCTAGGATTAGACTGCACATCTCCCATTGGCCAATTAATTCTTCACCTAACATTTCTTGCATTTCAATTTTCAAATAAATTACTCTATTCACTTTCTTTTTCCCACAAAACCAGAGAGAATTATGGTACGTTTGTTAACGAATGGAAGTAAAGTTGATGGCTGATTGGCTGTAGTTGGAAGATTTTGATGGAATATCTTTTTCTATAGGCTATCGTTTTTTAATTATATAAGGGATTTTGAAGATGGTTTTTTTATTATTGTTCATTTATTTTTTGTGCCTAAACGAGACGTATCTATCATAGAAGCTGAAGATTATTAGAAGTATAATATGATAATCTCAATCACATATTTTCCCATAATGCTCAATATACCAAACACACTCAAAATCCCTAATCACCAACATTTTTTCTTTCATTTGTTCGAATACATACAAGGACGGACATGATATTATTGTAACATATATAGCCCTATGTACGTTCATAGTTCAACAATCATAAAAATCGATTAATATCTCATTTAGAATACTTATACCGTATCATGGCCGGTACAAGTAAGTGACTAGCGAAGTACGGTTTTCTTTTGTAGCGTTTCAAAAACAACCATGAAAAATGTATGCATTTCGATTTTAGAATCTCAGGGACTATAAATTAATTAAGTATATATCAAAATATTAAGTATTGGTTGCAAGAGTATAAGTAAAGTAACAAGGTTTTCATTCTATAAACGATTAATAATAGACTTCTATGATTTAGAATTATATAGTTTTTGGGACTATAATCTTATTAGTAGCATGCTTCAATCATGAACATGCATGTGTCATGTGTGGCAAGGATATTTATATTATTCTTCTTCTAGATTAAATTTTGTCTCCTTCCATGCCATAATTAAACATTAAAACTAATGTCTAGATTCAAATTTTGCAAAGGTTTCAAAACTTCTTTGAATCATATACATTTGTATCTTTAAATCTTTAAGGTATATATATATATATATATATATATATATATATATATATATATATATATATATATATATATATATATATATATATATGTGTGTGTGTGTGTGTGCGCGCGCGCGCGCACGCACGTATCATTGTGACAATGTGATATCACCTCTAAGAGATTGGACATGAAGACGATTCATCCATCTACTGCGGATATGTCTTGCATTAAGATTTTGGTATTGAATTTACGTACCCGACACAAACACATTTGGTGAAATTGCTCAAAAAACATGCTTGATTAGTACTACTAACTCTTCTCTAATTTAGTAGAATATGAACAGGTTAACTACATATATATTTAAAGTTTCTCGACCTAATATAAATCGTTCTTTTGCATAATATATATATTATACAAATACCAAAACGGATTCAAGCATGTCTCAACTTGTTTTTAGTTTTTAAACTAGCATCAAGCTTACAATTATTATAAATATAAATAATAAATAATTATATATACACATAATCTTCAAAAACAAAAGAAGAATAAATAAATAAAATAAAATTATATCAGATAAAATATTAAATTTCTATTATAACAAGATCTCATGTATACACAATTAAAGAGTGGAATTTACACTCATTATTATGAGATCCGTTTTTTAATTTAATAATAATAATAAGAAGTAATAAAATCTCTTTGCTAAAATTTAATACCCATTCATTGATTCAACATAAATTGTTGAATCTCCAGTCTAATCTAACTTCACTAGGACCCACAACATGCTGACATGGCTTCCGGAACGAAACAATGTGACTACTCACCATGAAAGCCGTTACACGTTCAGAAACTCGTATATCTTCCATTTTCAATTCCTGTAACCGTTTCACATATTCCGGCACGTGCACCAGATCCCAAACAACCCCCACACCACCACTTTTCAAAACCCTAACAACTTCCCCCAACACTCTCATCCGTTCCGCCGCCGCTGCTGCCGTTTTCGTACCGAATTCCTTACCAACCGTATGCAAAAACCCGGCCGAAACCACCACGTCGAAGTAATCATCGGTGAACGGAAGTCTACGCGCGTCACCTTCACGGCACGTGACGTACTCCTGTACGCCTTCCATACCTGCTTTTTTTAACGTCGATAACGTTGTGTTTTTTCGGTCTAATCCGACTACGCGACCGGAGCTTCCTTCTTTCTTTAACTGTAATGCGACAGCGTTTAGAAGGATGCCGCGGCCGCAACCGACGTCTAGAGCGGTTTTCACCGTTGACCAGTCGTGTACGGCGTTGACCATTCGTTGTGCCATTTCCCAGCGGAGTGCGACGGATGAGTAGAATATATGGCCAGCGGCGTAGAACAAACAGACGCCGGAGAGAGCTGTGACGGAGCCGGTGAAACCGGCGGCGAATCTAGCGAAACCGGTGGAGACAACTGACGGGAGGATCGAATCAGTAAAGATGCAGATCCAATCGAAGTATATCAGAAAAACGATCGAAGATAGTGAAAACAGTATGGCATGAATTAGTAGAAAAACCGGCGTTTGCCAGTCGTCCATCCCGTAAATTGCGTAGATCTGCGTCCAGTCTCTTCCTGTTTTTCCCATTTTTTCCTTTTTTTCACAAAAATAATTAATAACAGTAACGGAAAACCTGCAGTTTACAGACAGCGCGTGAGATTACACTGAGTTGATAACAGTAACATTAGAAAATTACAGTAACTAATTTGAAATTTACCGCTCCAGATAATTTCAAATTTCAAATTAAAAATAGTTACACGAATAAAGCAAGTAGTAATCCAGTTGGTGATCACTGATCCGATAAGAAACAAATTAAGAAAGCATTACGGTATTAAAGTAGTAAGACTGTAAGAGTGAGTGGAACTTACTGTAATTGATGGTGGAAAACTGGAAGTGGAACAGAAAGGAAAGAGTGTGTTGATAATCAGAAAAGGATCATGAGAAATGAGTGATTGTTGTTGATCATAAATATGGATATCTTCTTTCAGGTTCAGATGATGACGATGGATGATATAATTGTTTGAGGAAAATGATGCGAGAATCTTTAACCAACTGATACGCGTTTTCCTTTAGTATCTCGTCGTTTTGTTTAGTTGTGCGTGGATTTGCTTTTTGAAATGTTGAAAAGAAGGAGCCAATGAGATGAGAGAGAAACAGAATGATTGAACAGAGAGAGGCGGTGCTCGAGGTGCTTAAATACACAATCTTCTTCTTTATATTCACATAAACTGTCCCTTAATTATCATCTTATGTTAATTACGTTACGAAAATTTGATAACACTGTCTTCACGGTGTTCTCGTTAAAACACGAATGCTCAATAAGTGAAAGATATTTAGTTTACATTATTATCAAAATCAATTTTTAATTTTTTAAATTAATATGCACGCGTGGGAAAAAAATGTCAAAAAACATCGTGCGCTGGACGTTGCTCCTGAACGCCGTCTATATTGCCATCGGGAGTGCAAGAACGGCGTCGGACACTGTTTTCGACCTTAAATGGAAACAAAAACCCCACTCTACATGCTCTTACTTTTCATGTTGTTTATACTTTATACCTTATACTATACTTTTTATTTATTTTACTTTTACTCTTATTGCATTTAAAATAAGAGTAGAAAAAATTATATCTATTTAAGTACATATTATAAACTTCACAAATTATGATAAACGTCTCAAAATATTGAGTATTTTCCTAACATGGAGAGGCTCAAATATCTTGGTCTATCAAGGTTGGTCAAATACAATCACAGATTATTAGAACATCATAGTAATTAGAAGGTGGGTAGTTTTATATTGTTTTAAAAATTCAACCCACACCTAATTGTAGTTCATACTCCACAAAGTGAGGCTGTTTACTTACTTTTTTTCTGGATAATTAGGCAAGATTGTATTATGTGTACTACATTTTAGGCATAGGTTATTTTTGTGCTTCTTGTGAAGGAGTATTTAACTATTTATTGAATGAGGGAGATAAGTTGTCAAATGACTATATTAGGAGGACTCGATATACTAATTAGTTTCAGTTAAGATGTGTTTCATCTTCGATATACGATTAGAAACTCATCACGATGCTATCTCGATTTCATAGTACGGAGTAATTCGTATGGTAAACTCAAAACGTACGTTTTTATGTGTACCCTTAAAAAGGTTAACTACCTCCGTCCCAAATAATTGTCTCAATTTTGACTTTTTTAAGTCTTTCTTTTTCAATGAATTTAAATATTTATGTTTGTGTTATATAACACTTGATTCAAAATATATGAATGTACTGGATTTTAAATGTATTTTCATTGGTATAATATTCATCAACTATTATATAACAAAAACAAAAATTATTTAAGGTCTAAGTTGTAACACCCCAAGTTTCAGGTTTTAATATCGTACACGGATATATTTTTATTACGAAATATTATTATGTAGATAACAAGATATAGTGAAAAACGTAAACGGTTTTATCGGTTCCAGACTGTAGGGTTTAAAAAGGGTATTGAAACATATAGATATGTACGTACAGTGTTATGTTTATTTCATTATCTTCTAAAAATGTTCCAGAGAGTTAGAGAGAGCGGGAGAAAAAGAGACAGGGACGATTCTACTTCAATTTCTTTCTTTAATTCTTTGATTAATTCTTTCTAAGGTTCAATTCATGATCTTCTTCATCATCTTCATTCATATGTAAGTGATTTCTCTTTAGTTTTAACCTAGTTTCTAGTTAAAATGGGTTTTAGTGAGTTTTATGAAATTATTGAAATTAACTACGAAATTAGGGTTTGAATTGGTCTAAATTAGTGTTATTTAGTGTTTTTATAAACTATGTATCATCATGAAAGTGATTAATTTGAAGTAAAAAGCTAGTAATCAAAGTGGGGTTTTGGTCGGGTTTCATAAAACTAGCGATTATGATATGAATATATGTTTAATATGTTAAATTGATGCTAGTGAAGCTAAATAGTGAAAGAATTAGTGTTAAAATGAGTTAAAGATTTATAAGTTAGTAATATGTTCATAAAGGTTTTGATGAATTAAGAGGAATTCATGTAATAAGCTTAATAGTGTAATTAGAAGTGTTAATAGTGTATGAATATGATTAATAGTTAGCTTAATGATGATTAGTGTCTAAAAGTGTTGTATGTATCATATATGAATTTTGTAGGTTATAAAGACGTGGAGTGCTTTCAATGGTGAAATCGACTAATAGAGTATGGTGAGTGATACGGGGGGTTAAACAGGTGATTTGGTTGTGTAGTACCGTATAGCTTGCGGGCTAAAGGTTTGCACAATCAAGAAAAGTTAATTGTTAAGTTTGTTTATTTATGTTTAAGGCTTATAATAGTTAATTGTGTTAAATTACTTGTTATGCTTAATTGTTATGTGAATACATGTTATTTGGAAAAGTCAGTAGTGATTATCTCATTAGCGAGTAATGAGTATGTCACTAGCTTGAAGGTAAAGGAAAGAACTGGTGGAGAATAGTGTATGATTCGATTGTGTTGGATCCGGATTACTGTTGGGTAAGAGGCTACACAATCGGGTGAAAGATTATGTGTTGATATATGTGGATTAAATAATTGAGATTATGTAGTTATGATGTTATTTTGAATTGATAGTGTATGATTTGATTGTGTTGGATCCGGATTGCTTCCGAGCAAGAGGCTACACAATTGGGTGGAAGAAAATGTGTTTACATATGTGGATTAATTAGTGGAGATAGTGTAGTTATAATGTTATGTGAATCAATTGTTGGGTGATTATGTAGTTTGGGAATTTTGTGGAATATGCTTATGTAGTGAAACAGTGTTAGTATGCATACCGTTGTGGTATGGTACTCAGTGAAATAGTGTTAGCATGCATATCGATGTGGTATGGTGCTCAGTGATCAGTGTTCAGTGTGTTCAGAGATTAATGATTTTGTGTTTATGTGAATTACTTGTTTGATTGCCTTTGTACTCACTAAGCAGTTGTGCTTACCCGTTTCAGTGTTTATGTTGTAGGTTGATGTCACGCTAGCGATATGTAGATAGAAGGGTTATGAGAAGCTAGTGACATGGATATGGAGCATGCTTGTGGTTAGAATATGCTTCTTTCTTTTGAATTGTTGTTTTGATGCTCAATTGTGTAAATCGCCCAAACGATGAGTTTTCGAATTAAATATGTTGGTCAATGTATAGTAGTTGACTTTGAAAGTCAAACAGAGTTATGGTGTCTAGTGTATGTGGTTGTCAAGTGTATGAAGTCATATGATTGGTTTGGTTTGGGTTAAAGTGTTGAATTGTAGAAAAAGGTCAAAAGTGAATTAGTGTCGAATGTGATTGGTTGGTCAAATGTGAAGTTGACATATAGTCAAGAGAGTTATAATAGTCAAACATATGTGGTATTGGGTAGAGTTATGGTTGTATATGGTAGATTTGGTAAAAGTGTCCAAATGGACATCAAAACGGGTCAAAAGGGTTAAATCGGGTTAGAATGTAGTTATGTGGGTTTGGACAAGTGTGTTAGACTTGTTTTGGTAGGTTGATCATGTGTGCAAAAAGTTAGAGTCCAAGTGTTCATGGTTTGTGATTTGAGTTGTAGTCAAAAAGTGGTTAAAATGGTCGAAAAGTGGTTATATGTTCGTTTTCTCGTAAAACGTGTATTTTGAAAAAGTGCAAAAATAGAAAGTTTCATTTTGGCATTATGGAGGTGCTTGCAAATTTTCAGGGCCTAAGTGTTTACGAGTAAAAAGTTATGCGCGTCGGAAATCCGTATTCTGGTATTAGTTTGTGTGCAGCCCTGATTCCTGGGGAATCGGAGTCATTCCTGAGGAATCTGAAATTTAGTTCTAACAGCAGCCCTTATTCCCGGGGAATGGGAGTCATTCCTGGGGAATCGCTTGTAAATTCACATTTTTTTTATTTGAGTCATTATTTGATCAAGAGAATGATATAACGAGTCTATAATGTCATATTTTAGATGTGGGACCTAATAGAGTGTGTTTTCAGTGTTAGGTAAAAAAAAAAAAATTTGGTTTCCGAGTTTTGGGGCGTTTCAAGTTGGTATCAGAGCAATGGTTTAAGAGAGTTAGGTGATCCATGATAGGATTGCTTAAACTTAAACCATTATGTGTTGTTTGAATTGCTATGATTATGATTATGATTATGCTAAATAGTTAATTGTTGTAGTTTTGTATATGCGTTCAAAATGGATAATATAGTGAAGTAGTTTTTAACTATGTGTTTAATTGTTAAATTGTTAGCTATTGTGTGTTAACTGTTAATTGAGTTGTGTGTTATGTGTTTGTGTGGGAATCGCATTAGAAAACGATGATATGAGATAGTTTGAGAATGAAGTGTGTATAACATAATATGTCTACGCCTGATCACCGTAGTTGTATTATGCTAGTTCACATGGAATTGTTGGAGTTATCAAATATCAAAGTGATTTAGTGTGATTGTTAAAATAGAGTGTAAGAAAAGAGGTGTTCAAACTATGTGAATTACGTGTTAGATGTTATGACAGGAGGAGATAATAGAGAAAGTAAGAGTAATAGACTTGTATCTAGTGATACGTATTTCACTAAATAATGTGAAACCAATATGTAGGGGGTATATGATTAAGAGCTTGTAGAGTTAGTGTTGATAATGTGCTTGAGTAGAATTAAGTGATGTATGCATTTATGTATGACCAGTGAATTAAGTGAAGTGTTCTAAAGATGATTAGGTGTTTGTACAAGAGCAGAGATAGTGTTTAGACTGAGTAGTACGGGTGCCATTCGTGAGGACACGAATGAGATAAGTGGGGGAGAGTTGTAACACCCCAAGTTTCAGGTTTTAATATCGTACACGGATATATTTTTATTACGAAATATTATTATGTAGATAACAAGATATAGTGAAAAACGTAAACGGTTTTATCGGTTCCAGACTGTAGGGTTTAAAAAGGGTATTGAAACATATAGATATGTACGTACAGTGTTATGTTTATTTCATTATCTTCTAAAAATGTTCCAGAGAGTTAGAGAGAGCTGGAGAAAAAGAGACAGGGACGATTCTACTTCAATTTCTTTCTTTAATTCTTTGATTAATTCTTTCTAAGGTTCAATTCATGATCTTCTTCATCATCTTCATTCATATGTAAGTGATTTCTCTTTAGTTTTAACCTAGTTTCTAGTTAAAATGGGTTTTAGTGAGTTTTATGAAATTATTGAAATTAACTACGAAATTAGGGTTTGAATTGGTTTAAATTAGTGTTATTTAGTGTTTTGATTATGATTATAAACTATGTATCATCATGAAAGTGATTAATTTGAAGTAAAAAGCTAGTAATCAAAGTGGGGTTTTGGTCGGGTTTCATAAAACTAGCGATTATGATATGAATATATGTTTAATATGTTAAATTGATGCTAGTGAAGCTAAATAGTGAAAGAATTAGTGTTAAAATGAGTTAAAGATTTATAAGTTAGTAATATGTTCATAAAGGTTTTGATGAATTAAGAGGAATTCATGTAATAAGCTTAATAGTGTAATTAGAAGTGTTAATAGTGTATGAATATGATTAATAGTTAGCTTAATGATGATTAGTGTCTAAAAGTGTTGTATGTATCATATATGAATTTTGTAGGTTATAAAGACGTGGAGTGCTTTCAATGGTGAAATCGACTAATAGAGTATGGTGAGTGATACGGGGGGTTAAACAGGTGATTTGGTTGTGTAGTACCGTATAGCTTGCGGGCTAAAGGTTTGCACAATCAAGGAAAGTTAATTGTTAAGTTTGTTTATTTATGTTTAAGGCTTATAATAGTTAATTGTGTTAAATTACTTGTTATGCTTAATTGTTATGTGAATACATGTTATTTGGAAAAGTCAGTAGTGATTATCTCATTAGCGAGTAATGAGTATGTCACTAGCTTGAAGGTAAAGGAAAGAACTGGTGGAGAATAGTGTATGATTCGATTGTGTTGGATCCGGATTACTGTTGGGTAAGAGGCTACACAATCGGGTGAAAGATTATGTGTTGATATATGTGGATTAAATAATTGAGATTATGTAGTTATGATGTTATTTTGAATTGATAGTGTATGATTTGATTGTGTTGGATCCGGATTGCTTCCGAGCAAGAGGCTACACAATTGGGTGGAAGAAAATGTGTTTACATATGTGGATTAATTAGTGGAGATAGTGTAGTTATAATGTTATGTGAATCAATTGTTGGGTGATTATGTAGTTTGTGGATTTTGTGGAATATGCTTACGTAGTGAAACAGTGTTAGTATGCATACCGTTGTGGTATGGTACTCAGTGAAATAGTGTTAGCATGCATATCGATGTGGTATGGTGCTCAGTGATCAGTGTTCAGTGTGTTCAGAGATTAATGATTTTGTGTTTATGTGAATTACTTGTTTGATTGCCTTTGTACTTACTAAGCAGTTGTGCTTACCCGTTTCAGTGTTTATGTTGTAGGTTGATGTCACGCTAGCGATATGTAGATAGAAGGGTTATGAGAAGCTAGTGACATGGATACGGAGCATGCTTGTGGTTAGAATATGCTTCTTTCTTTTGAATTGTTGTTTTGATGCTCAATTGTGTAAATCGCCCAAACGATGAGTTTTCGAATTAAATATGTTGGTCAATGTATAGTAGTTGACTTTGAAAGTCAAACAGAGTTATGGTGTCTAGTGTATGTGGTTGTCAAGTGTATGAAGTCATATGATTGGTTTGGTTTGGGTTAAAGTGTTGAATTGTAGAAAAAGGTCAAAAGTGAATTAGTGTCGAATGTGATTGGTTGGTCAAATGTGAAGTTGACATATAGTCAAGAGAGTTATAATAGTCAAACATATGTGGTATTGGGTAGAGTTATGGTTGTATATGGTAGATTTGGTAAAAGTGTCCAAATGGACATCAAAACGGGTCAAAAGGGTTAAATCGGGTTAGAATGTAGTTATGTGGGTTTGGACAAGTGTGTTAGACTTGTTTTGGTAGGTTGATCATGTGTGCAAAAAGTTAGAGTCCAAGTGTTCATGGTTTGTGATTTGAGTTGTAGTCAAAAAGTGGTTAAAATGGTCGAAAAGTGGTTATACGTCCGTTTTCTCGTAAAACGTGTATTTTGAAAAAGTGCAAAAATAGAAAGTTTCATTTTGGCATTATGGAGGTGCTTGCAAATTTTCAGGGCCTAAGTGTTTACGAGTAAAAAGTTATGCGCGTCGGAAATTCGTATTTTGGTATTAGTTTGTGTGCAGCCCTGATTCCTGGGGAATCGGAGTCATTCCTGAGGAATCTGAAATTTAGTTCTAACAGCAGCCCTTATTCCCGGGGAATGGGAGTTATTCCTGGGGAATCGCTTGTAAATTCACATTTTTTTTATTTGAGTCATTATTTGATCAAGAGAATGATATAACGAGTCTATAATGTCATATTTTAGATGTGGGACCTAATAGAGTGTGTTTTCAGTGTTAGGTAAAAAAAAAAAAAATTGGTTCCGAGTTTTGGGGCGTTTCAAGTTGGTATCAGAGCAATGGTTTAAGAGAGTTAGGTGATCCATGATAGGATTGCTTAAACTTAAACCATTATGTGTTGTTTGAATTGCTATGATTATGATTATGATTATGCTAAATAGTTAATTGTTGTAGTTTTATGCGTTCAAAATGGATAATATAGTGAAGTAGTTTTTAACTATGTGTTTAATTGTTAAATTGTTAGCTATTGTGTGTTAACTGTTAATTGAGTTGTGTGTTATGTGTTTGTGTGGGAATCGCATTAGAAAACGATGATATGAGATAGTTTGAGAATGAAGTGTGTATAACATAATATGTCTACGCCTGATCACCGTAGTTGTATTATGCTAGTTCACATGGAATTGTTGGAGTTATCAAATATCAAAGTGATTTAGTGTGATTGTTAAAATAGAGTGTAAGAAAAGAGGTGTTCAAACTATGTGAATTACGTGTTAGATGTTATGACAGGAGGAGATAATAGAGAAAGTAAGAGTAATAGACTTGTATCTAGTGATACGTATTTCACTAAATAATGTGAAACCAATATGTAGGGGGTATATGATTAAGAGCTTGTAGAGTTAGTGTTGATAATGTGCTTGAGTAGAATTAAGTGATGTATGCATTTATGTATGACCAGTGAATTAAGTGAAGTGTTCTAAAGATGATTAGGTGTTTGTACAAGAGCAGAGATAATGTTTAGACTGAGTAGTACGGGTGCCATTCGTGAGGACACGAATGAGATAAGTGGGGGAGAGTTGTAACACCCCAAGTTTCAGGTTTTAATATCGTACACGGATATATTTTTATTACGAAATATTATTATGTAGATAACAAGATATAGTGAAAAACGTAAACGGTTTTATCGGTTCCAGACTGTAGGGTTTAAAAAGGGTATTGAAACATATAGATATGTACGTACAGTGTTATGTTTATTTCATTATCTTCTAAAAATGTTCCAGAGAGTTAGAGAGAGCGGGAGAAAAAGAGACAGGGACGATTCTACTTCAATTTCTTTCTTTAATTCTTTGATTAATTCTTTCTAAGGTTCAATTCATGATCTTCTTCATCATCTTCATTCATATGTAAGTGATTTCTCTTTAGTTTTAACCTAGTTTCTAGTTAAAATGGGTTTTAGTGAGTTTTATGAAATTATTGAAATTAACTACGAAATTAGGGTTTGAATTGGTTTAAATTAGTGTTATTTAGTGTTTTGATTATGATTATAAACTATGTATCATCATGA
The DNA here is from genome assembly GCA_949592205.1 of Helichrysum umbraculigerum. Lineage (NCBI taxonomy): Eukaryota > Viridiplantae > Streptophyta > Magnoliopsida > Asterales > Asteraceae > Helichrysum > Helichrysum umbraculigerum. The sequence continues at coordinate 157,351,828 of CATIUR010000004.1, forward strand.
AAGTGATTAATTTGAAGTAAAAAGCTAGTAATCAAAGTGGGGTTTTGGTCGGGTTTCATAAAACTAGCGATTATGATATGAATATATGTTTAATATGTTAAATTGATGCTAGTGAAGCTAAATAGTGAAAGAATTAGTGTTAAAATGAGTTAAAGATTTATAAGTTAGTAATATGTTCATAAAGGTTTTGATGAATTAAGAGGAATTCATGTAATAAGCTTAATAGTGTAATTAGAAGTGTTAATAGTGTATGAATATGATTAATAGTTAGCTTAATGATGATTAGTGTCTAAAAGTGTTGTATGTATCATATATGAATTTTGTAGGTTATAAAGACGTGGAGTGCTTTCAATGGTGAAATCGACTAATAGAGTATGGTGAGTGATACGGGGGGTTAAACAGGTGATTTGGTTGTGTAGTACCGTATAGCTTGCGGGCTAAAGGTTTGCACAATCAAGGAAAGTTAATTGTTAAGTTTGTTTATTTATGTTTACTGCTTATAATAGTTAATTGTGTTAAATTACTTGTTATGCTTAATTGTTATGTGAATACATGTTATTTGGAAAAGTCAGTAGTGATTATCTCATTAGCGAGTAATGAGTATGTCACTAGCTTGAAGGTAAAGGAAAGAACTGGTGGAGAATAGTGTATGATTCGATTGTGTTGGATCCGGATTACTGTTGGGTAAGAGGCTACACAATCGGGTGAAAGATTATGTGTTGATATATGTGGATTAAATAATTGAGATTATGTAGTTATGATGTTATTTTGAATTGATAGTGTATGATTTGATTGTGTTGGATCCGGATTGCTTCCGAGCAAGAGGCTACACAATTGGGTGGAAGAAAATGTGTTTACATATGTGGATTAATTAGTGGAGATAGTGTAGTTATAATGTTATGTGAATCAATTGTTGGGTGATTATGTAGTTTGGGAATTTTGTGGAATATGCTTATGTAGTGAAACAGTGTTAGTATGCATACCGTTGTGGTATGGTACTCAGTGAAATAGTGTTAGCATGCATATCGATGTGGTATGGTGCTCAGTGATCAGTGTTCAGTGTGTTCAGAGATTAATGATTTTGTGTTTATGTGAATTACTTGTTTGATTGCCTTTGTACTCACTAAGCAGTTGTGCTTACCCGTTTCAGTGTTTATGTTGTAGGTTGATGTCACGCTAGCGATATGTAGATAGAAGGGTTATGAGAAGCTAGTGACATGGATATGGAGCATGCTTGTGGTTAGAATATGCTTCTTTCTTTTGAATTGTTGTTTTGATGCTCAATTGTGTAAATCGCCCAAACGATGAGTTTTCGAATTAAATATGTTGGTCAATGTATAGTAGTTGACTTTGAAAGTCAAACAGAGTTATGGTGTCTAGTGTATGTGGTTGTCAAGTGTATGAAGTCATATGATTGGTTTGGTTTGGGTTAAAGTGTTGAATTGTAGAAAAATGTCAAAAGTGAATTAGTGTCGAATGTGATTGGTTGGTCAAATGTGAAGTTGACATATAGTCAAGAGAGTTATAATAGTCAAACATATGTGGTATTGGGTAGAGTTATGGTTGTATATGGTAGATTTGGTAAAAGTGTCCAAATGGACATCAAAACGGGTCAAAAGGGTTAAATCGGGTTAGAATGTAGTTATGTGGGTTTGGACAAGTGTGTTAGACTTGTTTTGGTAGGTTGATCATGTGTGCAAAAAGTTAGAGTCCAAGTGTTCATGGTTTGTGATTTGAGTTGTAGTCAAAAAGTGGTTAAAATGGTCGAAAAGTGGTTATACGTTCGTTTTCTCGTAAAACGTGTATTTTGAAAAAGTGCAAAAATAGAAAGTTTCATTTTGGCATTATGGAGGTGCTTGCAAATTTTCAGGGCCTAAGTGTTTACGAGTAAAAAGTTATGCGCGTCGGGAATTCGTATTTTGGTATTAGTTTGTGTGCAGCCCTGATTCCTGGGGAATCGGAGTCATTCCTGAGGAATCTGAAATTTAGTTCTAACAGCAGCCCTTATTCCCGGGGAATGGGAGTCATTCCTGGGGAATCGCTTGTAAATTCACATTTTTTTTATTTGAGTCATTATTTGATCAAGAGAATGATATAACGAGTCTATAATGTCATATTTTAGATGTGGGACCTAATAGAGTGTGTTTTCAGTGTTAGGTAAAAAAAAAAAATTTTGGTTCCGAGTTTTGGGGCGTTTCAAGTTGGTATCAGAGCAATGGTTTAAGAGAGTTAGGTGATCCATGATAGGATTGCTTAAACTTAAACCATTATGTGTTGTTTGAATTGCTATGATTATGATTATGATTATGATTATGCTAAATAGTTAATTGTTGTAGTTTTGTATATGCGTTCAAAATGGATAATATAGTGAAGTAGTTTTTAACTATGTGTTAAATTGTTAAATTGTTAGCTATTGTGTGTTAACTGTTAATTGAGTTGTGTGTTATGTGTTTGTGTGGGAATCGCATTAGAAAACGATGATATGAGATAGTTTGAGAATGAAGTGTGTATAACATAATATGTCTACGCCTGATCACCGTAGTTGTATTATGCTAGTTCACATGGAATTGTTGGAGTTATCAAATATCAAAGTGATTTAGTGTGATTGTTAAAATAGAGTGTAAGAAAAGAGGTGTTCAAACTATGTGAATTACGTGTTAGATGTTATGACAGGAGGAGATAATAGAGAAAGTAAGAGTAATAGACTTGTATCTAGTGATACGTATTTCACTAAATAATGTGAAACCAATATGTAGGGGGTATATGATTAAGAGCTTGTAGAGTTAGTGTTGATAATGTGCTTGAGTAGAATTAAGTGATGTATGCATTTATGTATGACCAGTGAATTAAGTGAAGTGTTCTAAAGATGATTAGGTGTTTGTACAAGAGCAGAGATAGTGTTTAGACTGAGTAGTACGGGTGCCATTCGTGAGGACACGAATGAGATAAGTGGGGGAGAGTTGTAACACCCCAAGTTTCAGGTTTTAATATCGTACACGGATATATTTTTATTACGAAATATTATTATGTAGATAACAAGATATAGTGAAAAACGTAAACGGTTTTATCGGTTCCAGACTGTAGGGTTTAAAAAGGGTATTGAAACATATAGATATGTACGTACAGTGTTATGTTTATTTCATTATCTTCTAAAAATGTTCCAGAGAGTTAGAGAGAGCGGGAGAAAAAGAGACAGGGACGATTCTACTTCAATTTCTTTCTTTAATTCTTTGATTAATTCTTTCTAAGGTTCAATTCATGATCTTCTTCATCATCTTCATTCATATGTAAGTGATTTCTCTTTAGTTTTAACCTAGTTTCTAGTTAAAATGGGTTTTAGTGAGTTTTATGAAATTATTGAAATTAACTACGAAATTAGGGTTTGAATTGGTTTAAATTAGTGTTATTTAGTGTTTTGATTATGATTATAAACTATGTATCATCATGAAAGTGATTAAATTGAAGTAAAAAGCTAGTAATCAAAGTGGGGTTTTGGTCGGGTTTCATAAAACTAGCGATTATGATATGAATATATGTTTAATATGTTAAATTGATGCTAGTGAAGCTAAATAGTGAAAGAATTAGTGTTAAAATGAGTTAAAGATTTATAAGTTAGTAATATGTTCATAAAGGTTTTGATGAATTAAGAGGAATTCATGTAATAAGCTTAATAGTGTAATTAGAAGTGTTAATAGTGTATGAATATGATTAATAGTTAGCTTAATGATGATTAGTGTCTAAAAGTGTTGTATGTATCATATATGAATTTTGTAGGTTATAAAGACGTGGAGTGCTTTCAATGGTGAAATCGACTAATAGAGTATGGTGAGTGATACGGGGGGTTAAACAGGTGATTTGGTTGTGTAGTACCGTATAGCTTGCGGGCTAAAGGTTTGCACAATCAAGGAAAGTTAATTGTTAAGTTTGTTTATTTATGTTTACTGCTTATAATAGTTAATTGTGTTAAATTACTTGTTATGCTTAATTGTTATGTGAATACATGTTATTTGGAAAAGTCAGTAGTGATTATCTCATTAGCGAGTAATGAGTATGTCACTAGCTTGAAGGTAAAGGAAAGAACTGGTGGAGAATAGTGTATGATTCGATTGTGTTGGATCCGGATTACTGTTGGGTAAGAGGCTACACAATCGGGTGAAAGATTATGTGTTGATATATGTGGATTAAATAATTGAGATTATGTAGTTATGATGTTATTTTGAATTGATAGTGTATGATTTGATTGTGTTGGATCCGGATTGCTTCCGAGCAAGAGGCTACACAATTGGGTGGAAGAAAATGTGTTTACATATGTGGATTAATTAGTGGAGATAGTGTAGTTATAATGTTATGTGAATCAATTGTTGGGTGATTATGTAGTTTGTGGATTTTGTGGAATATGCTTATGTAGTGAAACAGTGTTAGTATGCATACCGTTGTGGTATGGTACTCAGTGAAATAGTGTTAGCATGCATATCGATGTGGTATGGTGCTCAGTGATCAGTGTTCAGTGTGTTCAGAGATTAATGATTTTGTGTTTATGTGAATTACTTGTTTGATTGCCTTTGTACTCACTAAGCAGTTGTGCTTACCCGTTTCAGTGTTTATGTTGTAGGTTGATGTCACGCTAGCGATATGTAGATAGAAGGGTTATGAGAAGCTAGTGACATGGATATGGAGCATGCTTGTGGTTAGAATATGCTTCTTTCTTTTGAATTGTTGTTTTGATGCTCAATTGTGTAAATCGCCCAAACGATGAGTTTTCGAATTAAATATGTTGGTCAATGTATAGTAGTTGACTTTGAAAGTCAAACAGAGTTATGGTGTCTAGTGTATGTGGTTGTCAAGTGTATGAAGTCATATGATTGGTTTGGTTTGGGTTAAAGTGTTGAATTGTAGAAAAAGGTCAAAAGTGAATTATACAGTGAGCTTTACAAAGCATTTATTAGTCATTTTATCTCAATTTATTAGTCTCTTTTTCTTTTTTGATTGTTACAAATTAAAAGTCCACTAATACATATAGAAAGATATTATATCAAGTTGATTATAATATCTATATACTTAAATCTACTAAAGTGAAAGAAATCTTTATTTAATTAATTAATGTTAAGAATCTCATTATACAAAACGTAATTAATATTTATTATGATTTTTTTTAAAATGTGTATTTTTTGTATGAACATAAAATGGAGAGAGTAGAACCTATAAATTGTAAAGTATTTTACATATGATGTCTTAAATATATGACGTACAAATATTTAATTGTACATGACAAG